>CAJGYO010000006.1:80803039-82003039 GCA_904845875.1 Miscanthus lutarioriparius
TCCCGATAGCTTTCCCATTCGGTGCATAATGGCCAATTATGTCATGGAGTCTTTCCATGACCTTCTCAAGGGAGATTCGGAGTCGATCTCTGACTCTGACTCTAGTAAGGGGAGCCATCACCCCTCACGAGAATGTTTTATGGCAAGTACCCATGAGGGATGCATCGAAAGCGTCCATGAGGGAGGAGCTACCCCCATCGAATGACTTTGATGACGAAGTCGAAGAAGATGCGGGGGCCCTTCCCCGCATGTAGGTGCAACAGCTAAGGGCACGGCATTAGGAGCTCAAGGATGCATGACTCTAGCTGGAGCACGAGCGCACGGAGCTCGAACGTGAGATCGAACGTCGTGGGGATGGCGGCCGTGCATGCGTCATCGCCTACGACGTAAACCAGAGGATCATCGAGGATGACGAATGCCTCCCGCACTTCGCACGGGCATGCTAGAACATAGCTGTCATGGTAGTCCTACTTCGAAGGCTCCTAGAGCCCGTGATGCCTGAAGACCGCTGGGCCCACCACACAATCTACATGCTACTCTAGCACGCAGCAGTGCAACAGGCAGAAAGTTCACTGTCTTGGCGACGCGAGCTCGATAACTGCCAGTGTGTGTCTTCGGGATGACATGGCCAGGACGTATCCATCCACCAGGCTCCACGCAACAGCGGGGGACTTGACATGGTCCCGGTGTATGAGCGTCTCGGCCCCAACCGTGACGCACGCAACACCCTAGACGCCCGTAGGCGTGAAAGGGGTGATAAGAGAGAGGAGGCTGGTCGTGGCTACCATCCTCATCGTGGCGGATGCTACGATAGTGGTGAAGACTGGAACCCAAGCCCTAACCTATTAAGGCCCTAGGCTTTTGGTCGGCACATCCTCAATGTGGCTTTCCCACCGTGGTATCGACCGCCGACCAACGTCCTGAAGTATTCCGGGGAGATGAACCCTGACTTGTGCCTCAAGGACTACTGGCTTGCTTATCAAGCCGATAGTGTGGATAGTGATTACTTCATTATCCGCAACCTCCCCTTGTTCATTATCGGCACAAACATGGCTGGAACACCTTCCACCCAACCGGATTCAAAGTTGGGCGGACTTGAAAGAGATCTTTGTGGGAAACTTCTAGGGCACCTAAACGCGCACTAGGAACCCCTAGGATCTAAAAAATTGTTGATAGAAGTCCAAAGATACTCTCTATGAGTACATCCGATGCTTCTCCAGGCAATGCAATGAGTTGCCTGATGTCACCGACGCCGACGTCATCAGAGCCTTCCTGTCCGAGACCACCTACGAGTCCCTAGTCCACAAGCTAGGATGTAAGGGCCCTCAGACCACCAAGGAGTTCCTCAACATTGCGACCAGCCACACCTTAGGCGAGGAGGTGGTCAGAGCGATTTTTTATCGCTCCAAAGGCAAAGCGAGGTGGGACGAGGATGCCAGAGAGGGCCCCTCTAACCGTCCAGACAAGAAGAACAAGCAGCAGCATAGGGCTCGCTCGTGGCTGCTGCCAAGTGGAAAGGTGGCCAGGTGCCCACCAAGAATGCTCTGGACCACTTTGAGAAGCTGCCCAAACCATGCCGTCCCCATCAAGCATCTGTACAAGGACTATGCCCTCATGAAGCGGTTCTTGTCTGGCGGCTCCGACAAGGGGAACCAGAGAAAGAAGCCTGAGCCGGTGGCGGAAGACGCCAAGGGGAAGGATGGCAGCTTTTCGACCCCAAACGGCTACCTCATGATCTTTGGTGGGACGGCGGCCTACAACTCCAAGCACCACCAAAAGATCGCATGCTACGAGGTCTACGTGGCCGAGCCAGCCACACCGTCTTTCCTCCGGTGGTCGGAGTTTGCCATCACCTTTGACCGATCCGACCACCTGGATAGCATCCCATAGCTGGGGAGGTATCCGCTTGTGGTCAACCCGATCATCGGCATGAAGTGCCTCATCAAGGTGCTAATGGACGGAGGCAGCGGCCTCAACATCATGTACGCCAAGACACTTGATGCCATGGGCATTGACCGGTCGCGCGTCTGACCGATTGGGGCGCCTTTTCATGGCATTGTGCCAAGGAAGCAAGCCATACCACTTGGGTAGATCGATCTACCCATTACCTTTGGGGATCCGACCAACTACAAGACAGAGACCCTCACCTTCGAGGTGGTTGGATTCCACGGGACCAACCACGCCATCCTGGGACAACCATGCTACGTGAAGTTCATGGCTGTCCCCAACTACATCTACCTAAAGCTCAAGATGTTGGGCCCGTATGGGATCATCACCGTCGGCACCTCCTTCTAGCATGCTTATGAGTGCGAGGTTGAGTGCTGCGAGCATGCCACGACAATCATCGCCTTCGAGGAGCTCGCGGTCATCAAGGAAGGGACTACTGAGGAGGTGCCCGACTCCAAGCAGTTAGCTGGATCCTTTAAGCCTGCGGAGGGCATCAAGGAGGTCCTCATACACCCTAGTAGCTCTGAGGGCTGAGTGGTGCGCATCGTCGCCATGCTTTCCTCCAAATAGGAAAGCACGCTTGTCGACTTCCTCCGTGCCAATAGAGATATCTTCGTGTGGAAACCCTCAGACATGCCAAGCATCCCAAGGGAAGTCATCGAGCATGCCTTGAAAATTAGGCCGGGTTCCATGCCGGTGAAGCAGCGCCTACGCCGCTTCGATGAGGAGAAGCGCAGGGCCATCGGTGAAGAGATCACAAAGCTTTCGGTGGCTGGATTCATCAAGGAAGTGTGTCATCCCAAGTGGTTAGCCAATCTTGTCCTTGTACGAAAAAAGAATGGGAAATGGAGAATGTGTGTTGACTACACGAGTCTCAATAAGGTGTGTCCAAAGGATCCTTTTCCTTTGCCACATATAGATCAAATAGTCGACTCGACCTTAGGGTGTAAAACCCTCTGCTTACTTGATGCGTACTCCGGGTACCATCAGATTGCCATGAAAGAGTCCGACCAACTCATGACTTCTTTCATCACCCCGTTCGGGTCGTTCTGCTATGTCACGATGCCTTTCGATCTGAAAAACACAGGAGCTACATACCAGTGATGTATGCTCAAGTGTTTTAGAGACCTCATCAGATGAACCATTGAGGCCTATGTAGACGACATTATGGTCAAGTCCAAACGAATCGACCAGCTCGTAGATGACCTAGAGCAGACCTTCACAAAACTACGAGCAAACGGCATCAAACTCAACCCTAAAAAATACGTCTTTAGGGTCCCGAGGGGCATGCTGCTTAGGTTCATCATCTCCGAGCGTGGCATCAAAGCCAACCCAGAGAAGATCACGGCCATCACAAGGATGGGCCTGATCTAGAATTTAAAGGGGGTGCAGCGAGTCAGTGGGTGCCTCGCCACGTTTAGCCATTTCATCTCATGCCTCGGTGAATGAGGCCTCCCGCTGTACTGACTTCTAAAGAAGATCGATCGGTTTGCATGGACTCCCAAGGCTCAGTTGGCACTCAACAAAGTCCTAATGAAAGCCCCGATCCTAGTTCCCCTTGACCAATGGAGAGCCGCTCCTACTCTACATCACAGCCACCACACAAGTGGTTAGCGCCACCCTGGTGGTAGAGCAGGATGAAGAGGGACACGCCCTCAAAGTGTAGTGCCCCACATACTTCGTTAGTGAGGTCTTGTCTGACTCCAAGACTCGCTACCCGCAAATCTAGAAGCTCTTGTACGCCATCCTGATCGCCAAGAGGAAGCTACATTACTACTTCGAGTCACACCCAGTGACGGTCGTGATGTCCTTCCCACTCAGCGAGGTCATCCAAAATAGGGACACCATAGGGAGAATCGCCAAGTGGGCACTCGAGCTTATGGGTCAGGGCATTTTGTATGCCCCACGAACACCCATCAAGTCCCAAGCACTGGCCAATTTCATTGCAGAAGGGACCAAGGTTCATATGCTGCCAGCAGCCATCGACCAAGAGTACTAGACGATGTACTTCGACGGGTCACTGATGAAGAGAGGCGCCAGCATGGGGATGGTCTTCGTTTCACCCCTCAGGATACGCATGAAGTACGCGGTCAGCCTGCATTTCCCTACCTCCAACAATGTGGCCGAATACGAGGTGCTTATCAATGGCCTATGCATTGCCATTGAGTTGGGCATCCAATGGCTTGACGTCCGAGGCGACTCATAGCTGGTCATCGGTCAAATCATGAAGGAATCAAGCTACCATGACACCAAGATGGCTTCTTACTACCAAGAAGTCTGCTAGCTAGAGGACAAGTTCGATGGCCTCGAACTCAATTACATCCCGAGGTGGCTCAACGAGGCGATCGACAAGCTAGCAAAGATGGTGTCTAGCCAAGAGCCGGTGCCGACGGGTGTCTTCGCCAGCGATCAGCACAAGCCTTTGGTTCACTATGTGCAATGGGGATGGACCAAGGACGAGCTGCTTGTCCTAGGCTCAGGGGCTGACCGACCACCCGCTCCCTCTAACCCTGAAGTCATGGAGCTTGACGAAGATCCAATGGTAGAGCACGACCCTCTAGCTGACTAGAGGACCCCGTACCTCGATTAGCTTCTCCACGAAGTGCTCCAGATGGACAAGACGGAGGCCCGGTAGATTGCACACCGAGCCAAGTCTTTCGTCATTATCGGGGAGGAGCTCTACAAGCGAAGCCACACTAGGATCCTATAGTGTTGCATTCCCGTCAAACAAGGGAGGCAATTGCTAAAGGACATTCACGATGGAATATGCGGACATCATGCTGCACCAAGAACGCTGGTCAGAAATGCATTCTGATAGGGCTTCTACTGGCCAACCATGGTGGCCGATGCTAAACAGATTGTGTGCACCTATGAAAGGGTCACAATACTACACCCGGCAGACACACCTGCCAGCCCAAGCACTCCAAACGATCCCCATCTCGTGGCTGTTCGTGGTCTAGGGGCTTGATATGGTCAGACCTCTCAAAAGAGCTTCCGGGGGCTATATGCACTTGCTTGTCACCATAGACAAGTTTATAAAGTGGATACATGCTCGGCCGGTCTCCGTGATCAAGTTCGAGCAGGCCGTGTTATTCTTCCTCGACATCATCCATCACTTTGGAGTCCCAAACTCTATTATCACGGACAACGGCACACAGTTCACCAGGAAGAAGTTCCTCTGATTCTACGATGAATACCAAATCTGCATTCATTGGGCAGCCGTGGCGCACCTCGGCATGAACGGACAGGTCGAGCGCGCTAACGACATGGTCCTATAAGGTCTCAAGCCTAGGATTTTTAACCGGTTGAACAAATTTGGTGGGTGATGGGTCGCGGAGCTTCTCGCGGTGCTCTAGAGCTTGAGGACGACCCCCAGCTAGGCCACCGGCTATACACCCTTCTACATGGTCTATGGTTTCGAGGCTATCCTCCCGACCGACCTTGACTATGGGGCACCAAGGGTCAGGGCGTACAACGAGCAGAGAGCCAAGGCGTCCCTCGAGGACGCCATGGATCAGCTCGACGAGGTGCATGACGTTGCCCTCCTCCACTTAGCCAAGTACCAATAGGCGTTGTGCCAGTATCACAGCCATCGGGAGCGGGGTTGGACCTTCAACATCAGGGACCTAGTACTCTGCCTCGTCCAGAGCAACAAAAACCATCACAAGCTCTCTTCGTCGTGGGAGGGATCGTACGCCATCACAGAGGTGCTCTAACCAGGCACCTACAAGCTTAAGACCATTGACGGCAAGATCTTCGTCAATGCATGGAACATCGAGCAGCTACATCACTTTTACCCCTAGCCTATGCATATACTTAAGAATGATATTTCTGAAATATGAAAATGCTTTCCCTTATCGGTTTCGCTATCATTCCCTCTATCTTTAGTGACACCCGACCCTGGCAACGGCAGGAGGTTGGGCATCACTCGGGGGATGATAAGAGTATATCTACTTAGAGACATTCTCTGTGCCCGACCCCCCTTACGTTAAGATCTCAAAGTAAGGGCTACGAAAACAAACCCTGAGTAAAACTGGTCGGACTGCAAGAAACCTACGCCCCAGCGGCTACGACGTTTTTGTTCACCAGCGTGATCAGAGTTGTTTTGCCTGCATCCTGAGCTTTATAGCCTTAACCATGAAAAGGGTCAGAACACATTAACCTTTTTATAAAAAAGGACAAAGAACCAAAAGATTGTTCAACCATAGCAGAAAATTAAAATATATCCATTTATTACAAGATCACTATTTGGCCTAACTAACTAATTTTTTGGGGGGTGATCTCATCCTCTATCTTGGTAGATAAGTCATGTGCTAGAGGGGCCACCCCCTCTTGATGTCCTCTAGCTTAGTGTTGGAGTAACCGGTCACGAAGCCATAGCTCATCATCTCTAGAATAATGTTCTCATAGTGAGAACGAGCGATCGTGAATGACCGATGAACACGGAAGTGGAGTGCGTCCCTCAGCATCTCGCGTGCCCTGATCCGTGATCTGGATGGCGTGGACCACGAGCGAGCTCATCTCCTATGCTGGGGCCAGCTTGAGGTCGTCATAGACCAGCTGGACGGCGATGCGCAAGGCATTGTGCTCATCGCTCTCCTTTAGGAGGGTGGCCCTTGTAACATCCTAATGGGCCAAAGTGGGCCCAATTAAATTTCAGTATGGGCGGTGTCATCAGAGTGGGGAAATAGCGGTCCTTGTAGCATCCATTACGTAGGCTCTTTGTTCCAGTCCTTATTCACTCGAAGCCGGGGCGCGGATTTATTGAAATGCATTGTTCACGATTCTTTGTAGCACCATGAAACAACATGCAACGAGTTTAGTCCCATCTTTGGAAACTCGAATTATTGGATCGACTTAAATACGGGGCGAGGGACGCGTAGTAGTAACCGGTTAACCGTTTTGAACAAAGCGAGGACGAAAGTTCAAGCGGGTTATTCTGTGGTCGGACCACTCCTAGGAAGAGTGAAATTTTGGGGCCATGTATGTCGGGCCCGGACGTTACATTTGGTATCGAGCCGACTCTCGAGGTTTCACAGGCGCGTGGGGACAAGCGCAGCGGGTATGTTGTGTGCATGTGCGTGGATCCGTCGTGGTCACGGCATGGCATACATCATGCGCGACGCACGCGGGCCACAAGCGTGTTGAAGAGAGGCGGATCACAGGGTAAATGTCCCGAAAGTAAGGCGATCGGCATTCGACGGGGACGTCGAATCTTTAGGGGGGATGATTGTAACATCCTAATGGGCCAAAGTGGGCCCAATTAAAAAATCGGTATGGGCGGTGTTATTGTCAGAGCAGAGAATAAGGTAAACTCTTGTAGCATCAAAGCGGGTTCTTTCAGCTTGATGTCTCTGTTCATCCAAATCGGGCGGCCAAATTGAACAACATTCACGGTGGTTCTTGTAGCATCGCGAAAATCTTGTGCACCAGTTTAGTACCATCTTGGAAATCCACGAATTATTTGGATCGACTTAAATACCAGGGCCAGGGACGCGTAGTAACCTTCGGTTAACCGTTTTGAACGAAGCGAGGACGAAAGTTCAAGCGGGTTGTTACGCGGGTCGGACCACTCCTAGGAAGAGTGGGCTGGGGCCATGTATGTCGGGACTGGACGTTACAGCCCTCACCTCACCCCGAGCATATGATAAAGACCTACCCAAAACATGCACCAGCCATGTCGAAAAGCCTACCATGGATCCTAGGGAAGGATAGCAAAGGAAGACCAGGGGCTTACCGTCCACGTTCGCCTAGAGCTTGCACGCCTCGTCACACCACCAGGCCACCTCGGCCTCCAAGTTCTGGGCCTGCTCCTAGCGCTGATTGACCTCTACAGTGAGTCTAGCAGTCACCACCTCTACCATGGCCTTCAGATCCTTCTCCCTCTAGAGCTCGCCCTCTAGGAGGTTGATTCACTACTGAGCATCGATACGCTCCTAACGAGCCAGGTCGTGCTCCGTTTGGAACCCCTCTATGGCTTGGAGCAACTCGTCATGCTCCATCCGTAGCCACTCGATCTCCATGGTGTTCATGCGTGCACTCTTGACCAAGTCCAAGAGCTCCCCCTAGCTTCACGGGCGTCATCATGAGCCTCCACATACTTGATCCGGAGATCAGCCAACTCCTAGTGAATGGGGGCAACTTTGGCCACCTCTTAACGAGTGGCAGCGAGCTAGGCGGCTAGTTCCTCATGTAGCCGCTCCCCCATGGCTCATAGCTACTCCTCTGCCATGAGGCAATCCCAAACGCCCTTCTCATGGCAAAGGAACGCATACTTATCCAGGCTACGGTCCATGAGAACCTGTGAAAAGGGTACAAGTTAAAAGGCAAGAAAAGGGAAGACGAAGGTCAGAAATGCTGATGCACTATACCAGGCCAACCGAAGCGATAACATCTTGCAGTGAACTCAGCGCTGTGGTCAGGGCACCGACCATGGTCCCCACCTCTGCGTGCACGCTCCCCCACTCCCTCTTCTCCACATCATCATTGAGGGTGAAGAGCGTCGCCCCCAGGTCCCGACGGTTGGCCTACCTAATCTAGGGTCCTCCATAGGTGTGAGGGTCGCCGCTAGCCTGGACCAGAGGCCAAGATGCCTCTGCGTTGACCCCAGGCAGCGCCAACCCCTCTCGCAACCGTAGCTCCTCTAGAGCGAGCTCCCCAGCAGTAGAGGGGCGGGCGACGTGGACGAAGAAGCCTGCCCCACCATCGCGCCTGCTAAGGGTGCACCAGGTGCGACCTCCTACATCCGTCCCGCCACGGGTGCCGCCGTCTGCCCGGACGACAACCCCGCTTGCATCGTCTCCACTGACGACATCATGACCACACTCAGCCATGCCATGTCTACTGAGGACGCCTTGGGGATGACCTCTCCTATCTGCCCTATCACCGACAGCGCGGATGACGGCTCCGGCCGTGCCATCTTCGCCTGCGATGTTGTGGCTATGCTCGAACGCGTCGTCTCTGCCTATGACGTCATGGCTGCGCCCGGCCATGCCACGCCTTCCACTGCCTACCCTCCCATAGACGCGGTCGATGGCTTTGTCTCCCCGGTCGATCCCATAGTCGCCCTGGCTACGCTCTATCTAGCCTCTGGCGTGGCGCTAGATGGGTCCCGGAGCGCTCGCCAAAGGGCAAGAGTCTTCTTCAACACCAGCTTCAGGAGGGTCCCGTGCCCCCCAATACTGCAGAAGGCACGGTGGTTAGTTCGTGGTGAATAATTTGTCAAAAAACAAAAGAACAAAAAAAGTCTTAGCTTACCTTGACGCCATCGGGCGCTGACATTTTGGGGCTGGCCTGCCTGACCTCAGCTACGACTCCTCATCGCACTGTCATTTCGGGCGCTCCCTTTGCTCGGGAGGCTCGAACGTGGGGGGAGCCGCTAGCTCCCCTTGGCTCCAGGGGTGCCATAGAAGGCCTGGGCGGAGCGGGGCAACTCGCTCCCGCTGTCTCTGAGGGTGAGTCCTCCCCCTCTTGCTCCAGGAGATGCCACGGGAAGGGCCCCGCCTATGGTGAAGATGGGTCCTCATCCCCACCGGCCAGATCATCCCATAGGATGGGCGACCTAGAGCCATGCCCCCCCCTCCTCTTCTTCTTCCTCCTCATCTTCCTCCTTCGACGAGCCTTGGCACCGCTTTCGTCACTACAGCTTTGCCCTCTCCTTCGCCCGCCGTTTCTTCTCCTTATCATCCTTCTCCTTCTTCCTCTGCTCATTTGTGGCACGGTTCACTGCCCTCACGGCCGCATGCTTCAGTAGTGATGCGACAGAGGCCCAAAAGCCCAAATCCGCCGGTAGCTCGATGAAGCCTAGCTCCGGCCACATCATGGGATATCCTAGGATCGGGAACATGGCGTCGGACTCATCTATCGCCTCCTTGATGCGCTGTGTGACCTTGCTATCATGGAGCGGCCCCTAGGCGAGCGCAGTCTCATCGAGGTGCGCGTCGGGCGTCATCCCATACAGTGAGAGGATACGCGCCATCAGCGGTGCCACCCTCCTCGCATGGTACGCCCCGATGACGTCGACCCCATGAAGGCCGCGGTCCTTGAGGAACACGATGGCATCAAGAAGGTTGTGCAACCTTCTCTTCTCCTTCTCGAGAGACCTCCACGACCACACCCGCGGTGCCTCTCCGATGAGGCACCCAGTGAACTCCGGCAAAGGGGCGGCGGTGGCGTTCTTCGCGTAGAATCACAACATGTGCCACCCCTTGTTGGATCTAGAGAGCTAGCAGGGCATGTACTCCACTGATCGGTGCCCCCGAAGGTGGATGCTCATGTATCCCATCGGCACCGACTTGTACCTCTTCTTGTTCTTTTGCAGGGAGACAGAGAAGAAGTATCTCCACAACTCGAAGTGGGGCTCAATTCCCAAGTACACCTCGCACAACGCAATGAAGGCCGCGATGTGCTAGATCCTGTTCGGGTTTAGGTGCTACAGCTCAATTTGGTAGTGGTGCAGCAGCCCCCGAAAGAACGGGTGAGGGGGATCATGAATCCATGCTCGTGGAAGGGCACGAAAGATATGATGTAGCCATCGAGCAGCGCCGGCATGTCCTCACGACTGGGCATGAGCCACTCCATCGCGTTGGTTCTCCCACGGAGGAGGCCATGCATGATGAGGCCCTCCATGCACGTGTGGGTGATGTCAGAGCGATACCATGACTCCATGGGAAGCAAAGGTGGAGGAACGAGAGCTTTGCTGGTGGCGAAAGAGCGAGGGCAAGAAATATGGCGCTAGCGGCGGAGAAGAGGAGATGACGAGGTTATGGTCAGATGTATCAGGAACAAAGGGAAAGGCCCTATTTATAGGAGGAGGTGGAGCGAGAGGTGAACCGTCCGCCTCGATCCATGCGCCTGCCATGTCCCATCACTTTGCCTCTCCAAAAATCGTGTGCACGCCACCTATGGCCGCTCCCTCGAAGAACATGCCGGATGACGGTTTGCTCCATTTGATGGGCCGAGAACCGCCATAGGTAAGAAGGGATACAGAGCTAAAAATGCTTCCATGGCCCATTAAAGCCTAGGGGTTTGAAGGCTGGCCCACCGACGGGTTCACAGCAGCTTCAGGGCACCTTTAGAGTGAGGGATGGAAAGGGATGGGCCAGGTAGCGGCCAGTACCAGGGTGCACGAGTGCCACGAGCATCCTGACCCATGTTCGAGTCTTGGCTGGTGCACAGTCCATGGTTTTTCCTCGAAGAAAGGCAACGAGCCCTTGGGACCGGTCGAATGGGCCCAAGAACTATATGGACTAGCCGCCAGGAATCTAGAGTCGGTCACCAGCTGACCCATGCTGGACCCCCATGAACAAGAAGCCGGGGCCCCACTCGGACTAGCCTGTTAACAGCTCACTGAGCACCATGATTCTTCCATCGAGGAAAACATGGCATGGCTCAGCCCCTCCGTTTTATCAAAAAAAATGTGTGAGGGAGGATGATTACAAGACGATCTAACCCCTCGATCGGACCCTTGCTACGCACAGGGGCTCGAGAGTTGGACTCGCAAGGAGACCGAATACATGGTTGCATATCAATAGCGGATCGATCGGATCCTAGGAAGGAATCGAAATCAAGAGAGATCTTTTCTTACTCCCTAAATCCTGCAGCTACATGCTTCTAAGGAGTCCGAACATGACAAAAAGGAATCTCAACCATACCAAGACATCCCGCGGCTCACAAAGGGAGATCAAGATCCTCAGAATCCTTCCGCCTGAAAAAGCCTTTGAAGGAGTATCCTACTCCTCCGTAGGCTCGGGGGCTACTGTCGGGTATCAGTATCAGGGATACCCAGAAGAAGGAAGCTAATGGTCGCGAACGCTAACTCCCTCCAATGGTCAAGAGTGTATCTTGGTCTTGCCTGGTCCTGAGGGCACAGGCAATGTCTCACCCGACCTCAACGACACAGGACCCGGGTCACCCTGACCTCAAGGGCGTGGGCTTCGTCTCGCCTGACCCCTCAGGCGAGAGCTCCATCACATCTGACCCTGAGGGCGAGGGGTCCACCTCGCCCGATCCCGAGGGTGAGGGGTCTGACTCGCCCGACCCCGAGGGCGCAGGCTTCGCCTCGCTCGACCCTGAGGGCGCGGGCTTCCCCTCGCCCGACCCTGAGGGTGCAGGCTCCGCCTCACTCAACCCCTCAGGCATGGGCTCTGCCTTGCCCGATAGAGGTTCATACCGCCCCAACCACTATGGGTCTAAAAGTACGAGTCTAGGGTCAAATTTTAGACGCCAGAAGGGAGCAGGCGAGTCTTGACATGACCCATGGCCACGTCGGGCCACGTCTGAGGACGCACGTCGTCAACAACATCGTGCGTGCCGGTGTTATGCTACCTACTTCCCGTACGGCCTCCAGCGGAGGCTTCAGCTAGCCATACTGTCCGCTGGGATAGAATGGAGCGCCATGACTAGCTGACGACGCCTGCATACGGCACCAATGACGAACAGGGCCATGATATGGAGCCGTCCCCATCGTTGTCTATAGGGCCGGTAGGACCCGCGTAAAGGAGATGGAAGACATCGCAATCCCAGAAGCCTTCCTCTCCTCGTCTTTCTCTCTCCCTCTCTTTGATGTAACATGTATCTTCCCTTCATCTATAAAAGGGGAAGCACGGCGCCCCATGGGGGGGAGGGGCATTCCCACACATCTAACATGTCTGAAGGCTTAGGCGCTCAACAGTAGAGAGAGAGCTCAACTAGACTCACTCTTTTCACCAGAGACTTGGGACCTTCTCCCTCTCTCGCATGTTTGTAACCCCTACTACAAACCAAGTGCTAGTAATACGAGCAGCAATAGACTGGACGTAGGGATGTTCCGCCTAAACCAGTATAAATTCTTGTGTCCTCCGAGCACAGCCATCCGGGTCAGACACTCAAACTAGAAATTTACTAGCTAATGATTTGAAACACCGACACCTTTGCCTTAAGCTCATTTTTGTTTTTCTCTTTCTTCTTTTCCAAGTTGGAGCATTTGATCCATCTTTGGCCACTTGCATGACCATGAGTGCCATCATCTAGCTCCACCACTTGGAGTGTACCAACCTATCTCATATACACTTAGAGCTAAAGAGTACACTTAGGTTTTATCAATTATCCAAAACCAAACTATGGCTTTCGGTAGTGCTAGTGAGCTTAGGCTTTGTGCGCTTTGCATACTAGCATGTGTAGGAGCTCTCCGGTTACTTAAGTACTAGTTGCATAGGTTTGTGTGACCTTGCAAACTAGAATTGTTTAGTTGAGCTCTACCTAGCCTGGCACCTTAGTTTCTCAATTAGGATCTCTTTGTAAGGTGCTTGTGAACTTAGATAGAGGGTGTAGTCTTGGCTAGAACGAATAAGTTTTAATTCCACATTTGTTTCGGTTAGCCAACGCAAATAGTTTTAGAAAGGACTATTCACCCCCCTCCCTCTTGTCTGCCATCTCGACCTATCAATTGAGGCTAATGCTAATGACATGGCTTTATTGAACACCCTTAATGAGGAGCAGCAGGCTACCTATGATGAGATTATGTCTGTTGTTAATATCGAACATTGGGGTTCATTCTTTGTGGATGGGCCTAGAGACACCGAGAAGACTTATCTGTATAGGGCCCTGCTTTCGTGACTACTATCTGTGACAAGAACAAGATTGTTCTAACATCATCTACATCTAGTTTCATAGCCTCAATAATGCACGGTGGTAGAAGCTGCGCTTTCGGCTCAAGGTTCCCTTGCCATCGATGATGACACTTTTTTAGCTTCACAAAACAAGAGTGGTCTTGTCAAACTACATTGATACATCTCTGAATATTTGGGATGAGGCGATTTGTGACAAAGAGGCAACTATGGTCTTCACGGTGACCTTTGCTTACACGTATGGTGGGAAGACTATGGTCTTGATGGAGGTTTTAAGCTGATTTCAAAGGGGTTGAGGGCTTAGATAATCGATGCCTCGCTAAGGATGTCATACCTTTGGAATTCCATACAATACTTGAAAGTGCGCAACATGAGGACAAAGAGTGACCCATGGTTTGTAGAATACCTGCTACGCATGCGGTGAAGGCTCGAGGAGGCCAATGGTGATGTTGAAATCTGTCTTCCTCGTGATATATGCGTATTGCACATCGGAAATGATAGTGATCTTGATGTGCTAATTGATTGTATATTCCCTAGGTTCAATGAAAATATGTCAGACAAAAACTACATCACCTCGCAAGCGCTGTGTTGATGTCATTAACACGAAGATGATAGGTCATTTCCATAAGGGTGTATCATAGCTGTAATTATGCGGTGGACAATCCGCATATCCACAAGAATTTCTGAACACTTTGACACCCCAATACAAATGTACAAGAGATAAAGAAATTATAAAAGTGGTTGGGGTTATTTATAAATAGTTTGGGATGACGGGATTCCAGTTGTAAAATTGACTTCTATATTTTAGGAGTGCGATTTTGGAAACTGCTAGAGGAACGTAACAAATATGCTCTCAATATTTTTTAGTCACTTGGAAAATTCACTGATTTACCAATTATTATTCTTGAGAACTATCGGAGATGCTCTAACTAAGTTGCTGGAACCTGACTATAGTTACCTTTTTCCTTAATTAATTGAAGCACTCTTTTCTCGTAAAATAAATTGGAGAGCTAATGTGCTCCTTGTATCCAAATCCAACGGATACTGGCATCTACTTTAGAATTTGTCTTGAAATGCAGTAGTTTCGCCTAAGAATGTTTCAGTTCTTTTTAGGGCCTATGGATATCCAGAGCTAATTGGTAGCTAACTAAAACTTAGCTAAATTAAATTCTAACCTATCCAAACAGCAGCGCTAATAACTGGGCCGATTTTCAGAGCCGCCAATGCTCTAATTTTTTTAGCCAACCCTCTAAGGCCCCGTTCGCTTCGCTGAAAAAACAAGTCGAAACATTGTTCCGGCTAATTTGTTATGAGAGAAAAACACTGTTCTGGCTGAAAAAACAAGCTGAAAAGTACGGATTATAAGAGAAGCGAACAGGGCCTTAAGGCTCTAACTAATTGTTAGTCAATTAGCTGATCAACTTTAGCTAATTTAAACTAACTTTTAGTCTCATCCAGTAACCTTTTTTTAAGGAGAAGTCTCATCTGCTCCATCCGTTCTAAATTATAGTTTGTTTGAATTTTATTATCCAAGTTTGACCATTCGTCTTATTCAAAAAAATTATGTAAACATAGTCAAATTTAACTCATTCTTGAAGAATTTTTGTTAATAAAGTAAGTCATAGTAAAAGAAGTGATATTTTACACAAATTTTTAAATAAGACGAGTGGTCAAACTTATATTAAAGTAAAAAAAGTCAAACAAACTATAATTTAGAATGGATTTAGTAATAACTAACGCTATCTTATCAAACAAGCCTTTAGGAGTAAAGTCCAACTTGAAATGGACATACATGCTTCGTGAAAGAAATATCGAGACCGTAGATGCACTCCTTGTCCTGTCTTATTATTGATCTTTTTCTTAAAAAAAAAAAGGCTGCGCGCGCTTCATGAATTGCAAGAACAACCTGAACCAACCATTTGTTCCCGCCAACAAAACATGTGGCTTGGAACATTTCATCATAAGAAAAAGAAGAAAGGAAAGGAAAATATCAGAGAGGGAGAAAGATACGGCGAAGAGCGTGCGGCTAGATTGGGCTCCCTCACACTCACACATGGCGCGCGGCGATTAGAAGCCCCGGATTACACCTCATCGCCACCTTATCTACCGCTCGCAATCCCAATCCCCGCTGCCATGTCAGCACGCGGCCGCCGCAGCATGAGCATATATACGCCTCCTCCCTGAACTAGAGCTCGCTCCCGCCGCCTAGTCCTCGCCACACCGCCCGTCCCGTCCGTCGCCACCAATGGCCTCCTCCGCCATGGAGCTCTCGCTCCTCAACCCCGCCGCGACGCACCGACACCGCGGCGGCCTCGCCGCCGCTGGCCTGCCCCTCGCGCCGCGGCGCTCCGTGCTCCGCTTCCGCGTGTCCGCCTCCGCCGCGGCCGCCGCGCCGCCCAAGTCCTCGGGCCCCAAGAAGCGGGGCAAGACGGAGATCCAGGAGACGCTGCTGACGCCCCGCTTCTACACCACCGACTTCGACGAGATGGAGCGCCTCTTCAACGCCGAGATTAACAAGCAGCTCAACCAGGCGGAGTTCGACGCGCTGCTGCAGGAGTTCAAGACGGACTACAACCAGACCCACTTCGTGCGCAACCCCGAGTTCAAGGCCGCCGCCGACAAGATGGAGGGCCCGCTCCGCCAGATCTTTGTCGAGTTCCTCGAGCGCTCCTGCACCGCCGAGTTCTCCGGATTCCTCCTCTACAAGGAGCTCGGCCGCAGGCTCAAGGTTCCTTCCCGCTTCTTTCTTTGCTTGCCTCGTCTCGCCTCGTGCATTTCCTCGACCACCAGGCGGGCGTGTGCTGATGCCCTGCTTTTCCTCTGCAGAAAACCAACCCGGTCGTGGCGGAGATCTTCTCGCTCATGTCCAGGGACGAGGCGCGCCATGCTGGGTACGCACCTTATCTCTTTTCAGTCATCCTACACAACAATGCGTGCGATTAGTGGCCAAAAAATGCATTCTTCACTTATAAAGATTAGGAAATGCAACTGTCTGTCTGTCTCATGAAAACTTATGCTGGTGCTGCTACCTCAATTTGACAAGGAATGTAGGTATTCTAAGTTTCCTGCTGCCTCAATTTAAACCAGCCTGGTTACATGAGCTAACAAAATACTCATTGCCAATGAAGTAGTTAGGTCAATGCATTGGGGATTGCTTCCAGCAACTGTCCATAAGAATCCAGCCATGCATGTTATCCTTATGGTGTCCAATTTGAGGCTATAGGAGGCATGGAGAAATTCAGCTGAAAGTTTCTTGTGATTTGCGCTGTCTAGGTTCTTGAACAAGGGGTTGTCTGACTTCAACTTGGCACTGGACCTGGGGTTCTTGACCAAGGCTAGGAAGTACACCTTCTTCAAGCCCAAGTTCATCTTCTATGCCACCTACCTGTCTGAGAAGATTGGGTACTGGAGGTACATCACCATCTTCAGGCACCTCAAAGGCGAACCCAGAGTACCAGGTGTACCCCATCTTCAAGTACTTCGAGAACTGGTGCCAGGACGAGAACAGGCATGGTGACTTCTTCTCTGCCCTGCTCAAGGCTCAGCCGCAGTTCCTCAATGACTGGAAGGCCAAGCTCTGGTCACGATTCTTCTGCCTCTCGGTAATTTAAAGCTCTTCTTTTGTTATATAGATCGATTAACTCCAAAGGCTGTCTCTCCTCATAGTTAGTGTTACATGACCTTTTGCAGGTGTATGTGACCATGTACCTGAATGACTGCCAACGCACTGCATTCTATGAGGGAATTGGTCTGAACACCAAAGAATTTGACATGCATGTGATCATTGAGGTATAAATGAGTTTATCATTTCATTTCCACCTGTTTACTATATTTCATACTTTTTTCTGAACAATGCTGAATATCACAATAATGTCCTTACAAAAGATTAGGAATACACATGAAGCTTGTTATAGTTCATCGATGTTTAGGAGAATCTATGAATTGCTTCTAGAAATGTTGGTGTGAATTAAGGCTGCTACTGACAATGTAAAAACGTGCATACCTGTGCAGACCAACCGCACAACAGCGAGGATCTTCCCTGCTGTTCCGGATGTCGAGAACCCTGAATTCAAGAGGAAGCTTGACAGGATGGTTGTGATCAACGAGAAGATCATTGCTATCGGTGAATCTGATGACATTCCCTAGTGAAGAACCTGAAGAGGATTCCTCTCATTGCCGCTCTGGTGTCTGAGATCATCGCTGCATACCTCATGCCCCCATCGAGTCTGGCTCAGTTGATTTTGCTGAATTTGAGCCCCAGCTTGTTTACTGATTCTGTAGAAAGATTTGTCTTGAATTATTCACCCCAAAAGACAAGTTGGTGCTTTCTCCCTAAGGGGCCTTGAATGGTGAAAGTGCTGGATGGTTAGAGGATCTGCATCTTCTTGTGTTCGTCTGTAAAATACTGAGACTTCGGCAACATAAAGCTTGGCAAGTTTTTGTTGTGTGGTATCTCCATGTAAGTGACAGTGAACTGCATCAGAAGCGAGCGTTCCAGTTTTCCAACAGAAGGGAGCGTCCGAAGTTGTTGTACTGCTAATGAAGCAAAAGCATACAGACCTTTATATGATCAACGACTGTATCACATATGGCCTCGACGCAGTTACTTAGCAACCATGGAACGTCGAACTAGCATGATGAATGTATCCAGCACATTTGGTTGATTGTGTAACACTAGAAAACCATTTAACAGCGTTTGGAGGTTGTACCATGTGAATTTTTACATATATCCTTTTATTTTAGCAATGTCATGCATCATAAGTGACAATTATCTAGAAGCATTTGTAAGAAAATCGTGGTAGAAGTTTGTCGATACTAACACGGTCAACCCCTCTTATCTCCTTTCATTATAACCATACTCTGAGATTTATGTGGAAACTCTACCATTTGTATTGTTGTTAAACCACGGATATATATTTTTTTTATAAAAAACTGGTAGATAAAAATGCATATGTTTAATGTAACTAAATTGAATTGATACACATGATATAAGAGTGTCCGTCCAGTGGCACTTGTATATTGCTTTTGAGGCTATAGCCACCGTTTCTTGCAACTTTTTGGGTATTTATAAGAGATATATATATATATATATGGCCCTATTAGACAATGTTGTAGCCTTGAAATCTATGCCTGATTGATGTTTGTAAAATAGCAATAAAATGATTAAGGCTTATGTGTATTAGTCTAAATTAATGCAAAAAATGCTCAATGAAATACCTTTAATATTGCGCCCATGGAACCAGTTCCAAAAATTTGTAGAAATTACTAAATTAGGCTGAGTAATTCTAGGGAAACCCTGAGATTGAGTATGCCAAGCATCCCCATCAGACCTCGTTCGGTTGTATGGGATTGATTCCCGGTCGGACTGTTTCTTCACTGATCTCTATAATGCTGGAACCGTTCCTCGCGCGGAACGGCCCGTTCCAGGGTAACCGAACGGAGCCTAAAGTGGAAAGGAAGTTAGCACTCCTTTTGTTAGCTAGTGAGTTCATATTGTAATTCTATATGATATGGTACCTTCAACAAAGAAAACACCAACAGTCGAAGTGTATTTTCTAAATTGAAAGAGCTCCCAATTTAGCTCAACGAGAGATATCTAGGTTTGGTGCGAAAAAGGGGAAGGGATAGACGATGTGTGAAGAAAAAAATCAAGACCCACCAAATTTAATGACCTCTCCAACTGAAACTTCACAAGCTCTAGACTAGTGTTATGATTAAATTTTAAGTTAGGACATGGAAAGAAGGTTTTTGTGACTGCTAAGGCCTCGTTCACTTCGCTGAAAAAACAAGCCGAAACACTGTTTCAGCTGATTTGTTGTGAGAGAAAAATACTGTTCCGACTGAAAAAAACAAACTGAAAAGTACGGATTATAAGACAAGCGAACATGACCTAAGTCTAAATGGGTCCCACGCATGATAATGGGCATGTTCAGCCTTTTCTCTCCGGGGCTCACTACTGCGTGTCTCTCTTTTCTCTCTCTGCCTCATGCAAACATATACTTTTTTTATTAAGTTGGAACCGGAGCTTGAACTTGCTCCGCTCCCCACCTTTTAGCATTGGGCAATTGGGCATCGGTACCTGCAGTATAGGGAGCAGTGCTCTAACCTTCTGCCTCTGTTTCAAGGGCTACTCCTAGAACACACTGCACATGACCTAAGACTATCTCCAACAATATCACCCAAAATACAAGACATATTTCATGTTTGGGTAACACTACAAGTAAAGGGTTCAATATCTATATTTCATCTTCTCCCACAATAGGACCCAAATGAGAACCCTTTCTGCAAATAAGTCTTCGGGAGAGAGAATACTCATATTTGGGTTGTGAGTCTGCTGCAACTCAAAATGCGTCTCGCATATAGGTAAGTACCATCCAATACCTATTTTGGGTTTGGTTACCCATATAAGTAAGCCGTTGGAGACGGTCTAAAGGGAAGGTATCAGGGAGGCTACAACCACGGGTGGTGACAGGCGATGAGAGAGCAACAACGCGCTTTTGTGAAGGATGCAAGATGGTGTTTGCTCGGCGCTAGCGGTGGATTAGAAGGAGGTGATGAGTCCGGGAGGTACTTGCTTGCAAAGGTAAGGGTGGCGAGGCAGAGTGCATAGTGGTGCAAGATGGGTGGAGGAAGTCAAAGAAAGCAAGATGCTATTTTTATAATGTATAAGATAAACAAGTTAGCACAAAAGATGTAGGCTACTAAGGTGCCCAAAGTGGACGCCTCCTCTTTCCGTACACCTAAAAAGACTTTAACATTATCGTTTACTCGGTGATATCAAGTCTTGTTCTCTGCTTACACGTCCGTGTTCGATATGAATGATCCTCCACTCGGCGCTTACGCATCTGCGTCCTACCCAGTTCCGATACGAAGACCGAATCCACGTGTCCTCGTCCGATATGAAGTCCCCGGAGCGTCAGGCGTCCTCGTTTGATTACTACTCTCTCCGTTCCAAATTATAAGTCTGTCGGTGTTTCGGACCGGGGGGTCCTCAACCAACTAGTGAATTTGAACTGTGTGCCCCTAATCCCGGATGGTGATACAAAGAGACACAAGGTTTATACTGATTCAGGCAACCGGTACCCTACGTCTAGTCTGGGGGATCGATCTTGTATTCCTTGCACCGAAGTGCTTGTAGTAGGGGGTTACAAGCTGGGCGAGAGAGAGAACTAGCCCCAGGTCTCTGCGTGGAGTGGTGCGGGCTGCTTGAGACGTTGCTTTCAGGCAGCAGGGGAGCGTGTATCTGAATCTACGTGAGTCTATGCGAGTGTTCGTCTGACTTCCTCTTTTTTCCGTGTCTAGAAACGGCCCCGGCCTCTCCTTTTATAGTTGAAGGGGGGACAGGGGCGATACATGCATTTGCTATGCAGCGTCTTGTAAGCGGAGGTGGCTTGTCTGAGTCCTGTAGCTTGCTACTGTGGTGGCATGGTCAACGGAGTGGTCTTGTCCTTGATGCACTGGAGCAACGCGCCGGTCACACCCGATCTTGTGCGACGTGGGAGCCCTAGTGATAGCTTGGCGCAGGGCATGGCCGTCGTCGTGCCAGTCGCTGTGCGTTGCCAGTGAAAAGAGCCGAGGCTCAGTTGGTGCCGAGGCTGAGCCATCGTGGGGGGCTGGGCGGGCGCAAATCCTAAGGTTGTCGAGGCCCTGAAGTGGTTGCCGAGGCTTAGAGGGAGCAGTTGGTCCTATATACTGATTCCGAGGCTATAGTTTCCCGGACCTGACTCCCCACGCCGTTATTTGTTTACTTCGGGCGAGGATTAGGTGGCACGGTGTAGTCTGGGCGCCGATCATGGGCGCGATCTTTTGAAACACGATGGCGGTAACCCTGCTTTCTCGATCCTCTCCCGTCCGTCGGCCGCTCTCTGCCGCTGCGTCGGCGTCTGGTATTATTGCGGGAGTGGTTGGATGCATGACGTTTTGTCAGAGAAGTCGATCGAGACGGAGGCGACGAGGTTGTTACCGAGCCGGCCTCGAGCGAGTCGGAGAATCGGTACTTCGTCCGAGGCTTTATGCGCAGGGCCTCGGGCGAATCGGAGAATCGGTAACCCGTCCGAGGCCTAGCGGGGCGGGGCCTCGGCGAGAGGGCCTCGGCAAGGCGAGAGGTTGGCCTTCGCCCGAGGCCTTTCTGCGTATGAGCCTTGGGCGAATCGGTGAATCAGCCGAGACCTCATGGTTGTCCCTTGGCTTTGATTTTTGCCAGGTCTAAGCAATCTTCTCGGTTCTTGCTTAGGGTACCCCTTTTATGGTATCCGACAGTAGCCCCCGAGCCTCGGGGAGAGTGCGAGCACTCTCCCTAAGGTTTTGTCGAGATTCTGGCCTGCAGCGGCTCCCGTCGGGATTGTGTTTTGTACTTGTGGTTCCGGTGGGTGCGCGCGAGCGCACCCTCCGGGTGTAGCCCCCGAGGTCCTGGAGGAGTGGATTTACTCCTCCAGGGGCTTTTTCCCTATTGAGTAAGGAGTTTTATCACGTTTACCGGGCTCATGAGCGTGAATTCAGGTCGCTGGACCTTGGCTTAGTTGTAGGAAGAGCCCCCGAGCCTCTGCACTGAGCGAGAGGGCGATAAGTGGTTCCCCGTCTTTTTTGGCGACCCTCGCGCATCCTTTTCTCTTGGAAGGAGGGATGGAGCATGCCAAGCTACCCTCGGTGGACGCGAGCAGTTACATCTCTGGTGAGCTGTTATCGGGTCAGTTCGAGTGGAGGCCCGTGCCCCATTCGATAGGGGTCGGCTAGTGGTCCAGACACGCACTCTAAAAGTATTAGAGGGCTTCTCTAGTGGGTCCCAGGGCCGTTCGATTGGCCCCGGGGGCTCGGCGCCTCCCTACGGTGGGATCCCATTTGGAGACCTCCCTGCTGGTCTCGGACATGACTTAGGGCTTCCCAAGCACTTGCTTGCTTGGGCATTGGCCATGTACGGGCTTGCCCACAGTCATCCCTGACCCTATTTGTCCTGGGGTGGCTGTCAAAATCTTTGGGGGGCCCAACCTTTGATCCCCTGGATCGTAACGGGCTCGGTGCCCTTTTTATCGTGTTTTTTTGAGCCTCCGAGTGCGAGCTTCCCCCGAGCCTCTGCACGGAGCGAGAGGGCGGTCAGGAGTTCCCCTGGCTTTTTGTGTGACCCTCGCACATCCTTTTCGTTTGGAAGGAGGGGTTGTTTGTCGAGCCCTCGAGTGCGAGCCTGAGTCGCTGGGTCTTGGCAAGGTTGCAGGAAGAGCCCCCGAGCCTCTGCATGGAGCAAGAGGGCGATCAGGAGTTCTCCTGGCTTTTTGTGCGACCCTCGCGCATCCTTTTCGTTCGGAAGGAGGGGTTGTTTGCCGAGCCCTCAAGTGCGAGCCTGGGTCATTTGGGTCTTGCAAGGTTGGGAAGAGCCCCGAGCCTCTGCACGGAGCAAGAGGCGATCAGTTCCCCGGCTTTTGTGTGACCCTAAGCGCATCCTTTTTGTTGGAAGAAGGGGTTGTTTGCCGAGCCCTCGAGTGCGAGCACTGGGTCGTTGGGTCTCGGCAAGGTTGCGGGAAGAGCCCTCGAGCCTGCACTTGCGGAGCAAGAGGCGATCGGGAGTTCCCCGGCTTTTGTGCGACCCTCGCACATCCTTTTTGTTCGGAAGGAGGGTTGTTTGCGAGCCCTCGAGTGCGAGCTGGGTCATTTGGTTCTCGGCAAGGTTGCAGGGAAGAGCCCTGAGCCTCACACACGAGCAAGAGAGGCGATCGGGAGTTCCCCGGCTTTTGTGCGACCCTCGTGCATCCTTTTGTTGGAAGGAGGGTGGAATATGTCAGGCTACCCTCGGTGGGCGCGGCGGTGACACTTCCGGTGTTTGTTATTGGGTAAGTCCTAGTGGAGGCCCGTGCCCCATTCGATAGGGGTCGGCTAGTGGTCGAGACGCACTCCAAAAGTACCAGAGGGCTTCTCTAGTAGGTCTCGGGGCCGTTCGATTGGCCCTAGGGGCTCGACGCCTCCCTACGGTGGGATCCCATTCGGAGACTTCCTTGCTAGTCTCGGATATGACTTAGGGCATCCCGAGCGATCGCTTGCTCGGGCCTCGGCCATGTCTGGGCTCGCCCATAGTTGTCCCTAACTCTATTGTGTCTGGGGCGGTTGCCGAGACCCTCGGGGCCGACCTTGAACCCCTAGACCGTGTGGGCTCGGCGTGATTCCTTAGTCCGAAAGGAATCGGGTGGGGGTATTCCCCTCCCATCGGTGACGACTTGGTGGCGGCGCCTTTTGAGGCGGTTTCTCGGGAACTTCTTTGTTCTTTGTGGTTGGGCCTGTATTTGTGTCGATGGACGGGACATAGCTATTCGATGCGATTAATGAGGAAAAGGTGGGCGCGTGGGCGGTTAAATCGGATCTGGATTATCTGTGCCGGATTTAAGGGAAACTTCCCCGATTTCGTTGCCCGTCCATTTTGTCCCCTTCCTGCATAAATATGCAACGAGCCTCGCCCCTCCCCTCCTTACCTTGCCTGCATTCACTTTTGCTGCCCTCGAGCCGTTGCTAGGATCAGAGAGCACCGGGGAGAAGAAGGGAGAAGGGCGAGGGAGAGAGAGAGAGAGACTTACCGCCATAGCAGCATCCTCCACCGCGCAATGGCAGGCGGCCCTGTCATCCTCCCGGCGGATCCTTGGGATCCATCCAAAGTGTCCGTGGAGATGCTGCAGTCGCTCGTCGACGACGGCCTTCTCCGCCCGATCACCGACCCCGATAGGCCAGAGTGGATTGCTCCGTCGAGAGAGCCGGAGCAGAGGCCACGCGAAGGGTACGTCGTGAGCTTCGTGTCTTTCCACGAGCGTGGTCTCGGCCTGCCAGCGGACCAATTCATGCGGGCGCTCCCGCATTACAACGGTGTGGAGCTGCACAACTTCAACCCCAACTCCATCGCACAAGCGGCCATCTTTGTCGTCGTCTGCGAGGGGTACTTGGGCATTGCCCCCCATTGGGAGTTGTGGCTCCATCTCTTCCAGGCGGGGCATGCCACCAAGCTGACGGGCATGATGGGTACGAGGAAGACGATGAGGGCCGGCGGCTGCACTCTCCAGGTGCACCAAGACCGGCAGCAACTTTACATTCTGGCCCAGCTCACGTCAACCAATCGCCGCTGGTACACCAGCTGGTTCAACCTCCGCAACGATGACAGCGGACTTCCCCCCTACACCAGGCGGATCGTGGAGGACTATCTAGAGAAGTGGAGGTATGGCGTCCCAAGGGAGGATCAGCCCAAGCTGCAGCCGCTCCTGAAGGGCCTGGAGAGGCTGCGGGACCACGGCCTTACGGCGGCTGTGGTCGTGGCAGCCTTCCATCGCCAAAGGGCACTGCTGCTGATGGCTCGGCGGCGGCGCCTGTTCGAGATGAGATCAGACGAGCCGCTGGATGGCGTCCAGATGTCCGCCGTCGCCCTCTCCGACGAGGAGATTCTACGTCGGGTGAAAGGGACGGTGGATGGATGGTCGAAGAGCGGTGGTTTGTTCCCGTTCCCGATGTGCCCGTCGCGGGGGTACATAACGCTGGTGAGTCACGCGTTGCTGCCGCCTCCGAGGCCTTCTTGCTCCTCACTATTTTTTGTTCCCTTACTTGTGTTCGCCGTTCCAACAGGGGATGAGAGCCGTGCGAGCCTCCCCGCCGCCTGTTCCCGAGGACGCAGAGCGGCGGGCGGTGAACCGGGCGCATGCCGAGGCGCAGAAGAAGAAGAAAGATGCGGAGGAGGCAAAGCACAAGAGGAAGAACCTTAAGCGCGAGCAGCTAGAGAAGCGCCGCCTGCAGCAGAGGCAGGACGGTCTCCCGGTGGAGGCGTCTTCGACGCCGTCGCTGTCGGCGAACTCTTCGGACAAAGATGACGAGGGTAAGGGGGGGCGGGGTCCCCTAGACCATCTCCCTGATGTTGGGGGGACAGCGCCTGGGGCATCAGCGAGCAGCCTGGTGTTTCCAGGAGGAGGAGGAGAGGACGCCTCGGTACCGGTGATCGCCCTCCCCGGGTCCGAGGCCGTCACGCCCGAGGCGCGGGTGTTAGGGAAGCGTGCCGTCAGCCCGGTGGGCTCGATGGCAGAGGTGGAGCAGATGTCGGTGGGGGTGACGTAGCTGCCCCCGCAGAAGATCGAGGGGGCGCTGGGGTTCACCGGAGGCCGGTCGGCCCCGGTGGACACAGAGGTTGTGCCTCTGCCGCCACCACCACCATTGTAGAGGAGGGTAGCAGTGCCGAAGCGGTTGCATCCCCGTTCGAGGTGAGCGTCTTTTCGGCGGAGTTTGTAGTATCTCCCGCTCGCCCCTTGGTCATATGCTGACCTTGGGAGTGTTTTTGTTTTCAGCCAGAAGCATCAGGTGGAGGTGCCTGCCTTGGTGCCACGTAAGGCGCTCAAGGTGAGCGCCAGCTCCACTGCTCAACGGGCGGTGGAGGCGCAGACCGCCATGCAACATGGTGCGGCGTCGGCCGGGGCTGACCTAGAGGAGCTGGTCGCCCAAAGAGAGGCTTCCGAGGCGGCCACGAAGCAGGCGGGCGAGGAGGCGCCCAAGACCTCCGAGGCCGAGGTGGCCATGGCCAGGGCTCCTGAAGTCGAGGTGCCTAGCACCGGGGCCCCCGGGACCATCGAGGCCGAGGTGGTGGAGGCGAGCGCGGCGGACCCGGTGACCCGGGATACGGAGATGGAGGCGGGGCGAGTTTTGGTGCCACCCCCGGTCCAAGACCTGCCGCCGTCGCAGGAGAGCGCCCGGGAAGTGGAGGTTCAGGCGGCCTCCTTCGTCGATACTTCCTGGGGAAAGGAGGTGGCAAATGCCGAGGTGGCCAGTACCGTGGAGCAGCTAGTTTTGGCTTCTAGCGAGGGAAGCTCGGCCCTCGTCTAGGTACGACCCAAGCCCCGTGGGTGGGACCACCCGTGTGTATCGTGGCTGAGCTGGGACGACCTTGAGGGGGAGCCTCTGTTCGCCCTCGAGGATGCGGCCGAGGGAGGGCACTGGGGCTCCTTCGAGCAATATCTCTGGCTGGCGGTGCGGCCGCTGCGAACAGCGCTGTCCGTCATGGACGATGATCTACCCGGCATTGCCTAGGTATGCGTCTTCTTTTCTCGTGCGGTGTCATCTTGTTCTGAGTTTCCTCACAGTGCATGACCCCTGTTCCGCCTCTCCAGGAGCTCGAGGCCCGGTCCCTCGGGAAGTCATTGTTCCTCCATCGGGAGAGGGACGCCTGGGACCAGCTCTAGTAGCAGAAGGACCTGCTCGCCAATGCCAACAAGCTTCTGTCGGCACGGAGCATGGAGGCGGAGGACCTCCGCCTTCGCTGTGCAGATATGAAGGCCGAGGTGGCCACGGCTCGAGAGCAGACCACCCCTTTGGCGGTGTGAGTCAAGGAGCTAGAGGAGGAGCTGACCCCGGGTAGCCGGTGAGCGAGACACCTTCAGGTCCCAGGCTAAAGAGGCGACGGTCTCTGCCAAGGCCATCGCTGGGAAGTTAGGGACGGAGCAGGGCGCGCATCTGCTGACCAAGGGTGCCCTGGACGAGGCCCTCAAGGTGGCTGAGGCCTCCTGGGTCGATGCCTTGGTCTGGAAGGAGAAGTGCGAGGGTGAGTTTTGTTCCCTTTGTTTTACTTGTTTTTCTTGCGTTCGACCCCTAACTCCTCGATGTGGTATAGAGCTGGAGAAGGATGCTTCCAGGTGGCCGAGGCCTCTCGAGTCGAGGTCCAGGGCTGGAAAGAGAAAGCCGAGGCCTCTCAGGTCGAAGTCCAGCGCTGGAGAGAGAAAACCGAGGGTGAGTCCCGTAGGGCTTCAGTCTTGTTTGGCTTATTTTTGTTTTGCGCTTGACCCCATCCTGCTTGTTTTGGCGCAGGGTTGGAGAAGGAGCCTTCCCGAGTGGCCGAGGCCTCAGCCGTAGTGCAGGCGGCGCTCGAGGCCGAGATCGGGGAGCACGACGCACTGCAGAGCACCGCCCATACCATCTGCGAGGCCCTAGAGATTGAGGGGGTTGGGTCGGGTAACTCCCTTAGGAGCCATCTGACTGCGTTGAGTGGCCAAGTGCGCGAGCGACTCCGGGGGGGGGCGTTGCACATGGGCGTCAAGCGCGCCCTGGCCGTCGTCTCCTCGCACTACGCCGGCATCAACCTCGTGGCCATCAGCGATGGCTACGTCTTGCCTGAGGATGATGAGGAGGCCGATGAGGAGGTCACGAAGCTAATGGAGGCGGCTGAGGCCCCTGGCACAACACTAGCTAGCTTGTTCGAAGAAGAGGTAGTTCCTCCCGCGCCAGCCGCCAATGCAGGAGATCCTGAGCCTTGACCTGGGCCAAAGGGGCCATGTAAACGGATTAGAATTGTTGTCGTAGCGTGACGTTCGTGGCCGTCGAGGCCTTTATAAAGTACTCGTGTGTACGCTTTTTTAATCGTTTTATTGTACTTCTGAGCCTCTGCCCTTCGTCGCGCCTCTGAACATATCATTTGCAGAAAACTTCCTCGGAGCCTAAGCTGCCCCTCGGGTAAAAGGTGGTGGGGGAGTTACCGTAGCCCGGAGGCATAGGCCGTTCTCGCGGCTCGGCCAGCCTTTTGGCCCTGAGACATGCTTTCGGTCCTTAGGTTTTTACACTTGATTTGTCAGAACATGGCAGAGAGTTTGGCGTAGAAATTTATTCAAAAAACGATTAAAAATGGTGCCTAGGACTTAGGGGGGGTTCCCTCCCTTCTAGCCCCCGAGGGAGGCTCGGTTCGGCAGAGGCAGAGCCGAGTCTCCCTTATAACGTTATGGCGACGTCGATCCCCCGTCGATGGGGGGGGTTTCTCGAAAAATTAGAACAACTAAAGAACGCTTCTTTAATATATTTCGAGAAACAATGTATACAATGCTTGGAGGTTTAAGGGTAGAAACGACGTAGCTGTTCTATGTTCCAAGTGTTGGTGAAGATTTCACCCTTTTCGTTGGCCAGCTTGTAGGTTCCGGACTTTAGCACTTGGGCGACGTGTACGGCCCTTCCCATGGCGGGGTCAGCTTGTGGCGGCCCTTGTTGCTCTACCTCAATCTCAGCACCAGGTCGCCCACCTTCAGGTCTTGGCTTCGAATGCGTCGGGCTTGATAGCGTCGTAGGGCTTGCTGGTACTTGGCCGAATGTGGCAGCGCAACGTCTCGGGCTTCCTCCAGTTGGTCGAGGGCATCCTCACGGGTAGTGCGGTTGCTTTGCTCGTTGTAGGCTTGTAGCCTTGGGGAACCATACTCCAAGTCAGTGGGGAGGATAGCCTCGGCTCCATAGACCAGGAAGAATGGCGTGAACCCCGTGGCTCGGCTCGGGGTGTTCCTCAAACTCTAGATGACCGACGGGAGTTCGGATAGCCATTTCTTGCCGAATTTCTTCAACCGGTTGTATATCATTGGCTTGAGGCCCTATAGGATCATGCCGTTGGCACGTTCTACTTGGCCATTCGTCCTAGGGTGTCCTATGGCCGACCAGACCACACAGATGTGGTGGTCGTCGTAGAACGTCAGGAATTTGTGGCCGGTGAATTGTGTCCCATTGTCGGTGATGATGGTGTTTGGAACCCCGAACCTATGAAGAAGCGTCGCCTGCCCTTTGGCGGAGCGAGGAGCGGTTGACCGCCCTTTCACTCTCATTACTTTCTCCTGGCATCCCGAGCCCGATGTGGAAGCACTCTCGAGTGGGATTATAAGTGCCTTCGTCATCGGAGTCGGAGTAGCCGAAGCAGTAGTCGCTTGTGGCAAAGAAGAGGCGCATAGCTTGGGGGTCGCGAAGTCCGGAGAAATCTGCTCCGGCCCATGCCTCGTCCTCCTCCGAGGAGTCAGTGTGGGTGTGAGCCGAGATTGTGGCGGAGAGGTCAAGGGCGAAACGTTGGTGGCGTCCTGAGGGCTCCGTGTGAGCGGAAGCGTAGGCGGAAGCAAAGGTGGCGGCGACATTTCTCAACCCGAAGGGGTACGGGGATGGTGCCATCGTCGGGCCCTGCTCCGCCGGAGTTGGCTCCTCAGGCGGTGGCGGTGCGGAATTTGATGACGGGGCGTCGCTGCACGTCACCGGTGTCTTTCCCCTGCCCAGACTTAAGCTAGATAGGTCCCCAACCAGGGACTCTGTACCAATAGCCGGGAATGGGATACCGGCGGAGCACGGCGCGTCGCCCTGAGCTCGTGTGGTGTCGGGGTGGTCCCGCTCGCGTCGCGCCTCGCGAGGGCGATGAGAGCGGTGGCCCGGGCGCCGCCTGCGCCTGGGCTGCGGGTGCGTGATGCCGTCGTCGGCCAAAAGTGATCTGGGTGGGAGGAGTATGAGGTCGTATTCACGTCCTAGAGACATGAACTCTAGGCTCCCAAACCAGATCACCATACCGAGACATAGTGGGCGTATGGGATCTGCCATCCGAAACTTGTTGGAACGATTAAGCTAACACGCAGGCCCCTACCTGGCACGCCAACTGTCGGTGTTTTGGACCGGGGAGTCCTCAACCAACTAGTGAAAAACTGCGTGCCCCTAATCCCGGATGGTGATGCAAAGAGACACAAGGTTTATACTGGTTCAGGCAACCGGTGCCCTACGTCCAGTCTGGGGGATCGATCTTGTATTCCTTGCACCGAAGTGCTTGTAGTAGGGGGTTACAAGCTGGGTGAGAGAGGGAATTAGCCCCAGGTCTCTGCGTAGAGTGGTGCGGGCTGCTTGAGACGTTGCTTTCAGACAGCGGGTGAGCATGTATCTGAATCTACGTGAGTCTATGCGAGTGTTCGTCTGACTTCCTCTTTTTTCCGTGTCTAGAAACGGCCCCGGCCTCTCCTTTTATAGTTGAAGGGGGACAGGGGCAATATATGCGTTTGCTATGCAGCGTCTTGTAAGCGGAGGTAGCGTGTCTGAGTCCTGTAGCTTGCTACTGTGGTGGCATGGTCAACGGAGTGGTCTTGTCCTTGATGCACTGGAGCAACGCGCTGGTCACACCCGATCTTGTGCGACGTGGGAGCCCCAGTGACAGCTTGGCGCAGGGCATGGCCGTCGTCGTGCCAGTCGCTGTGCGTTGCCAGTGAAAAGAGCCGAGGCTCAGTTGGTGCCGAGGCTGAGCCATCGTGGGGGCTCGACGGGCACAAATCCCGAGGCTGCCGAGACCCTGAAGTGGATTGCCGAGGCTTGGAGGGAGCAGTTGGTCCTATATACTGATTCCGAGGCTATAGTGTCCCGGACCTGACTCCCCATGCCGCGCTGTTCCTGGAGCAGGGATTAGGTGGCACAGTGTAGTACGGGTGCCAGTCATGGGCGCAGTGGCCGGTAACCCCTGCTCAGTCCTGTCTCCCATCCCATCGGCCGCTCTGCTGCACTGCGTCGACGTGCGGCTGACGTTGCGGGAGTGGTTGGATGCGTGACGTTTTGTCAGAGAAGTCGGTCGAGACGGAGGCGACGAGGTTGTTACCGAGCCGGCCTCGAGCGAGTTGGAGAATCAGTACTTCGTCCGAGGCTTTATGCGCGGGGCCTCGGGCGAATCGGAGAATCGGTAACCCGTCCGAGGCCTAGTGGGGCGGGGCCTCGGCGGGAGGGCCTCGACGAGAGGGTCTCGGCAAGGGGGCCTCGGCGAGAGGGCCTCGGCAAGGCGGAGGGTTGGCCTTTCGCCCGAGGCCTTTGCGGCGTAGGCCTTGGGCGAATCGGTGAATCAGCCGAGACCTCGTGATTGTCCCTTGGGTTTGATTTTTGCCAGGTCTAAGCAATCTTTTTGGTTGTTGCTTAGGGTACCCCTTTTTATGGTATCCGACAAAGTCGCTTTGACTTTTTTGGTACATCCATTTTGCTATGCATCTATACATCCATTTTGCTATGCATCTAACAAAATGGATGTACCAAAAAAACAAGACGACTTATAATTTGGAATGGAGAGAGTAAGATACAATCTAAAAAATCATAACCTCGGTGTAATACACGGGCATATATCTATAAAATATTATTTTTTAAATTAAACATTATAAATAACTGTAAATAGTGTTAAATTAAAAATATATAAAAAATAGTAAAAGGAAAGAAATAAAAGGAAAAAAAAACACTTCCAAGTTCCAACCTCGGACACCGGAGTGGCGTGGGCCTTGTAGCCTGATATTTTCACAGGGGCCTATACGTGAAATTGTTCTGGCTTCCCGTCCCCTCTCGCGTGTCGTCCCATCTCCATCTGTTCTCCGCGAGGCGCAACAAAGGCACAAACCCCTCACCTCCTTCAAACCCTAGCCCTCGCGCCCCCTGCTTACCCCGTCGCCGCCACCATGGGCTCAGGTAATCGCGCCCCCTGCAATTCGTGCGCTTAGGTTTTCCATATTCTCTATCCCTTGTTGTATTGCGGATAGTTTTTCCTGATCGTGGATGTTATGATGATTAGATGCGGACATGGAGGATTACGGGTTCGAGTACTCGGACGAAGAGCCTGAGGAGCAGGACGTCGACATCGAGAACCAGTATTACAACTCCAAAGGTTGGAACTTCTTCTCATTCGACTTGCGAGTCGGGTGATTTCTCAGGAAGTCAGAAACGAGCGCGACCGAACTATGCTATACTTTTTTTTTGTTGCACATTCGCATTCCCTGATGGATGGATACCACATTTTTTTGCTCTTGCCAATTTAGCTATGCCTCATTCCTTTGGTGGGGGAAAATTATTTTCTTTGGTGAGAAAAGATTAAGATGAGGAGGTTGAAGACATGCTTATAGCCTTATTTTAGGGTCACAATTGTCGTTGGTGATATAAAGGCAAATTAATTAAGGGCGAATGCTGGGGGTGTCGTATTTGCCCGTTTGTTGTTCGTTCGAGTTTTCTTTGTATGGTGGCACACAACTGTGACAAGGAGGCACCGCCATTGTGCTAACTAGGCGAGCAGCACGTGTGCTCTTTTAATGCTGCTGTCTCCTGTGTAGCTAACAATTAAAATTTGGTTCATGCAGAATTTTACTTTATATATACAACTAAAAAAAGCTACTGCACAGGACTAGCATCTGATTGGCAATACGTGGGCCTAGGTGGCCGCCCATGTGGGAAAAATTGGCTAGCCAACTTCAGCGGCTGCCTAAGAGAACACTTCTAAATTCTAAGAGTCAGATCACATTTTAGACATTAGTAATAGCATGGCTTCATGCATATTTTGAAGCATGAAAAGGTAAGGAAGTCACCAACATAAATTTTCAGTGCTTTAGAGTTCAGTCTGAGTCAGATTCTGTCACATGCTTCATGCCTTCATCTCGTTGTTTTGGCATCTGATCTGAAACAGTATTCTACCATGTGTGCGAGGAAGCTTCTCTTTTTTTTATTGGTATCAGTTAATTCATCTATGACATTGAACATTCTTGAATAGAAATTATGAGTCTGATAGGTAAATAATTTACGGGATGATTCTTGGACCTTTGACCCTTTGTGCTTCAAGGATTAATGTGTGACTGTGTCTGGCCTTCAATGCGAACGGCATGCCACTAATCTCACGAATTGCTTCTGTATATGCAAGATTTACTTGACAGTTTATCTCTGTTGTTCCTTAGAGCTATCTTTTTTACATAAAGTGTTATATAGCTCTTCATGTCATATAGAGGTTTGTTAGTCATAACTTATATATTATATGAAGATTGTGGGAGGCAGAGCCCTAAATTCATATTTTCTGCAATCTACAGTTTCTTCTAACTAATGAATTTGATCTACATCAGCATTTCCTCAAAACGTCTAACAGACTTGTTTTCTTTAGAAGTCAAATGTTAGTTATTACAGCTAGTGCTTCCTCTTTTAGTTCATGGAACAGTAGCTATTATTTGATATGTGTGATTAGACTGAAGAATGCTTACATTGTGAGGTTAAAGGAATACAAAATGGTAAATGCTATTACTATCTTTCTGCAGGTTTGGTCGAGACAGACCCGAAGGGTGCACTTGCTGGTTTTGATCAAGTAGTCAGTATGGAGCCTGAAAAGGCTGAATGGTAAGTGTATCAGAAATCAATCTATTTAACATTCTATTCTGTCTGATTTGCTTATGCTGTTCCTGGGACAGTATGAATGCTAAAGTGTATTGATCATCTTGGTGAACATTGAGTAAACCAAAACCCAATCTAATATAGGTGGTAAACTATTCTTATCAATATAAGATTGAAAAACTCAAGAGTTCTCATACTGAGATGGTTTGGATACTTATGTATGCAAACTATTTTTCACTAGCCTTCATTTTTTTTACTTTGGGCCTTCTCCTGAAGTAAAGGATCTAAGATGAGCCTTACAAAAGTACATGTTCTCAAATGCAGTTGACCAGGACATCTCTAATATAAATAATCTTGTGGGCCAAATTAATATTTATTTCTACAGAATGCTTTCGGGCTTCATGATTCTCTGCAATTTTTCATGATGTAAATCTCAAGGACATATGTACTTCAATGATGTGAGCTGCTGTACTTAGCTGTGCAAAGGTTACTGTTAGAATATGAATTTTTTATTTACAACTGTGGTATTGGAATTGGGCTCGATCAGCTGATAGGACAGGATTGCATTAAGCCTGCTTTTAACTCGTGTTTAAATTGACTTGGAGCGGACTTGGTTCAATTGGAGAAAAAATGTGGAAAAGGAAAGGAGGTCTGAAACATAGAAACCAACTTGAAGTTGCTTAGGTTCCAGTGAAACCCTGAGGAATTGAAGGATTTTTAGATTTGCTTGGTTGGCAAAATATCTGCTTAATTGTTTATTGATTGACTGCCTGATTGTGGTTCCCCTGTTTTAACATGTACTGGTTATGAACAAATCTTTGTTGAAACATGTTTCATGAACATTACTGCATGTTGCACTGTGCTCTAAGTTTCTATTGAAGTTAAAAGATTCAATTCCTCTAACCTGGGTACTTTTTAGTTATATATTATGATTAAACATTGTTTTTTCAGCCACTTTTTTTTGTGTGAAGGCAAATGTATTATTTATTATTCCACCTTAATTTTTTTTCTTTTCACTTCTGATGCTTTACTCTGTAATTTTATCTTTATAGGGGATTTAAAGCTCTTAAACAAACTGTCAAGCTTTACTATAAGCTGGGGAAATACAAAGAAATGATGGATGCCTATAGAGAGATGTTAACATACATAAAATCTGCTGTCACCCGGAACTACAGTGAGAAATGTATAAACAACATAATGGATTTTGTTTCTGGATCAGCTAGTCAGAACTTTAATCTTCTGCAAGAGTTCTACCAGACAACACTGAGAGCGCTTGAAGAAGCAAAAAATGAGGTCAAATTTGTTGCATTATATGAGAAAAAAAATTTATGTGCTGAACGGTTCTTTATACCTTTTTTATTTGCTGTACAGAGATTATGGTTCAAGACAAACTTGAAGCTTTGCAAAATTTGGTTTGATATGGGCGAATACGGTCGCATGAGCAAGGTCCTTGGATCACTTCTTTATTCATTGTCTTTGATGCAATAAGTTTGCCTGTAATATTAAACTGTATTATTAAATTACATTCTTACTGGCAGATATTGAAGGAGCTCCATAAATCTTGCCAAAGGGAAGATGGTTCTGATGATCAAAAGAAAGGCACACAGCTTTTGGAAGTCTATGCTATTGAAATCCAAATGTACACTGAAACAAAGAATAACAAAAAGCTTAAGGTAAGGCATCCTTGTTTGCCTATTTGCATGTGACTCTTTGTTGGGTAATATCTTAAGTTAAATTATCGTTGTGAATTGTGATGCCGTATGTTTCTGAAAAATCATTATTCTATTATTCTCCACTTTATTGTGGCTTTCAATTACTCCACCTGGTGTTTTCTTCCTGTGTATGTAAAGCCCTAGATGCAATTGCATACTAACTTCATATTTGTTGTCTTGTTTCATAAAAGGATATCTTCACTCTTAGCTTAAAAAGGGGCATGATATATCTAGTACATTACTGTTGTAACTTGTAAGAATAATTGCCACATACTAATTGTATGCTTATGCTACCTGAAATTGAATGGAATTCTAAGTTCTATGTTAAATCTGGTAGAATATTTAGCTATCCACAGCTGAAATTGGATAGAGTACTGAGTTTACCTCAATTTATGGGAGAATGTTTCGCTTCTTTATGATAGTAATATGTTCTGTACACCAGCATTAAGTAGGATAAAAGGACAATCTCTTCTTTTCTGCTTTTTAAGCCTTGGACCCTGAAGAGTGATAATTGTAGTTTCTACCCTATTGCTTTTTTCTGTCCTAGTATGTCATTTATTTATTTAGTGTTGTGTATTCAGTGCAAAAATCCTGCTTTACATTGTTGTTTGCTTGAAGTGCTTAATTTGAATCTGAAGTGAATTGCTGGTGCAGGAATTGTATCAAAGGGCTCTTTCCATCAAATCAGCGATACCTCACCCAAGAATCATGGGTATAATTCGTGAGTGTGGTGGGAAGATGCATATGGCTGAGAGGCAGTGGGCTGAGGCTGCGACTGATTTCTTTGAAGCTTTCAAGAACTACGATGAAGCAGGCAATCCACGGAGAATCCAATGCCTAAAGTACTTATACTTATTTAAACTTCTTACAGTTATTTCTGACCTTAGTTCATAGGTACATAAGTTTTAGAACACTCTGTGATACATATCAACAAATACTTTTTTTTTTTTGTTTTTTTCTGTGCTTTAGATATCTTGTCCTTGCCAATATGTTGATGGAATCTGAAGTGAATCCTTTTGATGGACAAGAGGCCAAGCCGTAAGACAATTGATGATCCCCGCGTAAATCTTGTAGCTTGATTTCCCTCGCACCCTGAAAATTCGAATGCTTGCAGGTACAAGAATGATCCTGAAATCCTTGCAATGACAAACCTGATTGCAGCGTACCAGAAGAATGACATCATGGAATTTGAAAAGATCCTGAAGGTAAGCATCTACGCTTATATGCTCTTTTTGTTATTTCTTCAGAATTTTTTTAGCTCTTCATTTTCTATGTTCTATGTACTAATGCAATTGTTGCCAAATTTTTTTTTGCAGAGTAATAGAAGAACAATAATGGACGATCCTTTTATCCGTAACTATATTGAGGACTTGTTGAAGAACATCAGAACCCAAGTGCTGCTCAAGCTTATTAAACCATATACTCGAATCAGGATACCATTCATTTCACAGGTAGATATTTACTCTTGCACGTCCACAATATTCAGAAAAATGACAACTGAGAATATTTAGTTGGACGTTTCTTACTGACCCTCCTGTATAAATGTAAAAAATTCTCTGCTCTACCAGAAGTCGCTTAGATGATTAGATCATGTGGGCTTCGTATTATATTCCTCCACTGCAGCTAAATTGAAAACATGCTTGTATGCTTCACTCATGTGGCACAATATGTTCTTCAGTCTTCACTATCCTGCAAGGCGCTTCAGTCTTTCCTCAGCATGTATTTTTATGGTGTCTAGTGGCAGGAATTATTCGATCATCATCTGCATTTAGGAACTAAGTTTACAGTGATTGATGGCACTAATTATCTGATCAATATCTGCATTTAGGAACTCAATTTCCCTGAGAAGGATGTCGAGCAGCTGTTGGTATCACTCATCCTGGACAACCGTATCCAAGGCCACATAGATCAGGTCAACAAGCTACTAGAGCGTGGAGAAAGGTGTAGCCCCCTACTCATTTTTCCCGTTACTTTAGTAATACTATATTTTGTGCTCAGATTCAGATATTGATTTGTTTGGCTTCATGCAGGTCCAAGGGGATGAGGAAGTACAATGCCATCGACAAGTGGAATACTCAGCTGAAGTCCATTTACCAAACATTGTCCAACAGAGTTGGATGAGACGGATGGTGGCTGCTGTATGCTTTGCACACCTAGAATTGTTGATAGCCTGTTTTGGGGATTTGAGGGCAACTGCAAAGAACTGTCTGGCAACGCTTGAAGTAGAATCCTGGATCTGGGTAAAGTGAAATGTCCATGTAAGTGCCTGATCTGGTGGATTTATATTCGCTTTCTTCAGTTATATTGACTAGGAGGTTGTCTCTGAACTGAATCTGGTGTTTTGGGTGTGCAAGACGACAGTGGTCGAAAACCAGTTGTCAGAGGGGGAAACATATGACGATGTCCTTCTGGTTGTTTTTTGATTGCATTGCGGTTGCAGCGATGACGGTCTGTACCTTCCAGCACACGCTGAACCAGAATTGAACAAGTTTGGTTTAAGTTGCAGGTTGAGAGTAGATGCGTTGGTGAAGTGGTGGGGCTTAAGGGCCTGTTCAGAACGAAGGAATCAAAACGCATGAATAGAAAAAAACACAGGAATAAGGTATGATGAAAAGTGAAAAACTATGGGATTTCAAAATACAGAAACAAAAAATTTAGGCTGTTTGGAACACATGAATTTATAACATATGATAGTTAACAAACGAGAGGCGTTTGAACAGCCATAGGAAAGTTTCCAATGAGCTTAGACCTTATTTCCTGAGTCCTCTAAAAGTACAGGTGTAGCTGCCGTTTCTTTGGAAAGTTTCCTGTGATTTCCTTTGTTCCAAACGATCATAGAGAAGATAATTTCTTTGGAATGAGTTTTTTGTACGTTTCCTATGCTTTTCCTTTGATCCAAACGAGGCCTTAAGTGATAACGCATAGGGCAATCTTATTAGGCAGAGAGGGATAGCATTCGTGTTTACATCTCAACTAGTGGTTGCCTGTCAGGCTTGCTTTTGCCACTATAGTTGGCGGTGAGGTGAGCGCAGGCACCGCTGAACATGTTAACCAGTCTGTTCGGTTGGCTCGTGCTCGTTGTAAACGATCGTAAATTTTAGTTGGAACAGTATTTCTCTCACACTAAACCAGTCAGTAATATTTTTTCACGAACCAGCAACGAATAAGCCCAGCCAAACGAACAGACCGATTGCTGGTGCCTTTTACTGTTGATCTCGTTCCCTATGCGTGTGGGCTTCATCTCAGTGTTGGAACAAACCCTCCTGTTTATTGTCTTCGTCTGCAAAAGAATGTAATTATGGGATGTGTGTCGGTAAAAAAAATTCAAGTTTAATTAAGTTTATAGCAAATATTGTTAGCATTTATGTCTCTAAATAAATTTATTATCAAAATATATTCTATAACTAATCTAATGGTATTTACTTTTTTATCATAAATGTTTGTACATTTTATATAAATTTAATAAAAGTTTGAATTGTTTGATTTATGATAAGAGGGTATCACAAAAGCTAAAAGACAAGTTCTATAGAACGGCGATTAGACCGGCTATGTTGTATGGAGCATAATGTTGGTCTACAAAGATTCGACATGTTCAACAACTGAGTGTTGCAGACATGCGTATGTTGCGATGGATTTGCGGTCACACAAGAATGGACCGAGTTCGGAATGATGATATACGTGATGGCCTAGAGGTAGCACCAATTGAAGAAAAACTTGTCCACATCGGTTGAGGTGGTTTGACCATGTCCAAAGGAGACCTCTAGATGAACTAGTGCATTGTGGAGTCCTAAGCCAAGCTAATAATATGAGAAGAGATAGAGGAAGGCCAAAATTGACATGGAAGGCAATAAAAAGAGATTTGAAAGCTTGGGATATACCTAGAGATCTATGTTTGAATATGAGTGGTTGAAAAACAGTTATTGAAGTGCCTGAACCGTGACTTGAAGCTTTTGGTGGGTTTCAACTCTAGCTTATCCTAACTTGCTTGGGACTGAAAGGCTATGTTATTGTTGTTTGAATTGTTTTAATTTCTCGAAAAACAAGAATTACATTCTTCTGTTGACAAAGAGAGTATACATCATTTGTCAAGTCGTCCTCAAGCAGATGAAAAAAAAAGATCGTCCTCAAGCAGGATTACCTCTCGGTATCAAATTTCCAAAAAAAAAAAGCTATCCATAACAGACGCCGGCAGCTAACTAACTAGTAGGCGGGGTAATTACTGCAACCTGCCAAGCCGCCTTTGTAACTTACTCCATCTATTTTGTAATATAGTGTATTGTAAATTTTTTAAAATAAACTAAGAGGATATAAAAGACGCGTGTATTTTCATTTTATTTTCTAATCAAACGCTATCACCAATGTAATTAATGGTGATTGGTTGATAAATAGAAAGTATTTAGTGCAAACCTAGTTTTTGTCCTTTAGAATGACTTATATTTGAGAACAAATTTTAAATGCTAGAATGCACTATATTACAGGACGAAGAGAGTACGTGGATCAGGTGCTTTTGTGACTTACTATGTGGATCAACTGCAGTCGTTTAATGGGCCAGACTGCTAAGCCCGTAAGAGCCCACTTTCGTCCGCAAGATACCGCCGTTCAACACCACACCGAGGACTTCTACGCAATGATAGTCCTGGATGAAAAAGGACTTGGTAGTGATCGGACGTCCGATCCAGCGCGCTAGCATCAGATGGTGCTTCCGAACCCGCGCTTGACGCACCCATCCCGCTCTAGAGGCCGCGTAGGCCCACGCATGCGCGGGGACCACCCCAAGCCTGCTCTGTTTCACATGCTTGCAAGCACGCAGCAGCAACACCACCACCACCAGGCGCGTGATGCGGTGACCCACGACGGCACGGTGACCTACGGCGGCGCACTAGAAGCAGCAACATGTGCTTCACCGAGATCTGCTTTTAAAACATCCAAATAAAACACTTGCAACATACATCTAAAACAGATGAAACACTTAAAACATGCGTCTGAAACATGCGTGTATAGCTATAGCAACAAGTGCAACACCAGATCTACTTTTGAAACATCCAGATGCAACACTTGCAATATATAAGAGAAAACAGATGAAACACTCGCAAGAAACACCTGAAAAACACTTGAAACCATAGCAAAACATACGTAACATCCGGATAAAATACTTGCAACATATGTGGGAAACATATGCAACATGTAGATAAACACATTTGCAACATACGTCTGAAAAACAGATGAAACATTGGTAACAGACGCTTGCAACATACGTGTACAAACCATTGCAACATCCTGGTCTACTTTTGTAGCATCCGTATGAAACACTTGCAACATATCTAAAACATCTGAAACATTTGAAATGTACGCTTGCAACATGCGCTTTCAGTGCAATATCTCTTTGCTGCTGGGGAGAAATGGAGGTTCGTCGGCGTGTGAAGTTCGTCAGTCTAGAGCTTGCCGACTGCGCGGAGCGACCGACCAGGGGGGCGCGATAGCCATCGAGCGCGGTGGCCGGAGCAGAGTTGCCCTCCGTTTCTTTGAGCCCAACGATGGAGCTTTGCGTTTTCGGCGGACTAGCCAAGGGACACTGCAGCCTTGGAGCGGACCGAGCAGGGGGCAGCTGCGGACCAGCCAAGGGGCACAATGGGGCGGCAGCTAGAGCGAAGCCGCCCTCCGTTTCTTCGAGCCCATCGGCAGACCAGCCAGGGGACATCGCAGCCTTGACACGGACCGAGCAGGGGGAGAGCTCCAGCTGCGGACCGGCCAAGGAAGCGTGATGGGGCAGTGGCTGGCCACGGGGCACCATGGATTACGGACTCGGCGGCGGGGGGGGGGGGCGATAGCGAGGCTGACATCCAGATGAGGAACCCCATAGTTGCGGCATTGTGGAGCGCAGTCACGGTGGAGCATGATTTTGCGGCGCTGCGGTGGAGAGCCTTCTGGAAAATGGAGCAACTGGATAAGTTTAGAGGTGAGTGGACAAGGGGATACGCCAGTTGGACTGTTTTGCTAGTGCCGCGGCCCGCGAACGCAACGTCCGGAAGATCGGACGTCCTGACCAGAGCATTACCAAAAAAAGTCCTGACCTCTCTCAACTATTGCAGTAATCCGGTTCACCTTCTTCAACTAGAAATCCAGATGTTTGCGCTCCTCGAACTATTGAAGTTGTTCTCAAAGTGGTTTTCGCTGATGCGCTGCTCAACAAGAAAGTCCTATTTACCTCCCTGAGTGGTTTTCAATGTGATTTTAGCTGATGTGGTGCCACATCAGCCGTCCTACGTGGCACCACGTCAGCCGTGAGAGAGGTAAATTAGACTTTCGCGATAGCTTAGGGATTTTAATTTTATAAAAAAGTTATAGAAATATTTTTTCAAAAAATATTCAAATATTTTTTCAGCAAAAATATACATTTAAAAATACTAAAATCTTATTTAAAGTTAAAAAGTCATAGAAAATTCGTTTTTAAATAAAAAATGAAACTAGCTGCATACTTTTTTTTTCTAAAATCATTCTGTATGTTTTTTCAGAGTTAGGAACTATAATATAGAGCATATTTTTGTGAGATGGATGTAGTTAGGCATCCCGAGACCATCCAAACTGCCTTCCTGCTTGATCATGTGCTCTCTGTGCATGCTCAGAGTTACGACGGTGACAATGAACGAGGAAGTGGTCGCATCCATCCAGATGTTTTGGTCCAAGTCGCAGACGTTGGTCTAGAGTCTAAGAAGTCGCATGGCGACTACTGCTGATGGTTCAATGAGCGTACACACATCATCATTGTGATGTCTCTTGAAGAAGACAATGCTGCTACAAAGGTAAACCACATGATACATGTTAATATGCAATCATACCTTGAATTATATTTTTCATTTGGAATTTTTCGGCGTTGTCTCGACCGGTTAAGCTAGACATTGCTGTTGAGGAAACATATTTTGTAGTTTGCACAGTGGATTGCACGGCGATTCACGATACAGTCTACTAGGATTTGTCTATGTGTCCATCATCTATTATTTACTAGTTTTAAATTTTAGGAGATCATATAAGATTCAATAACTCTAAGTAAGTAATAAAAAGGTAGAGCATGATTTTAGGAAAAAAAACCATGAAACTAGTTTCATGTTTTTCTAAGTTAAAACAAAATTTCTATAAATTTTCTAACACTAAATCCAATTTTAGTATCTTTTTAAATATATATTTATTCTAGAAAAAATATTTGGATAGTTTTTTGAAAAAGTATTTTATAATTTTTTTATAAAGTCTAATTAACCTTCCTCAACTATCCTAAAAGTCCGATATACCTCCCTCATGGCTGACGCGGCGCCACGTAGGACGGCTGATGTGGCGCCACGTTAGCCAAAATCACTTTAAAAACCGCTCATTCAGGTAAATCGAGGTTTTAATAGTTCAAGGAGTGCAAACATCCGGTTTTCTAGTTGAAGGAGGTAAACTGGACTATCACAATAGTCGAGGGAGGTCAGGAGGATTTTTTCCATCCAGGATTCTACTACGACGGATGATGCCTTGGCCGCTCTTTGATTTGAAGTAAACTAAATTTATCCGAACTCATTAAAGAGTTAGACAAAAGTATGTTCTAGGTTTTAAAATGTATATTTGGCAATCTACAATTGAAGATGTAAATTGGAACATAAAGTTATTTTTATTTAACTACTATTTATTTAAGTTATCAGGACTTTATTTGTTTCCATCAGTATTGTGGAAGAATTGATTATTGTATCTATTATCTCCGAGGAGGTAAGATTAATAACAATTAGTTTGTGATTGTATGCATGAAGCCTTGAACTGTATGCTCCCACTTTGTTCGTGACATTACAGTTTAGTCTTCTATATTTTGCACTAATGAGCTACTACACAGTTTTGTGTTTGGGATCCTCACCTTTGTAATTGTAACCTGAAGCCTAAGGAATGCCATCCACATGAATGCAAGAAGACCAAACTCCTTCCAATAAATGTTCTTCAGAATTGATGTCTGAAATGTAAGAGTCTCACGATCCTTATGATTATGTCTGAAATAATGCTTTGACAAACCAAACTATTCTCATGTCCTTACCTTTTCCTCATCATTCATGTAGCTTACAATCTGCTTTGATGACGAAAGGATGGAAAATCTCCCATCAAGCGAATTCATTGCTTCATCCAATGCATTCATGTACTGTTCAGCATTAGAGCAAGGAGAAACCATTAATATGTAGCTGTGATCAATTGTAAATTTGAACTATAGAAAAAAAAGAACTGCTCCAATACTCATCTTTCTAAAAATTGCACACATCTCGAAACAGTCATTCAATAAATTATTATTTTTTATTATTTTGCACATGTGTCACGCATGGGCCCAGCCCATCCAAGCCCAGCCTGTGCCCAGTCCTGATCCAGAAAGTCACGTGTGCAAGGTCTCTCGATCCCTTTTGTTCAGTGGTGGGCGGAAATCATCACGTCATTGTTTTCCTCGCGAACGAGTCTGTTGAGACACTCAGTTTTGCACTAGCAGTTAGCTTCTCGGCGTGGTGACCACGGTCACCCATGAGTCGTAGACATGCACACCGCGCACACCCACGGCTGGAACTTGTATATATACTTAATGAGATGCAATGGAACAGTTATTGGCCACATTCCTTCTCTCCACATGGTATCAGTAGACGCAGCTTGATCCTGCTCGCCTCTCTTCCGCAACCGCCGTTCGCCTCCGGCAACGCCGTCCACCATCGTTGCTCCCTCTCCTCTCCGCTGCTCTCGCTCTCTGGCGCCATGGACACCAACGCCAACCATCTCTTTGAGTTCCACAAGTCTGACGCTGACTCCCACTCCTCCGAATCCTCCGTCGACTTCGATGCATCCTTCGACGCGCCCATCATTGCCGTGCCGTCGGCGGCCGTCTTGCAGACGGTGAACATCAAGACGCATGTCCCCGTCGAGCTCGACCACACCGAATCGAACTACACCGAGTGGCGCTGCTTCTTCGACACCTTCATCGGCAACATCGGCCTCGGCTCCCACCTTTCTTCCCCGCCAACCGCCGACAATCGCCGCGATCCGGACTGGGTCATGAAACATCAGTGCATCCTGAGTTGGCTCTACAACTCGATGTCCAAGGACGTCCGCGCCATCGTCCATGTTCCCAAGGCCACGGCCTACTCCATGACCAGTTCAGGGACAACGAGCTTCATCGCGTTGTCTACTTGGAGGCGGAGTTCAGGAGCCTTGTCCAGGGCGACATGGACATCACAGCCTACACTGGCAAGCTCAAGCGCCTGGCCGATGCCCTGCGCGATGTCGGTCAGCCAGTTCGCGAGACCTTCCAAGTCCTCAACATGCTTCGCGGGCTCAACTCCAAACACCGGCACACCGTCCCGATGATCACCGCCAAGCACCCGCCGCACATGTTCCTCTCAGCGCGCTCCTATCTGCTGCTAGAGGAGCAGTACAACAAGGAGCAGGCGAAGGCGGCGCACCATCAGGCTCTACTCGCCACCGCCGGTGGCCATTCCACCTCTACTCCAACCGGCGATGGCGGTTCTAGCTCGGCTGCCAAGCTCCCGGCTCTTGCAACTGCCCCACGTTCCGATCGTACTCCAAAGAAGAAAGGTCGTGGACGCGGTCAACTGGGTGGTTTCACATCTGCAGCTCGTACACAAGGTCTCGCGTTGGTTCCTAGGCTGAACCCATGGATCGGCTTGGTGCAGGCCTGGCCCATGCCGTTCCACATCCCGGGCACTGGCATGCTAGGTCCTCGTTGTAACACCCCAGGTGTTTGTCACCAGTTAAGCAATGGGTTTGAGCTCAAACATGACATGTCGAGTGGTAATGAAGGTGTCAAGATCAAATCTACATGATGGAGCTCCAACTTAAACTTGGGCCACGCACATTTGCTTACATATGGACCCTTGTTAAGATTATGCAAGAGTAATGTTAAACATGCTTATTCCATGTACATTACATCCACATGCATCCATCTAGACCCGTGGAAAAGTTTCATAAAGTTCGAAATCAAGAAGTCGCATGAAATGATGAGCTACATTCTTGCTTGAATTGCGCTAGTAAGTGAAGGGAATTATAGGCCGTCAACCAAACCTTGCAACCTTGCCCAAATGACTCTAATTGAACTCTACAACAAAAGTCATGAAGGGTTCGTGTTGGGCGGAGGACAAGAAAATACCTCAATCGGTCTAAAACTCGGATTTAAGCTTTACCGTGATGCTACTTTGACCGGTGTTGACCAATCACTTACAGTGCTTGCATGGAGTTGCACCTTAAATAAAAGTTAAAGTTTGAGTGGAGTAGAACAAACTTTGTTTTTGGACCAAGAGCCAGATCAACTTGGAACTAAGTCAAACCAAAGCTCAAACTTGGAATCTACTGCTGTTTTCAGAGTCCGAAAATTTTGCTAAGTCTGAGTAACTGAAAACTGAATTTTCAGTTTCATGAGCCCTACTTTGCAGCTCTCTATCTTCCAATATAATCCGAGTTAGACCAAAAACCTTTAAGCAAAGTTGTAGCCCTCATATAGCTCTACAACAATTGTTACTACCGTTTGTGCCTAAACTAAACGTATTAGGAGATATGAAAGGACAAAGATGGATGTTCAGTCGCGTTTTTGAGGTAGAATTGGGATTTGAAATTGATGAACAGCAATGTCTGACCAGACCATGCAGACCATGTAGACTGCTCGCGCCGCGTGGCTCTGCCACCTTGCCGTGCACATGTAAAGGACCGGCACCCTGCCTTCTCCACTCTCTCACTCTCCCTTTTCCTTCCCTCTCCTGCTCTCTCCAGGCCGCCATTGCCATGCGCCGCTGCCGCGTGTGCTGCCGCTTGCGCTGGCTGTGGCCGTGCAGCTGCTGCCCGCTGCTGGCCGAGCCAGGGCCCCGGCGCGGCCACGGCCCTCCTTCTCAACCGGCCGGCCAAGCCTCAGCGTGCTCGTCCTCGCCTAGCTACGGTCACCGGTGCGCCGCTCTACGGTCGCCTCAGGCCACTGCCGCCGCAGCCACGCCGCTGCTGGCTCCAGCCGGCCGGGCTAAGGTCACAGCCGGCCGACCCTTGTCCTGCCCTGTCTAGCCACGCAGCCGCCCGATGCAGCCGCTGGCCGGTCCCGACGGCCGCAGCTTCCCGCTGTCTCTCGTGTGTTCGGTTTGAAGAAGACGAGGGACGTTGCGCAGCAATTCAAGAAAAACAAAGGGTCTAAGTGCAAATCCATGACTCATGTGAATAGTGCCGTAAGGACTGGTTTGTAATTATTTTGCAGGAACTTTGGAAATTCATAGTAATTCATAGGAAATTCGTAAAATAGCAAATGAGGACTTTTTGGAATCCTTGTGAAATTCTCTATGCATTAGATCTATAATATGGCATGTTTTAGTTTCAAAATTTTGTGGTAAAAATAGATTTGTGCAGTAAGGTTGTAATGCTAGTGGAATTTGTTATTTTCCATAACTGCAGATATAGGGCTCCAAATGAAGTGAAATTTTTGTGGCATGCTACTCATATGATAGTTGATGTGTGGTAAAAATTTCATGAGTATTGGATGAAGTATGAGTGAGTTATTGGTTTATCTTGCTCTCACATGATTTCTTGCTTTAGCAACTTGTCTTTTTCATAGAGGTTGCTATACATATTCAAATGGAGTGAAATTTGTACAGTAGACTATTGAGAGGATATGTGAGCCACTGTAATTTTAGTAGAATTTATTGTATACTTTTGGTATATGTTCATTAAGTCACCTTGTTATCTAAAATAAATTAAGAAATGCATTAAAAGAATTTATTTGGTCATGGACACTAGGTTTTCTGGTGTTATTTAGTCATGTGTGACATGTTGGTAAAGTTGGTTTTGCCTAATTATGTGTTTGCAACATAAGTTAATATTTATTTTCTTGCAAATGTGGTTTCTGGACAGATCTGGGAACTTAGCAAAGTTCTTCATGATAATGTGCTTTGTTGTGAAACTTGTTTATATAAAAGTTGTAGATAATTCATGTATCTAGCTTCTGTTAAAATTTGGTATCATTTGGCCAAGTAGTTTGTGAGTTATGCCTGTTTAAAGTGGGGTTTCAGAAATGGCTGCTCTCTGTCAATTGTGGACCAGTTTCTGTAAATATATAATTTCAACCTACTTAACTTGTGAATCATTCTATGATGGTTACAGATGAAATGTAGATAATTTCATAAGCTTTCCAAAATGTCTTCTTGTAAGTCATTTGGATTTGTGTAACTCTAGTTATAGTTAAATCTTGTAGCTGCTGTTTGCATGTCCAGAAATTGACAGATTCCAATTATAGTTGTTTGCTTGTATATTGCTAAGTGTGGCTCATACCTTTGATGATGGTTAAGTTAGAGTACCTGAGGTCTTAGGAAACTTGTGTCATGCTTGGTGTTGTCGTCTTCTTTGCTATCGTGGGATGATAAATTGTGCGATATTTAAAGTAGGCAATGCGAAGTGCTTGTGCATGTTAATGTAACCTTGTGCTTGTCTTACTTACTGCATGCGATGCATTGTCTATTGCACTTCCATGTATTCATACACTTGCATATTGCATCTCATCTAGGTGCGCTAGATGAACCACATGAAGGACGTGATGTTGGAGCCGAACCCGAAGACGGTGTATGGTGGACCTATCCCGAAGGTGGAAGGACTGGACAAGTGCTAGGACGGGAGATGCTCACTTAGCGAGTGTCGTCTAACTAACACTGACTCAGTGTGGGATCCCAGGCAAGCCCCGGAGCATATTAAGCCTCCTAATTTTCGAAATGCAGTTACAGTATTATTGTTACATATATATATATTGTTGCATTAAGTTTAGGTGTTGGATGCAAACACTTGCTGCATTGGTTACCTAATCCTTGTCCAGATATTGATACCCTGAATCCTATGTAGCTCAGGCTCGTGTAGTGCTTAGCCCTGCTTAAACACGGTAGAAGTCAGGTGATTTCCTGTCACCTGCGAGATATAGGAAGATACATATGACACGGTTGGCTATATTTGCTATCGTGGAAAAGAACCAGTCTTAATTTGAAATGAAGACCGGACGGAGGCTTGCCGGTTTGCAAAGTGACTCATGCGTGTCGATTAAGGACTGAATCTTAGAGCCTTTCCTGTTCATGTTGAACGATGCCTCTCTCTTAGTTGGCCGTGTCCGATGACCGACCCATGGGCCGAGTAGCTCACCTCAGGCCAGGAGTCGATAAGTATAAAGTGCGCCTCGGAAGGGAGCCATAGGCGTGAGTCCAAGGGCAGGTGATTTAAAAGTCCTGATCGTCCTGGCAGAAGGGTAATCCCTGAGAGTGCTGGCGCTGATCGAACCCGCGAATTTGGTTCCTGAGTTGTTCCAAAGGTGACCCACGGCTACCCTTGCTAAGTATGCCAGGGTGAGAGTTAGGAATACCCCCTCAGCTGAGTTGTAATTCGATTCGAGTCGCCGTCTCTCCCGGTTAGTGAGAACTTGACGGGCTTATCTCCGATGTAGACACACTAAATAACATAATGGTTCGGAAATGATGATATGATGATGACAACCTTATTATACCTGCTATGGTTAATATTGATTGCTCCTAATAAGTGAGTGCTCTAGTACAGGTGCTAATCTAGTGGACAGGTAAATGATGATAAGCTTGATGCTAAGTTTAAATTGGTTACTATGCTCATAAGCTCTTTTATGCAAATGTGTCAAGCTAGCCCACCTGAAAGCTCTAGTTTGGTTTTGGTGAATTGATGAAACCCTAAGTGCTAACCTAGTTTATCAAGATGATTATGAGATAGGTAGCACTACTCCAAGTGATGAAGCAATGACGAAGATCATGATAATGGTGATAGCATGGTGATGATCAAATGCTTGAACTTGGAAAAGAAGAAAGAGAAAAACAAAAGGCTCAAGGCAAAGGTATAAAATGTAGGAGCCATTTTGTTTTAGTGATCAAGACACTTAGTGAGTGTGATCACATTTAGGATAGATAGCCGTACTATTAAGAGGAGTGTAACTCGTATCGAAATGCGGTTATCAAAGTGCCACTAGATGCTCTAACTCATTGCATATGCATTTAGGATCTAGTGGAATGCTAACACCCTTGAAAATATTTGTGAAAATATGCTAACACATGTGCACAAGGTGTTTGCGAGGTTGAGATGGGTTTGGGTCCCTCTCTCCCTCCCCGCCGAGCTTATGAGAAGGGAGATCAACGCTTTGGAAAAATGAAATGTCTATTTTCTATTGCGCCGGATACAAAATTCTTGGTGGTTGGCACATTTGAGCAAGGGTGAGGAAGTTAGAGTTGAAATGGAGTTGGTCGAAATAATCTGTGGCGTCGGTCCTGTGGCGGACGGACGCTGAATCCGTAAGCACCGGACGCCGACCGCTCTGCGTCGGTCGCACTGACTTCAGCTGACCTGATAGGAAGGGTTGAGCACGGACCGCTGGTCTGCGTCGGTCAAGGTGGACGGACGCGTCGGTCGAAGAAACATGCCTCGGGGAGCTTCTTTGAAACGACCGGACGCCGAGGCTTCAGCGTCCGGTCGGTTCAAGAGCAAGCGTCGTCCCGTGGGCTGATGACCGTTGAGTCTGGACACGTGGCTGACATCGAGCAACCGGACGCTGAGAGCCAGCGTCCGGTCAGTCTGACCGGAGCGTCCGGTCAGAACGCGTTTTGCCCAGTAAAGGGGTATAACGGCTCTATTTGATGGGGGCTCTATTTATAGCCCCATGGCCGGCTCAAGGGATAACTCTTGCACATTTTCATTGACATAGCAAGCTTGTGAGCCTAGCCAAAGGACTCCCACTCATCTACATCATTGATTCATCATCATAGTGAGATTGGGAGTGAATCCAAGTGCATTGCTTGAGTGATTGCATCTAGAGGCACTTGGTGATTGTGTTTCGCTGCGGATTTCGCTTGTTACTCTTGGTGGTTGCCGCCACCTAGACGGCTTGGAGCAGCAAGGATCGTTGAGTGGAGGAGGTGATTGTCTCCGACTCCGATCGTGGTGATTGTGAGGGGTTCTTGACCTTTCCCCGGCGGAGCGCCAAAAGGTACTCTAGTAAATTGCTTGTGGCTTGTGTGATCCTCATCTTGTGTTGGTTGTGCGGCACCCTATTGAGGGTTTGGTGAGTGATGCCAATTAGCGCGTGAACCTCCAAGTGAGTGAATCGCCACAACGAGGACTAGCTTGCCGGCAAGTAAGTGAACCTCGGTAAAAATCATTGTTATTCATCTTCGTGATTGATTGGTTCATTTATCTACACGACGGTATAACCCTCTTGATCATTCTCTTTACTTTACCGCAAACTAGTTGACAAGCTCTTTAGTGTAGCTAGTTGTGAGAGCTTGCATGCTTGGTTGGTGTGGCTCTTTAGTTAGCCTTTGAGAGCACACTAACATAGGGTAGTGTCATTGCTCTTGTGTGAATTGACACTATCTAAACTAGAATTGTGGTAGGTGGCTTGCATTTTTGAGTAGGCTAGCGCAACACTAGCTTCGCCTCATAATTGTCTAACCATTTGGTTAAGTGTTGTTGTAGAAATTTTTATTAGGCTATTCACCCCCCCTCTAGCCATTAGGACCTTTCACCACCTCATAAGCATTGCATAACGCTTGGTGTCATTTGTTTTGGTTTCCGACGGGTAAGTCTGGCTGAGTACATTCGAGTACTCAGGGTTTATCCCACCATGTTGCAGGTGAAGTTCTCGGCCTGTGAAGATGGTGGCTAACCGCCGGTGGCTCGGTGATTCTATAGTTACTTCTCATCTATATGCTTTTGTCGGATGATGTCACTTATGCTAGCAATGTATTTGGAACATATATTAATGTAATCTTTTGAAAGCTATGTTGTTTTCACTAATCGGTTTTGAAACCCAAACTTGTACTATTATTTGTGAATTCATTTGTAATATTATTTTTCATTTGCAACCCTGCGTATGTGATGTGTATTTGCTTAATCACGCGATCTTGGTTGTGATGTTGATTTACCGAGGTCTTTCGGGACACTTTCGGCGGACTACCGGGTTTATATGAGTGAAAGTATGCGGCGTGTCAACGTGTTAGGGGGACAGCCGTACTTGATCTTGTATAAATTAGGCGGTTCATTACACTCGTCATCGAGCAAGATTAAGCATAATCTTATCATGTACATTGTTTTAAAAACAAAGTTTTAGTTTTAAAAGCCTATTTTAACTAAAACTTTAGCTACTGAACAAATTTGTCAAAAACTAATTTACAAAACTATGCTAGCGACATCCTCCTTTATGCCCGATTAAGGACTATTAGGTGGCTATCTAAGTACTAACATGGGGGTTTTTACTTTAAATCGTCCATACGGTGTGCTATTGTATGGATGCCATTCGCTTGAATGGTAATGTATGGATCAATTGTCTCTCACGCCCGTGTAAGTGTGAGTTGTGAGAGCATGACCGTCCCCTTTGTCGGTCTAGGGAGAGTTAGCTTTGGTTTATGGAATATTTACATGTTACATACATGTATATATGAAGGTACTTAATTGCGGGTATATTTATCGGGTAGCTATGGATATCGAAGTATATACATCGAGGGATGTATATATGGAGAGTATCTTAGTTTACTGCTTTCATTGTGTGCTTATTTATCTCTTGTGGGGATGGGCTGCAATGAATTTACCTGCAGGTACGCTAACCACGAATGCGTAGATTGAATATAGCTGACGACTAGCTATATATCGAGAGAGTATGTGTTATGCCACCGACATAGAACGTGATTGCCACCTTAGGCTGGCAATTTCGTGAGGATGAATAGGACGAGCATGCATCATGATTGTGCTTGTGCATAAATATGCTTCCCTCACCTTGTTCTAATGCTAAGTAACTTGTGATCAATGTGATGTCACTATTTTCCCTGTGTGAAGCTAGCCAAAATGCCTTGTCCCATGCTGCTTGAATAGCTATGCTTGAAGTTAGTGTATGATTAGTTTTGTCTTGTATGTTTGCTTCCAAAGGAAATAGATGACAAGTTATTAATTGGCAAAAACTCACCCCTTCGAAAACTAAATTGCTAAATGTAAGTAAAACTTGTTTTGTAGAGATATCCACCTACTCAGTAAAAAGGGAAATAAAAGATAATAGTGCCTTACCACCATGTTTTGCCTGATATGCGTTGTGGTGTTGTTGTAGGTGACTACTTGTTAGGTGTGAGCTTTGTGCTTAGTAATAGTCGCTTAAGCTAATCGAATTGAGTGTTTCGAAATGCTCGCTTAAGAACATGATATATGTGTGGATGCTCGTTATCTAGGTAGTGCCGTAGTTGTCACCCTTTTGTCCTCGGTAAGCATACGAGTGTGGAAGAGCGCTATCCTAGAATAGCGTCCAAGTTTGATAATCTCATGGTTGTCGTTTCCAATTAAGTTCTCTCTTAAGAGCCTGAGTCTGTACACGTGGTGGCTAGCCCTTGAACGTTGTGCTACGAAGACCTTTATCCATGCCTTTGCTTGACCTTAGGCCCAAGCTTAATTCTCTTGAATGCTTGCATGTGTCGTGGTTGTCCCGCTCCTATGGGGGGGGACCTTGCTCAAAAATCTTTGTCGGACTTCATTGCTCTTTCTCTTACTGATGAGCTAGTGCAACGCTAATCGCTATCTGCCCTGGCTTTGGAACCTCTTCCTCGTAGATTATGTCATTGCTTTATCAACTGAATCTCTAGTCAGTGCAATGGCTCCGTCCCTTGAATCTCATGTATTTTGTCTCCAACTCTTTCAAAAGTCTTGATCTCATGTTGCTGCTCGACAAGACCAAATCTCATGTTAACCTTTATCTGGTAATCACTTTGGTGGACACGAGGCATTTATGGAAATTAAGCAAGAGTCTCCTGCTTAGTTGCCTTTGGCAATTAGGCTATGTTCTTTTGCGCTGTGTTTTGATCTTCTGATTGCCTCCTTATTGATTCCTAACCTTGTGACTATCCTTGTTTGCTATCCCTCTTTTGCACAATGCTTGTTCTTACAATCTAATTGGTGCCACTGAAAATTTCACTTTGGTTGTTTGTCCAGTAATGGTGCCACGATTAGTGATCTACGGTGCCGCGACAGAACCTAGGGCCTCCTTGTGGGCGGCCGACGCATGGTTGTGCTACTGGGTGCGCGCTGGTATCGAGGTTTCTAGTCATGATCCATTGTCAAACTGTACCGATGTGTTCTTTTCACGTGAGCTCTTCCTTGGTTATCTCTCCATGTCTTATCGAAGATCCATATATCTGGCCGAAAGTAGTAGAGCTTCCTTTTGAAGTCACAAAAAGGATAACCTTTGAAGAACTGGTCACCGACATAAACATTAACAGACTACAAGAGGTGGTAGACAAGTGACTCCACTTGGTTGTCCCAGTATTGACGTCCGTCACCTAGTGAACAACTTATGTCATCATTGTTGGATCAGAAAGGCACACACCACTTAATGTTGGACAAGTTGTTAGTCAGATAATGATTATGACCTGGCTATCCAAGTCTTGATTATTATGTGCATGACTGATCGCACAGTCGAGATCAACAATCTCTAGTGTGACTCCTTATCTGCAGACTTTGATGGCAACCATCTGTTTGTGCCTCGATTGCAATTATTGTTGTGGTCAAGAGTAAGAATTTGGAACTTTGAGTGTTGAGAGTCAACTGATTAGTTACTAGTAGGAAGCTTAACCTCCGGCTAGGTGATAACTTTTTGCTAATTATGAAGGCCAGAGCTCACAAAACAATGTTAAGCAAACGAACAGCAAAGCTAGTCATCGATGCTAGTACTGCTTCCTTCTCCAAGCCCTATGTTGTCAAGTCAAGTCCATCTTGGACAATCACACAGATAGTGCTGGATGCTATATCAGCTAAGTAAAGAGCTAGAGAAAGCACGTTCTTAGTTTCGATCAGCATCGTTATGTATAAGGTGCTATCAAAGGATTGTTCCAGATTCTATTGGATGAGGCACAGAAGGATAATAAGAGATGTTTCCTTATCTCTGTAGGACAGTCCCTCCATGAAGAGTATGCTTTGTGTTCTGAAAACATAGTCACAAGTCCAATGCTTGTGCATAGTCAAGTTGCTGTCTAAATCAAACGAATTAAGTTGTTTCCTGAGAATCATATATGGAAAATCTTAGTCTACATCCTAAGAGAAAGGAGCTGCTGCTGCTGCTATACAAAGAGATCGAGAGTATCGAACACACACCACAACGTGTGAAGCAAAGAAAGAGAAGAACGAGAAAATCTGTCCAGATTTTAGGGTACAAAACTGAACATCTTCAAGCCAACGATTAGTGACTCAAATGAAGTTGGATTGACCCCAAACTTGGTGATCTCATTCCTTGCTTAGGACCCTTCAATGTCTTAAGTTGGTTTGAGTATTGGTTGAGTAAAACCTCGAATTTGAGAGATATCTCGTCGGCTCGGTTTGCTGCTATTTCAGAACAGAGCAGTTTTGGTAGATGAATTGTTTGGATGGTCAAACAGTGCCTGATTAAGTTAAATTTTGGTGAGTAGTTAGAAGACCCATGGATATACATGCCCACCAAAATCTGTACATATTGGAGCAGTAGTTTGTGAGATATGAATAGAAAACAAAAGGGTACAGAATCTGCAATTTCGCTGTGACTGCGATCATCCTTTGCATTAGATGGTTGTGTTTGTAATTCATACCAAGAAATTACAACTTGTAGGTGTATTGCTGTTAGACAACCCTCCTTAACCTTGAGAAGGCTAATTGCACCCCTATGTGCCTTGCTTTTGCCCTCTTAGATCAGCAATGCGTGAGCAGTCAAGGTGTTCTAGAAGTCAAATTGTACCCTTGCAATTCGAAAGTAATTGGAAAGGTGTCAAACCATAGATTTTTGGATTATGATTTTTGAGATATTGATTGGCCTAAGAATGGAAGCCTCGATGTCAAATATAGTTTAAGAAAGCTGGTTTTGCTACGATGCAATTAAACCCAACTTGCTATGCAACTGCACCACGAAGGCAAATTGTACTTAACCTGCTTGGTAGTGAACTAGTCCCTAGTTTTGTGATTACTTGCAACTTGTGTTGCCCTCCAAGCCTCGCTAACATCCTTCTGCATCAATGGTTCTCCAATGTTGACATGCCTAAGGTGTCTTCCATGTGTTTTACCCAAGGGGTTGCCTCAGATACAACTCAGATAACTGTTGCCGTTTGGATACGAGAATTCCCTAAGGAATGATTATCGAGAACGTTGAGCCGACTGAGTCAGCTATTACGTTTACCACTCACTCAACAGACTCAGATAATACAGTGTTGTTATCAGAGAAAGAGCACTACACATATGGAACATTATGTAGTTTTCCATCAGTTGACATATGAGTGATTGCATCGCTACAACCAGTTTGGATATTGGTTAACTAGCTTCTCATACCCTCAAAAGATGTTTACCCCATCTATGATCACATCCTTTACGAGAAGTTGTGCTCAAGCCACTTTAGTAGAAAACTGCATTTCAAACCTTGGGAACAAATATAGCACTGTTGCAAGGAATATCCGTCAACAGACTGTGGTCTAGTGCAAAGTCCATAGGTCTATGCTATATCCACTAGGGAAGTAGATGTTGCAAGTATTTAGTCTACGCTTGAATCGCGCTTCGTACATCGAGGATGAAGTACACAGGACAGTGCAATCTTGGATTCCTCCTAATGTAACAATGCTTTATGGACGCCAACGAAGAAAATTCTTCAGACAACAGCTTACGACGAAGAGCAAGTATCAGAAAGTGTCGTGACCAAATTAGCCTCTCTGATACTCCGAAGTTAAGTAGCCTAATGCTATCACTGATGTTGGAAACTGGATGACATGTTTCTCTTCCCTTAAAAGTCTTTTGCACCGAATCTCGGGACGCGATTCCTTTAAGGGGAGAGGGCTGTAACACCCCAGGTGTTTGTCACCAGTTAAGCAATGGGTTTGAGCTCAAACATGACATGTCGAGTGGTAATGAAGGTGTCAAGATCAAATCTACATGATGGAGCTCCAACTTAAACTTGGGCCACGCACATTTGCTTACATATGGACCCTTGTTAAGATTATGCAAGAGTAATGTTAAACATGCTTATTCCATGTACATTACATCCACATGCATCCATCTAGACCCGTGGAAAAGTTTCATAAAGTTCGAAATCAAGAAGTCGCATGAAATGATGAGCTACATTCTTGCTTGAATTGCGCTAGTAAGTGAAGGGAATTATAGGCCGTCAACCAAACCTTGCAACCTTGCCCAAATGACTCTAATTGAACTCTACAACAAAAGTCATGAAGGGTTCGTGTTGGGCGGAGGACAAGAAAATACCTCAATCGGTCTAAAACTCGGATTTAAGCTTTACCGTGATGCTACTTTGACCGGTGTTGACCAATCACTTACAGTGCTTGCATGGAGTTGCACCTTAAATAAAAGTTAAAGTTTGAGTGGAGTAGAACAAACTTTGTTTTTGGACCAAGAGCCAGATCAACTTGGAACTAAGTCAAACCAAAGCTCAAACTTGGAATCTACTGCTGTTTTCAGAGTCCGAAAATTTTGCTAAGTCTGAGTAACTGAAAACTGAATTTTCAGTTTCATGAGCCCTACTTTGCAGCTCTCTATCTTCCAATATAATCCGAGTTAGACCAAAAACCTTTAAGCAAAGTTGTAGCCCTCATATAGCTCTACAACAATTGTTACTACCGTTTGTGCCTAAACTAAACGTATTAGGAGATATGAAAGGACAAAGATGGATGTTCAGTCGCGTTTTTGAGGTAGAATTAGGATTTGAAATTGATGAACAGCAATGTCCGACCAGACCATGCAGACCATGCAGACTGCTCGCGCCGCGTGGCTCTGCCACCTTGCCGTGCACATGTAAAGGACCGGCACCCTGCCTTCTCCACTCTCTCACTCTCCCTTTTCCTTCCCTCTCCTGCTCTCTCCAGGCCGCCATTGCCATGCGCCGCTGCCGCGTGTGCTGCCGCTTGCGCTGGCTGCGGCCGTGCAGCTGCTGCCCGCTGCTGGCCGAGCCAGGGCCCCGGCGCGGCCACGGCCCTCCTTCTCAACCGGCCGGCCAAGCCTCAGCGTGCTCGTCCTCGCCTAGCTACGGTCACCGGTGCACCGCTCTACGGTCGCCTCGGGCCACTGCCGCCGCAGCCACGCTGCTGCTGGCTCCAGCCGGCCGGGCTAAGGTCACAGCCGGCCGACCCTTGTCCTGCCCTGTCTAGCCACGCAGCCGCCCGATGCAGCCGCTGGCCGGTCCCGACGGCCGTAGCTTCCCGCTGTCTCTCGTGTGTTCGGTTTGAAGAAGGCGAGGGACGTTGCGCAACAATTCAAAAAAGCGAAGGGTCTAAGTGCAAATCCATGACTCATGTGAATAGTGCCGTAAGGACTGGTTTGTAATTATTTTGCAGGAACTTTGGAAATTCATAGTAATTCATAGGAATTCGTAAAATAGCAAATGAGGACTTTTTGGAATCCTTGTGAAATTCTCTATGCATTAGATCTATAATATGGCATGTTTTAGTTTCAAAATTTTGCGGTAAAAATAGATTTGTGCAGTAAGGTTGTAATGCTAGTTGAATTTGTTATTTTCCATAACTGCAGATCTAGGGCTCCAAATGAAGTGAAATTTTTGTGGCATGCTACTCATGTGATAGTTGATGTGTGGTAAAAATTTCATGAGTATTGGATGAAGTATGAGTGAGTTATTGGTTTATCTTGCTCTCACATGATTTCTTGCTTTAGCAACTTGTCTTTTTCATAGAGGTTGCTATACATATTCAAATGGAGTGAAATTTGTACAGTAGACTATTGAGAGGATATGTGAGCCACTGTAATTTTAGTAGAATTTATTGTATACTTTTGGTATATGTTCATTAAGTCACCTTGTTATCTAAAATAAATTAAGAAATGCATTAAAAGAATTTATTTGGTCATGGACACTAGGTTTTCTGGTGTTATTTAGTCATGTGTGACATGTTGGTAAAGTTGGTTTTGCCTAATTATGTGTTTGCAACATAAGTTAATATTTATTTTCTTGCAAATGTGGTTTCTGGACAGATCTGGGAACTTAGCAAAGTTCTTCATGATAATGTGCTTTGTTGTGAAACTTGTTTATATAAAAGTTGTAGATAATTCATGTATCTAGCTTCTGTTAAAATTTGGTGTCATTTGGCCAAGTAGTTTGTGAGTTATGCCTGTTTAAAGTGGGGTTTCAGAAATGGCTGCTCTCTGTCAATTGTGGACCAGTTTCTGTAAATATATAATTTCAACCTACTTAACTTGTGAATCATTCTATGATGGTTACAGATGAAATGTAGATAATTTCATAAGCTTTCCAAAATGTCTTCTTGTAAGTCATTTGGATTTGTGTAACTCTAGTTATAGCTAAATCTTGTAGCTGCTGTTTGCATGTCCAGAAATTGACAGATTCCAATTATAGTTGTTTGCTTGTATATTGCTAAGTGTGGCTCATACCTTTGATGATGGTTAAGTTAGAGTACCTGAGGTCTTAGGAAACTTGTGTCATGCTTGGTGTTGTCGTCTTCTTTGCTATCGTGGGATGATAAATTGTGCGATATTTAAAGTAGGCAATGCGAAGTGCTTGTGCATGTTAATGTAACCTTGTGCTTGTCTTACTTATGCGCATGCGATGCATTGTCTATTGCACTTCCATGTATTCATACACTTGCATATTGCATCTCATCTAGGTGCGCTAGATGAACCACATGAAGGACGTGATGTTGGAGCCGAACCGAAGGCGGTGTATGGTGGACCTATCCGAAGGTGGACGGACTGGACAAGTGCTAGGACGGGAGATGCTCACTTAGCGAGTGTCGTCTAACTAACACTGACTCAGTGTGGGATCCCAGGCAAGCCCCGGAGCATATTAAGCCTCCTAATTTTTGAAATGCGATTCTGATATTATTGTTACATATATATATATATATTGTTGCATTAAGTTTAGGTGTTGGATGCAAACACTTGCTGCATTGGTTACCTAATCCTTGTCGAGATATTGATACCACAATCCTATGTAGCTCAGGCTCGTGTAGTGCTTAGCCCCTGCTTAAACACGGTAGAAGTCGGTGATTTCTGTCACTGCGAGATATAGGAAGATACATATGGCACGGTTGGCTTTATTTGCTATCGTGGAAAAGAACCGATCTTAATTTGAAATGAAGACCGGACGGAGGCTTGCCGGTTTGCAGTGACTCCGTCTGTGTCGATTAAGGACTGAATCTTAGAGCCTTTCCTGTTCATGTTGAACGCATGCCTCTCTCTTAGTTGGCCGTGTCTGATGACCGACCGCGAAGCCGAGTAGCTCACCTCAGGCCGGGAGTCGATAAGTATAAAGTGCACCTCGGAAGGGAGCCATAGGCATGAGTCCAAGGCGGGTGATTTAAAAGTCTGATCGTCTGGCGGAAGGGTAATCCACGAGAGTCTTTGTTGATCGAACCCGCTGAATTTGGTTCTGAGTTGTTCCAAAGGTGACCCACGGCTACCCTTGCTAAGTATGCCAGGGTGAGAGTTAGGAATACCCCCTCAGCTGAGTTGTAATTCGATTCGAGTCGCCGTCTCTCCCGGTTAGTGAGAACTTGACGGGCTTATCTCCGATGTAGACACACTAAATAACATAATGGTTCGGAAATGATGATATGATGATGACAACCTTATTATACCTGCTATGGTTAATATTGATTGCTCCTAATAAGTGAGTGCTCTAGTACATGTGCTAATCTAGTGGACAGGTAAATGATGATAAGCTTGATGCTAAGTTAAAATTGGTTACTATGCTCATAAGCTCTTTTATGCAAATGTGTCAAGCTAGCCCACCTCATAAGCCTTGCATAACCCTTGGTGTCATTTGTTTTGGTTTCCGATGGGTAAGTCTGGCTGAGTACATTCGAGTACTCAGGGTTTATCCCACCATGTTGCAGGTGAAGTTCTCGGCCTGTGAAGATGGTGGCTAACCGCCGGTGGCTCGGTGATTCTATAGTTACTTCTCATCTATATGCTTTTGTCGGATGATGTCACTTATGCTAGCAATGTATTTGGAACATATATTAATGTAATCTTTTGAAAGCTATGTTGTTTTCACTAATCGGTTTTGAAACCCAAACTTGTACTATTATTTGTGAATTCATTTGTAATATTATTTTCCGCTGCAACCCTGCGTATGTGATGTGTATTTGCTTAATCACGCGATCTTGGTTGTGATGTTGATTTACCGAGGTCTTTCAGGACACTCGGCGGACTACCGGGTTTATATGAGTGAAAGTATGCGCGTGTCAACGTGTTAGCGGGGACAGCCGTACTTGATCTTGTATAAATTGGGCGGTTCTGTTACACTCGTCCCGGCACACAGCCTCAGCAGGCATACTTCGTTGGGGCCACACCACCTCCATTGCCGATCCCTCCCACCGGCCCCGCACCACCACCCTTGCCGGACATGTGGAACCATCAATCTCTCCTCGCCACGCTCGTGACCTTCGGCGTGCCACCCTCTAGGCCGTAGGCCACGGAGTGGTTCCTCGACATCGGTGCATAGTCTCATTTTGCCTCAAACATCGGTAACTTTCCCTCCCCTCTACCCCTCTCTCATTCTACTTCTATCACCGTTGGCAACGGTTCCACGCTGCCTGTCACTCATCGCGCTGCCACCGCCATTGCCACACCTCACTCTCCCCTTCACCTACACAACATCCTTGTTTTTCCTTCTCTAGTGAAGAATCTTATTTCTGTTCGATCTCTCACTCGTGACAACAATGTTTTCGTTGAGTTTGACCCCTATGGTTTCTCTATCAAGGACCTCCCCACCCGCACGGTGATCCTCCGATGTAATAGTGGCGGCGACTTGTACCCCCTGACACCACCATCGCCGAAAGCGCTCGTTGCCACCACTACTACTGCTGATCTGTGGCATTTATGGCTTGGTCACCCGGGGCATCATGCTCTTCGTCAAGCTCTTCATCATGTTGATTTTACCTGTTCCAAGTCCTCCTCGCATGTTTGTTCATCTTGTCAGTTTGGTAAACATGTTAGATTACCATTTTCATCTTCTGAATCTGTTAGTTATGTTCCTTATCAAGTCATACATGCTGATGTCTAGACTTCACATGTTTCTAGCTGCTCTGGATTCAAATATTACCTTGTCTTGATTGATGATTTAACACATTATGTCTAGACATTTCCATTACGCTGCAAATCAGATGTCATAGCCTGCATTTTGTCATTTCATGCCTATGTCAGTACCCAATTCCAGCTTCCCATCATCTCCTTCCAATCTTACAATGGCAAAGAATTTGATAATCACGCCTTACACGTGCATTTTGCAGCTCATGGCATTGTTTTTCGTTTGTCATGTCCCTATACTTCTTCTCAAAATGTCCCTATACGCACTCTGAACGACTACGTTCGTAGTCTGCTTTTTCACGCCGGCATGCCCCCTTCATTCTGGGTCAAGGCTCTGGCCATGGCGACGCATCTTCTCAATTGCCGTCCTAGCCAAGCCACGGCTTTTCAAATGCCGTTCCAATGCCTGCTTGGTGCACCACCCACCTATGACCATCTCAGGGTCTTCGGTTGCCTTTGTTTCCTGAATCTGGCCGCCACAATGCCCCACAAACTTGCCGCTCGTTCCACCGCCTGCGTGCTACTGGGGTATCCCACTGACCACCATGGCTATTGGTGCCTTGATCTTGACACGCGCCGGGTGATCGCTTCTCATCATGTGACTGAAAGCATCTAGGCCCCTAGTTGGGTTTCGGTGATTAAAGACAATACGTGATTACTATGACTAACGTGTGTTTTGCAGAGGCAATTAAGTTAGGTCATGGTAATGACAATTGATTGGGCAATCATGGTTGTCATGCCCCTACAATGGAAATCATTTTGGTTTTCAAAGGATGGACGATAAGGTTAAGGACGGACTAGTTCTAAATGTTGTTTGGTGTTGAAGAGACACTTAGAGTAGTTTAGGACTTTGTTTTTCCTTTAGCCATAATATTAAGGGGGGTATGGACTAGTAGCTTGACCTAGGTGAGTCTAGTGGGTTAGGTGTGGTGCACACTTATCAAATCTAGCACAAGGTAGCTCCGAAGTAGCCCTAAGATCAATTGGAGCAAACTTCATTCACATATGATTTCGAGTTGGAAGTGAATGGAGGGTCAAATGTTGACCGGACGCTGGTCCCGGTGTGATTGGACGCTAGCAGTAGAGTATGGTCAGTTCATTTGATCAAAGAGAAGTCGTCTGGTTGCGATCGGACGCTGAGTGAAAAGTGACCGGGCGCTGGGTGCCAGAGTCCGATCAACTCTAGTAAGGTTCTAGAGAGGGAGAATCCTGATCGGACGCGTTCGGTCAGTGCTGATCAGACACGTCCGGTCAGTGTTGATAGAATGCTGGTCAGGTTCCGGTTATTGACCGGATGCTGAACAGCAAAGTGATCGGACTCTAGGGTCCAGCATTCGGTCAACATCAGTAAGGGTCTAGATAGCAGTTTTCGTGACCGGACGCAAGCCAGAGTCCGATCATAACTTAACGGCTCTATGGCGGGAGAATTGACCAGAGCGTCCGGTCATCCCGCAGAACGCTGACGCAACCTCCTAACGGTTCGTTTTGAATGAGGGGTATAAATACTTCCTCTATTCATCCAAGGGAGGTCTCTTGCCCATGTGATCAGCTGAGAAACACCCTTGAGAGTGCTTTGGAGAGCAAGAGCCTAGTGAGGTGATTGAGATTTGATAATCCAAGATTAAGGCCTTATTAGTGCAGGGATAGTACCAAGTGTGCATCCACCTTTCTCATTAGGCTTGTTGTGGTCAAGTGAGAGTTCGTGCTTGTTACTCTTGGTGATCGCCATCACCTAGACGGCTTGGTGGTGATTGGGAGTTTGGTGATCATCCGGCGGAGCTTGTAGATGACCCAACTCAAGTTGGGAGCGGTTGTGGGTGATTCACCGCGACGGAGTGTCGAAGAATCAATCCATAGAGAGCACTTGATCCTTGCGCGGATCAAGGGGGAGCTACACCCTTGCGTGGGTGCTCCAACGAGGACTAGTGGGGAGTGGCGACTCTCTGATACCTCAGCAAAACATCACCGCGTTCCTTCTCCTCTCTTTACTTTGAGCATTTACTTTTGAGCAATTCAATTCTTGTCTTTACATTCTTAGAATTGCCATGCTAGAGTAGGATTAGAACTTAGGGTGCTAAACTTTTGTGCGGTAGATCATTAGAATCACATTCTAGGCACAAGGGGTGAAGTGGGCTAAGTGTAGGGTTTAATTATTACAAAGAATTTTAGAATTAGTCCAATTCACCCCCCTCCTCTTGGGCATCTTGATCCTTTCAATTGGTATCAGAGCCTCGTGCTCACGTTTTTAGGCTTAACCGCCTAGAGAAAGATGTCCCACGGGGATGGACCTCCTCCTATCTTTGAGGGAGATGATTTTCCTTATTGGAAAATCCGCATGGAGGTGTATTTAGAAGCTCTAGATGTTGGAATTCTTAGAGCCGCCTCTCAAGGTTTCCCAAAACCTAGGGATCCCACACACCTTCAAGGCGATGAATTAAATTATGAAAAATGGAATGCAAAGGCTAGAAACACCATCTTTAGAGGCCTTTGCAAAGATGTGTTTAATCGTGTGCGGAACCACAAGGACGCCCATGTACTATGGTCGGACATTTGTGCGCTCCATGAGGGAACAAAGAGTGAGCGTGAGGAATGCTATCATCTCATCATGAAAAAGCTTAATTCTTTTGAGATGCTTCCTAAAGAAAGTGCTAATGAGATGCTCACGCTTAAATGTTCTTGTAGAGGAAGTCAATGGGCTTGGACTTACACAAATGCATCCAATGTTGTAAGAAAGATCTTGAGTGTCCTCCCCATTGACAAATATGGACACATTGTGACCATGCTTCATCAAGGTGATTTTTCCACCGCTACACCAACTCAAATCTTGGGAAAGATCAACGCTCATGAGATGTATATGCACATCACACCACAAGATGGCTCTTCCTCTAACAAGAAGAAAGACAAAGACTTGGTGTTCAAGGCTAGCCAAGAGAAGGGCAAAGCAAGAGTTGAGTATGAGAGCTCAAGTGATGATGAAATTGATGATGCAAGTCTTGTTCTCATGGTGAGAAGAACCGCCAAGATGCTAAAGAAGCTCAACAAGAATGGTGTCAAGTTTGATGGCAAGAAAAAGAAGTTCTTCACTGGCAATAGAAGGAAGCCAATCTTGGAGATGGATTGCTACAATTGTGGAGAACTTGGTCATCTAGCTCATCAATGCCCCAAGCCCAAGAAAGACAAGTACAAGAAGAAGTACAAGGGCAAGAAAGATGACTCAAGTGATGAACATAATGATGAGAAGAAGAAAAATAAGCCATACAAGAAGAAAGATGGCAAGAAGAAGGATTCCCACAAGAAGAAGAAAAATAGCAAAGCATACATTGTTGGTGATTGGCTCACGGATATTGATACATCAAGTTGCTCATCCAATGATGATAGTGTGAATGAGAAGGTGGCCGCTATTGTGATTGACTCTTCATCATCTTCACCGACACCACCGCCATCATCCTCTACACACCTATGCCTTATGGCCATGGGTGAATGAAAGGTATCAAATGATGATGAAAGTAGTGGTGATGAACATGCTTGCAATGATGATAGTGATAGTGATGATGATGAATTTGAATCACCTTCATATGATGATCTTGTTAAATTGCTAAATCAATACACTAAGATCATTAGAAAGTCAAGAGCTAAGAATGAAAAGCTAGAACTTAAGAATGATTCTCTTTTAGCTAAATGTGACATAGCGGAAAAGGCTAGTGTTGAGCTTAGAGAAGCAAATGATGCTATGTCATCCAAACTCAAGGAGCTCAAATATTCTAAGAAAGAGCTTAAAGATAAACATGATAAACTTGAGGGGATACATAATGAGCTCATTCACTAGCTACAAAATTCTAAAAGAAGAATATACAAATCTCAAGATCAATTATGATAATCTTGTTATCTCTCATGAGTTTTTATCCAATGAGCCACATGATGCTACTAACTATGTTGTTAAGATTGATATAGCTACATCATGTGATGATTTGATTATTGAGAGCACCGAGCAAGGTTCTAGTAGCAAAGACAAGTAAGTGGTTGAGTCCGATAACTATGATGAGTATGTCAAGATCAAGAATGAGAATGAGAAGCTAAAGAAAGATCTTGAGAAGCTTTCAACCACCAACACCATTGTGATAGAGAACCTTGACCATGATAGTGATCTAGCTCTTGAGAATGGGAAGCTTAAAGAAGAGAACAAGAGGCTCAAGAAGGAGAAAAACCATGATGAGCTAAAAGAAGAGAACAAGAAGCTCAAGTTAGAAAAAGAACATCTAAAGACCGGGTTGAGCAAATTCACAAGAGGTCAACATCTTCAAAGTGAGCTACTCATGAACACCGTAATGAAGATGGATAGAAGTGGCATTGGGTACTTGGCACATCAAGCGAAGAAGGCTCAAGCTCAACAACAACAACACAAGTCAAAGCCAAAGCCAAAGAGGTGTTTTGTGTGTGGACAAGAAGATCACTTTTCCCATGAGTGTCAAACTCCACCACCACAACCCTTGCCCAAGCATGCTAGACCTTTTGCTTTCAATGCTTATTACATGCTTAGAAAGGATTCTAGTGAAAAAATGAAAGTCATGTTCTTAGGACCTCCCAACAAAAATAGGCCTAAGAAAATTTGGGTTGTAAAGTCACTTGTTGAGAAAGTCAAGGGTCCTCAACAAGTTTGGGTCCCTAAACAAGCTTGATCTCTTGTGTGTAGGTGAACTACAAGACCGGTGGAAGTCATTGGGTAATTGATAGTGGTTGCACTCAACATATGACCGGTGATCCTCGTATGTTCACTACACTTGATGAAGAAGTTGATGATCATGAAAGAATTACATTTGGAGATAACTCAAAGGACAAAGTCAAAGGATTGGGCAAAGTGACAATATCAAATGATCATTCAATCTCAAATGTCCTATATGTTGCTTCTTTGAGCTTCAACTTGCTATCCGTTAGACAATTGTGTGATCTTGGCTTCCAATGCTTGTTTACCAAGAAGGAAGTGGTTGTATCTAAGAAAGATAATGATCAAGTTATATTCAAGGGATTTAGATACAACAACCTATATCTAGTGGATTTCACCTTCGAAGATGCTAATTTGAAGACTTGCCTATTCACCAAAACATCCCTTGGGTGGCTATGGCATAGAAGACTTGCTCATGTTGGAATGAGTTCACTCAAGAAGCTTATGAAGAATGAATTGGTGAGAGGGTTGAAGGATGTAAAATTTGAGAAGGACAAGCTTTGTAGTGCATGTCAAGCCGACAAGCAAGTTGCAAACACTCATCCTACAAAAGCTTTCATGTCAACAACAAGAGTGCTAGAGCTCCTTCACATGGACTTATTTGGACCAACAACTTACAAGAGTTTGGGATGAAATCTTTATTGTCTTGTGATTGTTGATGACTACTCAAGATATACATGGGTGTTCTTCCTTAATGACAAGACCGAGGTTGCATCATGCTTCAAGAAGTTTGCCAAGAGAGCACAAAATGAGTTTGAAGTGAAGCTCAAGAAGATTAAAAGTGATAATGGTAAAGAATTTGACAACACAAACATTGAAGCTTATTGTGATGAAGTTGGAATCAAGCATAAGGTCTCCGCAACATACACTCCTCAACAAAATGGTGTAGTTAAGAGAAAGAACCGAACACTCATTACACTAGCAAGAACAATGCTTGATGAGTACAACACACCCGAAGCTCTATGGGCGGAAGCTATCAACACCGCATGCTATGCATCCAACCGCCTATTCCTTCAAAAGTTTCTTGGCAAGACACCTTATGAGTTGCTCAATGGGAAGAAGCCGGATGTCTTATTTTTCCGGGTGTTTGGTTGCAAATGCTACATCTACAAGAAGCGGCAACACCTAGGGAAGTTTTAAAGACGTTGTGATATTGGTTTTCTTGTTGGTTACTCATCAAAGTCCAAAGCATATAGAGTATTTAATCATGCCACTGGCTTGGTTGAAGAAACATATGATGTGGAATTTGATGAATCTAATGGCTTCCAAGGAGCACATGAGAATCTTGATGATATAGGTGATGAACCATTGAGGGAGGCCATGAAGAACTTTCTAGTTGGAGACATCAAGCCCAAAGGTGATGAAGATGATGTACAAGTGATTGATCCACCCTCTTCATCAAATGTGCCATAAGATGGTGATAAAGATGGGAGAGTAGAAAATGAAGATACTCATGTCTCCCATGATCAAATGGTGGCACAAGCTCAAGATGTTGATGAATTTCCCCCTCAAGTGGTTGATAGAAGAAATTCACCCCTACTACAAGCTCATCCACAAGATCTTATCATAGGGAGTCCTTCAAAGTGTGTAATGACTTGATTTCAAAAACTTGCTTCATTCATTGAACATCACTCTTTTGTCTCTTATGTTAAACCTAAGAATGTAGAAGAAGCTCTTCAAGATTCGGATTGGATAAATGCCATGCATGAAGAGTTGAACAACTTCACTCGCAATAAAGTTTGGACTCTTGAAGAGCGACCACAAGGTGCAAGAGTCATTGGAACAAAGTGGGTGTTCCATAACAAGCAAGATGATCAAGGCGTTGTAGTGAGGAACAAGGCAAGACTAGTTGCAAAGGGGTTCTCTCAAGTTGAAGGGTTGGATTTTGGAGAGACCTTTGCACCGGTTGCAAGACTTGAAGCCATTCATATCCTCCTTGCATATGCATCACATCATGAAATGAAATTATATCAAATGGATGTTAAAAGTGCATTTTTAAATGGCTTCATAAATGAACTAGTCTATGTTGATCAACCTACCGGGTTTGAAGACCCTAGATATACTAATCATATTTATAGGTTGTCCAAGGCGCTATATGGGCTTAAGCAAGCCCCCAGAGCTTGGTATGAGCGCCTTCGGGATTTCCTTATTGAGAAGGGCTTCACCATTGGGAAGGTCGACACCACACTATTCACCAAGAAGCTTGATGGAGAAATCTTCATTTGTCAAGTATATGTTGATGATATCATCTTTAGATCATCAAATAAAGATTATTGCAAAGAGTTTGGTGAATTAATGTCGAAGGAGTTCGAAATGTCAATGATTGGAGAGCTTACATTCTTTCTTGGTTTTTAAGTCAAGCAAATGAGAGAAGGAATTTTCATCTCTCAAGAAAAGTATACGAAGGATCTTCTCAAGAGGTTCAATATGGATGAATGTAAGCCAATCAAGACACCAATGCCATCTAATGGACATCTTGACCTAGATGAGGGAGGTAAAATAGTTGATCAAACTCTCTACCGCTCTATGATTGGTAGCTTGTTGTATTTAACCACATCTAGGCCCGACATTATGTTTAGTGTGTGTATGTGTGCTAGATTTCAAACTAATCCTAAGGAAGCTCATTTGATTGTCGTTAAAAGAATCCTTAGGTACCTTAAGCACTCACCAAGCATTGCCTTTGGTATCCCAAAGGAGCTAGATTTGAATTAGTTGGCTATTCTGATTCGAATTATGCCGGTTGCAAAGTTGATAGGAAAAGCACATCTGGAGGGTGCCATTTACTTGGTAGATCACTTGTGTCTTGGTCCTCCAAGAAGCAAAATAGTGTGGCTTTATCCACCGTCGAAGCAGAATACATTGCCGCGGGTGCTTGTTGTGCACAAATACTTTACATGAAGCAAACTTTGCTAGACTATGGTGTAGTTCTAGAAAAGGTACCTCTTTTGTGTGACAATGAGAGTGCGGTAAAGCTTGCTAATAATCAGGTTCAACACTCTCGCACCAAGCACATAGATATCCGTCATCACTTTCTTAGAGATCATGTTGCTAAGAATGATATATCATTAGAAGATGTAAGGATCGAGGATCAATTGGCGGATATCTTCACTAAACCGCTAGATGAGGCGACATTTTATCGGTTGAGGAATGAGCTCAATGTGCTTGATTGTAGCAACTTCACTAGAAAATGAGCTTGTGTTGTCCCTTGCATTGCATTGTAATATACAACATGTTTACTTCTTGGTAATGCATTTAGGGCTTGTCTAACATGGTTAAGATAACCGCCAAAAAGCGTGTGAAGAAGCTTAACCTTGGATCAAACTTGACAAGCAACTAGAATTACTTTCAAGTATTGTATTGCATATGCATGTATGTTGTTTTGTTGTTTCTCTTCAATCACCCTTTTATTGCCTATTTTCTTAAAAACAATTATAGACTAAGGCAAAATACTTTAAAAAAAATTGAGGGTTTGAGAGAGGTCACTCACATCAGTCTCAATTGGTGTTTATTTGGGTCTTATTGAAGTTGAGACTTGATTGGGAATAGGCAGCGCGAAGGAACATTGAAGATCTGCTGAAAAAGAGTGACCGCACGCTGCACCGAACTCTGAAGTCCAGCGTCCGGTCAGTTCACAGGAGGTGAACCATTGCTGCACAAGAGTGACCGGACGCTGAAACAGTACCTTTCCTGCGTCAGATCAGTTGGTGATCCTGCATCTGGTCATGCGAAGAAGATGAAGATAGGATTGACCGAACTCTGGCTGCGTCCGGTCAGTGGTGGTCGGACGTGACTTGAGAGGTTTTGGACCTCTCTGGAGTCGACCGGACTCTGGGTGGCAGCGTCCGGTCGTTGCCACCAGAGCGTTCGGTTAGTAGAAAATGGTTGGATCTAGGACTCAATTTCATTTCCTTTCTTAATCCATCACGGGGGCCACCATATAATCCAACTGCCGTATGTGCCGCCTAACCTAACCCCGCATCCGCGCCGACATCGCCGCCGCTTGTCCAAGTCGCCGTGCTCCCGTGTCCTAGCCGCGCCGCATTGATTCGCTGCTCCCGCACAGCAGTCGCCGCGCCATCTGCTGTGCTGCCTCCCGTGCCACCGTGCTGCACCGCCGTGCCCACGCCATTTGCACCCATGACGCCTAACCATGCACCACCGCGCCACACCACCCTCGCCGCATCCACACTGTGCCAGTGCCCTAGCGCCATCTACAAGCACCTCTGCCTCGCCGTGACATCACATTGCCATGCCTACATCTCCATGGCTCATCTAGCGCCGCATTGCATCGCCGGAACCCTAACCCTAGGCTATTCCTGGTGGTTCCCCATGATTTGTTCCTCTGCTCGTCGATTCGTCGGTTCGTCAGGTAGCAAGCCCTCGATTCTAATTTCGTATCTCTTGCTTGCTTCTTAGGGTTTCGTATCTCTAGATGTATTTTGTAATTATTCATATATCCGATCAATTCCATCGTGCAGCGAGTTGGTGTTGTTGAGGTCACTTTGGCAGTTGTCAGATAACTCGGGGTCAAGCTCGCGAGTACGGATCAAGGCCAAGCCTCGAAAGTGTTAGTTGGCAGTTGTTTCTTGTCTGTGACAGCAGTCCGCTTCAACTTCAGTAATGGCTCATGTGAAGAATGCCAGAGGTGGTACAGGTGATGAGGATCCAAGGCCTCCGCCTCGCTTGCCTGCTGAGGTGAAAGGCAAGGCAAAGAAGTTGACGACAAAGAAGTGCAAGTATGCAGATGTTGATACAGAGAGAGCAACAGCAGTTGCAGCCGCCGCAGAGCGTGCAGAGAGAGGAGCCTGGAGTGGTGTTCGCATTGCAGACCAGCTTTCACCAGCTCAGAGGGCCACCGTCGAGCAGGTTGAGCGTCGTCATGTTAGTCCAGCTGGGATTGTCATGCTTGAAGGACAGCGGGTCGCTATAGGTGAGAGTCAGCCTCAGGGGGAGCCACAGAGTCAGACACAGCCAACAAAGCAGTCAGAGGGCACCTAATAGACAGAGCAGACTCAGGAGGCAGAGTAGGCCGAGGAGATAGAGCAGGTACCTCAGCCACAGTTATGATGCTCTAGTCGTACTCGTGCTCAGGTGACATCGAGGCTAGAGACACAGCGGAGGGGTTCTCGTCCGCCTCCCAGACCATAGGGTCCGCATCTAGTGACTCATCTTGATTTGAGGGCAGCTACAGCAAAGCAGGTGCAACGGCTCAGGTTCGTACAGTTTGAGGACTGGTTCCCACCGAGGAGGGATGAGCGTGCTTCAGAGAGTTTATATACACCACTACAGGAGGACTTCTATAATGCTTATCTAAACAGTGATGTGGCATTTAGATCTTAGGGGGTTTGCTCTATTGAGTCAGTTATTGCAGCAGCAGGAGAGCAGATCCGCCCTCACCTATCCTATCTACCAGGGCTAACAGACTTACTTGGACGGCCTGGGAGATATGTTCCATCATGGGTCCGTGAATTCTATGCTACACTCTGGATTGACCCGGGCCACAGGTTTATACACTTTGCATTCAGAGGCCATAACTATAGGCTGATGAGCTTTAGGGTCAGAGAGATCCTCAGGATTCTAGAGGCACCCATTCGCCTGCATGAGGTGTGCTACGGTCAGACAGAGCCTCCTAGATGCCCTCACGGCGGTCTTGTGCCTCCTACAGACTTGGTCTGACCCTGCTTCACAGAGCCTTTTGGCGAGGGGTCGAGCAGGACACCGAGAGATCTTACTCCTACAACGAGGTTACTTGATGCTATCATGAGAAGGACCCTGCTCCCTAGGATGGGTTATCATGAGGGATTGACTCGCATTCAGCTATGGTTAGTGAACTCCCTGATCCAGTAGATAGTGTTTGACATTTGAGATTCATACTTTTAGAGCTGGAGGATACTCTTGTAGAGGGGTTCAAAGGCCATCATCAGCTGCCTTATGCTCACTGGATTACATTCTTGAATCATAAGACAGTTGTAGTGAAGTCCCTAGAGACTTTGGCTAAGTACACAGGAGCTACTACAGAGTTTCCACCATATAACATGACTCAGATGCTTCGCCACAGTGCAGCAAGGACACCCAGTCAGTCACATCGTCGCCCAGAGGTGCCAGAGTCTGTAGCCTAGCAGGATGAGATCATCAGTGGCGTAGCAGCGACAGAGGAGGAGCAGTTAGATGCACAGCAGGAGGGTATGGTCGAGAGCGACCCCAGTGATAGTTCAGATGATGACTACTAGGATATCCCTCAGATGCCTCCTCGATGACATGACAGTGAGGTCGGTGGCTCCAGCTTAGCTCCACCACAGCCACCACAGACAGATCCTGCTCTCCTTGCTATACTTGAGCGGATGAGGCAGGATCAGGCACGTCAGGCCCAGGAGACTACAGCAGTCCTAGCATAGGTTCAGGCCAGACAGGACAAGTTCTAGCGATAGCAGCAGGCTATACAGCAGCAGCAGGCCATGTAGCAGCAGCAGCTCCTTATCCGGCAGCAGTTACTCGGGTTCATGCAGCATGTCATTACTGCTATTGGGTCTGCACCGCCATAACTTACACCTCAGCTCGGCCAGCCTATCACCACTTCAGTGACTCTAGCTTTACAGCCAAGTGGGCTTCAGAGTCAGGGACAACCAGCTATACAGTTCGCTTCACCTACAGAGTAGGTGTCCTAGTGGTTTGCTTCGCTAGTGATAGCCCCGCACTTCACACCTATCATTACGGGCTTCACACCGGCTTAGAGCTCCTTAGTGCTTGTGACTGATACCCTAGTTTCTAGGAGCCTTGGTGCGATATTCAGCGAGTTGATAGGGCAGCCTATACCGTCAGAGCTACGTGTCCCTAGACCTTCCATAGTCGGTCCTGTTACTAGGACTATAGAGACGCTCCCTTCATCTGTTGCATCTTCAGAGCCGCCTGCTTCAGTGATACATATAGAGTCACAGGCCGCACCAGTCCTAGATCCGACCCAGACCATTTCAGCTTTAGTTCTAGCGATAGAGGGTTAGACAGCTCAGAGCTCCGGATCAGAGGATGATGCTACCTAGTTTTAGATCGCTCATCGCACCTCAGCGCCCGACTCGTCTGCTCCAGCCCCGCCGACCGACCCTTAGGTTTTGGTGCTTGACGCCAAAGGGGGAGAGGGATCGAGTATGATTAGATCTAGGGGGAGCGTTATATCTAGGGGAGCATATTTATTACATTTGGTTTTTTATGTGTGATACATTACTATGCATTCATGTTTACTTTCATGCATTGAACTACATAAGTGTGATTGTGATATTTATGTGATATGTGTGATATTTATGTGATATGTGACATGTGTGCTCTCTACTTTGATCTATTTATATGCCATGTCACTTGGTTACTCATTTGCTTTGCTTCCACGTTTTTACTCCGATCCAAATGAGCTTTATTTCGTGTACTCATGTTTATTACATATCTATTGAGTACATCATGTTGGCTTGGATCATATAAGCATGCTTAACTCTTTTGTTCTTATTGTTAAATGCTTATATGAACCAAGCATGTTAAAAACCTCGTCTCTTTTATATACTCAAGGTTGTATTGTCATCAATCACCAAAAAGGGGGACATTGAAAGCATCTAGGCCCCTAGTTGGGTTTCGGTGATTAATGACAATACGTGGTTACTATGACTAACGTGTGTTTTGCAGAGGCAATTAAGTTAGGTCATGGTAATGGCAATTGATTGGGCAATCATGGTTGTCATGCCCCTACGATGGAAATCATTTCGGTTTTCAAAGGATGGATGACAAGGTTAAGGACGGACTAGTTCTAAATGTCGTTTGGTGTTGAAGAGACACATAGAGTAGTTTAGGACTTTGTTTTTCCTTTGGCCATACTATTAAGGGGAGTATGGAGTAGTAGCTTTACCTAGGTGAGTCTAGTGGGTTAGGTGTGGTGCACACTTGTCAAATCTAGCACTAGGTACCTCCGAAGTAGCCCTAAGATCAATTGGAGCAAACTTTATTCACATATGATTTCGAGTTGGAAGTGAATGGAGGGTCAAATGTTGACCGGACGCTGGTCCCGGTGTGACCGGCCGCTAGCAGTAGAGTCCGGTCAGTTCATTTGATCAAGGAGAAGTCGTCTGGTTGCGACCGGACACTGAGTGAAAAGTGATCGGACACTGGGTGCTAGAGTCCGGTCAACTCCAGTAAGGTTCTAGAGAGGGAGAATCCTGATCGAACATGTCCAGTCAGTACTGACCGGACGCTGGTCAGGTTCCGGTTACTGACCGGACGCTGAACAGCAAAGTGACCGGACTCTGGGGTCCAGCGTTTGGTCAACATCAGTAAGGGTTCAGAGAGCAGTTTTCATGACCGGACATGTCCGGTCAGTGCTGACCGGACGCAGGTCAGAGTCCGGTCAACTTAATGGCTCTATGGCGGGGACAACTGACCGGAGCGTCTGGTCACCTTGGCCGGAGCGTCCGGTCACCCCGCAGAACGCTGACGCAACCACCTAACAGTTCGTTTTGAATGAGGGGGTATAAATACTTCCTCTATTCATCCAAGGGAGGTCTCTTTCCCATTTGATCAGCTAAGAAACACCCTTGAGAGTGCTTTGGAGAGCAAGAGCCTAGTGAGGTGATTGAGATATGAGAATCCAAGATTAAAGCCTCATTAGTGCAAGGAGAGTAGCAAGTGTGCATCCACCTTTCTCATTAGGCTTGTTGTGATCAAGTGAGAGTTCGTGCTTGTTACTCTTGGTGATAGCCATCACCTAGATGGCTTGGTGGTGATTGGGAGTTTAGTGATCATCCGGTGGAGCTTGTGGATGACCCAACTCAAGTTGTGAGCTGTTGTGGGTGATTCACCGCGATGGAGTGTCCAAGAATCAACCCGTAGAGAGCACTTGATCCTTGCGCGGATTAAGGGGGAGCTACACCTTTGTGCGGGTGCTCCAACAAGGACTAGTGGAGAGTGGCAACTCTTCGATACCTCGGCAAAACATCGTCGTGTTCATTCTCCTCTCTTTACTTTCAGCATTTACTTTTGAGTAATTCAATTCTTGTCTTTATATTCTTAGAATTGCCATGCTAGAGTAGGATTGGAACTTAGGGTGCTAAACTTTTATGCGGTAGATCATTAGAATCATATTCTAGGCACAAGGGGTGAAGTGGGCTAAGTGTAGGGTTTAATTATTGCAAAGAATTTTAGAATTAGTCCAATTCACCCCCCTCTTGGGCATCTTGATCCTTTCAGTGACCTTCGATGAGCATACCTTTCCATACCGATCTCCTCCCTGTGCTGGTAATTCCTCTTCTGCTGGTATTGTTCATCATCCGACAACAGACACCGTTGTCATTCAGGAACTCCCTCAGCCATGCGTCCCTTTTTTCCGCCGCGTGTTCCAGCTCCTACAGCTACACCATCCCCAATCTCTACTACTGGGGCTATGCCTTCTGCGCCGCACTCATTCGCCATTGTGGCGTCACCTGTAGCGCCATCCCGACCGTAGCGCCCTCCCAGTCGCCCGTTGCTGTCGCCGCCACTGCACCGTAGCCTGCGCGTGGCCACCCAATGCTCACCCATGCCTAGGCTGGCATAGTCAAACCCAACCCCCGCTATGCACTAGCCACTGCTGCATCTCCTCCTCCCAACGATAGCGTCGGCATCTCCATTACCATCCTCGGCGCGCGCCGCACTCCGGGACCCTAACTGGCACGGCGCCATAGAGCAGGAGTTTCGCGCTCTTCGGGCTAACCGCACATGGCGCTTGGTCGATCGCCCGCCCGGTGCCCATGTCATCTCCGACAAATGGGTTTTCTGCCATAAACTCAATCCGGATGGCACCCTCGAGCGCTATAAAGCACGATGGGTTGTCCGTGGCTTCACATAGCGTGCTGGCATTGACTTCGGCAAAACCTTCACGCCAGTGGTTAAACCAGCTAGAATACACACAGTGCTCACCATTGCTGCTTCTCGCCGCTGGTCTACGCGTCAACTCGATGTCTCCAACACGTTCCTCCATGGGAATCTTTAGGAACACGTCCTTTGCCAGCAGCCCACGGGTTTTGTTGATGCTGCGCGCCCAAACGCAGTGTGTCTTCTTGACAAATCCTTATACGGTCTTCGTCAAGCACCACGAGCGTGGTTCAACCGGTTCGCCGCCTTCGTCATCCGGCTCGGTTTCACCCCGACACGCTCTGATTCATCGCTCTTCGTCCTGCTCTGTGGCTCCGACACCATCTATCTTCTTCTCTATGTCGATAACATTGTCATCACGGGGTCCAGTCCGGCGCTGCTTCAAGAGATCATGAGGCGTCTGCAAACCGAGTTTGCCGTCAAGGACCTTGGCGATCTGCGCTTCTTCCTCGGCATCGACGTCAAGCGCACCGCCGACGGCTTCTATTTGTCCTAACAGTGCTACACTGAGGATACCCTCGAGCGCATTGGCATGACAAATTGCAAGCCGGCGGCAACTCCGATCGACGCCAAAGGCAAGCTCTCCGCCGACGGACCGGCAATCGACGACGCCAAGACATACCGGAGTTTGGCCGGGGCGTTGCAGTACCAGACTGTCACGTGGCCCGACCTCGCCTTTGCTGTGCAGCAAGTTTGTCTACACATGCATGATCCCCGGGCGCCACATCTTGCTCTGTTGGAACGCATACTGCGCTACGTTCGCGACACGTCGACACTGGGCCTCTCCTTGCGCGGCTCACCGGACCTCACTATCACGGCATACTCGGACGCCGACTGGGCGGGCAGCCCAGACACTAGGCGCTCTACGTCGGGCTTCTGTGTGTTCCTTGGCGACGCCTAGTGTCCTGGTCGTCGAAACGGCAGCCCACGGTCTCCCGCTCGAGCACTGAGGCTGAGTAACGTGTTGTCGCGAACGCCGCGGCTGAATGTATATGGCTCCAACAACTTCTCGGCGAGCTCCATTGTGGCGTGACCAAGGCGACCGTCACCTACTGCGACAACGTCTCTGCCGTGTACATGTCGGCGAACCCCATTCATCACAAGAGGACCAAGCACATCGAATTGGACATCCATGTCGTTCGCGAGCGTGTTCAATTGGGAGACCTCCACGTTCTACATGTTCCAACTGGTGAGCAATATGCCGATGGGATGACAAAGGGCTTGCCTACATCGACCTTCGAAGCCTTCTGCTCCAGTCTGTGCGTCGTCCCGATGAACGTGTGAAGAACGCACCGACTCGCGGGGCGGGGGGGGGGGGTTGAGAGACACTCAGTTTTGTACTAGCAGTTAGCTTCTCGGCGTGGTGACCACGGTCACCCACGAGTCTTAGACGTGCGCACCGCGCACACCGGCACACTCACGGCTGTAACTTGTATATATACTCAATGAGATGCAATGGAACAGTTGTTGGCCACATTCCTTCTCTCTACAGAGTCGTCTGGATTCTGGAAGCAGGCGGACAGGCACACCTCCACCTCCACTCCCTCCTTCGATCCCCTACAGCAGCCTAGGACTCTCCACGCTGTTACCTGTTAGCCGTGTCCACCTCCTCCATGGTGCAGGGGCCGTCCTAGGCACACTTCCAACACAGGCAGCAGTCGGCAGGAGTCCATCACGAAGAGGCGTTGACCTCCTCATGCCAAATGGAGGAATGGCTCCGCCGGAACTCGTCTCCAGGAATCCAAATTCCAAATCCGCCGCCCTAGGCCTCCACACGGGATAGGAGGAGGGAGATGGAGGTGCTACTTTCCAGTGCTCGCCCGCGAGGGAAATGGCGACGTGATCTTCGTCGATCACCGATCAAGGGACTCGGGACCTCAGACCTGCCTGCACACGTGACTTTCCCTCTCGATCAGGGCTGGAAACGGGCTTAGCTTGGACGGGCCAGGCCCATGCGGGATCTAGGTGCAAGATAATAATAAAATTAATTCATTGAATGGGCTGCATCGAGATGTGTGCAGTTTTTAAAAAGATGAGTAAACAGACGAAACAGATGTTCACTTGGATATATAGTTCACCATATGCTGTAAAAAACTAATTTTCTACATACTACTTCTCATGACAAGCCAGAGAAAGTTGCTTAAGAAACTAAAGTTGATCAAACTATGACATGTTTCTAATGTAGGCATGGTTTTTGAGGCGTTGAGGTGAGGCATGACACCCTACCCCCTCACAACGCCGAGGTGTTTATGGCAGACGCCTAAGGCGATGCCACACACATATTCTGGGCGGGCATGAGGGCGGGTAAGAATCAAATTGCCACTGACAAATTGAGCACAAAGATTATATTAACCAGAAGTTCACAACAATAGCGAACCAAGACCATATACATTTAATACGTATCAGTCATCACCTTGTGTATTGTGTTATGTGAAAGTGTAAACAAAGAGCGAAGCAGACATTAGTCCATATGACAGGCCAAGCAGAGAGCACTGCACATCGTCAGACTCTCAGAACATATAGCAGTAGAGTAAGCAGTAGCAGAGGCAAAATCAGGAGGCAGGGCACAGGCATAATCAACAGTCATCAAGCCTAATGGTGTCATCTGTCAAGCAATGTGTGGAAATGAACAAGAAACACATAGTACCATATTTTCGCAAAGGAGATTGCAAGCCAACCAATGACGTTCGGAAATCATCAACGACTGCAGAACAGTTTTAGCAAGCTAGCTAGTGAAAGAGTACAACTTCGGCGCAAAACATGTCTTCAGTTGATCAAAACAGCTTCAGTGAAATTAACTGTAAATATAGGACTTGGGTACAATATATATCAGACATGCCTTCTCTGCCCAACTGTATGATTGATGATGACGATATCATGACAAAGATATCTAACGAATTTATGAGCACAAAAACTAAAGTCGTCATAATTCGATTTAGTGTGAAGCGGTAAAACAAATTCGGCATAGGCATCAGCCGGGAGAAAATTACTGTGCTTTAAATTTCAATCAATCAGCAAAAAGCGCGTACTACTCTGAAATCTCCGCACAGGATGCAAACAAAAAAGAAAAGGAATATAGCGTCGTCCTAAAATCGGTAAATGCTAGCTTAACTACACTGGTCTTCCTTCACCGATCGACCTGACGACAATGTATATATATGGTAAGCAACACAATCCCGACCTCATGCACGGCAGCAACTGGCCGAAACGAGGCGTCCGTTAGGGTTCGGCCGTTGTCTGGCACAACGGTTTCGGCACAGTTTCTTGTTGCCGTGGCCAAGCGACGTGGGCGTCGCCACGCCCGCGAGCGAGTGACCCAGAATATATTTTTCAGGTACGCCTGCCTGCCTGCGTCACCCTCGTGCAGCTCCCCGCAACCATTTCTTGTTGCCTTGCATGCTGAATCTCATCGAGAGGCATAAAAGCCCGAGACTACCAAAGCCAGGAGCAGGCAGCCTCCACAGATATCGGCCATCATCAGCTATATATAGCTCGCTGATCGATCGATGCCATGGATCCCAACGCTGTGCACATCCAGATGCCTACAGCAGCAAGCCAAGAAGAAGAACCCTCCTCTATTCAGGATGCTACGAAGAAGCCGCCACAACAGACAGACGCCGCCGCCACGCGTGAAACGCCTGTGCGGCGGCCGGCCCTGTCATGCGCTTCTTCGGACCTCCTGAAGCTCCTGCCGACGGGCACCGTGCTGGCATTCCAGGCGCTGGCGCCATCCTTCAGCAACCACGGCGTGTGCCACGAGGCGAACCGGTACCTGGTGCTGTCGCTCCTCGGCGCCTGCACCGCCTCGTGCGTGCTCCTCTCCTTCACCGACAGCCTCGTCGGCCGCGACGGCAAGCTCTACCACGGCGCCGCCACCTTCTGGGGCTTCTACCCGTTCAACTACACGGGGACCCGCGAGGAGCGGGAGGCGACGTTCAAGGACCTCTCCCGGTTCCGGATCACGGCGCTGGACTTCGTGCACGCCTTCTTCTCGGCTCTCGTGTTCCTCGCCGTGGCGCTCGCCGACGCCAGCATCCAGGGGTGCCTGTTCCCGGACGCCGGCCCGGATGTGAGGGAGCTGCTGGTGAACCTGCCACTGGGGGCAGGCTTCCTGTCCAGCATGGTGTTCATGATCTTCCCCACCACCAGGAAGAGCATCGGGTACACGGACATGACGCCCCACGAGCAGTGAAACGTCGTCGTCTCTCCACGCTAGCTTAATTAATTCGGAAGCATTATTTGTTGTATATGTGAAATATGATCAACTTAATTATTATCTGTGCGGCCCTTCAATATGTAGCAAAGATATTTTTTTCTTTTGCAATTATATGAGCAAAAGATTTTTTGATAGATAGAAAGATACAAGTGAAGTGTATAGACGTATCGACTGACAATGAAGCTTCAATTGTATCTAGGTGACTTAGGCAACTGAACTTATCTATGTTTTTTTTTCTGAAATGATTTATTAATCTTCTTGCGTAAAAGGGTGGTTGCATTGGTCTTACCTGATGTCCTGATTGTCTGATCCTAATCTTGATCGAAGTCTCGGAAAGGGGCACTAGAACTTCCATTTAGGGAGGCGCTGCTGAGGGACGGCTGAGGAGGACCACAGATTCACATGATCGCAGTCTCATCCACTCGATGACGATGCCAGGACTCACGGTGGCCGGGTAGGGGATAACCGAGCAATGGCACTACCGCAGTGCTGCACTACCATTGCAGGATGGGAGCGGGAAACATGGTGACTCGCGAGCAGCCACCTAGCTCTCCTAAGTCCTAAACTTTTCTGCGCTCGGTGTGGACGTCGGTTACCGCTGTAGCCCAAGGCTCTGAACCTGAAGACCACTTGACTGAAGAAACGGCGCCTGAAGGAGTTGGGCCGGCCATTGTAGCCCATCCGGCAACAGCCCGAAGACGGAGTTCACGCGAAAGTACTCCTGCCTACGGGGCTCTGCCGATGTATAAAGAGAAGAGAGAGCATCTTGACTCTAGAGAGAGGAGACAAGTTATTTCCCGTTAATCCTGCCATCCGAACTACTCCGTGCTTCCCCCTTGGGTGTTCTACTTCTCCTTCTATCGCCAATCTCCAATCCTAACACGTTATGTCCTGTGTGTGGCGTGGATGGGCAGGTCACAGGGCATTCGCCTTCCTGGTGAGTAGTGGGCCGGCCTGGCAACCTACTGGGCTGATATTGAGATAGGCCATCACTCCAGCAGAGGGACCTTTTCCTTCTTTTTTTTTTGCCCTTTTCTGTATTGGAATTATATTGCTGGTTCTCGTGAAGCACATTGCCTGCTAGAACTAGAACCGTCAGAAATTCAGAACCCCTGAGCTTGGAGTGAACATGAGTAGTTTAGCGGTCTGAATTCGTCCCTACGGACACGGTGTAAAACTTGGCAGTGTTCACTGGGGATGTCTGCTCCTCGTCGCCATGAACTTTTCTCAGTTTTTATTTGCGCATCTCTTCCGCCGGCGAACGGTGATTTTTCCATTTTCCGACCATGCTGTGTGGTCAGTGTCTCAGTGATCGGTGCCTGATGCTTTGGTGGTGAGCTTATGAGGTTTATGCAGCGTTAATCATGTGTTTTTTTTTCTATTCCTAAATTTTAGATCCTGCATTCCAAAGAGAATAAAGGCCCCATTTGGCACAGTTTAGCTTCACTAATGAAGCTGTTTTTTCATTTTAGCTTCATGAATAACTTTCTCGGTGAAGCTGAGCTGTGTTTTTAATCTGTTTGACAAAGCAGCTCACATAATTGGAAAAAGAATAAATTACCAAAATGCCCTTATCCTTCTCTTTCCATCTCTGTTTTCTCCTACATCTTCCACGCCAACGAGCCCCATGCAACTTCCCCAGGCGGCCGCGTCCCTGGCGCTCCGTGGCCACGCCACCCAAGCAGGCCGTGCCATCGGCGGCTGCACCCCTGCGAGCCACGGCAGGCCGGCGCACGCACCCTCCCTCCGCCGAGCCCGAGCGTGTGCGCTCTCTTCCCCATCAGGGCAAAACCTGTCATTTCTGCATGCTGGGACCCATAAGGATGAGATTAAGCTGTTATTTTGAGTTTCATTCTACTTCATCCCTCCAAGAGAGGAGAGAAAAAAAAAGAACTTCATCTATGAAGGTGTTTTGAAAGAAAAAAAAAACAGTTCACAACCGCTTATAAAGTTGTCGGTGACCGTGCCAAACATAGCATGGGTTTGTGCTCTAGCCCTGCTAATACGGCCGGACTGCCGCTATATTCGTCCGAGGACGGACGCCTTGATCCGACCCGAAGACGGAAATCAATGATAATAACACTCGCAAGTCGCTAGTTGTGTACTCTACGTTGCAGATTGGCGTGCACCCAACAGAAGCAACGACGTGGCAGGGTGCAGGGACTCTGCTGCCGTGCTGCGTGAGCGGCAAACAGGGGGTAGCTTGCGCGCCACTCCACCCATCCCGGACGCTAGGCAGAGAGAGACATGACGGTCTGGGTTCGTTCAAGTCTTGCACACCCACCGGCGCGGAGTCTCATCGGTCGGCTACTAGACGCCTTTCATGTGGTGTGGGGACCCTGCCTCCGATCACGCGGCTTGCATGGACCTCCCGACGACCATTTCAAAAGGGTTCCGATAGGAGAGGATAGTAGGGTAGCAAAAGGACGGGCACGGGCCTTCGTGGCTCATTCATTTCTCTAAAACTGCGTTCACACCTCGCTTTTGCTAATTTGCTCGATCGCCACAAAATTAAAGCGCCTTTCTCTATTTTGCAGTTTAGAGAGTAGTACTCCTAGATAAATAGTACTCCTATTATGTATATACAAATATGGAAAAAGTACTCAAATTCCATTGCTGTTCTTTTTTTTCGAAAATTACGACCCTAGATAACTAATGCGGTGTTCACACCTTGCTCCTTTATTTTCCCCTCATCAAAGCATCTTTCATTTCTTCAATTCAGCAGTCTACTGCACCCTGACACGGAGTACTAATACATTTCTGCTGCCGATTTTAGCGATACACATGTTGGGTTAGCAATTGACTGACTAGCGACTATGGTCTATATATCCGTATAAGGAGACTCATGGCCTGTCTGGATCCACCGCTCTAGAGTTTAGAGTTCTAAAGAAACTTTAGAGTACTTTAGCTCATTTTTAAGGTCTAAAGCCAATCTCAGTGGTGAGTTTCATGGCGTTGTTTTCAAAGCCGCCATGTCAAATACAATGAAATGAAACTTTGATGAAACACCCTCTCTCAATGTAAAGTTTCATTCTAGTGTTTCATAGTCATTTAATTCTATGACTCGTATAGAGTGGTAATCTTACTGAGAGAGTTTCATCCTTATTTCTTCTCTCTCTTCTTAAATACACTGTCATGTCATAAAAAATACTTATACGACAACCTATTTAATGCAAATGAAACTTACATAAAACTCGCACTGAGACTGACCTAAAGTTCTAATGTAATGTGGACTAAAGTTTAGAGCTAATTTTAGACCAGCTATTTAGAGCTCTAACTCTAGGGTTTAGAACTAAAATTTAGAGAAGATGACCAAACAAACCTCACGGAGACCCGTGCTTAGCTTGGGCAACAAAGACCAGGAGTCTGCCCCAAGTGTGCTCGCCGATTGAAGCAGCGGTGTGGACCGTGGACCGTGGTCGACGACGACGAGGCTGGCTTTCTTCGCAAGCGGCCGGCTGCAGTGACGCACGGGAAAAGGCGCATGCGGCGGGGAGCCTTTCCGGACAGGGGATGACGATGAGCGTGGACCCAGCCAGACCCCAGAGGGGTACATTCCCTGGGCCCCGCACCGCTACGGCCGCAGCCCACCGGGCATGGCCGCATGGGATTGGGGTGGCCAGCCGGCAGCCACCGCAGGCGCGCCTCCGCGGGCCTCCACTGCAGCGACGCGGTTTCCGTGAGCCCCACTCCACCGGCCCTCTCCTTCGCTTTCCTCTTCCGCACCAATCGCTACGCGCACCCTGCCCGCTGCTTCTATTTATATGAACTACTACTAATAGTAATATAATAGAGGTCTCAGTTGCTTCTGTTTTTTTGGCCGTATTCTTTTGGCAAATCGTTAGTCCACTCATAGTACAGCATGTCAACATACTCCGTATTTGGTAGTACTTTTATGGATTATTAATATACAGCTATCTTTTTTCTCCGAAATATAAATCTTATGGACACTCCTGCCATGTTCAAAGATCATGTGCACCTACTCCTATATTCTACTCTACTCGTCATCATAATATAATACGAATTTTTGTCTGAAGTTATAAGAGATGGAGTAACCGTTAAACTCAAATAAAAAAAGATTAAATTCACATGTATAACCAAAGTATCAAGTATGGTAATTACAGTGCCTCCCCCATGACAAAGAGATAGTTAAATACATCATTTTTTTTATTATCCTACAAAATATTCTAGAATTTGTACAACATCTTATATTCCATAAACAAGGAGGCAAGATATATTAGTGCCAATTTTAGCTCACCTGCCTCTCATACTACCACCGTTCCGTGCTATGTTTCCAAAGACTAGTAAAAATGATGGTGCACACAGCCCGTGTGCTCCCACCATTTCGGACTCACATCACCTCCTCCCAGTATAAATCCCACCGCCGTCGCCTCCCGCAAGCCTCACCTGCCCCGCCTGCTCCCCCCTCACCAGTCACCCCAATCCAATTCCACGCTGCGATCTGTCGAGCACCTCTCCTCGCTTCCCTTTCCTTCCCTCCCATGGCAAACCGCTGCGCCGGGCTCGACCCCACCTGGGCCCACCTCCCCACCCCGGCGCCGACCCACACGGCCCACGCCGCCGCCTCCAGCCACTACTACTGCTCCTCGTCCTCCGCGGCCGCCTTCGAGAACGAGGCGCTCACCTCCGCGCTCCGCGCCTCCATGGCGCCGGCCCACGCCTACTCCGCCTCCGCCGCGGCCTCGTCCTTCTCCTCCCCCGCCACGCCGTCCTCCTCGACGACCTCCTCCGCCTCCGAGCTCCTGTCCTCCAGCGGCCAAGTCGACGCTCCTGCGCCGGGGTCCAGCAGGCCCGGGGCCCGGGCCCTGGCGGGACCTAGAGTGGGCCGCGTCACCAAGCGCAAGCCGCGGCCGTCGCGGCGCCCGCCGACCACCTACATCACCGCCGACCCGGCCAACTTCCGCCGCATGGTGCAGGAGATCACCGGCCTCCCCGTCCCCGGCCCCTCCTCCTTCCCCGCTGCCTCGGAGGCCGCCACCGTCGCGGCGCCCAACTGGACAGCCGCGCCCGCGTGCGTGCTCCCGACGCTAGACACGTCCGCCTTCCTGCTCGACCGCGCCGCCGCCGCCGCGGTGCCAGCAGCGCCGGAGGAGAAGAGCCCGGGCGGCGGCGGGCACGCGTCGTCGACCGCGACGGACGCCGCCGTCGCCGTGGCAGCAGCTGCGGCAGGGAACGACGCCGACTCGTCGGCGCTGCTTGAGCTGGAGGCACTGGTGTGCGCGGCGGCGGGCGAGTGCGGCTTCCCGACCCTGGAGAGCTGGGGGATGATCATCTGATGAGTGGGCTTCAGGGATTAGAGATGGAAAGGTGGTTAGCAGTGGTTTTGCTCTCTCTGTTTTTAGCTTGTTATTGTAATGGAGTTTTTGGTCCGTCCGATGCGATGATCCGACGGCGGCGGCCGGTTGAGCCGACGCCGATGCCCATGATGATGTGGCAAGCATGGGGGATTTTCATGTCCTGTAAGAAAGAATTATTAGCTAGGCTGCTACTACCTGCTTTTTTTAGTTGTAGTGCATCTCTGCTGGATGAGGATGATAGACATGGTTGCCACCATGGTTCCTTCTAGTCTGTTATGGAGATGACAATGTTAATTGTTCTGTAATGAAATCTAGCTAATGGAACAAAGGAATATGTTATGATGGCAAAAGGAAAAAAGAACCCCTACCCTAATGTGAACGAATGTACGTGTTCCTTTTACCTTTGAGCCTTTCAGTTTTTCAGGAATCAGCAGGAGAGTTGCACGTAGCATCCCCATGGTTTTGGTTGGTTTCGTGACACCTGCTGGCTGCAGCAGCCAAAAAAACACATACGTATTGCCAGCCATGGGACCTGCATGTATGCATGCACAGCAGACAGCACTAGTTCCTCGTAGCTGTACAGTAGACAAGTAGTGGCAAATGGCAAGAGCAAGAGGCTTTGACTGTTTGTCATTGTCAACACAAGTAGTACAGTAGAGTACGGTATCCTGTGTGTGAACGCAACGGTGGGGACCGCACCACACCAGGCCACCAGAAGGTGTGTGAAGTGTGAACGCAGCGTCAGCAGCTCGCAACGCGAACCGTTGCTGCGACGCCGACGCGTAAAATCACCGGGTGCCGCGCTGCATTGCCAAGCATCAATTCATTAAAAAACCGCGCAAGTTCATTCTCTCGAACTCTCGCGTCCTGCTACAGTCCAGAGAGGCGAAAGCGAGCGATCCGGTCTCCACCAGGGGAACCGGCGGTCTTCCTCGCCTCCGATGGCCTTTGGGCTTTTGGAGGCGGTGGAGATCGCTGGCCTCCTGTCGGTCGCAGGTATAGGTCCTAGTAGATCTAGGTTTAGGTTTCTGGCGGCAGCGTCAAGACGGCGGCGGCGGCGTCAAGGAGCAAGGTCCTCTCGCTCTTTCCCCCGTCTTGGTGGTGCTCCACTCCGGTGCCGTCAACGAGGGCGTGGAGGAGGGATTCCCTTTGTGGATCCCTTGTATAGGAGTCCGGGGCTGGCGGCTCGTCGGGAGGTGAGTTCGCTGGCCTTGTGTTTTGAGGATGGAGAGGCAGCTTCGGTTTGTGCGGAAGGCAGGAGAGTGGAGCTGCAGGCTCGGTTGTTCCATGGCGGCGTCAGTCGGCAATGGCGAGTCTGCATCCAAGGTCACCGGGGCTTGGGGCGCGTCTCCGGCCGATGGATCCTCAGCGTTTGCTTCATCTCGTCCAAGATGGCGGCCCTGCGCCCTGCTGTCCTGCCTCGCGCAGCCGCCATTGGAGCCGTTGCAGCCGTGCTGCCGCTGCTGCTGCCATCGTTTCACTCCCGTACTCGCGTTTGCTCACTGCATCGCGCTGCACCCTCCCTGGCCAGGTTGGGTGCCGTCCGCACGTGGCCGTGCACGCCGTCGTCACGCTATTAATTGCGCTGTGGTGCGCGGGCTATGGCCGGTCGTCGACGCTCGCGCTCGTCCCCTCGTGCTTGGACGTAGGTCCCTCGGCCACAACCGGTCGTGTCCCGCCAAGGCGAGGATGAACCGAGCCCACCTATCACGCCCCGTTTCTCTCTTTCTCTCTCGGCTTTCCGCCGCCGTCGAGTCACGGTCACAGTGAGCCAGAGAGCAAGCACCTATCATCAATTTCTCGTGCCCGCGTCTCCGCCTTTACGTCCTCTTACCGACCGCCCCACCCCGCCTTGATTACGGCCAGGCCGAGCTCCAATTTTGGAGCTTTGCTCCCGCCGCCGCGCCATTAAGGCCCAGCCTGTCTCATCGTGGCTAGCTCCAACCTCGTCATCTCGCGTCGAATTGACCGCACCACTAGCCCCGCCTAGAACCCCTCTTCGTCGTGCGCACGCTAGTCGCAGCTCTAGTGCCACCTCCTCACCGCTGACGCGGCCATGCCTTTACGGTCCGCCATTCACCTCGCAGCGCGCACGTGGCTAGCCTCGCTCGGGTCGTCTTCGGCCGAGCCGGCACCTCGGTTAGGTCACCGGTGAGTCGTCGTTGCTCACCCACTACCCCTACTGCCTTGTTGTTGCTGTGACTCACCTGAACGCCGCCGCCATTGCCGCAGGGTGCTCGTCGTCGTGGAGAGGTCCTTCTACGACGTCTCGGCTCGTGCAACCACCGCCCATCACCTCGCGTCGATCCCTTGGTGAGATTTGGCCTCTTAGCTAGGTTAGCATGGGACCTGGGTGGCCGACGCTGTTGGCAGTGCCACCTCTCGCCATGCCAGAGCGTGCGGGGGAGGCCAGGGACCATACTATTGTAAAGAGGAGAGAGTACAAGGGTCTTTTTGCATAGGTGCTGTCTCTAGGAATAGTAACATGGACTGCGGGTTGTTTTGTTCATAGTCCAGAGGCGTTTTTGCTAATATGCCAGCACGCACGGGATTTTCCCGCCGTGGGCCGCCTCGCGCTGCAGGCGACCTCGCGTGGGCCACGCGTGTGGGCCACGCAGGAGAAGTCTTTTTTCTTTTTCATAAGAAATTAGAAATAGTTTTCTGATTTAATTTTAAGCTGATCTTTGGTAAATCATATAAAATCATTTAGGTATCCAAAAATTGTGCAACAAATTTTGTTAAGTTCTTAAAATTGTGCTCTATCTGTTAGTGCATTTAGTTCATATATATACATGTTGATACCAGGAGCTATTAAATCATTTGAGAGTGCTTAATATTATTAGATTAAATATTGTAGGAATTTTTGTGGTAAATTGGTGATAGCTTTAATCCTAAAACTTTTATGGTAGTTTTCTGGTTTTGTTATGTGTTCACTGCAATTTTGTAGCCCTAAAATAGACTACTTAATATGGTAGCTAAGGGCCTATTTGGGACTACTTTGCTCCACCTTTTGTAGCCCTGCTCCTAAACTTTCCTGCCAAACAGGTCTAACTCCACAAACTCTGCTCCCAAAAAAAGATAGAGTTTTGGTCCAACTCCATGTTTTTCGCGGAGCTCCTCAGAGGGTACTCCACAAACCAGCGTTTCATATGTCCTCGTGGAGTTGGAGGTAATTACCCGCAATTGCCACTCGTTACACAAATACCGTTTCGTTCAATTTCCTCCCGTCGCCCCCACCCGACGCCCTCATCCTCCTCTACTCCCATCGCCTCTCTCCTCTGCTCCAGCCCGTCCTCCCCAAACCCTAGCGACACTAGGCCGCGAGCGCCCCTCCCGCTGGAGCTCGTCAGAGGTCACCGGGCCTGCGCTCCCCGCCCGTCCGCTCTGGTCCGAGCTCCTCCCGCCTCCGTGGCTGCGCCGCCCACCGCCAGCCGTCCGTGACCGCGCCTCCCGCCGCCGGAGCACGCAGACCGCCATGGCCCGCCGCCGGAGCTCGCAGGACCGTTAGACCTCCACGCGCTCCCGCCCAGCCATGGCCGAGCCTCCAGCCGCCCACTGGAGCTCGCCCCGCTCATGTATTCTATACACATGGCTTGTGCGCATGGTGAATCTGAGACTGACCTTCCCAGCTCGATGTGCGCCTGATACTGAAAAGGATTTTTGGGGACTGAGAGGGATTTCCCAATAGCACGAGTAGCAGCCGGCATTTGAGAGGCTACTGATTCTGATCTGCTAAAATCAGTTCAGTATATTTAAGTATCATCCAGTATATCGGAGCTCTTCTTGATGGTTTTTGTCTTCGATCATGTGTTCTAATTGTTGTAACCTTAGTTCAGTATTGATTGATTCAGACCTGCACACTACCGCATCTTTCTTTGCAGTGCTAATGCATCTTGTAAAATTCTGAATGTAATGAATGTCTTTGCCATCCTGATCGAGGAAAAAACATGGCGAAGAATTCAGGAAGATCAGAGGTTCAAATGTATTTCGTAATTGTTAGTTTTTTTATTGTTTCTTTGTTTCATTTTTCAGCCATGTTTTTTTAATTTTAGATTTTAGTCACCCTTTTAGGTTTGAATGCAGTCCTAAATCTTACGTATTAGTCGTATAATAAATTATTTCATTTTTTTCTCAATTATGTGTTTTGTGTTTTCTGGTTGTTAATTTTTTGTTTCATTTTTTCACTGATTTATACTATTGAGCCACTTGTGATGAGATATATGAAATAAGACTACGATATATGTGTTTCAAAATAGTTTATAGGTATTGGCAACTTATGTTATATATGTTGTAGCTATTTATGTATTAAGTATGTAGCAACCTATATATTAACCTCCTAACAAATTATATATACTAACAAACATGTAGCAACTTATGTATTAAACGTGTAGCAACTTATTTGTCAATTTTAGTTTTCATTATTAGATGTGACTTTCAATTGTATGTCTTCCCGAATCCAGCTTTGAAATTTACGTGACAAAAGTATGGAATTATTTGGCCGAAATATTTATATTTTACTTTTCTCTAATAAATTAAATAAGATTATAATATTTACACCATATTTGAATTGGTAAAAAAAATATTCAATTAGACATGTTCTGCATACAACAGAACATACATCAAACATCGATCAGGGGCATAATAGACCTTTCCTATAGAAACCTCATGTTTCCAGAGCTGGAGCTAAACTGCGTGCCAAACAGGTCCACTTGCTCCAGAAACTCTACAGTGGAGCTGCTCTGTAGTGGAGTTGGTGGAGCAGAGCTAGAAAAGGTGGAGCAGAGTAGTCCCAAACAGGCCCTAAATACCCATTAAGGCTAAAGGAATAATGGCATGATGTTTGTTTATAAAAGTTAGCACTTGTAGGGTAAGCTTGAAATCTATTGGTAGAGATAATAATTAGCTTAGTATCTTAGTCATTAGAGCTAGCTTAGTAGCTTAGCATGTGTATTTATATTTTAAGAGTTTTTGTTGCCAAAATACTAAGCGTTGCATCATCATTGCATACATGTAGAGAATGAGTTGGTGGAGTTCGTGACCGCCGGAGAGCAGGAGTACGAAGAGGTGATCGAGGAGTACGAGGAGGAGGTCCTCGTGTAGGAGGAGGTCCCGGAGCCATCACTGACTGACTTAGCTGACACACCGCCTGCCCAAGGCAAGCCCTGGTGCATAAACCTTATTTTGAATGATCACTGGATATATATATATATATGTGATGTGCATTTACGTTACAGGATTTATATTGAAGCTACATGCATAGATAACCTACCTATGAGTCCTACTAGCATAGGTCGAGTAGCTACTATGCTTGGGCTATCGGTAGCGTGAGTAACCTACCGTTACTCATAATAGGTGATTATTATTATTACTCTCATGATAAAATGGTGAAAGGAAATGGAGACCGGGAAGGGATATGGTACGGGTATTGGTGGGTGTAATAGGTTGTGTCCCACGGCCAACGGGGCATAGCTTGGTTACACTATTTTCCCTGTCCGTGTCGGTTAAGGACCGTCCGTTGCTGTGGATTCTAGTCAGGTCATAGACTTATTATCCTGAGCACATACTTGCTTATGGGAGCGGAAAGGCTCGTTGCTCTCTTGTCGTGGGTTATGGCTCTTTTCGTGGCCAGAGTAAGCTTGCGCAACAGCCAATGCCATGACAGCACCATGACGAACACCGTGAAGGCCAACCTCTCTAACGCGGTTTAGGACGTCGTACAGGCGAACCACTAGCACGACACCCCTGGCCTTGATGAATCCTGCCACATACTCTGTAGCTGATCAAAGGCGTTCCAACTGGGCTGATTGGTCTGGAAAGATTCAAGGGAAGGATAATCAAGATCTTGAAGACAAAACTAAGGAAAAACAGAAAATTATGGTAGACATCTCACCCATGATTCTGGCCTCGGCCTCGGCCAACCTCGCATGAGTGGAGTCGGCCCTATGTTCCGAGACGGTGAGAGCATCCTGCAGCGCATTCAGATGAAGGGCCATCCGCCCAAGATCACAGGTTGCATCCTCCTGATGACGAAGACGCTGGCATGGTGGCACAGACTCATCATGGGCCTCTTCAATAGACCTCTTGATGTTCTCCATGCCTTTGAGCCTATTGAAAAGCAAATCGCACCAAAGACACAGAAGGTTTGGAACAAAGCAGGTTGTTTTTCGATCCACAGCCATTGCCCGTATATATAGCCTGGGAGATGAAAAGATAGGCTTCATCGGGGTTATGGAATTGAAGTCAGTTATGGAAACGGATCAACACTCTAGAAATTCAGGGAATGGATCATGAATAAACAACGGATCCGAACTTATTGCTTCCCATAGTTACAAGATACCGTGGGATTGATACAAAAGGTTTACATTAACTGACGATCAACCCATTAAGACTTCTTTGGATTGAAGGGAGTCTGGATCCCCACGAGGCCGAAGGTCATCATGGACCGAGTCATATCAGGCCGTTGGGAGAGAGAAAGCCGCCTACTACAAAGATGCCCATATATCTAGCCGATTTCTCAGTGGCTAGGAAACCATGGGAAAGAAGTATGTGGTTTCCTCAGCATTTGAGAGAGTGAACAAGGGAAAGGTGTCCACATATTTTAACCCTTGCAAACACTAGAACAATTCTGTGATCATGGTGAGAAAACTCAGGTGTTGTCACAAGAATTTTTCTAACCGTAGCAGCTGATCCTCTTGCTTGACAAGGCGCTGAAATGAGCGACACAATCACCCTATACACAAGAATTCTTCTAACCACTCAAGACCTTCATAGCAAGGAACTAAACCATGGAGGGTCTGGCAGAGCCAAGGGCACTCGAGGAGGCAAGCGGAAGAAAAACATAACTGAGTTGTTAGGTTGCTCTTGTCAGAGTCAGATAGACATTTATAGTTGGTCTGGAAGGGTGGATCCAAGCGCCCATGAAGCAATAATGCTCTCGTGAAGCTTTGAGGTATGGGCTCATAAGCAGGCAAGGACGTTGGTGAAGGTGATAGACAATAGGCCCTAGATCAAGATTCTCTACCCGTGACTACGGATCCATTGAGGGTACAGACGTGGTAATTTTGTAATAAAATTATTTTTATACCAAAATTGGGGGGCATGTGTTTACACCAAAATTTGGAAAGAAGAACGTGGGAACTCGAAGCTTCCAAGATTGTGTGATCAAGGAATCGATTGCATAAAGATCGATATCAGCTGGTCCAGATGCGATACTGGGATCGGCTCTCTTCAGATGACGTCAACAAATAACATCAATAAGCTACGGTTGGCGTCGAGAGAAACATGTCGGACTCTACAAAAAGGGAAAGATTAGGATCCAAGTTATCTTAACTTATGAATGTTTTCTCTTATACTAAAAATTGTAATGAGTCGTACTTGAATAGGATTCATGCTCAGGTTCTGGGTATAAATATTGGACCCAGGCTATTGTAAAAGGACATCCAATCAATCAATACCAATTACTTTTTTTGGCTTCACGCCAACCCTTAGGAGTAGGAGTAGTGTAGATCTCGGTGAGTTCTTCAACAAGAAGGGCTGCATCGGTCCGACCGACCTCTGGCTTGTCTGTAAGTACCGTTATGGCTTATACTTCTGTTTGTATGGCTACATCAGTCCGGGCGACCTCTTGTGAGCTCTAGTATAAGCTAGTTATCGATCCTTATCTAGTTCAAAGACGGATGCATTGGTTAAGTTCAACCTCCACTGCTCGAATCAGATTAAGGTCAAGTTATCGGCTCTACCTAAAGGTGGCATCCTTCGGGTAGATTCATTAAGTTACCGATTTTGCTGATGTTCTTACTGTCATTAGTTTCAGCAATATCAACTTGCCCGATCGAAATCGATCTAGATCGGCCTCACATCCTTTTAGTCCATTGTTTATTCTGTCACATTGTGATGATTCTTACTTTAAATGATGGACTCTGTTTTATCAGTAGTTCTAGTTCGATCTTGATCGTGCATAGTACACGGTTAAGGCATGTCTGATCTTGAGAAGGTTTACTAGCTAGTTGAATCCTTATGGTGCCCATAGTTTCTAACACGTGTTCTGGCACGCCCGATGGGACCCCACAGTCGTCAATGCAACTCACAACAATAGTAACATCCTTATGGTGCCTTATGAAGACCTACCCGATGAGGATAAAGATGTCATCAGTAAAGCTACAGAAAAATTTTATAAGAAGTGTTTGTTGTCCTACACCAAGACACGCGGCAATAAAGTTGTTTAGAAGTATGCACTACCAAGAGTTTTGTTGTATAGGCAGTCAGATATAGACGAAGCTGATGACAGATGTTTCTTCGTAGATGCTGTAGACAAATATGTTCGTGATGCCATGTTGCACCATAATACAACTTTTTGAACACATTCCATAATACAATGAAAGAGGTGTTTTATGGATTTCCAATTGATTAGGCTAGGCTGACTTATTACAACATTCCACATCCGTCGACTCAAGAGACTAATTAAGCTGGTGCTAGCCATCAAGAAGCAGCACTAACTAGTAAGGATGATGTCCAGGCAGTTCAGAGCTCATTTGAGCAAGTTCAAGGTACCACTACCAATCCAGTACAAAATAATCCTAGATCAGCAGTGCAGTATGAGCAACAGCCGATGGGGCAAGTTCAGAACCAAATGGTTAATTTTGGCACATCAGGCCAAATACCATCGTCGGCTCAAAAAAATAGCGACATCAGTTCAAAGGATTCGTAGAGATATAGATCCTAACATTTATAACCAGAGACTCCAAGCAGCAAACCAGCAAAGGACCCAATAGATAGAGATTCCACAAGGACATCATTATGGAACATATTACAATACCCTTCATATAATTCCAAATCCGGGGTATCAAGGTACCTGAAATTTTAATCCACGGATGGGTTAGCAATTGCATAGAAATCTAGATTCAAGTGCTGATGAGTTGTTTCTTAGAGTGACCAAGATGATGAAGAATCAGTTTGGTTTGAAACCAAAAGGGCAGACATTTTCGTACAAACATCCATATCTAGAGTGGTATGATTTGGTCACTCTTGCTACAAATTACAAGCTCTCGGAGTTTGCTAAGTTCACTAGCCAAGATAGCACAAGTACAATAGAACATGTCAGTTGGTATCTTACATAGTTGGGCAAAGCATCCATTGAAGAGGCCCATCGAGTTTGTTTCTTCTCCTTGTCCTTGTCAGGACCATCATTCACTTGATTTTTGTCATTACTAGTCAATTCCATTATCAATTGGGCTGACCTAGAGAAGAAGTTTCATATATATTTTTATACTGGGACAGGAGAAAAGAAAATTACAGATTTGATGACCATAAGGTAGAGAACTAATGAATTAGGTGCCGAGTTTCTTCAGAGGTTTCGAGAGACCAGAAATCTGTACTTCTCATTGAATTTAACTGATGATCAACTAGCTATTTTAGCCGTTGAAGGAATGTTGCTAACATAGAGAGAGAAGCTGATTGGGCAAGAGTTTGACAATTTAGGTTAGTTGGCTCAACAAGTGGCAGCGCTCAATAGCCAATTCCAGAATATGCACAGAGATACCCGATTATAGAAGAGTGCCACAATTGCTGAAACCTATAATCCATATTCAGTTGATAACGGCGATGAGGATGATGAAGAAGAAGAGGTTGCTGTGGCTGAATGAAATTGGGGCAAGAAGATAGTAATGGTGTCAAATCCTTGGGAGAGAGGAGTCGAAGAGAGATATGATTTCGACATGACAAAATCAGACAAGCTCTTCGATTTCTTGCTTGAGAGAGGGCAGATCAAGTTGCCCGCCAACCATGTTATGTTACCTCCTGATTAGTTGAAGAATAAGAAGTTCTGCAAGTTTCATAACGCTACTTCTCATTCTACTAACGAGTGCAGAATTTTCTAGCAACATATACAGAGGTATATTCAACAAGGAATGCTCAAATTTGATACACCTCGGAAGATGAAAGTTGATGATAATCTTTTCCCAAGAGATCAGAATATGGTTGATGCGAAGTTGCTCAAAGGGAAGACTAAGGTTCTGACATCAACCAGAGCAAAAGAAACTAGAACAGTCGATCCTGAGATGCAAGTATCGGCTGATGAATATAGAGAGATTAGAAGCTACCACGACCAACAGAAGAGTCGATATGAGCAGGAAGAAACATCAAGGAACAGGGCGATAAGGCCGCGTGTCACATCTCGAATTTTGTTGAATAAATGGCAACGGCTGAAGGAAAAGGATTATTAGCGTTGGTTAGAAGAGAAAGAATACCAGCGTCAATAGGAGAAAGAGAGGTATGAAAGAAAATAAGCCGAGTCACATTGGAATTGTCAGATGCAAGATGATTATAGGCGCCCATAACACTGTTAATGTCAGATGCATGTGGGAGGTTGCGTCGTCTTGTTCTGGTATGGCAGATGTCGGTGCCCGCCATACTGTTGATGTCGAGAGGCATGCAGGGGGTTTTACTATGTTTGCCTGGTACAGTAAATGCCAGCGCCCACAACACTGTTGATGCCTAGAGGCATGTGGGGGGAGCCTTACTGTGTTTGTCTGGCATGGGAGTTGATGGAGCCCACAACACTGTAGGGAAAATGTCGGCGCCTACAACACTGCTTGGGAAGGTCATAGGGTACTGTCCTGCAGGTGTACAGGGTGTGGTCCTTGGTATTGTAGTTGACTTGAGTGCCCTGCCTTACTTTCTCTGTCCGTTTCCTGGTCCTTACCGAGTGGGCATCTCCGGTCGGTTGGTCCCAGTCGGCTCTGATTACGCCAGTTTGGAGAATAGCTATGAGCAGGGGTTGGCGCATCCCTGGTCGGAGACGTGGGTCAAAAGTGGTGTTTGGCCAGGCCTTTCGGTCGAAGAGGCCGTTCGGAGGTGGGCCGGAGTCAAAAGCTAGGCCTTTCGGTTGGAGAGGCGGGCCAGAGTTGGAAGCGGGCGCCGTTCCTCCTTGGCCAGGCCTTTTGGTCGGAGACTGGATCGCCCTTCTGTCCTATCGTTTAGGTATTTGGGCCGGCCTATGAGTTGCGTGTTGTTTGCGATGTCGTCTGCTGGGCCGAGCCTTTGTTGGGAAGCCGGTTCATGAGGGACCCCGAGTTTATGAACCTGACAGAAGCCCCCAAGCCCTCGGGCGATTCGGGTAGAATCGTCTAGGGGATTTTTGTGTTGACGGCGGGTGCGCACGAGCGCACCCGCGGGTGTAGCCCCCGAGTCCCTAGGCGATTCGGGTAGAATTGTCTAGGGGGTTTTTCGTGTTGCTAGCGGGGGGAGTCTTATTTTATCAGCGGGTGCGTGTGAGCGCACCCGTGGGTGTATCCCCCGAGCCCCCGGGCGATTCGGGCAGGATCGCATGGGGGTTTTTTGTCAGTGGGCGTGTGTTTGTGCATTTTAGTCAAGACAGAGTCGTCAACCAAGGTGTCGTGCACAGCCGGGGCGGTTTTTTAGGGATCAGGCGAGATGGAGCTCGTGGATCCTAGCATCGGGCACAGCCAAGGGATCGGTCGAGGCGGACTCGCGGACCCGTCGTGCGCAGCCAAGGCGGTTGTTTTAAGGATCGGGCGAGACAAAGCTCACGGATCTAGGCGTCGGGCGCAGCCGAGGCGTTTTGGGTGTCTTGAGCTCCTGAGCCCCGTTGGGCTTGGTAGGGGTAGGTTTCAGTTTTGTGCCTTATCTCGTCCTCGATTTCTCACAACCGGAGGGGCTGAGCTAACGTCGCTTGCCTCGATGGCTCGAGTGACGCGCTCGGTGAGCTCGCTAATGGGTATGTTCGAGTGAAGTACGGGTTCATTGTTCATGATGGGGTCAGTATAGCCCTCATGTGGCACTCCACTGCTCCTTAACTTGTAACCCGACAGATGCTTAGGTTGTTCCGGAGACCAACCCGGGTGGCCCGCTGGCCTCCCCTTGATGGAGATTCTATGGGTTTGGCGAGGTTAGGATCGAACGAGAAGATTGAGATAACCTTGTCTGCTTCGGGGCAGACTGGGTGAGGGCCACTCGGGGCTCATTTGCATTTTCTCCCCTAGCCCTATGTGACGCGAGGTGGCCTCGAGCCCTTCGTGGGCCGGCCTTCGAACCCCGATCGGTCGTTGCTCATGTTGAATGAGGCAACTACCGCTTCGTGACGCAGCACGGAGCGTTGTGATGCATTTAACTACATATGCAATGCTTTGGATGTATGGAATGAATGCTTGCATGGATGAATGAATGTTTATAAAGAAAGAGTGGGGATGGTAATGTTACCTTGATGACTCGAGTGACGGGGTTTGTGGAGCTCCAATTGAAAATGTCCGACAGGGATCCGCACTCGTCGTTCGTGATGGAGTCGGCATGGCCCACATGGGGCATCCCTTTGCTCCTTACCTGTCTCTCAGCGTTCGCCTGAGCCATCTGATTAGATTCAGGAAGCCTGTTGGTCTCTCCTAGTGGAGATCCCGTTGTTTGGGTCTTTCCAAGTCCCGCCTGGGAAGGCGGAGAACCACCTGCGCGCAGTGGTGCCTTGTTTCTTGCACTCAGCGTGCGGTAGTGGTGGGCCATACCCAGGCCATGTCCAGTCTGACCAGGCACCGTTCCATCGGGCAGGGTGCGTCCCATCATATCCCATCCACATTGAATGGGGGAAGGGAGAGGGTTTTTTGCCCCCATCGTTTCGCCTTTCCCAACTGCTGTGGTCCTTTCTTTAAGTAGGAGAAGGGAGAGGGCTTTCGCCCCGTTCCTTTGCCTATTCCTCATCTACCATTTCTTCTCTTTCTTCCTTCTCGCCAAGAGCGTCTAAGTGTCGTGGCGGTTCCTAGGAGAGAAAAAGGGGAGAGCGAGGGAGAGGAGAAAACTCACAGATCCATTCACGAACCCAGAGCGAAATGTCAAGCTAGAGGTTATCCGTCGTGAGGGAGTCGGTGCTGGATGCCTTCGTCGAGAAGGGGTTTCTGCTACCGAAGGAGGTGGCGCACTGGAGGGCTCCTGGGAGGGAGGATTTCCCGCAACCTTGGGCCGGCGAGGTTGTTTCCTTCCTCGCCTTCCATGAGTGCGGGTTAGGATACCCCGCGCACTGGTTCCTATGTGGGCTCCTCAATGAGTGGGGCCTGAGGCTGCAGCACCTCAATCCGACTAGGGTGCTGCATATCGCCGGCTTCATCACTGTGTGCGAGGCCTTCCTTGGGATAGAGCCACATGTGGACCTCTTCCGGTGGATGTTCTCTGGGTGAGCTTTGTTGGAGGGGAAGCCGCTCATGATCGCGCCGGTCGGGGGCTTCGCGCTGTAGAAGAAACCGAGCACGGCGGGCTCATACCCCATGTACACCCCCTACGATTCCAATCAGGGGTGGCACGGGGAATGGTTCTATATCAGGATCCTAGTGGAGGTGCCGTTCCCGCCTTTCACCGACGGGAAGCCAGAGAAGTTGGAGAGCTGGTCGTGGGGCCCCGCCAGCCGGTAGAAGAAGAAGGTGGAGATTATCGAGGCGGAGCTCCAGAAGCTCATGTGGCGTGGCCTTGATGGGGTGCGGGTGTTCCATACCCTCTTCCACCGTTGGGTCTCTCCGCTAGTGGAGAGGACACGACCGATGTGGAAGTACAACGGCTTGACGGACCCTGACTATGTGTCACTGGAGGAGCTGCAGAACGATGAGGTATGGAGTCACCTTGACCGGGTGCTGCAGCTGAGGCCTAGAGAGACCCTTGATGGAAAGCCCGGACCTCTCAACTCCGCTATGGTGTCCAAACTGGTATGCTCTCCTCTCTTTACTCCGTGTTCTTTTTCCCTTTTCTTTCCTGTTTTTTGATTGAGCCACCTGTTTCGTAGGGACTGTAACACCTCTGGTGTTTTGACCTAGCACTAAAATTTGACATGTCATCATATGCATTGCAAAGCATTCATGGAGTAGAAAATTTTGAATGTATTCACTAAATAAGCTTTATTTCATAATGTTGTTATTTCATGTGATGTGTTTCAAAACCCTAAATAAAGATCATGACCACAAGGGTCAAATTTCATGTGATCATGTGAGGCCATGTGTCTTTTGACTCAAACAACCCTAATGGGCCATGTTATTGGTAAAAAATCAAAGTAAAAGTAAAAGAAAGACAAATCAAATTTGAATTCAAAATCAAATTATAAAAGTCCTTTTTTTTGCCCCTTTTGACTAATTCAAAATCCATGTGGAATTTGGGGTTGAGGCAAAAAGCAAAGTTGAAGATTATATTATGTGGATCAACTTGGTATTCAAAGTTTTTCAAGTTTACATATAAAATTTGGAGTAATTTTGAAATGATTCAAATACTCAAATGCACCCCAAATTCAAATTTCAAAATGGATGCAGAATTTGAAAATATTCCTTGAAGCAAAGTTGTAGAGTTTAAAAAGTTGTGCAACTTTCATTTTTGGAGATTTTCAACTTCTTTAGAAAATTTGGGAGTAGTTTGAAAAATAGACTCAGTGGCAGTTCTGTAAATAATTCAAAAATCAAGATTTACATCACCGCTTACCGCCGGCGCCACGCCACTGCCGCCGCCGAGCGTTTTGCGCCGCTTCCTCGCACCCTGGCACGTCATCATCGCCGTGGCATCTTCGTCGTGTGCTGTCGAAGCCAGACGAGCTCCTCCCGGCTATAAATAGTCGTACCGTCGTCGTCCCTCTCCTCCTTTCCTGCCTCTGCTCGCCGCCGACGACCTCACCGCGCTCGCGAAATTCGCCGCCGTCGTAGCATCCTAAGTCAGTAGCATCCGCCAGTAGCTTCGCCTCGTCTTTCTGCTCCTCCAAAGCCTGATCGTGTCGCCCCTGGAAGTCCAGCGCCACCGCGCGACGTCGTCTTCCTCAGGACCGGCCGGAGCTCCGCCACCGTCAACTTCACCGTGGCTAGGTCATTCTAGAGCATCTCCGTCTTCACCGAGCACATCAACGTGTTGGTGGAGAGTCCCTGATCGTGTTAATCCCTTCGCTTTAGACGCTACCGAGTTGTAGTCGGTGTTCCACCGTGCACCGCCGCGAGTTCACCGCCGTAGCCGCCATGGCTGGCGAGATACCTTCTCTGGTGTGCCCGCGACTGGTATGAGTGTCGAGATAGGTCCGCCGTGTGATGTTGATCGTGTTGATGCCAACCGTGTTGCCAGAGCACTCGCCGATGGCGCGAATTGGCCGGTCAGAGTCGGGCAGCGCCGCCGAGCTCGCGTATGAGTCACTGACGGGTGGGGCCGACATGTCAGCGACAGAGAGAGAGAACAGAGAGTTTTTCTAATTTCTGATTTTTGAATAGTGCAGCAATTTTTTAATTTTGTAGGAATTTATTTACACATCCAAAAATTCTGAAAAATTTTGTGTAGCTTCTGTACATGCTCTAGTATGGTTTAAAAATTTGAAACTTGAAATTTGAATAAATTTTTAATGTTCAAATATTCAGTCCATTAATTAATGAATGCAATTTCCATTATTTTTGTAGGCCACTGTATAGCTCCAAAAATTATGAAATTTATTTTGGTACATTAATTTATTATGAGGAAGCTTACATAAAATTTTTAGGTCATTTGGAACAAGTTTATTTTTGGGCTTATTTCAAATTAATTAAAAATTGAATAAAAACAACCCTAATTGTTAGGGTTAGGGTTTGATTTTTGTTTGGGTCATGTTGTGTGACCAGTAGGGTTTCAAGATTAGTTTGGTCAAGTCACATGTGTGATCCTTGACGGTAGATTTACAAGTTGGTTTTGTTGGCTTGCAACTGTACCGTAAAGGAAAATCGTATTCGGGGTGTTGTTACATTTCATGTACCGTGAAAGCATCATGTTTGCATTATCATCATGTGAAAGCATATGTTATTATTTCGTGTAGAACCCGAGAGTGAAACGATTCTAGTTAAGCAAGTCCTGGAAGAATCCCCGGGTGTCGCGGGATTTGATAATTGTGGTACTGATCCGGAACCTGAGATCGTCAACGAAGGCAAGCCCCGGTTTCTGCATTAAACCATTACCTTGTTTACTTTGAAAAGTTTATCACTTATGTTACTTATTGCATTAAGTTGATTTACTTCAAATGTTACCTACTTGATGCATTGCCTACCTTGTTGATTGTTTACCATCCTTGACGATGATTTCTTTTACAAAGACGTAGAATTGCTTAGTATGCTTTATGGTAGCTTTGCACAGTAAAAGTTTCGATACAATCAAAGATGGCATACTGGCCAAAGAAAGAAAGAAAGAAGATAGAATGAACTAGAGACTAGTTGGGTGGCTTATCTTTAATGTTGGGTAATGTTGCCGACTATGTCGCTTAAAGGCCACTCATTGTGGATCTTCTGAACGAGACACTTTGTAGTACTGGTCACATACTCCGGTAAGCCTACTTCGACTAATCTGATACTAAGACGAATGCCCACGCACTGGGAGTGGTGAGATGGCGGGAGTAGCGTGTACCCTCGTAGCTTGAATGTGGCTGGATTTGAGGTGTGCTGTGCTCTCGGGTGGCGTGGAGACGGCTTAGTATAGGAGGATCCGGTAGCGAGGTTGATATATGCAAGATTAAGTTCTACATATGTCGTGTGATAAGGAATCCCCAGCTGGGACTTGAATCAATTCGAATTGTCGGTGCTCCGCGGATATGGAGACTCGATTCATTACAGAAGCAATGCAGGACTGGTGAATTACTAAAACATGAGAAAAAGAATGGAAAGAGAAGGATTGGAACATGGGCTATGAACACTTAGTTTGAGATATTGAACTAAAGTACTTAGGGGTAAAACTTGAAACTAGGATCAAGAATAGTAAGCTTTTGGCAAAGAACTTTTGAATCTTTCTACATCCTTACTTTGACCCAACACCTGCATCCCTAAGAGCTTCACCCTTTTTCGTCGGGTCAGTCTTGTTGAGTACTTTTGTACTCAGGGTTTGTTAACCCTTGTTGCAGGTGAGTCGCATGCGCAGGCTTGTTTTGGTCCCTGCTGCATGTTAGTGTTTGAAGTCTCTGACGATGAGGAATGATGAATGGCCTTTGGACAAGGCACTAGTTTATGTGAAATAAATAATGTTAATGTAATATTATCCCGCTACTATGGTTGTATGACACTTATGGTTTTGTAAGTTTGAAACAACTGGTTTGTAATATTAAAACTTAAGTCTTCCGCTTTATAATCTCTGGTATGTATATTGAAAACTATTGTAATCTGCAATGACTATGATTGGGATCCTGTTTGGAAAAGATTCGTGGATGATTCGGGTTTCCCGAGGACACCCGACAGACCTGTTAAGTTGTTGGGAACTTGTGTACGCTATCTGAGGTCTGTTGAGACATCAATAGGTGCACGTGGGCCCGATTTCTTAGGAGGTTCTGCCACAGCTGGTATCAGAGCAGGTCCTATCTAAGATCATTGTTGGTTGCTTTTGAAAACCTTCAAACTAATTTGGATCAAAGAAATTAAACTAGATATTTGGAGTTCAAATTTCTTTCTTCTTCCCTCTAATCTAGCCTCAATCTCATCTTATTTGAAAGTTTATGGCGGATAATATGATTAGGTTTGTCCAATGTATTAAAAATCTAGTACTTTTGATTGTATAAATCTTTTGTACTAGGATTCGTAAGATCGATTCATGCATCATGCTTGAACACCTTGCATAATAATTCCCCTTAAAAGTGGTTGGGTAAGTAATGTCAATCCCATTCTTGCTAACCTCTATTATCCTCAAGCTATCCTTATAGTCCTATCCTAAATTCTACAAGCTATGGCAAAGACCAAGATAACCGCACGCAAGTCCACTGACCTCACGGAGTCCCTCGTCACCAGTTGGCACCGCGTAACCGTGAGCTTGGTGAAGGAAGTTCCAAGACCCTAGGAGATGAAGGATCTTCAAGTAATTCCGCCAACATCAAGAACCTTAACAAGGAGCTCAACACTCTTCGTCGAGCTCATGACAAAGATCAAGAGAAGATGGCGGAAATGGAAAGGGCCATCACCATGACCATGGAGCTACGGAATGAAGCTTGGACACGAGAGGATGCGGCCAACGAACGCATCCATGAGTTGGAGTTTTACGTGGAAGACCTGGAGATGGACAATGCCATTCTTCATGAGAATGTCCACCTGCTGTACGCTCAACTTCATCCTCCTCATGGGGATGGTGAAGTTACAGATGAAGAAATGATTGTAGATCCGGGAGAAGTCGAGAATGAAGAAGAGGAGGAGGACCCTAAGGAGTTAGTGTACTTCTAAGATAAAGATGAGGTTTCGTCCGATATGAACACGGACGCTGATGACTGAGAGTTTGGAGTAGAAATAGTTCCTTTACTGCTTTCCTAGTAAACCAGGGTTGTCTTGTGGGATATAAGACATGTAACATAAATAAGAAACCCTTTGTAGCATGAAACCTTTTAACTGCTTTCAATAAAAATAATAATGTAAATAAACATGTCTCTCTGACAGATGCCTCGTATTAACACACGAACTGGTGCTGGTACTTCGCAAGACAATGATGAAGTCCCAAATCCTCCACCAATGCCTCCAAGTATGGCAGATGCCATAACTGCACTCGTCTATGCAACGGCCGAGAATGCTAGGTTGTTAAGGGAAATGGCTCAGAACCAACAAGCACCACACCCTAATCATGGCCGCCGTAATAATGGAAATGATGAGACAACCTATATTGATTTCAATCGACACACGCCCCTTTGTGTTCTCTAAGGCGTAAGAGCCTTTAGAAGTCGACGACGATTGGCTCCGGACAATGGAGCAAAAGTTTGAGCTGATTCGCTATACCGAGATTCAGAAGCCAAGGTTTGAGGCACAGTAACTCCGAGGAGCTGCTGGTGCCAGGTGGGCAAATTTGGTAGTCAGACAACCCAACCTGGTCACCAAATCACCGGATGGAGTTTAAGGATGCCTTCAGGGCACACTATATTCCAGATGGTGTGATGACCATGAAGTTAGAAGAGTTCCGGCTCTTAAGCAAGGGGAGCACCGGTGATGCACTATGTTGGGCGTTTCAATCACCGTCGTAAAGATGCTATAGAGTATGTGAATACTGACATGGAAGAAGAAGAATCATTTCTTGAGAGGTCCGAACACCAAACTTGAGACCATGATGGCAACTTGTGGCAATGCAACTTATCATGAGATCACAACATTGCTATCGCTTCAGAGGAGAATTACCGCCGACACAAGGAGGCAAAGAAAAGAGAGCATTCGCTCGGATCGTCAAGTGGAAAGCGCCAAAAGGTGGTTTACCATCCTCGTAATCATGGCCGTGCACCATTCCGCCCACAACAAAGCCAAAGCAAAAGCAAATCTTTATTCGCCCTACAACTAATACACCTTATACTCACTGGAAAACCGCAAAGAAAGAAAACAATACAAATAATGCAAACCGCAATGATACTTCCCCGTAATCACAATTATCCATGCTATAATTGTGGTAAACCCGGACACTTTTCCCGAGAATGTCCATATCCTAGGAAGAACAATCTCGATGCACCCAAAGCCCCCCCTGTTACTCAAGCTCGAGAATCAAGACAAGGGCAATGCTCGTAATAGTCGGAAAGGTCAATTTGAGAAGAAATCTGGAAGGGTCTTCTATACTCGTGTGGAATCTATTCCGGAAGGAGAACCAGTAATGATTGGTATGTTTCCGTTGCTAAGCACCTCGCAATTACCTTATTTGATTCCAAAGGCATCCCATACATTCATCAATCGTACATTTGTGGTGAAACATGGGATAACTATTGGGGAAACAAAAGAACCATATCATATACAATCGCTTGGGGATGACTCAGACAAGGGAGATAGTTCAAACATATACCTATTGATTTGGGAGGACATGAGTTCCCTACCAACATGCTGATATTAAAGGATCAAGATATAGATGTGATCCTTGGTATGAACTGGTTATCTCAACACGGGGCTGTCATAGATGTCATGCGTAGAACCATAAGAGTAAATGTACCTGGCAGCAAAACCCAACTTCTCATCCAACTTCCCTTTCCTAAGAGTACAGTTGGAACAGTCTGTACAACTACTGTGGAAGAAGCCGAGAACATTCCTGTGGTATGTGAATTTACGGATGTTTTTCCCAATGATCTGCCTGGACTGCCACCATACCGAGATGTGGAGTTTAGAATTGACCTAAAACCAGGAACGGCACCTGTGTCCAGAAGAGCATATAGGATGCCACCCAAAGAACTAGCAGAATTAAAAATGCAACTACAAGAGTTGTTAGACAAGGGTTTCATTCAACCCAGTTCATCACCTTGGGGATGCCCTGCTATCTTCGTGAAGAAGAAGGACCAAACCTTAAGGTTATGTGTTGACTATCGGCCGTTAAATGAAGTCACCATAAAGAACAAATACCCCTTACCCCGAATTGATTTGCTTTTTGATCAACTTATGAGAGCTAAGGTGTTCTCGAAGATAGACTTGAGATCAGGCTATCACCAGATTAAGATCAGACAAGAAGATGTGCCGAAGACAGCGTTTACTACCCGATATGGTCTCTATGAGTATTTAGTCATGTCTTTTGGGCTGACCAATGCCCCGGCTCATTTTATGTACCTGATGAACTCAGTTTTCATGCCCGAGTTGGATAAGTTTGTAGTGGTATTCATTGATGACATTCTTATCTATTCTAAGAGCAAAGAAGAACATGCAGAACATCTCCGCATTGTTCTACAACGATTAAGAGATCACCAATTATATGCCAAATTCAGCAAATGTGAATTTTGGTTAGAGGAAGTACAATTTCTAGGTCATGTGTTATCTGCTGAAGGTATAACTGTAGATCCGAGCAAGGTAGAAGAAGTCCTTAACTGGAAAGCACCTACCACTGTTCATCAAGTTCGTAGTTTTCTGGGGTTGGCAGGTTATTACCGTCGGTTCATCCCTGACTTCTCTAGAATTGCGAAGTCAATTACTGGATTGCTGAAAAATCAAACTAAGTTTGTATGGTCAACAGAATGTGAGAAGGCCTTTCAAACACTAAAGAAGTTGTTAACAACTGCACCAGTATTAGCACAACCTAATATCGAGAGGCCGTTTGATATCTATTGTGATGCGTCTGGAATTGGTATTGGCTGTGTTCTTATGCAAGAAGGCAGAGTCATAGCATATGCTTCCAGACAACTCAAGAAGCATGAAGAACATTATCCCACCCATGATCTTGAATTAGCAGTTGTTGTTCATGCACTAAAGGTTTGGCGATATTATTTATTGGGCAATATCTGTCATATCTATACGGATCACAAAAGTTTGAAATATATTTTCACTCAGTTAGAGCTGAATATGAGGCAAAGAAGATGGTTAGAACTTATCAAAGATTATGACTTAGAAGTGCATTATCATTCGGGCAAGGCTAATATGGTTGCCGATGCCCTGAGTCGCAAGAGTCATTGTCATTGCCTGATTGTAGAACCTATGCAACGAACATTGTGTCAAAAGATGGAGCATCTGAATTTACAAATCATAGAACAAGGTTCTCTGTCCAATATTGCAGTTGAGTCCACTATCAAAGATCAGATCATTGCTGCTCAACAGAAAAGTAAGGGCATAGCCCATATCAAGGATAAAGTCAGATCTAGAAGATCAACATGTTTCAAGATTGATGAATCAGATGTCGTATGGTTCAAGGATAGATTGGTAGTACCCAAAAATCCGGAGCTGTGAAAGCAGATTCTTGATGAAGCTCATTCTACAAAATACTCTATTCATCCAAGTAGCAACAAAATGTATCATGATCTGAGAACAAGATATTGCTGGACCAAAATGAAAATAGAAATAGCTCAATATGTGGCCAAATGTGATACTTGTCAGAGAGTCAAAGCGATTCATATGAAGACTACAGGTCCATTACATTCCTTGCCAGTTCCATCTTGGAAGTGGGAAGATATCTGTATGGACTTCATAGTAGGGTTGCCTAGGACATCTGCATGCTACAATTCAATATGGGTTATTGTTGATCGCCTAACCAAGATAGCTCATTTCTTACCAGTCAAAGATAAATATCGAGCGGAGCAGTATGCAAAGCTTTATCTGGATAGAATCTTTAGTCTGCATGGGGCACCCAAGACCATTGTCTCTGACAGAGGGTCATTGTTCATATCCAAGTTTTGGAAAAGTCTACATGAGTCTTTGGGAACTAGACTTATCCGTAGTTCTGCTTATCATCCGCAAACAGATGGACAGACGGAAAGGGTAAATCAAATTCTTGAAGATATGTTAAGAGCATGTGTTCTCTCCTATGGTGCTATATGGGATGAATGCCTTCCCTTAGCTGAATTCTCATATAACAATAGCTATCAAGAGAGCATTAAAATGGCACCATTTGAAGCATTGTATGGTCGTAGATGCCAGACACCTTTACATTGGTCAGATGTTGGAGAACGTTGGTTCTTTGGACCGGATGTGGTCAAGGAAGCAGAAGAGAAGGTTAAACTCATACAAGCTAATATGAAGGTAGCTCAATCTCGACAGAAAAGCTATGCTGATAAGAGGAGACGACCGCTAGAATTTATAGTGGGAGATCATGTCTACCTCAAGGTATCACCAATGAAAGGAGTTTATCGTTTTGGGATACGGGGAAAGTTGGCGCCCCGTTATGTCGGTCCTTTTCAAATCCAACAACGATATGGACCAGTCGCCTATCGCGTCAAGCTACCAAATCACATGTCAGCTGTGCATGATATTTTCCATGTATCCCAGTTGAAAAAGTGTCTTCAAGTACCTGACCAAGTGATCGACTTTGGTGATGTAGAACTAGCACCTAATTTGACTTATGCCGAGTACCCCATTAGAGTCTTGATTAGAAAGATCGAGTCACTCGAAGGCATACAATCACGTTCTACAAAGTACAATGGAACCAACACACTGAAGAAGAAGCTACTTGGGAGTCCGAGGATTACTTAGAAGAAAACTTTCCTGACTTCTTTGCTTCTAGTTGCAATACCTTGTCTATATCGTAACTTGTCTCTTTTGTCAAAAGAATGGAAAACCCCCTCACTAGTCTTTTGAATAAAGTTATGATGTGTTAGCTTGACACATTTCCTTTTCCATTACTTAATCCTAAGTTTTAAATCTCGGGACGAGATTTCTTTAAGGGGGAAGGGTTGTAACACCTCTGGTGTTTTGACCTAGCACTAAAATTTGACATGTCATCATATGCATTGCAAAGCATTCATATAGTATAAAGTTTTGAATGCATTCTCTAAATAAGGTTTATTTCATAATGTTGTTATTTTCATGTGATGTGTTTCAAAAACCTTAAACAAAGATCATGACCACAAGGGTCAAATTTCATGTGTTCATGTGAGGCCATGTGTCATCTGACTCAAATAACCCTAATTGGCCATGTTACTGGTCAAAAATCAAAATCTAAGTAAAAGGAAGACAAATCAAATTTGAATTCATTTTCAAATTATAAAAGTCCTTTTTGCCCCTTTTGACTAATTCAAAATCCATGAGGAATTTGGGGTTGAGGCAAAAAGCAAAGTTGGAGATTATTTTATGTAGATCAACTTTGGTATTCAAAGTTTTTCAAGATTACATATAAAATTTGGAGTAATTTTGAAATGATTCAAATCTTTAAATGTACCCCAAATTTGAATTTCAAAATGGAGGCAGAATTTGAAAATGTTTCTTAAACCAAAGTTGTAGTACTTGAAAAGTTGAGCAACTTTCATTTTTGGAGATTTTCAACTTCTTTAGAAAAATTGGGAGTACTTTGAATAATGGAAGCGGTGGCGCTTCTGTAATTATTTCAAAAAATCAACTCCACCTCATCGCTATGTCCGGGCGCCACGCGTGAGGTCGCCGCCGATCGGGTTTCACCGCTTTCACGGCAAGTGACACGCCTAAACCTCCGTGGCGAAGTTCGCCTGTGTGTCTTGTCATCACCGTCGCGCCTCCATCTTGCTATAAATAGGAGTACGCCGTCGTCGTCAATCGAATTTTCGCGTCATTTTTCGCCGTCGATTGTCTTGCTCAAGGCCGCGCAATTCGTTCTCGACGTAGTGCCTAGGGCCAATTGCTTTGGCCGAAGCTCTACTCGCCTTCTTGCTCCTCCCAAGCCTCGATCATGTCGCTCCCGGAAGTCCAAGGCCACCGCGTGACGTCGTCTTCCCGAGTCCCACGGAGCTCGCCATTCTCGGTTTCACGTGGTCCCGCCGATCCAAAGGCGTCTCGCCTTCACCGAGTCTACTCCTACGTGATCACGGTGAGCTCCCTGAATGTGAAGACCGTTTCGCTTTAATTCCCTACTGCACTTTGTCACCATGGTTACGCCTGCTCACCGACGTGCTCACGGCCATGCCATGCCCGTGGAAGTGTCTCCTGCACCTTGTTTCTTCCTAATAATTTGGGTTCGGTTCGTGGAATGTAGTAGATCGTTTTGGTGAAGTCCGTCTCACCGGAGAGTCACCGCCGGCGCGTTTTGTGGCCGGTCAGTGAGGGTAGCGCCGCCGTGGTTGCTTGAGTCACTGACAGTGGGGTCAGCCTGTCAGCGCGAGTGAGGAAGAAGAACAGTGAAAATTTTTATTTTCTGAATTTGTGAATAGTACTGAATCTTTGGAAATTTGTAGAAAAATAATCATAGCTCCAAAAATTCTAAAATTTTTTGTGTAGCTTCTGTACATGTTCTAGTATGATTTAAAAATTTGAAATTTGAAATTTGGATAAATTTTTAATGTTCAAAAATTCAGTCAATTAATTAATAAATGCAATTTCCATGATTTTTGTAGGCCACTGTATAACTCCAAAAATTATGAAATTTATTTTGGTACACTAATTTATCATGAGGATGCTTGTGTAAATTTTTGAGATCATTTGCAGCAAGTTAATTTTGAGCTTAATTCTAAATTAATTCAAAAATAAATAAAGGTAAACCCTAAGTGTAGGTTTAGGGTTTGATCTTGATTTGGGTCATGTAGTGTGACTAGTAGGGTCCCAAGATCCATTTGGTCAAGTCACATGTATGGTTCTTAATGGTAGGATTGTAAGTTGGTTTTGTTGGCTTGCAACTGTACCATGAAATAAAATCATTTGCGGGTGTTTTTACATTTCATGTACCGTGAAAGCATCATGTTTACATTATCATCATGTTAAAGCATATGTTATCATTTCGTGTAAAACCCGAGAACGAAACGATTCTAGTTGAGCAAGTTTTGGAAGAATCCCCGGTTGTCGCGGGATTTGATAATTGTGGTACTAACCCGGAACCGGAAATCGTCGTCGAAGGCAAGCCCCGGTTTATGCATTAAACCATTACCTTGTTTACTTTGAAAAGTTTATCACTTATGTTACTTATCGCATTAAGTTGTTTAATTCAAATGTTACCTATTTGCTGCATTGCCTACCTTGTTAATTGTTTACCATCCTTGAAGATGATTTCATTTACAAAGGCGTAGAATTGCTTAGTGTGCTTTGTGGTAGGCTTTCAAAGTAAAAGTTTTGATACAATCAAAGATGGCATACTGGCCAAAGAAAGAAAGAGGATAGAATGAACTAGAGACTAGTCGGGTGACTTATCTTGAATGTTGGGTAATGTTGCCGACTATGTCGCTTAAAGGCCACTCATTGTGGATCTTCTGAACGAGACACTTTGTAGTACTGGTCACATACTCCGGTAAGCCTACTTCGGCTAATCCGATACTAAGACGAATGCCCACGCACTGGGAGTGGTGAGATGGCGGGAGTAGCGTGTACCCTCGTGGCTTGAATGTGGCCGGATTTGAGGTGTGCTGTGCTCTCGGGTGGCGTGGAGACGGCTTAGTATAGGAGGATTCGGTAGCGAGGTTGATATATGCAAGATTAAGTTCTGCATATGTCGTGTGATAAGGAATCCCCAGCTGGGACTTGAATCAATTCGAATTGCCGGTGCTCCGCGGATATGGAGACTCGATTCATTATAGAAGCAATGTAGGACTGGTGAACTACTAAAACATGAGAAAAAGAATGGAATGAGCAGGATTGGAACATGGGATATGAACACTTAGTTGGAGATATTGGACTAAAATACTTAGTGGTAAAACTTGAAACTAGGATCAAGAATAGTAAGCTTTTAGCAAAGAATTTTTGAATCTTTCTACATCCTTACCTTGACCCAACACCTGCATCCCTAAGACCTTCGCCCTTTTTGGTCGGGTTAGTCTTGTTGAGTACTTTTGTACTCAGGGTTTGTTAACCCTTGTTGCAGGTGAGTCGCATGCGCAGGCTTGTTTTGGTCCCTGCTGCATGTCAGTGTATGAAGTCGATGACGATGAGGAATGATGAATGGCCTTTGGACAAGGCACTAGTTTGTGTGAAATAAATAATGTTAATGTAATATTATCTCGCTACTATGGTTGTATAACACTTATGGTATTGTAAGTTTGAAAACAACTGGTTTGTAATTATGTTATCGTAAGACTTCCGCTATCATTTACTCTGGTATATATTTGAATAAACTGTTGTAATCTGCAATGACTGTGATTGGGATCCTGTTTGAAAAGAGAATCGTGGATGATTCGGGTTTCCCGAGGACACCCGACAGACCTGTTGAGTTGTTGGGAATTCATGTACGCTATTCGAGGTCTGTTAAGACATCGATAGGTGCACGTGGGCCCGATTTCTTAGGAGGTTCTGCCACAGCTGGTATCAGAGAAGGTCCTATCTAAGATCATTGTAGGTTACTTTGGAAAACCTTTAAATTGATTTGGATCAAAGAAAGTAAACTTGATATTTTAAAGGTTCAAATTTCTTTCTTCTTTCCTCTAATTTAGCCTCAATCCTATCTTATTTGAAAGTTTATGGCGGATAATATGATTAGGTTTGTCCTATGTATTAAAAATCTAGTACTTTTGATTGTATAAATCTTTTGTGTACTCGGATTCGTAAGATCGATTCATGCATCATGCTTGAACACCTTGCATAATGATTCCCCTTAAAAGTGGTTGGGTAAGTAATGTCAATCCCATTCTTGCTAACCTCCATTATCCTCAAGCTATCCTTATAGTCCCATCCTAAATTCTACAGGCTATGGCAAAGACCAAGATAACTGCACGCAAGTCCACTGGACCTCACGGAGTCCCTTGTCACCAGTTGGCACCGCATAACCGTGAGCTTGGTGAAGGAAGTTCCAGGATCTTAGGAGATGAAGGATCTTCAAGCAATTCCGCCAACATGGAGAACATTACCAAGGAGCTCAACACTCTTCGTCGAGCTCATGCCAAAGATCAATAGAAGCTGGCGGAAATGGAAAGGGACGTCACCAAGAATATCGAGTTGAGGAATGAAGCACGGACACGAGAGGATGCGCCAATGAACGCGTCCATGAGTTGGAGTTCTACGTAGAAGACCTAGAGATGGACAATGCCATTCTTCATGAGAATGTCCACTATCAGACGCTCAACTTCATCCACCTCATGGGGATGGTGAAGTTCTGAGATGAAGAAATGATTGTAGCTCGTGGAGAAGTCGAGAATGAAGAAGAGGAGGAGGATCCCGAGGAGTTAGTGTACTTCTCGGATGAAAGTGAGGTTTCGTCCGATATGGGCACGGATGTTAGATGACCGAGAGCTCGAGTAGTAATAGTTCCTTTATCGCTTTCTTAGTAAACAGGGTTGTCTTGTGGGATACAAGACCTGTAATTTAAATAAGTAACCCTTTGTAGCAAGAAACCTTTTAAATGCTTTTAATAAAGAATAATGTAAGTAAACGTGTTCTCTAACAGATGCCTCGTCCTATCACCCGAACTGGTGCTAGTGGCTCACATGACGATGATGAGTGCCCAAATCCTCCACCCATGCCTTCGACTATGGCAGATGCCATAGCCGCACTCGTCAATGCAACGGCGGAGAATGCTAGGCTGTTAAGGGAATTGGCGCGGAACCAGCAGGCACCATACCCTAATCATGGTCGTCGTAATGGAAATGACGAGTCAACCTATGTGGATTTTCTCGACACACGCCCACCTGTGTTCTCTAAAGGTGCGTAACCTTTAGAAGTCGACGATTGGCTTAGGACAATAGAGCAAAAGTTCGAGCTGATTCATCTGCATCGAGGTTCAAAACCAAGGTTCTGACACATGCAACTCCGAGGAGCTGGTGGTGCCGGTGGGTAAATTTGGTAGCAAGACACCCATTTGGTCACCAAATCAAGCTGGAGGGAATTCAAGGATGCCTTGAGGCACATTATATTCGGACGGTGTGATGACCATGAAGTTGGAAGAGTTCTTGTCTCTTAAGCAGGGGAGCACCCGGTGATGCACTATGTCAAGGCGTTTCAATCACCGTCGTAGTATGCTATAGAGTATGTGAATACCGACAGGAAAAAGAAGAATCATTTCATGAGAGGTCTAAACACCAAACTTCGGACCATGATGGCAACTTGTGGCAACGCAACTTATCATGAGGATCAACATTGCTATCGCTTTAGAGGAGAATTACCGCCGACACAAGGAGGTGAAGAAAAAAAGAGGTCCTTTGCTTCCCGGATCATCAAGTGGAAAGCATCAAAAGGTGATCTACCATCCTCGAGAATCATGGCGTGCACCATTCCGCCCACAACAAAGCCAAAGCAAAACAAATCTTTATTCGCCTCGCAATTAATACGCCTTTATACTCATCAAGCGCTTGAAGAGCAAACAAAACAATACAAATAATGCAAACCGCAATGCTACTCCCCAGAATCACAATTATCCATGCTATAATTGTGGTAAACCCGGACACTTTTCCCGAGAATGTCCATATCCTAGAAAGAACAATCCTGATGCACCCAAAGCCCCTGTTACTCCAGCTCAGAATCAGTACAAGGGCAATGCTCAGAACAATCAAAAGGGATGACTGAGAAGAAAACTGGAAGGGTCTTCTATACTCAAGTGGAAGCTATTCCAGAAGGAGAACCGATAATGATGGGTATGTTTCCCATTGCTAAGCATCCTGCAATTACCTTATTTGATTCTGGTGCATCCCATACATTCATCAATCGTACATTTGTTGTGAAGCATGGGATAGCTATTGGGGAAACAAAAGAGCCCTATCATATACAGTCGCCCGGGGGACGAATCTGTACAAGGGAGGTAGTTTGACATGTACCTATTGATTTGGGAGGTTATGAGTTCCCTACCAATATGTTGATATTAAAGGATCAAGATATAGATGTGATCCTTGGTATGAACTAGTTAACCCAACACAGGGGCTATCATAGATGTCTTGCATAGAACCATAAGGGTAAATGCACCTGACAAAGAAAACCCAACTTCTCATCCAACTTCCCTTTCCTAAAAGTACAAAGTGGAAACGATCTGTGCAACTATTGTTGAAGGAGCGAGAAAATTTCAGTGGTATGTGAGTTTACTGGATGTCTTTCCCGATGATCTGCTCGGGTTTGCCACCGCATCGAGACATAGAATTGAATTGATCCGAAACCGGGAACAACACCGGTATCGAGAAGAGCATATAGGATGCCACCCAAAGAACTAGAGAATTAAAAATGCAACTACAAGAGTTGTTAGACAAGGGTTTCATTCAACCCAGTTCATCACCTTGGGGATGCCCTGCTATTTTCGTGAAGAAGGATCAAACCTTAAGGTTATGTGTTGACTATCGGCCATTAAATGAAGTCACCATTAAGAACAAATACCCCTTACCCCGAATTGATTTGCTTTTTGATCAACTTGCGGGAGCTAAGGTATTCTCGAAGATAGACTTGAGATCAGGCTACCACCAGATTAAGATCGACGAGAAGATGTGCCAAAGACAGCGGCGTTCACTACTCGATATGGTCTATATGAGTATCTAGTCATGTCTTTTGGGTTGACCAATGCCCCGGCTCACTTCATGTATTGATGAACTCGGTTTTCATGCCGAGTTGGATAAGTTTGTAGTAGTGTTCATTGGCGACATTACGATCTATTCTAAGAGCAAAGTGGAAACATGAGAACATCTTCGTATTGTTCTGCAAAGATTAAGAGATCACCAACTATATGCCAAATTCAGCAAATGTGCATTTTGGTTAGAGGAAGTACAATTTCTGGGTCATGTGTTATCTGCTGAAGGTATAGCTGTTGATCCGAGCAAGGTAGAAGAAGTCCTTAATTGGAAAGCACCTACAACTGTACATCAAGTTCGTAGTTTCCTGGGGTTGGCAGGGTATTACCGTCGGTTCATCCCTGACTTCTCCAGAATTGCGAAGCCAATTACTGGGCTGCTGAAAAATCAAACTAAGTTTGTATGGTCAACAGGATGTGAAGAGGCCTTTCAGACATTGAAGAAGTTACTAACAACTGCACCAGTATTAGCACAACCTGATATCGAGCGGCCATTTGATATCTATTGTGATGCATCTGGAATTGGTATTGGCTGTGTTCTTATGCAACAAGGCAGAGTCATAGCATATGCTTCTAGACAACTCAAGAAGCATGAAGAACATTATCCCACCCATGATCTTGAATTAGCCGCTGTTGTTCATGCACTCAAGATTTGGCGACATTATTTATTGGGCAATATATGTCATATCTATACGGATCACAAAAGTTTGGAATATATCTTTACTCAGTCAGAGTTGAATATGAGGCAAAGAAGATGGTTAGAACTTATCAAAGATTATGACTTAGAAGTGCATTATCATCCGGGCAAGGCGAATGTGGTTGTCGATGCCCTGAGTCGCAAGAGTCATTGCCATTGTCTGACTGTGAAACCTATGCAACGAACATTGTGTCAAGAGATGGAGCATCTGAATTTACAAATCATAGAACCAGGTTCCCTGTTCAATCTTGCAGTTGAGTCCACTATCAAAGATCAGATCATTGCTGCTCAACGGAAAAGTAAGGGCATAGCCCATATCAAGGATAAAGTTAGATCTGGAAGGTCAACATGTTTCAAGATTGATGAATCAGATGTCGTATGGTTCAAAGATAGATTGGTAGTACCCAAACATCCGGAGCTGCGAAAGCAGATTCTTGATGAAGCTCATTCTACAAGATACTCCATTCATCCAGGTAGCAACAAAATGTATCATGATCTGAGAACGAGATATTGGTGGACCAAAATGAAAATAGAAATAGCTCAATATGTGGCCAAGTGTGATATTTGCCAGAGAGTCAAAGCAGTTCATATGAAGACTGCGGGTCCATTACATTCCTTGCCAGTTCCATCTTGGAAGTGGGAAGATATCTGTATGGACTTCATAGTAGGGTTGCCTAGGACATCTGCAGGCTACAATTCAATATGGGTTATTGTTGATCGCATAACCAAGATAGCTCATTTTTTACCAGTCAGAGATAAATATCGAGCGGAGCAGTATGCAAAGCTTTATCTAAATAGAATCTTCAGTCTGCATGGGGCACCCAAGACCATTGTCTCTGACAGAGGGTCATTGTTTATATCCAAGTTTTGGAAAAGTCTACATGAGTCTTTGGGAACTAAACTTATCCGTAGTTCTGCTTATCATCCGCAAACCGTTGGACAGACGGAAAGGGTAAATCAAATTCTTGAAGATATGTTAAGAGCATGTGTTCTCTCTTATGGTGCTATATGGGATGAATGCCTTCCCTTAGCTGAATTCTCGTATAACAATAGCTATCAAGAAAGCATTAAAATGGCACCATTTGAAGCATTGTATGGTCATAGATGCCAGACACCTTTACATTGGTCAAATGTTGGAGAACGTTGGTTTTTTGGACCGGATGTGGTCAAGGAAGCAGAAGAGAAGGTTAAACTCATACAAGCTAATATGAAGGTAGCTCAATCCCGACAGAAAAGCTATGCTGATAAGAGGAGGCGACCTCTAGAATTCATAGTGGGAGATCATGTCTACCTCAAGGTTTCGCCAATGAAAGGAGTTCATCATTTTGGGATTCGGGGAAAGTTGGCGCCCCGTTATGTCGGTCCTTTTCAAATCCAACAACGATGTGGACCACTCGCCTATCGCGTCAAGCTACCAGATCACATGTCAGCAGTGCATGATATCTTTCATGTATCCCAGTTGAAAAAGTGTCTTCAAGTACCTGACCAAGTAATCGACATTGGTGATGTAGAACTAGCCCTTGATTTGACTTATGCCGAGTACCCCATTAGAATCTTAGATCAGAAAGATCGAGTCACTCGAAGGCGTACAATCAAGTTCTACAAAGTACAATGGAACCAACACACTGAAGAAGAAGCTACTTGGGAGTCCGAGGATTTCTTAGAAGAAAACTTTCCTGACTTCTTTGCTTCTATCTAGTTACAATACCTTATCTATATTGTAACCTGTCTTGTTGTTAACAGACTGGAAAACCCCCTCACTAGCCTTTTGAGTAAAGTTGTGATGTGTTAGCTTGACACATTTCCTTTTCCATTACTTAGCCTTAAGTTTTAAATCTCGGGACGAGATTTCTTTAAGGGGGAAGGGTTGTAACACCTCTGGTGTTTTGACCTAATACTAAAATTTGACATGTCATCATGTGCATTGCAAAGCATTCATATAGTATAAAGTTTTGAATGCATTCACTAAATAAGGTTTATTTCATAATGTTGTTATTTTCATGTGATGTGTTTCAAAAACCTTAAACAAAGATCATGACCACAAGGGTCAAATTTCATGTGTTCATGTGAGGCCATGTGTCATCTGACTCAAATAACCCTAATTGGCCATGTTACTGGTCAAAAATCAAAATCTAAGTAAAAGGAAGACAAATCAAATTTGAATTCATTTTCAAATTATAAAAGTCCTTTTTGCCCCTTTTGACTAATTCAAAATCCATGAGGAATTTGGGGTTGAGGCAAAAAGCAAAGTTGGAGATTATTTTATGTAGATCAACTTTGGTATTCAAAGTTTTTCAAGATTACATATAAAATTTGGAGTAATTTTGAAATGATTCAAATCTTTAAATGTACCCCAAATTTGAATTTCAAAATGGAGGCAGAATTTGAAAATGTTTCTTAAACCAAAGTTGTAGTACTTGAAAAGTTGAGCAACTTTCATTTTTGGAGATTTTCAACTTCTTTAGAAAAATTGGGAGTAATTTGAATAATGGAAGCAGTGGCAGTTCTGTAATTATTTCAAAAAAATCAACTCCACCTCACTGCTTGCCGCTGGCGCCACGCGGAGGTCGCCGCCGATCGGGTTTCACCGCTTTCACGTGCAGTGACACGCCCAAACCTCCGTGGCGAGTTCGCCCGTGTGCTGTCATCACCGTGCGCCCTCCATCTTGCTATAAATAGGAGTACGCCGTCGTCAATCGGAATTTTCGCGTCGACTGCTCGCCGCCGGTGTCTTACCTGCGCTCGCGCAATTCATTCTCGACGTAGTGCCTAGGGCCAATTGCTTTGGCCAGAAGCTCCGCCTCGTCTTCTTGCTCCTCCCAAGCCTGATCGTGTCGCTCCTGGAAGTCCAGCGCCACCGCGTGACGTCGTCTTCCCGAGTCCCACGGAGCTCCGCCATTCTCGGTTTCACGTGGTCCCATCGATCCAGTGCGTCTCTGCCTTCACCGAGTCTACCTACGTGATCACGGTGAGCTCCTGAATGTGAAGACCGTTTCGCTTTAAGTCCCTACTGCACGTCACCATGGTTACGCCGTTCACCGACGTGCTCAGCCGCCATGCCCGTGGAAGTGTCTCATGTGCACCTTGTTCCTTCCCACGATAGTGGGTTCGGTTCGGGGAATGTAGTAGATCGTTTTGGTGAAGTCCGTCTCACCGGAGAGTCACCACCCGTCGCGTTTTGTGGCGGTCGGTGAGGGTAGCGCGCGCCGTGGTTGCTTGAGTCAGCAGCGACAAGAATTGACTGTCGGTATGTGAGTGAGGAAGAAAAACGGTGAAAATTTTTATTTTTGAATTTGTGAATAATCTTGAATCTTTGGAAATTTGTAGAAAAATAATCATAGCTCCAAAAATTCTAAAAATTTTTGTGTAGCTTCTGTACATGTTCTAGTATGATTTAAAAATTTGAAATTTGAAATTTGGATAAATTTTAATGTTCAAAAATTCAGTCAATTAATTAATAAATGCAATTTCCATGATTTTTGTAGGCCACTGTATAACTCCAAAAATTATGAAATTTATTTTTGGTACACTAATTTATCTTGAGGATGCTTGTGTAAATTTTTGAGATCATTTGGAGCAAGTTAATTTTGAGCTTAATTCTAAATTAATTCAAAAATAAATAAAGGTAAACCCTAAGTGTAGGTTTAGGGTTTGATCTTGATTTGGGTCATGTAGTGTGACTAGTAGGGTCCCAAGATCCATTTGGTCAAGTCACATGTATGGTTCTTAATGGTAGGATTGTAAGTTGGTTTTGTTGGCTTGCAAGCTGTCATAGTGAAATAAAATCATTTATGGGTGTTTTACATTTCATGTACCGTGAAAGCATCATGTTTACATGATCATCATGTTAAAGCATATGTTATCATTTCGTGTAGAACCCGAAGAGCTAAAGCGATTCTAGTTGAGCAAGTTACGGAAGAATCCCCGGTTGTCATGGGATTTGATAATTGTGGTACTAACACGAACAGGAAATCATCATCGAAGGCAAGCCCGGTTTATGCATTAAACCATTACCTTGTTTACTTTGAAAAGTTTATCACTTATGTTACTTATCGCATTAAGTTGTTTAATTCAAATGTTACCTATTTGTCGCATTGCCTACCTTGTTAATTGTTTACCATCCTTGAAGATGATTTCATTTACAAAGGCGTAGAATTGCTTAGTGTGCTTTGTGGTAGGCTTTCAAAGTAAAAGTTTTGATACAATCAAAGATGGCATCTTGGCCAAAGAAAGAAAGAGGATAGAATAAACTAGAGACTAGTCGGGTGACTTCTCTTGAATGTTGGGTAATGTTGCCGACTATGTCGCTTAAAGGCCACTCATTGTGGATCTTACGAGCGAGACACTTTGTAGTCTTGGTCACATACTACCGGTAAGCCTACTTAGGCTAATCCGATACTAAGGCGAATGCCCACGACCGGGAGTGGTGAGATGGCGGGGAGTAGCGTGTACCCTCGTGGCTTGAATGTGGGCGGATTTGAGGTGTCTTTGTGCTCTCGGGTGGCGTGGAGGCGGCTTAGTATAGGAGGATTCGATGGCGAGGTTGATATATGCAAGATTAAGTTACGCATATGTCATGTGATAAGGAATCCCAGTGGGACTTGAATCAATTGAATTGCCGATGCTCCAGCGGATATGGAGACTCGATTCATTATAGAAGCAATGTGGGGACTGGTGAACTACTAAAACATGAGAAAAAGAATGGAATGAGCAGGATTGGAACATGGGATATGAACACTTAGTTGGAGATATTGGACTAAAATACTTAGTGGTAAAACTTGAAACTAGGATCAAGAATAGTAAGCTTTTAGCAAAGAATTTTTGAATCTTTCTACATCCTTACCTTGACCCAACACCTGCATCCCTAAGACCTTCGCCCTTTTTGGTCGGGTCAGTCTTGTTGAGTACTTTTGTACTCAGGGTTTGTTAACCCTTGTTGCAGGTGAGTCGCATGCGCAGGCTTGTTTTGGTCCCTGCTGCATGTCAGTGTATGAAGTCGATGACGATGAGGAATGATGAATGACCTTTGGACAAGGCACTAGTTTGTGTGAAATAAATAATGTTAATGTAATATTATCTCACTACTATGGTTGTATAACACTTATGGTATTGTAAGTTTGAAAACAACTGGTTTGTAATTATGTTATCGTAAGACTTCCTTTATCATTTACTCTGGTATATATTTGAATAAACTGTTGTAATCTGCAATGACTGTGATTGGGATCCTGTTTGAAAAGAGAATCGTGGATGATTCAGGTTTCCCGAGGACACCCGACAGACCTGTTGAGTTGTTGGGAATTCGTGTACGCTATTCGAGGTCTGTTAAGACATCGATAGGTGCACGTGGGCCCGATTTCTTAGGAGGTTCTGCCACAGTCCCCACCTGTCGTGGGCTCGGCGGAGCGCATGACTCACAGCGGGAGGATGCCCCGCCAGCTGCTCTGGTCTACGTGCCCTGAGTCGAAGGTCGTGGTGATTCATGGACTGAGCAGGAGCCGGTTGGGTCGACTCCGCCCCCGATTGAAGTGAGGGGGCATGGGTCGTGGCCCGGGAGCGGTCCTCGCCCTACGGGCCCATTGACGTCGGGTCGGGGTTTCAGAGTCGTACTGCTTACATCCCGATATGCCTTTCTTTGTTTCTTTTTTATCTTGCTGTTGAGTTTTTTGGAGTGTGACTGACCTGTACTTTTTTGACAGTTGCCAGATGTTGACGGGGCTGAGCATCGCCCCAACTCCCACGCGGGAGGATTGGAGGCCCACCTTGTAGCGCGCCGTGGTGAGCGGTGGGGAGAGCAGGGTGGTGGCGGTGGGTCCTTCCCTTTCGGGGGTGGCGCCCCTCGGGTCGGTCGCCAGTACGGCAGCAATGACGGCGACGATGTTGGCGGCGATCCCGGTCTTGACGGCGAAGGCCGCGTCGGATGAATCCCATGCGGCCCCTCCTCCACTAGCTGCAGCGGAAGAGGAAAGGGAGACCGGGCTCCCTGCCTCACCGGGCGGGGGGCCGCACGGCTCCCCCTCTCGGTCAGAGCTTCAGGTGCCGGGGGGAGAGGCGGCCGGGACGGAGTCTGAATGCCTGCCGGTGGACCGTGAAACTGAGGTGGTGGAGATCCCTTCCGACGACGAAGCAGGTGACGTGGTGGAGCTGCCGACGCCGTCACAGGAGCTGGTGGTGGTCCGGTCGGAGGCTGCGCCCTCCAGCGGGCTAGAGGAGACCGACCTGGTGTGGCCCTACCCTGAGGACCCGACGAAGGTTCAGTTCATCCTTCAGGATGCGCAGGAGTGTCAGCTCTGGGACATCCTTGGGGGAGAGGATTCACCATGGAATCCGATCTCGCCAAACTATCGGTGAAGCTTGAGGAGGCCTAGGAGCGGGTTGAGTCCGTCCAACGAGTGGTCAAGGTTGACCTACGCCGCGCCGTGGCGGTGAGTTTCCTGCACTCGTCCTTGACCCCTTGGTCTTTCGTCGGTTGCCTTAGCATGCTTGCTTCTCATTTTTGCAGGGTCTGGAGGAGATGTCGAGCCGCAAGTCTCGTTTCCTCTGGATGGAGCACGCCCGGATGGCCGAGCTTGAGCGCCAGCTAGAGTTTGCCTGCCGTGAGTCCTAGGACCGGGCGGCGGAAGCAACCGAGGCGCGAGCGGTGGAAGTGCTTGCGGTGGAACAGGTGACTGCCACCAAGCGGGGGCTTGAGGCAGCGAAGGTCTGCTAGGCAGAGATCGAGGCGGCGCTACTGAAATCCCTAGCGAACACCGAGGTGGTGCTCCAAAGAGCCCTGGAGACCCTGGATATGGAGCGGAAGGCCCTGGAGTTGGAGCGAAAGGCCCAGTCGGAGGCTGACCAGGAAGTGCTCGTGCTTCGAGGCTGGGTGATGGGGACGGAGGAGGCGACCACCCGGCTACGCGAGCAGGTGACTCGGCAGGAGGAGGAACTCTCCATCCTCGAGAACACCCACCTTGGTATGTACCTTTTCTATTTTTCGACATGTTGGTTTCTTCCTTTAGCTTGATTCTGAGCTTGTCGTCCTTTTTCCAGAGCTGGGTGGAAAGGTGGAGTCGCTGGAGCAGGACCTGGCGACGATTGGCCAGAATGCGGAGGCTCTGGCCAAGTCCCTTGAAGAGCGACGTGCTCTCAAGGGGGAACTTGACCAGATGTGCAATGTTGCCCAGCTTGTCGTCTCGGAGGTCTTTGGGTCGGCGTCAAGTACTAGTGCGCCCGCCATCCGGCTGGTAGAGGTTCCGGATGAGGTTTGGGCCCTCATCACCGAGGGGCTGTTCTATGGGATGTTGGGGGTGTTGACTTTGATGGAGATATACCACCCGGACCTGGACTTCACCACCATCTGCAGCGGGTGTGCCGACGGCTGGAGCACGGAGGACATCCACTTGCTCGGAGAGAGCTTGCTGCCACACGCAAAGTTAGTGGCGGAGCAAGTCTCCGCGCAGTGGGTGATGGATGCTCGCTGTGCGAACATGGCCACAGGCGCGCGTCAGGAGGACGTCATCCAGCCTATGGATGACCTGGAGCCTGGGTCGGAAGCGGACGTCGCCCCGCCTTCGACCGAGCCAAACATCGCCCAGTCAGAGGACGAGCAGCCCCTACACTCGCCGGTCGAGCCGGTAGTCGATGCCGCCGTGGAGCTGTAGTAGAAGTTTTAGAGTAGAAATACTTTAGCAAATGTTGAAGATAATGTCGTGGGGGAACCCCCTGTGTAAAGTGTTTTTTGTGATGGAACTACTTCGTTTGGGGAAGCTTGTCCCGTTCGTTCTTTATTTTTACCTTAGCATAACTTTGTTTTTTATTCTTTCTTTTTTGTACCTGCCCATTGGCACCATAGGCTGCAACCTTAAGAGCCCAAGCGTGGCCCGCGAGGCTCAGCTGCTAGTAACCATAGGTGGAGGCGGGGTGCGATCGGTCAGAATATTTAAAGCAAAGTTACGTAAGGTAATTAAAGGAACGGGCTACCCTTTCGTTCGGGAAAAAATGTATTTATCATATGATAGTAAAAAAGAGAGGTGGCATTGCACCCCCGTGGAGCCCCCGAGCATCCCGGGTCAAAAGTGTTCGGGTCGGGGCGCTCTATAGGAGCAAACGTTAAGTAGAAAATGATAAGACTGAATTTTAGGGAAAGAAACAACGTAGTTGTTCGCTGTTCCAAGTGTTGGTGAGAACGTTGCCGTTGCCGTCCTTCAGTCGATAGGCGTCCAGTCGGATCACCTCGATTGCCGTATAGGGACCTTCAGTCATCTGGATCCTTGCCCGCTATGCCCCCTTTCTTGGTCGTTGTTTCTTTGCCTTTTCCTTCCTTCGGCTCGCCGGCCTATCGCAGAAGGCGCTTGAGGAGCTCGCAGTCTTTATAGAGGTGTTTGATGGGGTAGGCGTGGTTGGTGCATGGGCTCTCCATGAGCTTGTTGAAGTGGTCCGAAAGGCCCTGCTGGGGCTGCTTGTCCGTGTGATCAACCATGGCGACCAACGTGGAGTTGGCCGGTCGACGACGATCTTTTTTGTTCTTTTTGCCCCTCTGCGTGGAGGGGCCCTCGTCCTGATCCTCGCGCTTGGCCTTGCCTTTGCCCCGGCCTCCGTTGAAGCGCTACGGGAATGGCGCTCTCAAGATGCGTCGGCCAAAGGCCCGTGGTCCCGGGCCATCCAGGCTGGGACTCTGGTCGTCCGGCCGACGACCGCGCCTAGGATGTGTTTCACCACTCCTTACGACGGTCTGGCCGGGGTCTATGTCACCTACCATCACTGCCGCTCGATGGACATCATCATCATGCCGGGACCGATGCCGGTTGTTGATGACGCTGTGAGCGTCTTGGTTCGGCCTAAGCCGCTCACGTACCGGCAGTCGGTGTTGAGCGGGCGCCAGGTCAGGCCAGGACGCAGATGTGGCCTCCTATGCCACGCTCGGTGGCTATAGCGGTGAGCGGGTGGAGCGATTCATCTGGTGCGTCGCCGCTCCCCTGGTGGGGAGAGAGGCCGCGAGTCGGTGTCGTGATGCGGATTTCTCCGCCTGTTGAACGGCGGCGGTTTCCACCTGTGCCCGGAGGTTCCGGTGAATTGCCTGTTCCTGGAGGTCGTTCGGCTCGAGAAGGCCGCGTAGAAGCATTACCGCAGCGGCGATGTTCTGGCCATCCCGAGCGAACTGTGGGGGATCATTCCCCCCATCTATGATGTTGCGCTGGACTTGGCGGGCGCGACCCCGGGCGCCGCTCATCGGGTTATGCGCATGGGGCACAGTGTGGTGCGCCGAGCACGCTGGCGCAGGTGGTGGCTGGTTCTACCTCCGTTGTCATAGCTCCTCACCGTGCTCTCATGTGAGCATAAGGGTCCCCGCACGAGGGTCCAGAGGGGTGTGAGTCTACAAGGACTCGGCTACCACCGGCGGCTGTCCCGGAGCGTCCGCCATAGCGCACTCCCGGGACGGACGGTGGCTAGGTCGAGGAAATAGGTGGGAGCATAGCTCGCCATCCCCATGAGGTCGAGGAAATAGGTGGGAGCATAGCTCGCCATCCCCATGAATTCGGACATGAGAGGTTGCGGCGCCAGCATCCTTCAGAGCCCCCGGGCATACGCATCCACGAGGGACGCGAGGCTGTAGGGGAACCGGTCGCATGGCGATCGCGACAAGGACAACGGGGTCCCTCCGGATAATCGGCGGAAGATAGTAAATAGCGAGTAAATAATAGTATGTACATTACTCACAGCGGGGTTAGAGCAGAGCGTTTCCTCGGAATGAAGTGCAGGCGCCTCGTCGTTGAAGTCGTTGGGTGTCCCGGAGCCGACGGAGGGCACCCCTTCGTCGAGCACCGAGATGGTTGCCTCCTCGCGGAGGTGTAGTACGCCGAGCCAGTCGGCGACGAAGTCCAGGCTTCCGAAGAGGAAGGCCTAGGACGGCTCGAAGACAGGTGGAATCTGCATCCCAATAGGTGAGAGTGCGGGAAACTCCAGCGAGCCGAAGCGAGTCGTATCGCTTGAGCCCGCCATGGCCAAGGTGGCGGAAAAGTGGGCCATCCGATGACCAAAAGTGTGAACGTACAGTGTCTTCCCCACGGACGGCGCCAACTGTTGGTGAAGAAAGTGATCAACACATAAATATTTGTAGTTTTGTTGTGCATTGTGATTGGAGGAGCACTCAATGACACATGGTTTATACTAGTTCAGGCAACGTGCCCTACGTCCAGTTTGAGTCGGTCGATGACTTTATTCCTGAGCCCAGGTGCTCGAAGTTTGCTATGGGGTTACAAACGGAAGGGAGAAAGATGGGGGTACAAGAGGTTCGGTCGGACTCTAGTCTGAAGGGCCGAGAGTAACAGGAGCTCCACTATGTGCTAAGTGTTCGAGCGTGTGCCCTATATAACTTTAGAGTGTCTAAAGTTATAGAGGGTGAATCAATGTAAGTGAACTGATCGATCTCCCTATTGGGAGAGAGCGTATCCCCTTTTATAGATGAAGGGGATGGCCTTACAAGTGAGAGAGGGAGAGTATACGTATGCTAAGTCTTGTTGCCCATACCGTCGGGTACAAGATGATTGTAGACGTCCATAACACTGTTAATGTCAGATGCATGTGGGAGGTTGCGTCATCTTCTTCTGGTATGGCAGACATCGGTGCCCGCCATACTGTTGATGTCGAGAGGCATGTAGGGGGTTTTACCATGTTCGCCTAGTACGGTAAATGCCGGTGCCCACAATACTGTTGATGCCTATAGGCATGTGGGGGGAGCCTTACCGTGTTTGTCTGGTATGGGAGTTGATGGCGCCCACAATATTGTAGGGAAAATGTCGGCGCCTACAACACTGCTTGGGAAGGTCGTAGGGTACTGTCCTACAGGTGTATAGGGTATGGTCCTTGGTATTGCGGTTGACTTCAGTGCCCTGCCTTACTTTCTCCTCCTGTTTCCTGATCCTTACCGAGCGGGCGTCCCCGGTCGGTTGGTCCCAGTCGGCTCTGATTGCACCAGTTTGGAGAAGAGCTGTGAGCAGGGGTTCAGCGCATCCCCGGTCGTAGACGCGGGTCAGAGTCAGAAGTGGTCTGCACAAAGTTTGGCCAGGCCTTTCGGTCGGTGAGGCTGTCCGGAGGTGGGCCGGAGTCGAAAGCGAGGCCTTCCGGTCGGAGAGGCGGGCCAGAGTCAGAAGCGGGCGCCGTTCCTCCTCGGCCAGGCATTCCGATCGGAGACTAGATCGCCCTTCTGTCCTGTCGTTTAGGTATTTGGGCCGGCCCATGAGTTGCGCGTCGTTCACGACGTCGTCTAATGGGCCGAGCCTTTGTTGGGAAGCCGGTTCATGAGGGACCCCGGGTTTATGAACCTAACAGGTATGTTGCGATTGTTTCATGCGGATGTTGCAAAAGTAGATCGAGATGTTGCATATGTTGTGATAGTTGTACATGTATGTTGCAAGCTTTTGTTCTCTACGTTTCATCTGTTTTTTCAACGTATGTTGCAAGTGTGTTTATCTGGATGTTGCATACGTTTCACATATATGTTGCAAGTGTTTCTGGATGTTGCGTATGTTTTGCTATGTTTTTTCAAGTGTTTTCCGGGTGCTTTTGCAAGTGTTTCATAAGCATGTTTCAAGTGTTTCATCTATCTTCAGACGTATGTTGCAAATGTTGCATCTTGATGTTTTTAAAGTAGATCGGGTGATGTATATGGAGACGTGCATGGGAAGCGTGAGGGGGAACGAGCGGTCCCCACGCGCAATTTGGTGATGCAGGCGACGTCCGAGCGGCGTGGGAGACGTCTGGGGGCACGCTAGCGGAGCGCGAGCGAGTGTGGCACGCACGGAGTGCAGCGCGAGCGTCCGGACAGACGTCCAGGCGCTAGTACTTCCGTAAGAAGTAACATGGGACGAAGTGTCATTTTCGCTTCACGAGAAATCAAATGCTTTTAATTTTAATTAAATATATATAAGAAAATATTAATATTTATAATATATAATTGGTATGATTAGATAGATCATTGAATCTATTTTTATAATAAAATTATTTAAGATATAAATGTTGCCTTTTTTATAATTCTAGTAAAACTTAAAAAAGTTTGATTAGCACAAATATCACAGCGACACTTATTTTGACACTTATTTTGACACTAGGCAGTAGGCTGGGACTCCCGACAACTATATTGTCAGGGTTCTGAACCTAAACATAGTCAGATGTACAGCTGAAATCTATTGCTATTTCCCGCCTTTGTTATGAACAATAGCAACACTGCAGCCATGTAGCTGTCCCCGAAGCGTACGTGGATTACAGCCATTTATTCAACACAGTCACTTCTTTTCGTCAACAGAAGAATCAGGGATCAAGCACAAGCTCGTGATACAAAAATTGTTCAGAACTATACGTATTACAAAGTAACATCAGGACATGGACAACAATAGTTTGGACGTCAGTATATATGTACTAATGTACCATGAAAGGACAAGCTCTACGTATCTCCCTTCTGCGTCTTTCTGACCTTCTCCATGGCATCCTCAAATGATTTCTGCACACAGTAAGAAATGCACCCATTTATTTCACTGCATCGAGCATAGTATGCAACAATAGAGCGCAAGATCATACACTATCGCGCAACAGTTACATGTACAGATTGTCTTTCCATATAAATCTTGCTTTTCTAATCACTCGATTATTTCAAGGCTTACCAAGTTACCAATCTAACTGCTTATTCCACGTGTCAGAACTCAGAACCGGAATATCAGTACACTGTTGATAGAGGGTTTTATTGTTAGTACATCTACAAGGAATTTTTATTTTATTTTATTTTATTTTTCAGGATCTACGGTTAATATAGTCATCATATTTAATATTTGCATTTAATGATAGGTAAATTCTAGCTCTTATAATCATAAGCGCACCACAATTTGCAATATCCTGATGATTGCCATAAAGTCTCCTCAAGTTAAGCCCCTTGCATAGGTAACCACGCTGATGCAATCTCAAGTACTCCTCAAGTTAGGACTTTGTGCAGACTACATAGTACCTAAAGTCCACCACTCAGCATATGCAAAAAAGAAAAGAGGGCTATCAATTATAATAGTATACTACAATGAGAAATTGGCGTCAAATCTAAAAAGGAGCAGAGTACAGTTACAAAGTTTTGAATCATTTTACTGTCTACCATGCAACAGATCATGATCAGCGCCTCTGTGGGGCTCGCTACTAGCGAAGTGTGAACATGTGAATCACATAAAAATAATCCGCGTGTTATCAAATAATGATCTTCCTAAAGTAAAATACAAGAATTTTATGTTCACGGGTCTACTCATCTAGTTTCACATCTTAATTTAATTAAAAGCCAAGATTTTCTTTAAACGAATAGTGATCAACATTTAAAGAACTGAGCCTATTCCATAGTTTTAAACAAAGTATCAATAACAATGGGAGGTAATGGGAACACAAACCTAGGGCATTGTAATATTTTTATTTATATAACTAACCAATCTGTCAGGGGAAAAAAAGAGAAAATATCCCTGTTGCACGTTAGAATTTCAGATATGACCAAAAAGAGGGTGTAACCATTGCTGAAAGCTCCCAAAAGGTGTGAATCATATAATCTACTGTTTTTAGTTTGCTTAGTTTCAGCTTCACTCTTGAGTTGCAATATGACAACAGCAACAGCAGAAGCCTGCATCGATCAAACAAGTCATTTCACAGGTCTGTTTCTTTTCTACAACTTGCAAAAGCAAAATGATTGAACTTTATAATTTTTCTTCTAGTCACCTCCCTGACTCCCTTCATATTGTTTTTTCATGCAGGAGCAGGACCCTTTTATCATTAACAAACCAATCAAGAGCTGATTGCTTGGCATCACCCATTAGCAAACGGCATAATCTCACAAGGACCAAAAATTACAAATTAGCTACCCAATTTATAAGTTCAATAGCTTATACCAATTGTCGGTTAATAAAATTCATACTGATGAATAGGCCCGGCTCATTATACCAAGGGAATAAATCTGATTCTTTGAACATTGTGAAAATTAATGAAGGGACACAATGGAACACACTTACCCCAGAGTTATTCATCTTCCAGATTTCTAAAATACTCCCATCAAGAAAAGCTGCCCCAGATAGCAGTACACTGCAATACATAGTTATCGATAAGCTGCTAGTTTTCAATAGGAGTATCAGATTTAAAATACTAAGATCACCATAACTATAATAGTTCGTAGAAAGCAAAAAACACTACACTGAGCAAGTTTGCAATACCCAGCATGTGTTTGCTGAAAGTTGTAACAACCATAGTAACAGTTTTTCTCCAGTTTTCTTATGAAACTGGCCAAACTCTGCATTTTATTTGACCAAACACCAACGGAAACAATAGCCTGCAACCACAGTAAGTCACATTGCATATTTGGCTCCATTCTGATCTCCCTAGATTAGGAATGTCAGCACTACATCAGCTGACACTTATCAGGCGCAGAGTTCGGCTTCAGCTGGAACGCTGGCTTCAGATGGGCCACAGGAGGACAGGCCGAAGAGGCCCAGGACTGGCAATCCACGCTACACCGGGCCGGAGTGGACATCCAAGTGATCCAGCGACGGAGGCGTGCGCGCCGCTGCTTCTGAACCGTGTGGAGTGTTTTGATATATAGACTAGTACCTTCTTGTAGAAGGGGTATCAGCTATTGTAACGAAACCTATCTGCTACTAAGAACTCATCGTTGTTCCAGTTCCCTTGCTGTGCTTCCCTGCCTGGATTCCAATTCCCCTGTTCTTCCCTAATCTGCTGTTAACAAAATTGGTACTAGAGCCTACGAATCCCGCAACCCACCATCTCTATCCACCGCAATTTTCACCTGCCCACCCTGGAGCCGCACCAAATCGACCACGACTACTTCACTCGATTTCGCAAGCAATCGGGTGCCATGGATCCCAACTTCCAGCTCCTACTCGATGAGATCAAGTCCGTGAAGGCCGCGGTGAACGGAGTCGAGAGCCGTGTCGGCGCCGTGGAGACTTCTCTGGGCAGCCGGATCTCCGCCATGGACCGTTCTATCTCGGATCAGTTCAGTCGCGTGGAGGATGCCGTCCAGGTGTTCGACGATTGGCGGCCTTCCGTGGATGCGTCTGTGGAGGAACTCCGATCCGAGGTCAGCACCCTGCACAAGCAGGAGGGTGCGATTGAGAAGATGCGCGAAGAGATGATGGCAGTGCGCAAGTCCGTCAGCCGGGTGGTGCTCGAAGCCGCACCGACCATGGCCGCCGGCATCCTGGCGCAACCGGTGGTGTCCGCGGCGACTTCCTCCGCTGGACACCCAAATACAGGCCCTGTTATCGGGCACCGCGTCGAACCACGTCACCGGGAGTTTGAGTCTATGACTCCACTCCCGGTCAAGGGTACGCTCGATTTCAAATCCCACCCGTTCCCCAAACCCATTCCCCGTTTGCATCGTTCTCTTTCGAGTCCACAGATTGCTATTGATGAGCGTTTATTTGTTGGTGACATCGAGGGAGTTCGTGATCGATATACATAGTTGGGCCCTCAATACTCCAGTAGCAAGTTGCCGAAGTTCAATTTTCCTGTGTTCTCTGGGGAGAATCCTAAGCTCTAGATCACTAACTGTGAAGACTACTTCGAGCTCTATTCTGTGGAACCACACATGTGGATCAAGGCGGCAACTATGAATCTCTCTGGTGCGGCCGCTCGATGGGTGCAGTCGCTAGATCATCGTGGCCGTCAGTTCAGTTGGGAACAGTTTTGTAAGTTGGTGCTTGATCGCTTTGGGAAAAGCCAGTATGAAGCTCTGATTCGGCAGCTGTTCAGGATTCGTCAGACATCCACAGTCCAGGAGTATATTGACAAGTTTTTAGAGTTGGTCGATCAGTTGTTGGCTTATGCTCGGCACACAGATCCTCTATTCTTTGCTATGCGGTTCATGGATGGACTCCGTGATGACATACGTAATGCCGTTCATATGCAGAGGCCAAATTCTTTTGATGAAGCTTGTGTGCTGGCATTATTGCAGGAAGAGTTGCTAGAATCTACTCGGTGCAAAGAAGGCCGGCGTCCTGAAACTTTCACTTCCAACAAGTTTGCAGGCGTCCGACCTACTGTGGTACAAACCCCATTGACTGCTGATAAGAATGACAAAGCTGCACCGGCGGCTAGAGCTGAGCGTCGTGGCCGTGGTATGGAGGATTGACTTAACACTCTCCATTCATATCGCCGTGCACGTGGTCTCTGTATTCATTGTGGAGAAAAATGGTCCCGAGATCACCGTTATTCCGACAACATTCAGTTGCATGTTCTACAAGAGTTTTGGGATACTTGTCACAACAACGCCAGTTCTGATGACAGTCAGCCTACCGAAGAACCAGCCGAAGCTCAGGTCCTCTTGGCAGTGTCTCTAGCAGCTCTGAATGGCAGTGCAGCAGCGAGTACGATGCAATTCCAGGGAGCTATTCAAGAGTTACCAGTCAAGATTTTGTTGGACTCGGGCAGCTCTCATACATTTGTCAGTCTTGCTCTGAGCTCCAGGTTGACAGGACAAACTTCTCTACCTGTACCTCTCCGTGTTAAGATTGATGATGGCCAGGTTCTGGACTGTGCTGCCACTTTTCTGCAGTTAGAATGGGAGGTACAGGGTTGCTCTTTTCATACAGATGCTAAAGTACTGCCTCTGGCCCACTATGACTTGGTGGTGGGTATGGACTGGCTGGCTCAGCTCAATGCAGGTCGATTGGGCCCAGAAATGGTTGGTCATTCCATATGAAGGTGCTTCCCGGGCATTGCAGGGGGAGCTACACAGCTTGCCTCCCGGCTTGGTCATCCAGGTGACTGCTGTAACTGATCACAGCACTAATTCTGCTCCACCCACTCAACCGGCCGCTATAACTCAGCTTTTGCAAGAGTTCCAGTCTTTGTTCGAGCCACTGCAGAGTTATCCCCCGGAGCGTGCTTTTGCCCATGAAATTCGGCGATATCGGGTATTTGCTCCGTCAACGTTTCGCCTTTATCGTTACCCCCCGCTATAAAGGATGAGATTGAGCGCCAAATCACTACAATGCTCAACTCCGGCATTGTGCAACCTAGTCAAAGCCCCTTCTCCTCTTCTGTACTCCTTGTCAAGAAGAAGGACGAGACGTATCGGTTTTGCGTGGATTTGTGCATCTCAACGCGCCATCACGAAGAAAGGCAAAGTACCCAGTCTGCGGTGATTGAGGAGCTTTTGGATGAGTTGCATGGGGCGTCTGGTTTTCAACCTTGGACTTGACAACGAGGATATCATCAAATTAAATGTCAAGCCGGGTGAAGAACATAAAACGGCATTCCAAACTCATACAGGATAGTATGAATTCCGTGTGATGGCGTTTGGATTGACTGGAGCGCCCGCTACGTTTCTGAAGGCCATGAACATCACATTGGGGCCATTATTGCGCAAGTGCGTGTTAGTATTCTTTGACGATATCTTGATATTCAGTAGGACTTTGGAAGAACATATTGAACATGTACGCCTAGTGTTGCAACTGCTGCAACAGGACAGATGGCAAGCTAAATTCTCCAAGTGTGTCTTTGCTCAGCGACAGTTGCGTTATCTAGGACATCTTATCTCTGAACAAGGAGTTGCCACTGATCCGGACAAAGTGCAGGCAGTGTTGCAATGGCCAACTCCTTCCTCTGTCAAGGAATTGCGAAGCTTCTTGGGATTGGCCGGCTATTACCGTCGCTTCATACGCCATTTTGGTATGCTCTCCCGGCCCCTCACTGATCTTCTCAAAAACGGGGCACTATTCGTGTGGACTGAGGTTCAGGAGCAATCATTTTCGGCACTCAAGAAAGCTTTGACCTCAGCTCCGGTTTTGGCCATGCCCAACTTTTCTAAGCCCTTCGTCATCGAGACTGATGCTAGTGGAACTGGTGTCGGTGCAGTATTGATGCAACAGGGCCATCCTCTGGCATTCCTGAGTAAATATCTCAGTCCTCGTTTACAGGGCCTGTCCACTTATGAAAAGAGTATCTGGCAATTCTCATGGCTGTTGAGCAATGGCGCAGTTATCTACAGTTGGCTGAGTTTCAAATCCTGACTGATCACAAGAGCTTAGTACAGTTGGAGGAACAGCGTCTTCATACTCCGTGGCAGCAAAAGGTTTTTACTAGGCTCCTTGGCCTGCAATATCGCATTGTGTACAAGAAAGGCGTTGATAATGGAGCGGCCGATGCTTTGTCACGAGTTCCGGTAGTGCAATGTGCTGCCATGTCTGTCTGTCAGCCTGCATGGTTGCTTGAAGTGTTGCAGTCTTATGACAGTGACCCGGTGACTCAAGAATTGTTGGCCAAGCTCTCAGATAACTCTATCTCCACCTAATTACACTCTTCAAGATGGTCTTATTCGTTACAAGGGCCATATATGGGTTGGGAATGATGCTACCTTACGTCTAAAATTAGTGCAAGCAATGCATGCCAGCGCGGTTGGAGGACACAGTGGGGTACCGGTAACTTACCGGCGCATTAAGCAGCATTTTTATTGGCCTGGTTTGAAGGCCGAGGTGCGTGCCTTTGTGGCTGAATGCCAAATATGCCAGCAGGCGAAGCCCGACCGCAACAAGCTTCCAGGGCTTCTTCAACCGTTACCAGTGCCCGAACGTGCCTGGAAGGTGTTATCTTTGGATTTCGTGGAGGGATTGCCTATGTCTGAAGGGTACAACTGTATTCTGGTGATCGTGGATCTCTTCAGCAAGTATGCCCATTTTCTAAGTCTCCGTCACCCCTTCACCGTTGCTACAGTTGCTAAGCTCTTCATTTCTCAGGTCTATCGCCTTCATGGTACGCCTACTGCTCTGGTCTCTGATCGCGATAAGATTTTCACCAGTGCTCTATGGTGTGAATTGTTCAAGTTGGCCAAGGTAGAGCTTCACATGAGTACTGCCTACCACCCTCAATCAGACGGGCAGACCGAGCGGGTAAATCAATGTTTGGAGACCTTCTTGCGTTGCTATGTTCATGCTTGTCCCAAACAGTGGCATCAGTGGATTGACTTAGGCGAGTTTTGGTACAACAAGAGTTGGCATTCGGCATTGGGGCGATCTCCTTTTGAGGTGCTTTATGAATATGCTCCTACACATTTTGGCATCAGTTCAGCGAATGAGCAGCCTGTTACTGACATTGCTAGTTGGCTGCATGATCGTGAGCTGATGTCTACAGTTATACGGCAGCATTTGCTCCGCGCCAAGCAGCGTATGAAACATGCTGTTGATAGTCATCGTTCGGAACGTCAATTTCAAGTTGATGATTGGGTCTTCCTCAAGCTTCAACCCTATTTGCAAACGTCAGTTGCTGATAGAAGCAGTCAGAAGCTCGCTTTCAAGTACTTTGGACCTTACAAGGTGCTGGCCCGTGTTGGCTCGGTCGCGTATAGTCTTGAGCTTCCACCTTCCTCTACGGTGCATCCCGTCTTCCATGTTTCGCGGCTCAAGAAGGCGGTGGGTGCTCGCCACACGGTAACTATAACTCTACCTCCGGCGTCTGCTCAATGGAGTATTCCTAAGCGCATCCTCCAACGCCGTCCGGTGGTGCGTGGTAAGAAATTCATTCAGCAGGGTCTTATTCAGTGGTCTAACATGCCAGTTTCTTTAGCCACTTGGGAAGACCTGGAGTACTTGCATCAGCAGTTTCCTCGCGCCAATTTGTGGCTGCAACATGGCGCGCAAGAGAGGGGGAATGTCAGCACTACATCAGCTGACACTTATCAGGCGCAGAGTTCAGCTTCAGCTGGAACGCTGGCTTCAGATGGGCCACAGGAGGACAGGCCGAAGAGGCCTAGGACTGGCAATCCACGCTACACCGGGCCGGAGTGGACATCCAAGTGATCCAGCGACAGAGGCGTGCGCGCCGCTGCTTCTGAACCGTGTGGAGTGTTTTGATATATAGACTAGTACCTTCTTGTAGAAGGGGTATCAGCTATTGTAGCGAAACCTATCTGCTACTAAGAACTCATCGTTGTTCCGGTTCCCTTGCTGTGCTTCCCTGCCTGGATTCCAATTCCCCTGTTCGTCCCTAATCTGCTGTTAACAAGGAACTGGTCAACCATCTTGTGTGCTTAGTAAACAGCCCGAGCTGGTACTCATCAAAAGGGCAACTCAACTAAGCAAAGCTACAGACGAACCCCTCTTGCAAATGTTCCAAGCAACTAACAATTGGACATTCCCGGAAGCCCCCTTTTTGCTCGGCGGAAATAATAGACGAAAACTTACGATTTCGAAAGCCTGTTTGGCTTACCTGGCGAATCCCAGATTGATAAGGAAGCCTCGCCGAGTGACCGCCTTCAGCAAGAATTCCCAATCGATTGACCCCACCGAGGCGCCGGCACCTGCTGCCCCCGGAGGCGTCCGTCGCCACGAACCGCCGCCGTGGCCGTACCCATGACCGTACCCGTAGGAAGCCGACGAGGAGGCCCAACCAGAGGAGGAGGTGCGCGCGTAGGAAGACGTGGAACCGCGAAGGCGGAGGTCGTACTCGGCGCGGCGTCTGTCGTTGGAGAGGACGTGGTACGCGTCGGACGCCTGGCGAAACCGGCGCGTGGCGTCGGCACGGGCGGCCGCGTCGGTGGAGCCGGCGTGGCGATCAGGGTGGTCGCGCAGCGCGCTGCGGCGGAAGGCAGCCTTGATCTCAGCCTTGGTGGCGTCTCGCCGGATACCCAGCGTCTGGTAGTGGTCGCCCATCGCCCGCCTGCGCCAAGGCGATCGGATTCGGTCGCTGGATCGCAGGAGGAAAGGCGAAGGAGCAGGGAGAAGAGCCGGGGGTCTCAGGAGACGAAAGGGATCGGCGGCGACGGCGGCGTCGTGGCCGCTCTGCCTGCCGCGCCTTCTTCCCGGGCCCGGCTCGGCTCTTTGTAGCATACTGGGCCGAATTTGCGCTAAGCCCACTGAACCGAGGCTTCCATCTTCTGCCAACAGTCAAAACACCATTTGATTAATTGGATTTTACTTTTACACCCAATATAAACAGATTTTTCTCCTCAACAAAATGGATGGACAGGAAAAGGAACTAAGAAAATGAAATTTCTACAAACAATTTATTGCGTCGAAAAGTAGGAAGGTAAACATTTCAGAATGCCGAAAAAGATGCCACTATTATCACAACAGTACAAACTTCACACAGTTTGCGCAATATATTCACAACAGTACAAACTTCACAACAGTAGCCAAAGGATGGCTAGTCCAGTTGATTAACTGAGATATGCTAGTCACTTTGGCGGCACCCTCCAAGTCCTGAGTTCGACTTCCAGTGAGAGCGAATTTCAAACTGGGGGTTAAAAAAATCTCCTCGCCAGTCCCAGGTACCAAAGCACTGGTTTAAAGGAGACGGCCCATCTCACGAGTTACGTCTCCCAGTGTCAGGCCAGGGCCGGGGTTTGGGGTTTTCTCAGCGTGTGTGAGAAGGCCTTCTTCTTACGTATAATGCCCGGGGTGGCTTGCCCCTCGCAGGTTGAGTTTTTTTTATCACAACAGTTCAAACTTCACACAGTTTGCGCAATATATTCACTTGATCAGATGATATGTATGCCCAGCAAAACCAGAGCGGCAGATTTCGAAAATCAGATTGTATACAGCGTCCATCGTGCGGGACGGTTAGGGGGACAACAGACATATGAAACTTCAGTATCTAGGCATCTAGGGAGACACGAGTTTCCGGTGCACATGCTCGTGGAGAGAGTGCTCATCACCATCGTGATGATGGAACACATATGTTAAGACTCCGACAAGGCACAGCACAGTGCCGACGAGGATCTTGTCATAGCGCTCAACCCAGTGGAACTTGATTTGGCTAGCACCATAGAATGAAAGGGCCACCAAGGATGTCATAACTGTGATGGTGCTGCAGGAAGAAACGAAATGGATGAATTGAAAAGAAGAATCGCTGTAACAAGCATCTTTTTGGTACTTCATGCAACTATCACATTAGAAATAAATCTGAAGGAAATAAAGGATCTGAATGACAGCTAACAATACTTACCCCTACAAACCATGGTTGAACAAAAGTGTGAATTAGTATACAGATAAAAAAGAATTGAGAGCTGCACTAATAAAACTGCCGCTTATTTTAACATGAGTACATGACAATAACTAGTGATCCCGTCCTACTCTCGTCTAGATTGGTTCCCTCAGTCAATTGATCCTAATATACATATGTGCTACAACAAAATGATGACTAACGAAGCAAGAGAAACATCTCAAAAGGAAGATCTTGCAAAGCTGAAAGAAACGAAATTATGAGGTCATACTTAGAAAATGCATTGGTACACTATTCTACTTGAGTTTGTTCCTTTTTGTCTCAGTGTGCTCCAAGTATCAGCTAAGGTAACACAGAGTGCTCATAGGTCCTGACAGATGAAATCCTGCTGCTAAGAAACTTCTAAGAGGCGAGGAGGATGTAGGTAATCCTGATGATCATGGGTCAGCAATGCTACTTTTTTGCTTCATTATTTTAGATAAGGATAAAAACATCTTGCCATAATTAAATCTTTTTTGAACTTTAGTGAGTTAACACAAACCCAATAACAGACAGGGCATGATAGTACAATTTTAATTGGTAGTGCGAACAAGTAAATAACAAAAAAATAGTGGAGTGGAAGGAGGTGAAGACCTGAAGAGCAGCACAATGATCGCAAGAATCATCATTGAGGAAGAGTTGCCAACAGCAAGAAAAACTGGAAGAGTTGTTGCACAGGGTGATAATGCAGGTACAAGTACAAGACCGGCGACTGCCATCTTTTCCATTGGATGATTATGAGCATGGCTATGACCACCTTTTCCTATGGCAAACAACAGGATATAACTTCCTCCAAGAAAAATCAGCAACAGCGAGGCAAGTTTATGCACTGTTTCTTCGCCAGCTATAGTATTTGCCATAGTAACTGCAGTTATCCCGAGAAGAGCAGTAGAAACAACATGAAGAACACCGCCAAATGCAGCTGCAGAAGTTAGCAATCTTTTCTTAGTACAAACATATAGAAAGAAAGGCATCATTTGCAAAATAACAATGTCCTAATCACTAAATCACACAGAAAGTACAAGAATGAAGAATACTGACATTGCAAGTTTTTAGAGAGTACACTACCCAGGATAAGCAAACAGGGTGCACCAAAACAGTGGAAGCAAGATGAGATAAAACAAGATGTAGTGCATGAATCATAACTTTGTGTTTAATCATCATTAATTCTTAAGAGATCACGACGAATATGATGCAATTAGTACACTGCCAGCTTAGATCACAACTATAACTTCTCTCTTAGAAGCTGCTACAGCCTAATACAGAACCAATTTTAGGCATGTGCTGACAACTGGTCTAAACAAAGCTTTGTCAACACTTGTTTGCCCAAACATGGCTATGGATAGAACACATGACATTACTTGCATTACTAAGAAACACTGCAACAGCCATCTGTCACAATCACCGCAAACCGATGTACTCTCTCCGTCCCAAAATAACTGTCACCGTTGGTGTGCGTGCCACAAGTTTGACTTGATTTGTAGAAAATACGTGCAACATTTGTATCTCCAAATAAATTTATTTAAAAACTTGATTCAAATATCCTTCCAATGATACTAATTATGTACCATAAATATTAATATTTTTCAATATATATTTAGTCAAAGTTATTTATCGGGAAACAAAAACGACAGATATTTAGGGCCAGAGGGAGTACACATGAAATCAGCACAAGTCGGAAGAAGACATGGACACACGTTCCCTAGCAAATTGTATTCCCTGAACCGTGGAACAATATTCCACCAAGAAAGGAAGGTAACAGAAGCACATATGCAGTCTACTATCTCCCTACAAATCCATCCACGCAGAAAATGAGACCATGGGAAGCGTGGGCACCTGAATATGCTGTCATTGCCCATGCAATCTCATTTGGATGTTCAGGCAGCACTCAGCATATGCCATAGGCACTAGGCAGCAGCCAGGCACCACCACAGTACGCTACCCTGGCACAAGAACTGGCACCGTTTGTTTATGCCCCGATGCACAACCGGATCCAACCACGGGAACTAACCACCGAGAGCAGCCCACCCAACCTGAGTAAAACCCTAATGACCCTCTCTTGCCACGATCAATTGGGCGCGAGCCTTCACCCACCCTCGTCAAACTATGCACCAGATCTGGAGGCGGTAAACAGTAACGAGCTGCAATCGCAGCAACCGGCGAAAACGAGGCACGGGGAAGGAAGGAAGGAAGGGGAGGTGGGTACTGACTGACGAGGAGGGTGCGGGAGAGCGGCCAGCGCTGCGCGCGCGCGACGATGGAGAAGGGGAGCCAGTGCGTGGGGATGAAGGAGTGCAGCAGCGACACCGTGGCGATGCCCCCGATCGTCGACGCCTCCTCCGCGGTCCACCGGAAGCCGCCCAGCCCGCCGCCGTCCATCCCCTGCTCAATCCGGTCAGCTGCGCGCCACCGCCTCCGCCGCCGAGACTCGAGCCGCGACGAGCCGCAGTCCCCCGGGCGCCGCGACGGGACGGTTGGGGAGCGGGAGATCTGTGAAGGGGAGGGTGCGTGAGAGGTGGGAAGAAAGCGAGGGGAGTTGGAGTGCGAAGCGTGCGAAAGCGGTCCGGCCCCAACTGCGCAGGCCGGGGTCCCGTTCCGGCTAGACCGCTAGACGAGACGGTGTGCTGGGGTCCGCCGTATTCAGCCCAGCCCAGTATCTCTCGTCCTGTATTTCAGTATTTGTGCCTATAGTACATTGAAGCGCGCGATACAAGTAAACTGTGCAGATACGGATATACTCCATTTTCAAATCAAATTCTTCGTGAAATATGTTTTGTGTTTATTTGAACAGCACTTAAACGGAAAGTGGAAACTTTTGTTTAGATACTAAATGGTGCGTTAAATAGTTTAACTATTTATATGATAAAAACGGTCTAAACAACTTAAACAAAACAGAGCATCTCAATATAGAGAGAGTGGGATTTTTTTATAGATTTGTTTCAAAGAGGCTTTAGGTTGGGAAAGGAGTCTTGGTAGCTTCCAGGAAGTTTTTGAATACCGGATCCTTTACAGACAAGAGACTAATATCATATAAAATTCTTTATGCTTTCAACTATTTTGTGGACCATGTGGAACATCTGAAATAAAATGGGGATAGAGAAGAAGTTTCCCCGATCATCTAATGAATTTTTTCATAAAATATTTTGTATCCTACAGAAATGGCAATTATTATTGGAGAAGGGTGATATCAGATACTTGAATGACAAGATTAATTCAATGACAAGCTTGCTGGAAATCTTCTGAAAGTATACTGAGAATCTGGAAGTAGAAGGGCTTTTGTGAGAATTTAGATATAGCGCTTAGCTCTTTTTTGTTTTGCATGATTGTTTCATCTTTGTTCTCTGGTTTGAACTAGGAGGGTTCAATTTTCTTTGTTAGTTGGCAATCCCAGCGGTGATGTTGGTGTGAGTTTTTAAATTGTGTAAACACTAGGTAGCGTGTCTGTGCGTTGCTACGGGATAACTAACAATTTATACTAAAAACACACGGATCGCACGATAAGATAACAATACTGTAAAAATTAAATATCAACGTTAAAATTACAGTTAATCCAAAAAACAAAGTTTGTGAAATTAACAGTCACGGAGAGCGCAGCGTCACAGGCTTATAAACTCTACTTTATAGACCTTTCCGTGATGCATCTAAGATAATGTTTTATATCGGCAGGAAGAAATCTCCGATATCTATTTCTTTCGTATGCGCCAATAAATCCACAAATAAGTTACGCCACATCTCCATACCATCCCGCATACCAAAGCTCGAGTATATATGTCAATATTAGTGCCTGTCGCGTGGGTAATATTGCGTCTCTTAAAAAATCTTCCACAAAAACTTAAAACAAAGTGTTATACCCATCGTATAAATATGTGTGGCTTTTGGTCTATTCCACGTAGACATATACTGTAGAATAAGATATCCACGTAAAGTGTACGTGGTAAGATTCACGATCGATATATAGAAATAGTTAAATCGTAGATATTATTATTGCAAGCCATAGTGACTCTGCGTTAGTTACACATCTATGTCCTCTGCAATGTTTCCTTCCCGTCTGAATTTCCATTTGAAGATATCCTCATTCCATCCAGGAACCTTCCCGTCTGAATTTCCATTTGAAGATATCCTCATTCCATCCAGGAATATGTACATTCACTGCGTCGTCTGTACTTCAAGATAAATCCAAGAGTGTACGGCATACATCGGTATTTGGTGTGTCTTTATACCGATCTTCAATAGGTCTAGGATCAATCATAATAAGCAACTTCTCCTTACGATCGAAAATATAAAGCATATACTTTCGAGCGTGTAGCCATGACAAAAAAAGCGCAAACATAGTAGCGTTTAGAATAGTATATAGGAAACAAGTAAGAAAAGCGAGAACAAGCGACTTTATATATCTGCATTGTGCTAAGCTGTTTTCCATATCCTCACATACACCAATCGCAGCAGTCATTTCTTTCTTAGTGTATTTTTTACGATATTCTAGCATTTTTGTTAAAGCACACATTTTTTGGAAGAGAAGAATATCGAGTCAGGATTAGTATAACTTGGCCTACTTTATACAATTAGGAGAACAATAAATAAGACAATAAATATAGCACGATAAGAATTTAAAAATGTGCTTACCACAGAATCTCGAGTCCATGTGATGCTTCGTAATACTATTATATTTTTTCCTTGTATTGTACTCTCGAGTCATGCAAAACGGACACCTAAGTTGAAAGCAGTTCTAAGAGATGTCTCGATTGTTCGTTAACAACTCTTGTAGGTCCTTGACACTTAGGGCAATCATGGAGGATGAAAACCTTTAACCCAAGGCTTTCAAAGCAAAGCATTAGACATGAGATGATGGTTTTCGTCATATAAGATAGCACACTATTATTAGTAAATAAAGTAATTAAAATAAGTATGTAGCTTACTTCAACGTCGCTTCATCCTGAATTGCCATGACGTAATCATACAGTAACTCAGTCATCTCTTCCTTGTTCATTGGCATGTCTTTCATGGCCTCAAATGCCCAAAACTCATCAGGATCTTGGTTGGCATGGACTTGTGGGGATTTATTCTGAGTTTGTATGCGTTGAGGGGTGCCCGTTTGAACCACTAAGCATTCGATCTCCTCATAATGTTTCTCTTTTTGTGGACACTTGATCACCATCTTTGGATTCTCTATTATGGCACGATCGCTTGGACTTTCAATATTTTCATCCCTATCAAGATATGGAGCACCCTTTCATTTGTTTAACTCTAATGATAGCAAGATCACCGCAAGCTTCAATCTAAATTCTTTCATATCATCCTGCATGATAGTATGAACCTAATTAATTATTAATTAAAAATCCATAGCTAGTGCACTCTCATAACTTGTGGTAAGACGCATAGTTTACCTTATTGAACTCGTCTAACAAATCGTTCCCAGTCCAATACTCCATAAAGTTTATTAAGAATAAACCGCATGAAAAACTACAGTAGGGGACCGTGACGCCTAAGAGGGGGTTGAATTAGACGACTTAAAATTCTACTTCTAAACTATGGCATCTTTTTCTAACCTTAGCAAAACCTATGCAAAAGATAAACTATCTAAATGTGCAAATACGGTTTTTCTAGTATGTTGCTATCTCTACCGCAAAAGGAGTAATACAATCAATGTAAATGCAGAAGCTAAAGAGCAAGATAGAGATATGCAAACTTCCGTCGACGACTCCGGTATTTTTACCGAAGTATCGAGAAGCACGCAAGCTTCCCCTGGTCCTCGTTGGAGCCCCTCGCAAGGAATCTATAACACCCCATGTGTTTGTCACCAATTAAGTAATGGGTTTGAACTCAAACATGGCATGTTAAGTGGTGATGAAGGTGTCAAGATCAAATCTACAAGAGTGAGCTCCAACTTAAACTCGGGCAACACACCTTTGCTTGCATATTGGCCCTTTTTGGATATTTACCTAAGTAATGTTGAAGGTGCTTATTTCATGTGTCTCACATCAAATTCCACCCACATGAATGATTGGAAAAGTTTCATTAAGTTTGGAATCAAGAAGTCACCTGAAATGATAAGTTAAAATCTTTCTTGGATTGCTTTATTAAGTGAATAGAATTATAGGTCATCAACCAAACCTTGCTACCTTGTCCAAACGACTCTAATTGAACTCTACAACAAAATTCATGAAGGGTTCGTGTTGAGCAGAACTCAAGAAAATGCCTTAATCGGTCTAAAACTCTAATTTAAGTTTTACCGCGATGCTACTTTGACCTATGTTGACCAATTGCTTACATTGCTTGCATGGAGTTACACCTTAAATAAAAGTTAAAGTTTAAGTTGAATAGAACTAAATTTGTTTGATGCTCAAGAGCTAATTCAGTGCCTAGCTAGGTCAAATGGAGCTCACAAGAATCAACAAACTGCTGTTTTTGGAACCCTAAAATTTGGCTAAGTGTAGATGACGAACTTCCAGTTTTCAGTTTCAATGTACCCATATTTGGCGAATTTTAGTTTGCAAACCATTTCGAATTTGAGAAAACTCCTTTAAGGAAAGTTAGAGTACTCTTGTAGCCCTACACAACGGTGTAATCGGTGGAACAAATAATCGATCGGTTTAGGAGATATGATGGGAGAAAAATAGAATTTCAGCTTGTATTTTCGCGGTGGTATTAGAATTTTGAATCAGTTGAACAGTTTAAATGGCCGACCGACCACAGGTGCGCGATGTCGCGTGGCGTCCCAGCTCACCCCGCGCTTGCCACCTCGCCCTCGTTCGCTCACCACGTCGCTCCTCCGATTGAGAAAAACCTAGCCCTACCCTCCTGCCCTCTCCATTCTCCTCCCTCCTGCTCGCTCGCTCTCGCGCTTTCTCCCACTGCTCTCGGGCCTAGGAGCGCGGGCGCGCCATGGCTGCCGCGGCAAAGCCATGCCCCATCCACCCTCGCTGCTCGACACCTCCAACCATCTGAGCACCCATCCCCACGCCCCTCCAGCGCCTCCTCGCGTCGTCCCCCAGCCAGCGAAGCGCCGGAAAGCACCGCCGCCGGAGCAACAGTCGCAGCAGCCGCTTGTCTCTGTGGCCAGGCCACTACGGGCCACCTCGGGCCGAGCGGAGCAGCCCCACGCGTGCGCGTCGGCTCCCTGGTGCTCCACCGCCACTTCCCCGAATCCAGCATGGCCCCCAATGATCGGAGCCGCGAGCTCCGACGGCCTCCCCTGCTCTGATTCGCGTGAGGGGCTGCGTACAACAATTAGAAGAAAGGCAAGGACCAAACTGCAAACCGTAGACTCTTATGAATAGTGCCTTTTGGACCTATTTGTTTTAAATCGGCTAAAGGTTTGGAAAATCATAATAAATCATAGAAAATTTGTAAAATAGCAAATAAGGACTTTTTGGAATCCTTGTGGAATTGTCTATGTAGTAGATCTATAATATTTCATGTTTTAGTTTAAAGTTTTAGCTATGAAAATAGGTTTATGTATCTAGGTTTTCAATTCTAGTTGTATTTGTCTTTTTCATAACTGCAGTTGTAGGGCTCCAAATGAAGTCAAATTTTTGTGGCATGCTACTCATGTGATATTTGATGTGTGGTAAAAATTTCATGGTCATTGGTTGCTGCATGAGTGAGTTATTGGTTTATCTTGCTCTCGCATGATTTCTTGCAATAGCAAATTATCTTTTTCATAGAGGCAGCTATACTTATGCAAATAGTATGAAATTTGTACAGTAGACTATTGAGAGGATATGTGAGCTACTGTAATTTTTGTAGAATTTATTGTGCATTTTTTGTATATGTTCATAAATACACCTTGATGTCTAAATAAATTAAGAAATGCTTTAAGAAAATTTATTTAGAGGTGAGCACCATGCTTTCTGGTGTTATTTAATCATGTGTGAAATGTTGGTAAAGTTGGTTTTGCCCAATTATGTGTTTGCAACATAAGTTATTAATTATTTTCTTGCCGATGTGGTTTATGGACAGATCTAGGAACTTAGCAAAGTTCTTTATGATAATGTGCTTTGTTGGAAAACTTGTTTATACAAAAGTTGTAGATAATTCATGTATCTAGCTTCTGTTAAAATTTGGTGTCATTTGGCCAAGTAGTTTAAGAGTTACAGCTGTTTAAAGTTGGGTTACAGAATTGATTGCTCTCTGTCTTGTTTAGACCAGTTTCTGTAAATATATAATTTCAACCCACTTAACTTGTAAATCATGCTGTGATGGTTATAAATGAAATGTAGAGAATTTCATAAGCTTTCCTGAATGTCTTGTTTCATGGCTATTGGATTTGTATAACTCTAGTTATGATCCAAACATGAAGCTGTTGTTTTCAGTCCAGAAATAGACATATGCTAGTTGTGGTTGTTTACTCCATGTGTTGCTAAGTGTGGCTTATGCCCTTGTTGATGGTCAAGATATGATACTTGTGACCTTGTTAAACTTGTGTCATGCTTGATGTGCTTGCTCTCTATAGTTAGTTGTGTGATGTTAGTTAAATAGCTATTGGTGTCTATGTCTTGCATAATCTTGTGTTTGTCTTGAATGCTTATGTGATGCCTCTTGTATTACCATTCTTCATATTCATGCACTTGCATCTTGCATCTCATCTAGGTGCGCTAGATGAACCACGTGAAGGACGTGATGTTGGAGCCGAACCCGAAGACGGTGTATGGTGGACCTATCCCGAAGGTGGAAGGACTGGACAAGTGCTAGGACGGGAGATGTTCACCAAGCGAGTGTCGTCTAACAAACACTAACCTAGTGTTGGATTCCAGGCAAGCCCCGGAGCATTATAAGCCTCCCTATTTTAATAATGTCACTTAAAGTTATTCGTATTGCTGCATTACGTGGCAGGAGTTGTTTGGAAACACTTGCTGCATATTACCTTCCTTGACCAGAAATATCTACCATGAATCCTATTTAAGTCCAGGAACGTTTATCATGCTTAGCTCTGCTTAGACCGGTAGAAGTTGGGTGATTTTCTATCACCTGCGAGCTATAGGTGATAACTTGATCACGGTTGGCTATATTATGCTATCGTAGAACATAACCTGGTAATGTGGAATAAATGGAGACTGGGCGGAGTCTTATATGTGGTATTGTAGTGATTCCATCTGTGTCGATTAAGGACCGATCGTTGCTCGTCCCTCTTGTCATGTTGAACGCATGCCTCACATTTAGCTGGCCGGATAAGCCGTTCCGACCGCGAAGCTAGTAGCACTATTTGGGCGGGGGTCTACATGGGTGCGCGTATTGGTGCTGATGGGGGTATGATAGGGACGCGAAGAGTGAGCCCAAGGGTAGGTGCGCCCTGATTCCTGGCAGTCAGGCGGTCCCTGGGTACTGCGGCTCCAGATTGTCCCGCGGCTACCTAAATAGTGTCCTTGGTGATCTAAGCTACCCTGGCAGGGGAAGCATGGTTTGTGTGAGGAATAAATCACCAGCTGGTTAGGAATCGATTCGAATCGCCATCGCTCCTGGATAGTGAGCACTTGACTCGAGCTACAGCATCGTAGTAATTATGATGGAACACTGATGGTTATCTGGATGGTATGGGATATGTTAAATCTAAGTTGATAACTGAATGTTATTGGTTAATCAAGTGATTGCTATAGTATAGGTGCTTACCTAGATGGATAGGTCATAATAAAGATGATGCAAAGTACTTAAAATGGTTTCTTCATGATAGCTTATGCTTTTCGCAAACCAGTCAGCTAGCCCACTAAAGAAAGCCTTGCATAATCCTTGGTGTCGTTTTATTTTGGTTTAAGACGGGTAAGTCTAGCTGAGTACATTTGAGTACTCAGGGTTTATCCCACCATGTTGCAGGTGAAGTTCTTGGCCTACGGAAGATGGTGGCTAACCGCCGGTGGGCTCGGTGACTCTATATTTACTTCTCACCTATATGCTTTTATCTGAGGATGTCACTTATGCTAGCAATGTATTTAGAACTTATATTAATATAATCATTTGAAAGCTATGTTGTTTTCTCTGATCAATTTTAAAACCCAAACTTGTACTATTATTTGTAAACCCAATTGTAATATTATTTCCACTGCACCTCTGCGTATGTGATGTGTATTTGCTTAATCACACGATCTTGGTTGTGATGTTGATTTACCAAAGTCCTTCGTGACACTCGGTGGACTACCGGGTTTGTATAAGTGAAAGTATGCGCGTGTCAACGTGTCAGCGGGGATAGCCATACTTGATCTTGTATAAATTGGGCGGTTCTGTCACAGAATCCCTGTCAAGGGCCAAGCTCCTGGTCGGGTAACTCTGTGGATAGCCTCGGGCCTTCCCCATGCGCAAGTGGGTCTCCGACGTGCCTTCTGGCAAGGCTCTCCCGGATGGTCCCTGTCGTCTTCACTATCAAGCTTCCGGCCGAAACGCTGCGGACGTTGTTCCCTTTGGTACACGATGGCGGCCACACCACAAACACGGTTGGTGTGATCTCGCAAGACTACAAGCCCCTCTGATGTACAACAATGGTGTGCGCAAGCACCGAGTGGTAAGAGGTATACAAACCTCACTAAACGCTAGGCCTAAACCTAGAGCAAGCGCATAAGCGGTGGTTTAATCAACCTAAGCACTTCACAAAGCACCTACGCTAATCACCTAATGAATCACTAAGCACTATGCAAGTGGAGATCACTAAAATGGTGTATCAACACCCTTGATGTGTTTCCTCAGCTCCACTCACTTCAAATGGCCGGTTGGGGGTCTATTTATAAGCACCACTGAGAAAGTAGCCGTTGGGGACGAAATCCTGTTTTTCTGCTACTAACCGGATGCTGATCACGTCCTGACCGGACACGTCCGGTCGTCCCGACCGTTAGAGCCGTGATCAACTAATCGGACGCTGCCAGCGTCCGGTCACATGCCACCGGACGCGTCCGATCATAATTTCGCCGCTCTGGAACCTTTCTGTACTTGATCGGACGCTGCAGTCATGCGTCCGGTCGATTTTTCCACTGTAGTCATGCGTTCGGTCGCGCCTACTGTTGCCGAGCCTCTTGGTCGGAGCGTCCGGTCGCTTTCTGCCCGCGTCCGGTCACCTCTATGAGCTCATTTCTTCATGATCTTGCGTCCGGCTTGGTTCCTATCTTCGTGCTTGGACTTTGCTTGATATCTTGGGTCTTCTCTTGTGCTTCTAAGGTCTTGCTTATGGTGTTGATCATCGGATCATCACATCGCATTTGTCCAAGTCACGTCTTGCACCCTATTGAACTACAAAACAATCACTTACAAATTCATTAGTCCAATTTGGTTGTGTTGGTCATCAAACACCAAAATCCAAAGTAAATGAGTTTAGGGTCCATTTTCCTTACAATGTCCCCCTTTTTGGTGATTGATGACAACACGACCAAAGCAAGCAAATAATAGAATTTTAAAATTTGAAAACTACCTACTTGCTAGGATGTAATGCAGGGGGCAAGTTTATATGATGCTAAAAGTTACTACTTGTAAGACTAAAAGATACCACATAAAAACTTATCTTGCCCTTGCAAATGTCCCTATGTGGCATTATGGATTTAAGCCTTACTTCCTACAAAATCTCCCCATAACATAGACTAATCCATAATCCACTATCCTCCCTTTCTCGGACCATTACCACTTGTAGACCATTATGATCTAGCTTTTGGTCCTATAAATTAATGCTTGCTTTTGGTCCTCTAAATTCTCCCCATTTGGAATCAAACACCGAAAAGGAAGACATTAGTAACACAAGGGAGGATCAAACTTTGTGAATCTTTGTATGTGGAGTGGAATATGTCACAAAACTTGACTATCACATTATATAGACTAAGCTCCCCCTAAATATATGCATACATATGGTAGAAGACAAAGCATATGCATAGTTGGCAAATTATTGCTCAAGGAAATTTAATCTATATAATGCATAGAGAAAGCATATAAATATCAAAATGAAATCAACATGATGATATCGATTTAGAAATACCACATATGGAAACCAATTTGATGAAGGCAGTATTGATATTAGAAATACCACATGTGGGTCTTACAGGTCTGAACTTGTTGCCCAAGGACGCCATTGATGAAGTCAGTATTGATATTAGATAGATTTGGATGTACTTGGTAGAATTGAGAGAAAAAAAAGATCCTACCTTAGTCAAGAAAATAGCACTATCATGTGTTGTTTCACTAAAAGGAAAATATAGTGCTAATTGAAATACTGGATATGACACTCATTGTTTCTATTATTGTTGTTCTATAATGAAATGCAAGTCAGTGTAATCAACAATAATATTTTTACTGATTCCCATCTGCCTTGAATTTTGAGTTCTATTAAACAAATATTTTTGGTCACTCTCCTCACGGATCGATGAAATATAGAGGTACAATTTAATTTCCATATACCCTGTATTTCTTCTCTTTTCTTTTCTTTTCATTCTCTAAGACTGATTTTAAAAACTTATCTAGGAGTAGCAAGAACCATGGACATACCTTGAGAAGAGTCTTTCTAGTGCCCATCACAAAACCTGCATCAGTGTTTCCAATTCCAGTTGAAATTTGACCAAAGGGCAAAGGCATCTACGAAGAATCAGTAACCAGGAAAACCTAGACTGAAATTGGAGCAAGTTAATGCTTCCCCGTATATTGTACAATCACAGGTGACCTGTACTCGGAAGACTCAACAAGGTACCTCGCCTGGTCGACAGCAGCCATCTCGAGAAAGTGCAATGAGGCAGACACCTCCACTGTAGTCTGGATTGGCCTGCAAACAACTTCGAAATGTAAAATGTTCTGGAAGTGGGGGAAACTACATGATTTTCACAGCTAAGGTAATGTTTAGTCCCCTAATTTTCTGAATTTGACATTATGCAAAAAGAAGATTACCCGTCACATCAAACTTGCAGTATATGCATGAAGTACTAAATGTAGACGAAATCAAAAACTAATTGCACAATTTGATTGTACTTTACGAGACGAACGTTTTGAGCCTAATTAGTTAATGTTTGGATAATTATTATCAAATACAAACGAAATGCTATAATGCGCTACAGCGCAGCTGGAAATCCGGCGGCGCCAATTTTGGCCGGAACTAAACGCGCCCTAAAAAGAGTAAAAGGTGTCGTCGTCATGTGGGGGTGCGGTGTCGTCGTCGTTCCGCTCGGTAGGGCAGCCGTACGTGCGTCGATGAGGCGAGGTCCTCTGCTACTGACTTGTCTGCTCGGTAGGCCAGCAAACACCGAGCAGCCAAGAAGGGGCTGGATGGCCACAAGCTGAAGGGATAAAAAAATAATAATAGTACTGCCAGGAACATAATAAAGGAACAATTAATAAAAATACAGTCATGTTCTTGCCAATAAAAAGGCAGTCCAATTTAAACAGCGACGATCCAGTTTCATGTGCAGCAATACATATTGCAAGTCACAAAATAGACAGTTGATGAATTGTGTTTATTTGCAGAACATCAATCTTGAATGTGCAAGTGAAATATCAATAAGACTGTGCAAGGTCATTTGTGCCTTGTGCATTGATAAGGATAGACTGTGATGAGGCTTCGCGATAGAATGTGCAGGTTCCTAAAAAACCTCTTATTCTAGCTGATGATTGATTGCTCTATGCCTACCTTTTGTAGTTCTACCATTTTGATGCTGCTTCTGCTTTTACTTAGTTAGCTCCAGGTGTCCACAGAATTGCAGAGTAATTGAAAAGGTGCTACCAAGTATGCGCCTGTCAGTCATGTTAAAAAATGTTTCGAAGAAACTATAAATTGTTGGATAAAAAATGCTAAATTTATATTATTAAATCCATACTACCTGTACAGTTCAGTCTTGCATTTTTACAAATGAAAATGTTTCAAGCTTCCATTCTACAAATATGATGCACTGAACTTAGATATTATTACAGGATCCTTGGCCTATGATGGTCTTTGGACAATAATCATGTCTCTATAAATGAATAGATGAGATGATGAGCTCACCTACACCAAAATTTATCAGGTTTGAGTGAACTATGATATTAATTCAATGGTTGTTTGATGAAACCAAAAGCTTTTGGTTTAGACGCAAAAACCTGGTCCACTAATATTATATGGGATGAAGGCGGCCAAAGTAGCACATACTGCAGCTAAAGGACATGGAGGTATGCACAGACGACATGAAAATGCTAGAAAATACAATGACTCAAGAAAACAACCTAAACGGTAGCTGCAAACTGACCTAGTCTGTTACAAAAGACAGGAGATTTCTCTCTTCTGTTCTGAACTACCAAATTCTAAAGCTTCAAATCAATCTGAGTAAAGCTGCTGTGCTGACATCGTTTACTGATTTTCTGTACCCTGTCCACTACCTGTCCGACAAGTCACGGTACGGTCAGACAGGCTCCGCGCTGTTCTGGTTCTCCGTCTAACATTGGCCAACTTTGCGGTCTGTTCGCTCGGTCGTAAACGATCGTAAATTTTTAGCTAGAACAGTATTTTTCTCTCACACCAAACCAGCCAGCAGTAATAATCCACGATCGTATACGATCATTTCAGCCCCAGCCGAACAGGCTGTTGGTTGTTGTGAGTCTGCCATTTGGGTTAGAGTACGACAGCCCCAGCTGCAGCGCCTAGACGTGCATCGCTTGCTCCGCTCCATCAGAAAAAAGGGAGGGTCCTTTTCTCCATGCCATCCTCGCTTTTTCTCCCTTTTCCTCTCGGGTGTGTGCTCTCCTTGCAATGCCGGGCCAAGACACTGTGTGTGGATCAGACTCGCCGGCCTTCATCGTAGGAGCCCCATGCTGGCACATCTGGCCCATTGTGCATGGCGGACGTGCGCTCTCTCCCCTTTTCCTCTTCCCTCGGCTCCCTCCTCGCTGCGAAGATCTTGGCCCCCCTCCCCTATGAGGCCGTCGGGTCTTGTCACTCTTGTTTTTAAATGTGCGAAGATCTTTGCGCAGAACTGATATATTTTATTATACAACTGAAAGGATCAAGGTGCCCAAGAGGGGGTTGAATTGGGCTAACTCTAAATTTCTTTCAATAATTAAGTCCTACACTTAGCCGATCTCACCCCCTTATGCCAAGGAGTATTTCTATTGTTCTACCGCACAAAAGTTTTGCACCCTAGGTTCCAATCCTACTCTTGCATGACAATTCTAAGAATGTAAATACATGAATTGAATTGCTCAAATATAAATGTTTAAAGTAAAGACAAGGAGAGGAATGCGGCGATATTTTTTCGAGGTATCGGAGAGTCGCCACTCCCCACTAGTCCTCGTTAGAGCACTCGTGCAAGGGTGTAGCTCCCCCTTGATCCGCGCAAGGATCAAGTGCTCTCTACAGGCTAGTTCTTTGACACTCCGTCATGGTGAATTGCCCACAACCGCTCACACCATGACTTGGGTCATCCACAAGCTCTGCCGGATGATCACCAAGTCTCCAATCACCACCGAGCCGTCTAGGTGATGGCGATCACCAAGAGTAACAAGCACAAACTCTCACTTGACCAAGACAATCCTAATGAGAAAGGTGGATGCACACTTGCTACTCCCTATGCACTAATGAGGTCCTTAATCTTGGATTATCAAATCTCAATCACCCCACTAGGCTCTTTCTCTCTCTTATACTTCAAAGGTGTTTCTCAGCTGAACAAATGGACAAGAGAGTTAAGTTGGACGAGTAGGAGAAGTATATATACTCCCTACTTTAAAACATAACCGTTATTGTCCAACTCAGCAGTTTTCGAGGTGACCGGACGCACCGGTCGAAGTGACCAGACGCGTCCGGTCAGTAGCCAATGGCTATATGGCGTCAGCCTGTCAGAGAAGGCTGTTGGAGTGACCTGACTCTGGCCAGCTTCCGGTCAACATCCACCGGACGTGTCCGGTCAGAAATTTTGGTCTCTGGACCCTCTCTGATGTTGACCTAACGCTGCAAACTCAGCGTCCAGTCGTTTCATGTTCAGCGTCCGGTCCTCCCTGACAGCGAGGCCCTACTGCTATGACTAGAGGCGCGTCTAATTCCAATCACTGTGCAGCGTCCGGTCACTCCTCGGCTTCTGCTGTGCGCACTGATCACTGACTGGACGCAGCACCTGTGAGTCCGGTCATCACTAAATCAGCGTCCGATCAACATTTGGCCCTCTATTCACTTCCAATTCAAAATCCTTTGTGAATGAGGTTGACTCCAATTGATCTTTTGGCTATTTCTAAGCTACATAGTGCTAAGTTTGACAAATGTGTACCACACCTAACCCATTAGACTCACCTAGGTCAAGCTACTAGTTTATACCCCCTTAATAGTATGACCAAATGAAAAACAAAGTCCTAAACTACTCTAAGTGTTTCTCCAACGCCAAATGACACTTAGAACTAGTCCGTCCTTAACCTTGTCATCCATCCTTTGAAAACCGAAACGGTTTTCATCGATAGGGGCATGAAAATCATAATTGCCCAAACAATCATCATTACCATGACCTAACTCAAGTTGCCTCTGCAAAACACACGTTAGTCACAGTAATCTCGTGTCGTCATTAATCATTGAAACCCAACTAGAGGCCTAGATGCTTTCAACAACGATGACTAATTGTTTCATTTCTTCATGTTACCTACCGAGGTTTTGGGGTTGTGCAATGATAAACTTTTTTCTTTAGACTGAGGCGATAGAAAATGTCATTATGGCTTAGCAATTCTCTTTTCCATGTGATGTTCTATTTTTATTGGGTGCTTCTTTGCATTTGTTACTGAGCGTAGGTCCATTGTCAATGATGTGTTTAGTTCACATAATTTGTTGGTTGTTATATTACTGAGCACACCCTATTTCCAATGATGTATTTACTCAGCGTAGATTCATAGCTGGGTGGCTGCAATGGGTGCCTCTCTTTCAGTTTGGTACAGTGGGTGCACATATTCATAGTTTTTGGAACCCATCTGTTACTGCACCTGCTTCATAGTCTACCCCTACAAACCGTAGGTTCTCCCTGGCAGCTTGCCTACAACACGTCGCCCCAAATTCATATGTTGAGCCACGTCTCTCTGAATTCGCTCCCGTGGACACCATTGAGCCACGTCGCCCAGAAATCGCCGTCCACACATTTCCTTCCGAAATATCTCCATGTCTTCTCTCCCCTTATTCAGCCTGTGATGAAAATTCCATATCCATTGCTCGAGGATATGATCTGATGTTGTTTCGCTTGTGAGGTACTAGGCATGTCCTATTACTTACATTATGTGGTTTCCGAGAGTAACCCATTTGTCAACATGCCTTGAAGCTCCAAGTTGATGAATAGATGATGATTGACGGATTACTAAGGCTCCTAAGAATTCTGTCTTCAATGAAAAAAACCTTGCCTTTCTCATTGCTGCAACAGAGATAGAGTTTTAAGTCATGACAAGTCCCATCATATGCTCAACCACAGCCACTTTTGAAGTTCACCTCAGTCCTATTGAGATTTTCCTTGCACTCATTTTGCATACAGCTTGCAGCTGAAAAAGATCTTACACCTCTTCAGAACCATGGGTACATATTTTCCATTCTATACTGAATGCTTTGAAGCCAGGAATTTTCTAGAAAATCAGCATGTTATCCAATACTAGATGATAAGCATGTCATGGTTTCCACATCTGTCTTATTGGTCGTGCCAATTATTTATCAATCTAGGCTTATGCAAAAATAGGTTCTTGTCCAATAAGGATAAGCATGTCAAGGTTTCCCTATTTGTGTTCCCTGTGATTGAGCTGTTGCTTTCAAAACTGCCACAGGATGCTAATGAAGGTCGATGTCTCCTTAGTACCGCTTTCATTATATTGGAACAAAAACATTGTCTGTGGAGTTTTTTTCCCTAGACTTTAGTTCATAATAATGCTAATGAAGGTCAATGTCGTGCTCTGCATATTCTCAGGTTCATCAGGTCGTTGCGCAACACAGGAAAAAAAACAGCGAAGCCTAGCCATTTCTTACCTATTTACCCCTTTATTTAAGGCTTGATTATTTTGGCGATGGCAACGACAAATCATTAATCATTAACAACAACAACAAAAACAACATAGCCTTTGTGTCAAAAAAAAATAACAACATAGCCTTTCAGTCCCAAGCAAGTTGGGGTAGACTAGAGTTGAAACCCACCAAGAGCCCCAAGTCACTGGGATAATATATCAGGTAAGGCATGGTGCCTAATATACCTGTGAATCTGTAGCCAACCACAAGAAACTAGCGCCAGCACGTCTAATGGCGCTTATTTCCTCTACCTAAAGGACTCATTTCATGTTTACTGGACGGTGTGTTGTGGTATGACAGATCCTGGATCCTATCCTGCAAACTCTTCGAACTATTAGTTTACCATTAGGCCAATAAAATTTCTTTGATGCTCCAAAACAGCTCTTATTTTCCTTATCTTTTCATTGCGCTAGCTGCTTTACGTAAGATGTTTATGGTATCTTATGGCTACTCAGGTTATATGGTTATGAGAGTTCATTTCAGTTTAGTTACAACTGTCAGATATATTTGGCAGAGTTGAAGGTTGCACATCATACCTATGTTACATCCTGCATTGTATAAAAGGTATGGAGTATGGTGGAGAAAATACTCCTCCATTTTCACTGTTTGTTTCCATTCACATGCTATCTGAAAATCACATGTAAATCACTACAGATTCTAGGAGCTGGCAAAACATATGGCTCCATTTTATGATTTCGGCACCAACTATTGATTATCACAAGTTTGTGTACGTTCAGACCTCATAGACGGTCACTGAGTTCCTATATCTGCAGCTTTATTACCAAAACATATGTAAAAGCGATACTCAGCAGGCCATAAAAGATCTTGCCTGTTGAGATTGATGGAGCTATATAGCGGTTTCATTGCCTGTTGAAATTGAAAAGCGATACTCAGCAGTCCAGCAGAATCAGTGGTGAGCTGGTACATCCTTTGCTTTTCAATTACTATGTGTTTCTTCTTGTTCTTTTAGATTTGCCATGTGGTGTCAGCTGGTGTGTGTTTGCCATCAGATTACTTACAATTGTTGGTATTTACAGGTCTGAATCATCTTGATCTGAATGTTCTGCGGATGCTTTGCGCCCATGTATATTCATGACCTCCTCCTCGGTCAGTTTTTTTTTCTCCAGCTATTTTGATAACCCTCTATTTTCCAGCCGCTATAGATTTCTGATAGCTAAACAAATTGATTAGTTAAAAGGGATCAGCAACATTATTGTTTGCTGGCAATCGGGTGATGGGAATGGAGAGGCAAGTGCTGATTGAGTTGCTGAGGCCTTAAGGGTCCTCTTCGCTTGCTCGTATACGATCGTGGATTATAAGCTGGAATAGTATTTTTCTCTCACACCAAACCAACCAGCAGCAAATAATCCACGATCGTTTACGGCCTGCCGAACAGGCTGTTGTAGGTTGTTAATAAGCCCACGTAAACTTTAATGTTTTCCATTTTTATTAAGCCATGAGAGAGTAGTTAGAGTGTTCTTCATGTGGTCCTACTGTACCAACAGTAGTAGCTTTGTCATATTGGTCCATCAAGAAAATATTTGTGCCATCTCAGGGAAAAAAAAACTTACATGGGAGTTGAGACAGAAGTAGGTTGCGGAAACGTGCAGCTGAGAATTTATAGTTGTTTAAGTATCTCACAAGTCACAAAAAAGAGGTAGCAACTGTTCTTGACATGTATTTCAACAAAGATTTTTATATGTTTAGTAAATATTCAGAGCTCATAGTTGTGCTTGGCTAGGGATATCCAGAGTTGCTCAGTTAACATGTTCTTGGCTGGCCTTGCTTTATATCTGTAATCTGTCTAACTGATTACTATTCTTAGCATGTTGTTTTAGCAGAGTTAGTGAATCATACCAGCCGCAGCCAACTGTATGTATGTTGCTTACTGCGTGTTGCCAGTCCCTTTGCAGTAAAGATAATGGTGGCGCCAGAGGATTATTTGCAAACTGGTCGCACTGTACTTGGGACAGCAACTTTGATGCATTGGCATGAGAAATTCTCATTACCTTTTGAACTGCTATATGTCTGTAACCTTTGGCACCGCCATATGTATGTACGTATAAATTTGTATATTTCTCTAAACTGCTTTGCAGTCTATAGATAAGACATATACCCTCGATCTATATTTACCTTTGTAGTCCATATATTCTTACTTGCTGTGAGAACAATTACATCAGCACATGTAGTACATACCTATGTACTGCTTGATCTTATATATATAAATTTCTCATATTGTTTTTATGTGTAGCGTATACAGTAAGACCTACCTGTACAGACTAAAATGGTCACTTGTACTCGCGCGCAGGGCGCGTGGTTTGTACTAGTATTAAGCAAAGGGTAATATTGCTTGGAACATAGCTAAAACAAACTATAAACTTAATCGAAAGTGATTGTAGCAGCCACTCATTACTAGCAACAGTTCCAAACAGTAGCAACCTATTTCTTCATATAACATTTTTCTACATCCTATTTCTTCTCTCTCTCCTCAACTAAAGGAATCTGTCTTCCATTAAAAAATGGAAAACACAAAAACATAAGGCATGCTTACAGAAACAAATGCAAAATATAAGCTTGTTGACATATGCATGTCGATGTTCTTACATTAGTCAATGCTAAAGTTTTTCATTTCGGTGTTAGAAATTTTTGGCTACAACCGAATTTGTAAAATCCAGACGAAATTTTCTTCATGACTTAAAGATAAAGTATGATTTTCCAAAAATTTTAGATGTAAACAAAACATTAACATGATTTATCACTACACATCTATTCAATAGAAGAATATTGTAACACCCTCGGTGTTACGCCCTAAACAAATTACCAAACCATGTCGTGAACATCATGTTTATGTGATAATGCATGCGATGGAAGGTGTAGATAACATTTTGTAACTTCAGATGATCAATAAAATGTTAAATGATAAGCTATTCCATAACTCATATGTATCCAAAGAGGGTTTAAAACTAATTTTTATTGAACAAAAATACTATAGAACATATATGTGGCGCTTAAATAAAGTTTGGAATATAAACTTTGTAGATAACAATAAAATACTTGTTGTAGAAAAATAACATTGCTAGCCAATATTTTTAATAGTCTAGAAATACAACTTGGAATCAAATTTAGCTCATAGACTTAGAAGATTTTTAAGTATATAGACAGCTAGACATTGCCATATTTGGGAATTTATTTTGCGAAATCGGGTTAAGAATATGTGTTATGTTTTAGGTCGGTTTGGTAGCCTTATATGCCATCTTAATCATGGTGAAGATGGTTTAGGTCTAGAAGCAACCGTTTAGTTGTTATAGGTGCTTTAAAATATGTGCACGACACATTCTTGGGTTGGTCGGGTGGGCCTTGGTCACCATGCTCGGCGCGACGCTGTCGCCGCTACTTGTCGCTTCATGGCGATGCATCGCTGGCCCGTGTGGCCGGCTGCGGCTGCCTCTGGCCTGGTCGCCATTGGCCTCTACCGTGCGAAGCCGCCGCCGCTGCTTGCATGGCCGTGCGGCGCTGCTAGCTATCCCGCCAGGTTGTCGACTGCCGACCGCCAACCGCCGCCAGAATCGATCGCCGCCGGTGTCGTCGCCTCATTGTCTAATCTACGCTTCTCTCTGCACCTCTGTGCCGCTGCTGGCCCTGTTCGAGGCCGCCACTGTCGTGCGCACGTGGCCGGGCTCGCCGTCGCCTTGCCATTTATGGCGCTGAGCCACGCAGGCCATGGCAGGTCGGGACGCGGCTACCGGTCTCTTTTGCTTCGTCTGGCGCATGCCTTCCTAGTCGCACCGAGCATGTCCCACCAAGGCATGGTCATGCTATGCCACCTACCGGTCCGTCTCTCTCTCTCTGTTGCCACCATCGGAGTCGCGCCCACGTAATTGACCAGCGAGTGGTCATCTCCTTTCAATTCCGCGCGCCTGTGTCTCTGCCATCAAGTCCTCTTGCTGCCCGACCCCCCCTCCCGCCTTGAATGGCTCTTGGTCAAGCTTCAATTTGGCGTTTTTCCCACCGCCATGTCGATAAGGCCGCGTCTGGCTGTGGATGAGGGCAACCCTCCTACTGTCCCTCACGAGCCAATTCACCTGCACCACTAGTTTCTCCTTGCCTCCGTCTCCACCTTGCGCACGCCAGTGGAACCACTACCGCCTCCCCGTTGCCGCTGACATGACCGCGCCACCGTGGTGCGCCACTGCACGGCTCGGCCGCACGTGGCCACACCTCCTCTGCCATCCTCCACCTCAACTATCGGTGTTTCAATTAAACACCAACTAGTAAATTTGTATTTATTGCACGTTAGGCCTGGATGGTGTGCTAAAGGACACAAGGTTTATACTGGTTTGGGCAGAATATCCCTACATCCAGTCTGGTGCTGCTCGTGTTATTAGCACTGAAAATGGTTCGTAGTAAGGGGTACAAACGGTCAAGAGAGGGACAGGACCCAAGTCTTTGATGGAAAGGTCGAAAGGACGCTGAGAGCTCGGTTGCTGCTCAGCTGTGTGTGAGGTGTGTCGTATTAATCCGTCATCTTAGTGGGGTGCCCTGCCCTCCCTTTTATAGACCAAGGGGGAGCAGGGATTACAGATGGGAGAAAGAGGAAAAACCAGAGGTAGAGAAGGTCCTTCGAAGGTGCCGGGTCTTCCTTTTTCCTTGAGCCTGCCCTGCTGACATGACAGACGGTGTCAGAGATAGCATGCTTGTTGATCTTGATAGGTCCATGCTTTGGCTTCGGTCAACTAGTGGTCACGTCTCATCCTACTCCGGCGAACGATGCGGCGTGCCAGGGTACCGAGCCGTGACCCTACGAGGAGCAGACGGGGAAGTGACCATACGTCTGTTACTGTAGATGATGTGAGTTCCCTCCTAGATTGTAGTGGTTATCGTATGCTTATGTTAGGATCCATGCCCGAGGGCTGATGGCGGCGCCCACAACACTGTAAGACAAAAGTCGGCGCTTACAACACTGTTCGGGCTCTGTCATGCCCGGAAGGGCTTAAAGCGCCCATCCGTCATATCTCGACGGTACTTTCTGAGGGCGTGCGAGGCATGGTCCTCGATACTGCGGTTGACTTGAATTTCTGTCTTACCTGTGCTCGTCATTATGAAGGAAGCAGGTGTAGTCGTTAGGCGAGGCGGAGCTCGTCACTGGATGTCGGGCGAGGTGGAGCCAGCCCTCGATTGTCGAGCGAGGCGGAGCCCAGCCCCTCGGGGTCGGTCGGCGTGGCGAGGCTGATCCCCCGGTCATCAGGCGCGAGCCAGCCCTCGATCGTCGGGCGAGGCAAAGCCCAGCCCCTCGGGGGTTCGAAGCGAGGCGATCTCCGATCGTCGGGCGAGGGAAGAGCGGTCTCTCGAGTGCGTCGGGGAGGTGAGTCTCCGCCCCTAGACATCCAGGCAGGCGGAGCCCCTCGACCCTCGGGCGTCAGGCAGAGCCCACCCCAGGACGTCGGATGAGGCAAAGGTGTCTAGCCCTCGGGGGTCGGACGAAGAAGAGCCCATAGTCCTACTAGTTACCATGAGAAAAGAGGGAAAACACAGAGAATGTTTGTAAGATAAACGTACTCATACTAGCCCCCGAGTGAGGTCCGACCCTCGCACTTGCAGGGGTCGGATGTCATGAAAGATCAGGGATTTTGATGACAAAACTGATAAGAGAAAGTATGCGTTTATTTAGGGGTAAAAACAACGTAGCTGCTCAATGTTCTAGTCATTGGTGAAGACCTCGCCGTCGATGGTATTCAACTTGTAGGCGCCTGGTCGAAGTACTTTCGCGACAACGTACGACCCCTCCTAGGGCGGGGAGAGCTTGTGGCGGTCCTTGTTGCTCTGCACAAGGCGGAGAACCAGGTCCCTGACGTTGAAGGCTCGATCCCGCACCTGTCGGCTGTGGTATCGATGCAGCGACTGCTGGTACTTGGCCGAGCGGAGGAGGGCGATGTCGTGGGCTTTATCTAACTGGTCCATGGTGTCTTCGTGGGATGCCTTGGCTCCCTGTTCATCGTATGCTCTGATCCTTGGTGCTCCATAGTCAAGGTCGGTTGGGAGGACGGCCTTGGAACCGTAGACCATGAAGAAAGGTGTGTAGCCGGTGGCTCGGCTGGGAGTTGTCCTTAGGCTCCAGAGCATTGTGGGGAGCTCGGCGACCCAGCGTGCGCCAAATTTATTCAACCGGTTGAAGATCCTAGGCTTGAGGCCCTGTAGGAGCATGCCATTTGCGCGCTCGACCTGCCCGTTCGTTCAGGGGTGCGCGACGGTGGCCCAATCACCCCGGATGTGGTTTTCATCGCAGAATCAAAGGAACTTCTTGCCGGTGAACTATGTGCCATTGTCTGTAATGATGGAGTTTGGTACTCCAAAGCGATGGATGATGTCAAGGAAGAACAACATGGCTTGCTTCGGATTTGATCACGGAGATCGGCCAAGCTTCAATCCATTTTGTGAACTTGTCTATGGTGACAAGCAAGTGGGTGTATCCTCCGGGCGCCTTTTTGAGAGGCCCAACCTGATCGAGCCCCCAGACTACGAAGGGCCATGTGATGGGGATCATCTAGAGTGCCTGGGTCGGGAGGTGAGTTTGCCGAGCGTAGTACTGACACCCTTCGTAGGTGCGCACGATCTGCTCGGCGTCGGCTACTACAGTGGGTGAGTAGAAGCCCTATCAGAATGCGTTTTCAACCAAGGTTCTGGGTGCGGCGTGGTGACCACAGACTCCACCGTGGATATCGCCTAGCAAATGCTTCCCCTGTTCGATGGGGATGCAGAGCTGTAGGATCCTAGTGTGGCTTCATTTGTAGAGTTCGCCTTCTACAAGAATGAAGGACTTGGCGCGATGTGTGAGCCGTCGAGCTTCTGTCTTGTCCATCGACAGCGTGTCATGGAGGAGGTAGTCAAGGTAGAGTGTTCTCTAGTCGACTAGAGGGTCGGGCTCTATCGCTAGATCCTCTTCAAGCTCCATGACCTCGGGGCCGGACGGAGCCGTTGGTTGGTTAGCCCTCGAGGCTAGATCGGGCGGACCGTCGTCGGCCCATTTCGACCCTTCGTAGGGCACCGAGGGCTTGTGTTGGTAGCTGGCGAAGACACCTATTGGCATCGACTCTCGGTCGGATGCTGCATTCGCAAGCACGTCGGCTATGTCACTGAGGCGTCTTGGGATGTGATTGAGTTTGAGGCTGTCGAATTTGTTCTCCAGACGTTGGACTTCTTGACAGTACATAGCCATCTTGGTGTCGTGATAGCTTGACTCCTTCATGACTTGGTTGACAACCAGCTGGGAGTCACCTCGGATGTCGAGGTGTCGGATGCCCAACTCGATGGCAATGCGTAGGCCGTTGATGAGCGCTTCATACTCAGCCACATTATTGGATGAGGAGAAATGGAGACGGACCATGTACCTCATGCATACCCCGAGGGGCGATACGAAGACCAGTCCTGTGCCGGTGCCCTTCTTCATCAGCGATCCATCAAAGTACATCGTCTAGTACTCTTGATCGATGACCGCTGGTGGTGTTTGGACCTCGGTCCATTCCACGATTAAGTCAGCCAACACCTGGGACTTGATCGTCATTCGGGAGGCATACGTAATGCCCTGATCCATCAGCTCGAGCGCCCACTTTGCGGTTCTTCCCATGGCGTCCAGGCTTTGGATGACCTCGCCAAGGGGGAACGACATCACCATCACCGAGTGTGACTTGAAGTAGTGGCGTAGCTTCCTATTGGTGATGAGGACGGTGTACAGGAGCTTCTAGATTTGGGAGTAGCGGGTTTTAGAGTCAGATAGTACCTAGCTGATGAAGTACATAGGGCGCTGCACCTTGAGGGCGTGCCCCTCTTCCTCCCGCTCCACTACCAGGGCGGCGTTGACCACTTGCATGGTGGCCGCTATGTATAGCAGGAGGGATTCTCCATCGCTTGGAGGAACCAAGATCGGGGCCCTTGTTAGAAGCAGTTTGACCATGTCAAGTGCCTCCTGGGCCTCGGATGTCCACTCAAAGCGGTCGGCTTTCTTCAAGAGCCGATAAAGGTGGAGGCCTCATTCACCGAGGCACGAGATGAATTGGCTAAGTGCGGTGAGGCACCCTATGACTCGCTGAACCCCCTTTATGTTCTGAATTGGGCCCATCCTTGTGATGGCTGAGATTTTCTCTAGGTTGGCTTTGATGCCACGCTCGAAGACGATGAAGCCGAGCAGCATGCCCCTTGGGACCCCAAAAACACACTTCTCAGGATTGAGTTTGATGCCATTCGCTTAGAGTTTTTCAAAGGTTTGCTCAAGATCGGCAACGAGGTGGTCACCCATTTGGACTTGACCACGATGTAAATCAACATTGGCCTCAATGGTCCACCCAATGAGGTCCCCAAAGCATTTGAGCATACAGTGCTGGTACGTAGCCCCAATGTTCTTTAGACCGAATGGCATTGAGACATAGCAAAACGATCTGAAGGGGGTGATGAAAGATGTCACGAGCTGGTCGGACTCTTTCATCGAGATTTGATGGTACCCGGAGTATGCATCAAGGAAGCAGAGGGTTTCAACCCCGAGGTAGAGTCGACTATTTGGTCTACGCGCGGCAAAGGAAACGGATCCTTTGGGCACGCCTTGTTGAGACCCATATAGTCAACACACATCCTCCATTTCCCGCTCTTCTTTCATACAAGGACGGGGTTGGCCAACCACTCTAGGTGGTATACTTCCTTGATGAAACCGGCTACCAAGAGTTTCGCTATCTCTTCACCGATGGCCCTATGTTTCTCCTCATTGAAGCGATGCAGGCGTTGCTTCATCGGCTTGGAGCCTGGGTGAATCTTCAAGGTATGCTCGGTGACCTCCCTCGGAATGCCTGGCATATCTGAGGGTTTCCACACAAAGATGTCTTTGTTGCTGCGGAGGAAGTCGACGAGCGCGCTTTCCTATTTGGAGAAAAGCGTGGTACCAATACGCACCGTTTTACCCTCGGCACTCCCAGGGTCTACGAGGACTTCTTTAGAGCCCTCTGCCGACTTGAATGACCCGGTCGACTTCTTGGCGTCGGGTGCTTCTTCGGTGACCTCCTTGAGGGCGGTGAGCTCCCTAGAGGCGACGATCGCTGCGGTGTGACCGCAGCACTCGACCTCGCACTCATAGGCGCGCTGGAAGGAGGTGCCAACGATGATGACCCCGTGGGGGGCCGGCATTTTCAGCTTGAGGTTTGTATAGTTGGGGACAACCATGAACTTCACGTAGCATGGACCTCCTAGGATGGCGTGGAAGGTTCCGGGGAACCCAACCACCTCAAAGGTGAGGGTTTCAGTCCTATAATTGAACTGATCCCCAAAGGTAATGGGCAGATCGATCTACCCAAGTGGCATGGCCTGCTTCCTAGGCACGATGCCATGGAAAGGTACTCGGGTTGGGCAAAGGCGCATCCGATCGACGCCCGTTTTGTCAAGCATCTTGGCGTACATGATGTTGAGGCCGCTGCCTCCATCCATCAGTACTTTGGTGAGTCACTTTGGGCCAATGATCGGGTCAACCATGAGCGGATATCTCCCTGGGTGCGGGATGCTATCCGGATGGTCGGTTCGATCGAAGGTTATGGCGGACTCTAACCATCGGAGGAAGGGAGGTGTTGCCAGTTCGGCTGTGTAGACCTCGTGGCGCGCGACCTTCTGACAACGTTTGGAGTTGTAGGCCGCTGATCCTCCGAAGATCATAAGGCAACCGTCTGGCGTCGGAAAGCCATCATCCTTCTCCTCAGCGTCATTCGCGGTGGGGGTAGGGTCCTTTCCATGCTCCCCTTTGTTGGAGGCTCCAGACAAGAACTGTCGCATGAGGCTGCAGTCCTTGAGCAGATGCTTAACCGGGAAGGCATGGTTCAGGCACGGCCCCTCGAGTAATTTTTTGAAGTGGTTCAGAGTGCCCTCCGTGGGTTTTCGACCACCCTTGTGGTTAGCAGTGGCCACAAGCGAGTCCTCGCACCGTTGCTTCTTGTTCTTCCTTTTGGCAGAACGATTGGAGGTGCCTTCATCGGAGCCCTCATCTCGCCTTGCCTTGCCCTCGAGACGATCAAAGATTGCTCCGACCGCCTCTTCTCCTGAGGCATGGCTGGTGGCGATGTCCAGGAGTTCCTTGGTGGTTCATAGGCCCTTGCATCCTAGCTTATGAACCAAAGACTCGCAGGTAGTCTCGGACAGGAAGGCTCCTATAACGTCAGCGTCGACGATGTTAGGGAGCTTGTTGCACTACTGGGAGAAGCATCGAATGTACCCACGGAGGGTCTCACCGGCCTTCTGATGGTAGTTCTTGAGGTCCCATGGGTTCCTAGGGCGCTTGTATGTGCCCTGGAAGTTCTCCACAAAGATCTCCTTTAGATCCACCCAACACTGGATCGCGTTGGACAGCAAGTGTTCCAACCACGCTCGTGTCGAATTGGCTAAGAACTATGGAAGGTTGTGGATAATGAAGTCGTCATTATCCGCACCACCAGCTTGGTAGGCAAGTTAATAGTCTTCGAGCTAAAGTTTAGGGTTTGTCTCCCTAGAGTATTTTGGGATATTGGTAGGTGGTTGGTACCTCGGCGGGAAAGCAGCGTTGAGGATGTGCCAGCCGAAGGCCTAGCAGGCCGGGGCTCGAGCTCCGATCCTCACCACTGTTGTAGCGTCTGCCATGACAAGGATGATAGCCATGGTAGGCTCCTTCTCTCGGGTCACCGTAGGTGCGTCTGCGGGCGTCGAGGGTGTTACGTGCGTCGCAGTTGCGGCCGAGACGCTGATGCACTAGGACCGCAGCGTGCTGCCTGTCGCCCTATGGTGCCTGGTGGACTAACGCGTCCCTAGCGAGGCGCGCCAAAGGCGTGCGCTGGCTGGTGTCAAGCTCGCATCGCCGAGACAACGAGCTCTCTGCCTGCTATGCCACCGCACGCTCGAGCAGCGTGCGAATCTTATGGTGGGCCCGACGATCCTCGGGCGTCATGGCCTCTTGAAGGCCATGGAGCAAGGCCATCATGGCGGCAATGTTCTGGCTCGCCGGGTGAAGCGCGAAAGGGCTTCATGGTTGGCGATGATCCTTTGGTTTACATCACGGGCCATGGTGCGTGCGCGCCCACCGTCTCCGCGGCGTTCGATCTCTCGATCGAGCTCTGCGCATTCCTGCACAAGCTGGAGTCCGGCTTCCTCGATCTCTCATTTTTTGGCTTTCAGCTACTCCACCCCCATGCGAGGTGGAGCCACCTGTCTCCCTTTAGTTTTGTCACCGAGGTTTCCCACCGGGGTAGCCTCCTCACAGAGAGATGCTTTGATGTGTCCCTCGGGGTACCCATCATGAAGAATTCTGGGAGGGTGATGGCTTCCCTGCTGGAGTTAGAGCCAGAGCATAGCCCTGGCCCCTCCGTGAGGAGGTGGTGGAGGGATTCCGTGACATGTTCGATCACCCCACAAACTCATTGTTCGTGTGGGCGGTAGGACCATGCGTCGTGCCATGAGGTGGCTAACGGTCGCCAGTCATAACGTTGCGAAAACCAAACGAAAGCATTGTCGGGCGCCCGTATGTGGCATTTCAGAGAGGACCCTCCCGTAAGACTACGCCGTGTCATTGGCGTCGAAAAGGGTGAGGTGGCGTTGGTCCTCCCTGGACTGTTGGGGTCTAAGGGAGACACCGAGCTAGCGCTCAAGCCTCTCGTGGTTGAGGCCGAAGGAGGGGAGAGATTGGATGGTGGCGTGAGCCAATGCCAGCTCTCCTCCCACCGTGATGATGAAGTCTGGGTTCCTGAAACACACGTGTGTGCCTAGGACCCAGCTGATGTCGTGGCTAGCCATTCATGGCCTGATGTTTATCGTTGGAACACACAAAGGTCCCTACCTAGCGCGCCAACTGTTGGTGTGTCGATTATACACCAACTAGTAAATTTGTATTTGTTGCGCGTTAGGCCCGGATGGTGTGCTAAAGGACACAAGGTTTATACTGGTTCGGGCAGAATGTCCCTACGTCTAGTCTGCTGCTGCTCATGTTATTAGCACTGAAAAAGGTTCATAGTAGGGGGTTACAAATGATCGAGAGAGGGATAGGTCCCAAGTCTCTGATGGAAAGGTTGAAAGGACGCTGAGAGCTCGGTTGCTGCTCAGCTGTGTGTGAGGTGTGTCGAATTGATCCGTCATCTTAGTGGGGTGCCCTGCCCTCCCTTTTATATACCAAGGGGGAGCAGGGATTACAGATGGGAGAAAGAGGAAAAACCAGAGGTAGAGAAGGTACTTCGAAGGTGCCGGGTCTTCCTTTTCCCTTGAGCCTACCCTGCTGACATGACAGACGGTGTCAGGGATAGCATGTTTGTTGATCTTGATAGGTCCATGCTCTGGTTTATGTTAGGATCTACTCCCGAGGGCTGATGGCGGTGCCCACAACACTATAAGACAAAAGTTGGCGCCTACAACACTGTTTGGGCTCTATCATGCCTGGAAGGGCTTAAAGCGCCCGTCCCGTCATATCCTGATGGTACTTTCCTGCATGCGTGCAGGGCATGGTCCTCGGTACTGCAGTTGACTCAAATGTCCTATCTTACCCTATGCTCGTCATTATGAAGGAGAAGGGTGTAGTCGTCGGGCGAGGCGGAGCCTGTCCTAGAACGTCGGGCGAGGCGAAGGCAGCCCTCAGTCGTCGGGCAAGGCGGAGCCTAGCCCTCAGGGGTCAGGCGAGGTGAGGCTAGTCCCCAGTCGTCGAGCGAGGCGGAGCTAGTCCCTGGTCGTCGGGCGAGGCAAATCCAGCCCTCAGTCGTCAGGCGAGGCGGAGCCCAGCCCTCGGGGGTCAGGCAAGGCAAGGCCAGTCCTCAGTCATTGGGCGAGGTAGAGCCAGTCCCTAGTCATCGAGAGAGGCAGAGTCTGCCCCCAGACATCGGGCGAGGCGGAGCCAGCCCTCGGACATCGAGAGAGGTGAAGCCTGCCCCTAGACGTTGGGTGAGGTGGAGTCTAGCCCTTGGGGGTTGGACAAGGCGGAGTCTAGCCCTCGAGGGTCGGGGGAGGTGGAGCCAACCCTCAGGGTCCGGGCTAGGCGTGGCCAACCTTTGGTCATATGGGCAAGAAGTGCAATTGCGTTCTTGTCTTTTTGACAGCATCAACGTTTGATGGTTATTAGCTCCACCTCATTGGGTACCCTAGTATTAGGTCCCCGACACCAACCGTCACCTCGGCTAGGTCCATAGTAGTCTACTGATGCTCCCTCGCTAGCCAGTTAGGTTCTTAGGTGCTCTAGATCGCTGGGGCAGCTGTGCCACCACCGCGGATGGCCGCGCGTCGCTGTAGCTCGCTCCAGTGCGTCCTGTCGTCCCGCGTTGCTGCTTGGTGTAGGCGATTGGACTGTAGTTGAAGGTTAGCCCGACCGAGGGGCCAGCGTGAGCCTCTGGTGGCCGGCATGGTCGCACCGTGTCGTCACCCACCACGTCGCCATGCGCTGAGTCGCTGGGAGTGCGCGGGGGTGAATTAGGGAAAAGTCAGGGGGTTAAGTGAGAAGGTCTGAGAGGAGAAAATTATGAGGAGTTCGAGGTCTCTTTTGCAAAATTGCCAGTGCGCGTGGGACTCCCCCGCCATGGGCCGCCTCGCGAGCAGGCCTGCCTCGCGTGGGCCACGTGTGTGGGCCGCGTGGGAGATTTAGTTTTCTTTTTCATAAGGAATTAGCAATGGTTTTCTAATTTAATTTTTGAGCTGATCTTCGGTAAATCATATAAAATCATGTAGGTGTCTAAAAATTGTGAAACAAATTTTGTTAGGTTGCTAAAATTGTGCTCTATCGGTTGGTGTATTTAGTTCATGTTTATATGTGTTGACATTAGGAGCTATTAAATCATTTGAGGATGCTTAATAATATTAAGTTAATTATTGTAGGAATTTTTGTGGTAAATTGGTGATAGCTTTAGTCCTAAAAATTTTATAGTAGCTTCATTGTGTTATTATGTGCTCACTAAAATTTTTATAGCCTTAGAATAGACTAAGCAGTAGGGTAGTTAAATGCTCTTTGTTTCAATATACATTAAATCATTAGTAGAAATAAAGATATACCCTTAAATTGCAAAACTATGTGTTTGTTAGTTGAATGCAACACCTTGCTTGATGAAGATGATAGTTAGCTTAGTATCTTAGTCATTAGAGCTAGTTTAGTAGCTTGGTATGCGCATTCTTAGTTTAAGAGTTGTTGTTGCCTGAATGCTAAGTGTTGCATCATCATCACATGCATGTAGAGAATGAGTTGGCGGAGATCGTGACCATCGGCGATCACAAATTTAAGGAGATCGTCGAGGAGTACGAGGATGAGATTCTCATGTAGGAAGAGGTTTTGGAGCCGCCACTGACTGACTCAGCTGACACCACGCCTGCCCAAGGCAAGCCCTGATGCATAACCTCTATTTTATAATTCACCGTATATAAATGTGTTGTGCATTTACGTTATAGGAATTTTTTGGAAACCACGTGCATAGATACACCTATCCTAAGAGTCTTACTAGTGCAGGTTTGTGGCAAAACCGCCTAATCTAATGCCTTCCAGGAGTACTTGTCTTCCATTAGACACTAAGTACCCAAGAGAGGACACTAAACTATGCAGTTCCGTCGAGCACACCCCAAGGGAGAACTCAAAAATCCACATTTTTCCATTAGGATTATAAATGAGAGAATAAGGCTTACAACATTCTTAAGTCATTTCTTACATCACTTTATTACAGTACCAGAATATTACCTCAATTTATTATAATAGTGGAATATAACAATGTTATCAGAGTTACAGAGGAAGCTGGATTAATTTAATGACATGGTGGAGCATTAACATAGTGGACATTTTCATACAAGAGATGCTAGCATATTTTACATCTTTTCTTATAAAAACCTTTAGCGAGGGTTATAAATAAACACTATGGTCGTAGCGGAAAAGGAATCCTCTCTGAGCCCACCATGAGGTTTCCACACACAAGAGTCAGCTCAAAGTATCCTCCGATCACCTGCAATAGGGGAATAAAACCCCGAGTACTCGATTACTCAAAGCAAGACTTACCCAACAGGAGAGAAAATAAAAGACTCTAAAGATATGCAAGGCTATCTCGGCTTGTGGGTTATTGCATCTGTGGTGGAAGCATTACTAACCGTGCATCCTTATATTCAACTTCATTAGCATTCATCATTAGTTCATTAACTAACCATTCTATGTAAGCACCTATGCTACTTTCAAGCAGGTGGTAAGCAATCAGAACCATTTTACCATATTTCATATTCCAGTTCTTACTATGGTGCTAGACCATAGCCAAGTCATACCGTCTCATAAAAATGGCGATTCACAAACCAATGTATCCCAGCTAGGTACCCCAAAACACATGCCCCGTTTGTACCCCAGGCACAAACAAGACCAACCCATTGCACTCCTGTCACGGGGTCCAGGTCCCTGTCCAAACTTGGACTCCAAGCCCCCACACTTGAGATCTGGTCTCAATATGGAGCTTAGACCTCCACCTTTGTCCGCTGAAAGCATCTAGGCCCCTTGTTGGGTTTCGATGATTAATGACAATATGTGATTACTATGACTAACGTGTGTTTTGCAGAGGCAATTAAGTTAGGTCATGGTAATGGAGATCGATTGGGCAGTCATGGTGGTCATGGCCCTACGATGGAAATTGTTTTGGTTTTCAAAGGATGGACGACAAGGTTAAGGATGGACTAGTTCTAAGTGTCAAATAGAGTTGAAGAGACACTTAGAGTAGTTTAGGACTTTGTTTTAACTTTGGCCATACTATTAAGGGGGGTATGGACGGGTAGCTTGACCTAGGTGAGTCTAGTGAGTTAGGTGTGGTGCACACTTATTAAATCTAGCACTAGGTAGCTCCAAAATAGCCCTTAGATCTAATGGATCAAACTTCATTCACGCATGATCGAGAGTTGGAAGTGAATGGAGGGTCAAATATTGACCGAACGCTGGTTTTGGGTTGACCGGATGTTGGCACAGAGTCCGGTCAGTTCATCTGACCAAGGTGAAATCGTCTGGCACAACCGAACACTGAGAGGTGAAGTGACTGGACACAGAGGGCCAGCATCCGGTCGACTCCAGTAAGGTTCCAGAGAGGGAAAATCATGACCGGATGCGTTAGATCTGTGCTGACTGGACGCTGGCCAGCGTCCGGTCACACTTTAAACACTGGAGTTCGGGGTGTACTGACCGGATGCTCCGGTCAACTTGACCGGAGCGTCCGGTCACCCCGTAGAGGCACATAATGGTTCGTTTTTAGCCAGTGTTATAAATACCACCTCCACTTGTGTGTGGGGGTACTTTTGCTCATTCCAATAGCTGAGAAACACGTTTAAGTGTGCCAAGAAGGGCAAGGTCCTAGTGAGGTGATTGAGATTTGAGAATCCCAAAGAGAGCCCTCATTAGTGAGATCAAGAGTAGCAAAGTGTGCATCGACCCTTCTCATTAGGCTTGTCGTGGTCAAGTGAGAGTTCATGCTTGTTACTCTTGGTGATCACCATCACCTAGATGGCTTGGTGGTGATTGGGAGCTTGGTGATCATCCGAAGAGCTTGTGAATGACCAACTCAAGTTGTGAGCGGTTGTGGGTGATTCACCACGACCAGTGTCGAAGAATCAACCCGTAGAGAGCACTTGATCCTTCTTGCGAATCAAGGAGAGCTACACCCTTGCGGGTGCTCCAACGAGGACTAGTGGGAGTGGCGACTCTCCGATACCTCGGCAAAACATCGCCGCGTTCCTCCTTCTCTCTTTACTTTGAGCAATTCAATTCTTGTCATTTACATTCTGAGAATTGCCATGCTAGAGTAGGATTAGAACATAGGTTGCAAGTCTTTTGTGCGGTAGAACAATTAGAAACACTTTCTAAGCATAAGAGGTTAATTGGGCTAACCATAGGATTTAATTATTGCAAAGAAATTTAGAATTACCCAATTCACCCCCCTCTTGGGCATCTTGATCCTTTCAATTGGTATCAGAGCCTCGTGCTCACGTATTTAGGCTTAACCACCTAGAGAAAGATGTCTCACGGGGATGGACCACCTCCTATATTTGAGGGGGATGATTTTCCTTATTGGAAAATTCGTATGGAGGCGTACTTAGAAGCTCTAGATGTTGGAATACTTAAAGCCGCTTCTCAAGGCTTCCCAAAACCTAAGGATGCTACACACCTACAAGGCGATGAGGTGAATTACGAAAAATGGAATGCAAAGGCTCGAAACACCATCTTTAGAGGCCTTTGCAAAGATGTGTTCAATCGGGTGAGGAACCACAAAGACGCCCATGCACTATGGTCGGACGTTTGTGCGCTCCATGAGGGAACATAGAGTGAGCATGAGGAACGCTATCATTTTGTCATGAAAAAGCTCAACTCTTTTGAAATGCTTCCTAAAGAATGTGCTAATGAAATGTATTCAGGTTTGAATGTTCTTGTAGAGGAAGTCAATGGGCTTGGACTTACTCAAATGCAACCATCCGATGTTGTAAGAAAGATCTTGAGTGTCCTCCCCATTAACAAATATGGGCATATTGTGACCGTGCTTCATCAAGGTGATCTTTCCACCACTACACCGACACAAATCTTGGGAAAGATCAATGCTCATGAGATGTATATGCACATCACGCCACAAGATGGCTCATCCTCTACCAAGAAGAAAGATAAGGACTTAGCATTCAAAGCAAGCCAAGAGAAGGGTAAAGCAAGACTTGAGTATGAGAGCTCAAGTGATGATGAAGTTGATGATGCAAGTCTTGCTCTCATGGTGAAGAAAACCGCCAAGATGCTAAAGAAGCTCAACAAGAGTGGCATCAAATTCGATGGCAAGAAGAAGAAGTTCTTCACAAGCTCTAGAAGGAAGCCAATCTCCGAGATGGATTGCTACAATTGTGGAGAACTTGGTCATCTAGCACACCAATGCACCAAGCCCAAGAAAGACAAGTTCAAGAATAAATACAAGGGCAAGAAAGATGACTCAAGCAATGAAGATGAAGATGAGAAGAAAAAGAACAAGCCATACAAGAAGAGATATGGCAAGAAGGACTTCCACAAGAAGAAGAAAAGTGGAAAGGCTTACATTGTTGGTGATTGGCTCATGGACATTGACTCATCAAGTTGCTCATCCGATGATGAGAGTGATAATGAGAAGGTGGCCGCCATTGTTATTGACTCATCATCTTCACCGCCACCACCACCATCATCCTCTACACACCTATGCCTTATGGCCAAGGGTGAACGCAAGGTATCAAATGATGATGATAGTAGTGGTGATGAACATGCTAGTAATGCTGATAGCGATAGTGATGATGATGAATATGAATCACCTACTTATGATGATCTTGCTAGATTGATAAAACAATACACCAAGATCATTATAAAGACTAGAGCTAAGAATGAAAAGCTAGAGGCTAAAAATGATGCACTTTTAGCAAAATGTGATATAGCGGAAAATGCTAGTGTTGAGCTTAGAGAAGCAAATGATGCTATGTCATCCAAACTCAAGGAGCTCAAATCTTCTAAGAAAGAGCTTAAAGATAAACATGATAAACTTTAGTGGGTGCACAAAGAGCTCATCACTAGCCACAACAAGCTAAAAGAAGAATATACTACTCTTAAGATTAATCATGATAGTCTTGTCATTGCTCAAGAATTTTTATCCAATGAGCCACATGATGCTACTAACGATGTTGTTAAGATTGATATAGCTACATCATGTGATGATTTGATCATTGAGAGCATTGAGCAAGGTTCTAGTAGCAAGGGCAAGCAAGTGGTTGAGGCCAATGATTATGATGAGTTTGTCAAGCTCAAGAATGACAATGCAAAGCTCAAGAAAGATCTTTAAGAGATCAAAAGCCACAACACCATTGTGCTAGAAACTCTTAATCATGATGGTTATTTGATTCTTGAGAATGAGAAGCTCAAAGAAGAAAACAAGAAACTCAAGGAAGAGAAGAACCATGATGCTCTCAAGGAAGAAAACAAGAAGCTTAAGTTGGAGAAAGAGCATCTCAAGATTGGATTGAGCAAGTTCACAAGAGGCAAGCATCTTCAAAGTGAGCTACTTATGAACACTGTCATGAAGACCCTCAACAAGTTTGGGTTCCTAAAGCTTGAATCTCTTGTGTGTAGGTGAACTACAAGACCGGTGGAAGTCATTGGGTTATTGATAGTGGTTGCACACAACATATGACCGGTGATCCTCGTATGTTCACCTCACTAGATGAAGAAGTAGATGGACAAGAAAGAATCACATTTGGAGATAACTCAAAGGGCAAGGTTAAAGGATTGGGCAAAGTGGCAATATCAAATGATCATTCTATCTTAAATGTGCTATATGTTGCTTCATTGAGCTTCAACTTGCTATCCGTTGGATAATTGTGTGATCTTGGCTTCCAATGCTTGTTTACCGAGAAGGAAGTTGTATCTAAGAAGGATGATGAACAAGTGATATTCAAAGGATTTAGATACAACAACCTATATCTAGTGGACTTCACCTCCAAAGATGCAAACTTGAAGACTTGCCTATTCACCAAAACAACACTTGGGTGGCTATGGCATAGAAGACTTGCTCATGTTGGGATGAGCTCACTCAAGAAGCTAATGAAGAATGATTTGGTGAGAGGGTTGAAGGATGTGAAGTTTGAGAAGGACAAGCTTTGTAGTGCATGTCAAGCTGGCAAGCAAGTTGCAAATACTCATCCAACCAAAGCTTTCATGTCAACCACAAGAGTGCTAGAACTCCTTCACATTGATTTATTTGGACCAACAACATACAAGAGTTTGGGAGGAAATATTTATTGTCTTGTGATTGTTGATGACTATTCAAGGTATACATGGGTATTCTTCCTTCATGACAAATCCAAAGTTGCATCTTGCTTCAAGAAGTTTGCCAAGAGAGCACAAAATGAATTTGAAGTGAAGCTCAAGAAGATTAGAAGTGACAATGGGAAGGAATTTGACAACACAAACATAGAAGCCTATTGTGATGAAGTTGGAATCAAACATGAGGTCTCCGCAACATATACTCCTCAACAAAATGGTGTAGTTGAGAGGAAGAACCGGACATTGATCACTCTTGCAAGAACAATGCTTGATGAGTACAACACCCCCGAAGCTCTATGGGCAGAAGCTATCAACACCGCATGCTATGCGTCCAACCGTCTATTCCTTTAAAAGTTCCTTGGCAAGATACCTTATGAGTTTCTCAATGGGAAGAAGCTGGACGTCTTCTTCTTTAGGATGTTTGGTTGCAAATGCTACATCTACAAGAAGCGGCAACACCTAGGGAAGTTTCAAAGACGTTGTGATATTGGTTTTCTTGTTGGTTACTCATCAAAGTCCAAAGCATATAGAGTATTTAATCATGCCACCGGCTTAGTTGAAGAAACATATGATGTGGAATTTGATGAATCTAACGGCTCCCAAGGAGCACATGAGAATCTTAATGATGTAGGTGATGAACCATTGAGTTAGGCTATGAAGAACATTCCGGTTGGAGACATCAAGCCTAAAGATGATGAAGATGATGCACAAGTGATTGATCCACCTTCTTCATCAAGTGTGCCACAAGACGGTGATAAAGATGGGAGAGTAGAAAATGAAGATACTCATGTCTCCCATGATCAAATGGTGGCACAAGCACAAGATGTTGATGCTGCTCAAGCTCCTCCTCAAGTGGTCAATAGAAGAAATACACCTCTACTACAAGATCATCCACAAGATCTCATCATAGGGAGCCCATCAAAGGGTGTAATGACTCGCTCACAAAAACTTACTTCATTTATTGCTCATCACTCTTTTCTCTTGCTTTGAGCCTACTAAGGTAGAAGAAGCTCTTCAAAATCTGGACTGGATAAATGTCATGCATGAAGAGTTGAACAACTTCACCCGAAATGAAGTTTGGACTCTCGAAGAGCGACCAAAAGGTGCAAGAGTCATTGGAACAAAGTGGGTGTTCCGAAACAAGCAAGATGATCAAGGCATAGTTGTGAGGAACAAGGCAAGACTAGTTGCAAAGGGGTTCTCTCAAGTTGAAGGTTTAGATTTTAGAGAGACCTTTGCACCGGTTGCAAGACTAGAAGCCATCCGTATCCTCCTTGCATATGCATCACATCATGAAATGAAATTATATCAAATGGATGTGAAAAGTGTATTTTTAAATGGCTTTATTAATGAACTAGTCTATATTGATCAATCTCCCGGGTTTGAAGACCCTAGATATTGTAATCATGTTTATAGGTTGTCCAAGGCATTATATGGGCTTAAGCAAGCCCCAAGAGCTTGGTATGAGCGCCTTTGGGACTTCCTCATTGAGAAGGGCTTCACCATTGGGAAGATCGACACCACACTATTCACCAAGAAGCTTGATGAGCATATCTTCATTTGTCAAGTGTATGTTGATGATATCATCTTTGGATCATCAAATGAAGATTCTTGCAAAGAGTTTGGTGAATTGATGTCGAAGGAGTTCGAGATGTCGATGATTGGTGAGCTTATATTCTTTCTTGGTTTTCAAGTTAAGCAAATGAGAGAAGCGATTTTCATCTCTCAAGAGAAATATACAAATGATCTTCTCAAGAGATTCAAGATGGATGAATGTAAGCCAATCAAGACACCAATGTCAACTAATGGACATCTCGACCTAGATGAGGGAGGTAACACGGTTGATCAAACTCTCTACCGCTCTATGATTGGTAGCTTGTTATATTTAACCGCATCTAGGCCCAACATCATGTTTAGTGTGTGTATGTGTGCTAGATTTCAAGCTAATCCTAAGGAAACTCACTTAATTGCCGTTAAAAGAATCCTTAGGTATCTTAAGCACACCCCAAGCATTGGCCTTTGGTATCCCAAAAGGAGCTAGATTTGAATTAATTGGCTATTCCGATTCGGATTATGCTGGATGCAAAGTTGATAGAAAAAGCACATCCGGAGGGTGCCATTAGCTTGGTAGATCACTTGTGTCTTGGTCCTCCAAGAAACAAAATAGTGTGGCCTTGTCCACCGCCGAAGCGAAATACATTGCCGCAGGTGCTTGTTGTGCACAAATACTTTACATGAAACAAACTTTGCTAGACTATGGTGTAGTTCTAGAAAAAGTACCTCTTTTGTGTGACAATGAAAGTGCGGTAAAACTTGCAAATAATCCGGTCCAACACTCTTGCACCAAGCACATAGATATCTGCCATCACTTTCTTAGAGATCATGTTGCAAAGAATGATATATGATTAGAAGGTGTAATAACCGAGGATCAATTGGCGGATATCTTCACTAAACTGTTAGATGAGGCAACTTTTTGTAGATTGTGGAATGAGCTCAATGTTCTTGATTTTAGCAACTTTACTAAAAGATGAGCTTGTGTTGTCTCTTGCATTGCATTGGAATATACAACTTGTTTAATCTTTGGTAATGCATATAGGGCTTGTCTAACATGGTTAAGATAACCGCCGTAAAGCATGTGAAGAAGCTTAACCTTGGATCAAACTTGACAAGCAACTAGATTTACTTTCAAGTATTGCATTGCATATGCATGAATGTTGCTTTGTCGTTTATCTTCGATTGCCCTCTTATTTCCTATTTTCTTAAAAAGAATTATAGCCTAAGGCAAAATATTCTTGAAAAAATTGAGGGTTTGAGAGATGTCACTCATATCAGTCCCAATTGGTGTTTATTTAGATCTTATTTGAGTTGGGACTTGATTGGGAATAGGCAGCACGAACGACATTGAAGATTTGCTGAAGAAAGAGTGACTGAACGCTGCACTGGACTCTAAAGTCCAGCGTTCGATCAGTTCACAGGAGGTGAACTGCTGTTGAGAAGGAGTGGCCAGATGCTGAAATAGTGTTCTCCCAGCGTCCGGTTAGAAGGCGATCCAACATCCGGTCAATCGAAGACAAAGGCGTAAGCTTGCACCGGACTATGGCTGCGTCCGGTCAGTTGGGATCGGACGCGTTCGGTCGCGATTCCAGAGGTTTTGGACCTTACTGGAATCGACCGGACGCTGGGTGACAGCATCCGGTCGCTGCCATCGGAGCATCCGGTCAGTAGAAATCATGCAGGACCTGGATTCTTTCTCAGTTTCCTTTTCTACTCCGCGGGGGACCCCATATAACCGTACGACGCCTTGACCCTTTGTTCATCCACCGCGCCGACTTCGCCGTTTGTTTCGCTTAAGCCATCTTTGCGCGCCACCGCGACCTCCAGAGCTCGAGCGCCGCCGCATGCCTCCACTGCTCGAGCCGCCGCGCCAGCCTCCCCACGCCTCCACTACCCGCGCCGCCATGTGCTCGTGCCCTAGCTGCCTTAGCGCCACCGCACAGCCTCATCCTCCTGTGCTAGAGCCACCGGAGCCACCGCGCCACCTTCCCCGCACCTCCACTGCCTAAGCCACCACCAAGCTCCACGCCCACAGCAATCCAGCGTCGCCGCCACGCCAGTGCTCGTGCCCTAGCATCGCCCTAATTTAGCGCTGTTTCCAAGAGCTTTGTCGGTGCCCTAACCGAGCTGCTTCCCTTGCTAATTCATCGTAGAGCATTGCCGATCTAACGCATCACGAACCCTAGCCTCGCATTGTAGATCCGGTGGTTCCTCGATTCATTCCTCTTCTCATCGATTTGCGGTTCGTCAGGTAGCAAGCCCTCGGTTCTAATTTCGTACCTAATTGCTTGCTTTCTTAGGGTTTCATATCTCTAGATGAATAATTAAAATTATTTGTATATCCTATCTATTCTATCGTGCAGCGAGTTGGTGCCGTTGAGGTCTCAGTGGCAGTTGTCAGTCAACTTGGGGCCAAACTTGTGAGTACGGATCGAGGCCAAGCCTCGAAAGTAATAGTCAGTAGTTGATCTTTGTTAGAGGCAGTAGTACTTGTTAGATGGCTCGTGTCAAGAACGTTGGAGGTGGTCCAGGTGATGAGGATCTGAGGCGTCCGCCTCGCTTGCCTGTAGATCCAAAAGGCAAGGCGCCGAAGAAGATTGCAACAAAGAAGCGCAAATTTCCAGATGCAGATACAGCTAGAGCAGCCGCAGTTGTAGAGGCCATAGAGCATGCCGAGAGAGGAGGTGCTCGCAGTGGAGTAGTTTTTGCAGATCAGCAGCTTCTACTAGCGATAAGAGAAGCACTTGAGCTGGTTGAGCGCCGTCATGGTGGTCTAGCTAGGACTGTCATGGTTGCAGGATGGCGTCTTGTTATTGATGAGAGTCAGCCTCAGGGGGAGTCACAGCAGTAGCCATAGCCAGCAGAGTAGACTCAGGAGGGACAGTAGGCCGAGGAGATAGAGCAAGCACCTCAGCCACAGCTTCGCCACTCTGGTCATACCCGTGCTCTAGTCACACCGTGGGCAGATACATAGCGGAGGGGTTCTCGTCCACCGCCTAGACCATAGGGTCCACCTCCAGCGACTCATCTAGATCTGAGGGCCGCCACGGCCAAGCAGGTTCAACAGCTCAGGTTTGTGGACTTTGAGTAGTGGTTCCCACCGAGGAGGGATGACAGGGCTTCAGAGGGCTTCTACACACCACTGTAGGAGGATTTCTACAATGCATATCTTAACAGTGGAGTTGTATTCAGATCTCAGAGGGTGTGCCACATTGATTCTATAGTTGCAGCAGCTGGAGAGGACATTCACCAGTACCTATCTTATTTACCAGGGCTGACAGATTTACTTGGACGGATAGGCTTGTATGTTCCATCTTGGGTCTGTCAGTTCTATGCTACTCTCTGGATTGACCCGCAGCACAGATATATTCACTTTGCATTCAGAGGCAGAGATTATAGGCTGACGAGCACTAAGGTCAGGGAGATTCTCAGGCTTCAGGAGTAGCCCGTTCGGCTCCATGAGGTGTACTATGGACAGACGATGCCTCCCAGATGCCCTCATGGCGGTGTGATACCTCCTACAGATCTTGAAGCGACCCCGATTTCCGCGAAGGGAAATCCACAGTGTCGAAGTGTAATAAGACCGTTGTAGATCATATTACCCAAATTCCAGTCGAATATCACATCCATACAACAATAATATCAGAGTACAAATAGTGCAGAATTACATAAGTTTATTACATCGCCGCATTGGTGGAATCAAAAGTAGCATTCATTCAGAACAGCTTGAAGATAAGATCGCCAAACTCGAGCATAGGAACGAACCCCTCAACCGTCAATCTCCTCGGAGCTATACTCCTTAGCAGAACCTGTGTGCCAAAATTTATCAGTACGATTTGTATTGGCCACTCCCAACCCTATGAGCATTGCTTTGTGGAAATTGGATGCAAGTTGGATATAATCAAAAGGAACCTATAAGGCTGGGATTTCCTATATCAAGTATTTAATAACAGTTGGTCAAGTTTTAACACCATTCACACACCCATTCCACCCCATTCCCATTCCAGAGTCAGGTTTTGATCCTAGGATCGATACACCACCATCTCCACACCATCTCCATACCACACCCATACCATCGCTCAGTCGACAGGCCAACTCCCTCTCAGCACTGTCTCAAGGCCCGTAGCCCCTGGCTACGTCCGAACACTCACTCCCAGGGGAAGAAAAGAAGGACTCATCTCACTATCTAGTTTAAGCGAAACCCAGGAAAGGTCCATTGCCGACGAGTCGGCATATGTATCGATCGATCAACCATACACTCTGCAGAGGTTTTACATAACCACAAGATCCGCCTTCCTCGCTGACTGTCGTCAACTGGGCTGATTCCGGCCGCTTGCTAGCCTAGGATAATGCCACTCTACCATTCAGCCCTGGTACACCCCAAGTCTGGTCTAGGGTGGCTGAAACTGTGAGTCATGAACCGGGTCCACAAGGTCTCCATGAAGTCTCGGAAGGGTGTGGGGGAAATCCTCCGCACCCCGTACCCCCCTCACACTGTCCGCTATCAACCTAGCAGTAGTGGCAATATCCTACCAAGTAGTTCGGCCGTCCCGCACCATATAGGGCGAGTGGTATGTAAGGCTTCCCGGTGAATCTGAGTACTAGTAAGTCCTTAGGGATGACCAAGCCAGAATGTCTTCATCAGGGTTTCCATTTACCGTGCCACCACAGCACCTCCACCCTGGGCTCCTCCCATCACAGGTTCACACCCAGGGTCACCTCATATACCATTTACCCACCACAGGTATCCATTTCCAGGGGTGCCCAGGTAGCACCCCGTGGCAAGACTTGCCCTAGGCTCATCGTATACTCCAACTTGGTCGACACAACCCTCACCCTCCACGCACCCAAGTCACACACGCAGCACTCTCCCCATAGTCCAGATAACACCAGTTCTCCACCACGCACCATGTAGTGCAAGCGTAGTAGAAGTAATAAGCAATGAAATATAGTAGCAAGCATGTGACTAGCCTAACAGCAGGGTGAGCAGGGGTAAGGTTGCGTTAAGGCAAAGGCCATCAAGAAAGCATACTACCATGCAAGTCCTATCATAGTGTGATTATAACAATGAAGTAAAGCACTAGCATTTCTATTTTAGCCATGCGTAATAGGTGCTACGAGATTGGGTGGGATGTGGCACCTTCAGTGTAGTCGTCTCCGTACTCCTCATGGTACTCTCGGTCCTCGTCCGTCTGGTTCTCCTCCAAGTCTGCATACGATCGAATTATAGTCACATTAGCGACGCCTATAGAATAGCACAAAGAAGCAGTGAAAATTCAAAAGAGCCAAATGCACTCAAACATGGGTTCATTGCGTAGAGCTCAATTTTAGATGGATTTTGGTCCTGGTCTTGTATTTTTCTGAGATCGTATGAATTAGTTATATATTTCCGAAGATTAAATTAAGGCTGATTAATTTAGGGTTGACACGTGTCAGACTGGGACTGGTTCTCGTGGTCTTGGAGTACTGTATCCGCTGGTGTGGTGGTCGGAGAGGTCACAGAGGTGGTCGGAAAGGTTGCAGCGGTGGTCGGAGAGATCACTGAAGTGGTTGGAGAGCTCGCCGACGTGGTCGGTGAGATCGCCGAAGTGGTCGGAAAGGTCGCCGAGGTGGTCGGAAGGCTGGCCGAGGTGGTCGGGCTATTCCAGTTGGCTGGCCACGGTGAACGGCGGCGTGGGTTCGTCGGTGTGCATGGACAGGCTGCAGTGGTAGCGAGAGCCTAGTTGGAGGAGCGTGTGAGCTCCATGGTGCTTCTACGACCATGGTAGGCGTGTTGAAGGAGCTCCTGGTGCTCCTAGTGGCTCCGACCACGGTGGTGGGGGCAAAGCGGAGGCGGTGGTGCTCTGACGAGGTGCGGTGCGGCAACACAGGGCTTTGGTGGGCTTCATCCTCGGCTAAGGTGAGCGCGGTGTGTCTGTCGTCATGGCGGAGACAGTCAGGGTGTCAACGTCGCCTTTACCACGACGTAGATGACGCGGTGGTCTCGCCATGGTTTTGCTCTGGCCATGGTGGGCACGTGCGTGCGTGTGATGCGTATGCATGGCATAAGTAGTGCGCTCGGCGCTAGCGTTCCCGAGCAGAGGGCTCGGTGTTGCCCCCTTTCTTCCATTTGCTTCGCGTTTCCGTTTGGCTCAACAAGAGGGTCGTGGTGGTCCTTCTATGCTACTGGTTGGCTAAGCTGGAGCAAGAGCTCATGCTCCGACGTGGTTCATTCATGGCATCCGAGAGGCTAGGTATGGTCATGCCAGTGTTCCCGAGCAGCTAGGGGTCGGTGAGGCCAGGCCTTGGGCTAGTGCGCATGCGGTGCGTGTGCAGCGTGTCCAGGAGTAGGAAAGCTCCGCCTCTGCGTTCCCCAGGTGTGGGAACACGGTGGCGTTCATGGTGAGTACGGCTAGCATGGTGAGCGGCGAACGACGTGGCTCACCGTAGGGCTCATGGTGGTAGGATGGCAGTGCAGTGGCGAGGCAAGGCCGTGATGAGGCGATGCAGTGCCGTGCCGAGCAGCTACGTCGCTGTAGCCGATCGGGGCGGCGCTCCTGGCTCCGGCGAGGTCCGATTCTGCAACAGCTTCCTTCTCCTCCTTTCTTCTTCCTCCTCCCTCTCTCTCGGCTTGACGCGGTGTGGTGCTGTGCCACCAGCGGCGGCGGCGAACGGGCTGAGGGTTAGGGCTCGTGGGCGTTGGCTTTTATAGCCGAGCTCCAAGAGCTCCAATGGCGGACGGTGATTGGGCGGTGGTGATGCGTGCGGCACATCGGACGGCCTGCATGCGGTAGCGTGGGCACGGCGCAAGGGGGAATAGGGTCATGCCATGTGCGTGACCCCGGGCCCGCGTCTGCTCTGTGGTCGGCTCCCGGTCGCGTGGGGAGAAAGCGTGGGGAAGATGATGACGCTGTAGCTGGGTGGCTGACAGAGGGGGCCCGTTTGTCAGCTTGTCCCGATGCGGCGGCGTGCGGTGCGTGACGGCTGACGAGAGGGTCTGGCTTGTCAGCGGCTGCGCACGTGAAAGGGCAGGCAAGGCTTGGCTGGGCTAGCTGGGCCGGTCGAGACAGGCTGGGCTAAGCTGCTGCCTCCCTCCTTTTCCTTTCTCTTTTATTTCTTTTGCTTCGATTCAAATTTAGTTAGAGTTTAAACTTTGAGCTTTGAGTTATGTAGTGGGTCCCACAAGGTGTTTCAATTGGTGGTCAAAATACATCCCATATATTAGGGATTATTGGCTATTTTTGTTATTCAAAAATAGTTGAAGTTTTATATAGGGGTGTTTTATTCTTCCAACAAATAATTCTTTACTTAGGGTTTATCATAAATATTAAGTAAGTTAGTTAAACATCACATAAAGCAAAAGAATCCGAATCACAAGTGGAATTAAGGATGCATGCATGATTTATTTATTTAGGAATTTAATTACACATGTGGCATAAAACCAGGCTATGCTTATGATCTTAACCTAGTTGGGTCACATCTAATCTAGAACTAGGGTTTGGCTTCTACATGTGTCACTCAACATCACATAGGGTTTAAACAAAAATTTTGTAGTTGTGATTTTTGGTGTGTGGATTTTTGGGTTGTTACAGATCTAGTCTGCCACTGCTTCAAGGAGCCTTTTGGTGAGGGGTCGAGCAGGACTCCCAGTGATCTCACTCCTATAGCTAGAGTGCTGGATGCCATTATGAGGAGGACCCTGATTCTGAGGATGGGGTATCGCGAGGGCTTGACTTGCTTACAGCTATGGCTTCTCAACTCCTTGATGCAGCAGACCATATTTGACATTTAGGATCTCCTTCTATCAGAGATGGAGGATACTATTGCTGAGGGATTCAGAGGTCACCATCAGTTGCCCTATGCTCACTGGATCGCATTTCTTATTCACAGGGCAGTTACAGTGAGGCCGCCTGAGATGCTAGCTGAGTATAGTGGTGCTACTAACGAGTTCCCTACTTACAACCTGACTTAGATGATCCATCATAGTACACCTACAACACCTAGAAAGATGCGCCGTCGTCCAGAGGTGCCAGAGACTGCAGCCCAGTAGGATGATATTATCAGGGGTATTGAAGCTACAGAGGAGGAGCAGCTTGCTCAGAGGAGGGGATGGTCGAGAGCGACCCCAGCAACAGCTCAGACGAGGACTACCGGGACATTCCTCAGATGCCTGCATGACGACATGATCATGAGGTCGGCAGCTCTAGTTCAGCTCCACCTACACCACCGACAGACCCCGCTCTTCTTGCTATACTTGAGCGGATGAGGCAGGATCAGGCTCGTCAGGCATAGGAGACAGCTGCTACTTTCGCATAGTTCCACACTCAGCAGGATGAGTTTCAGAGACAGCAGCTGGCTATTCAGTAGTAGATGCAGGCTCTACAGTAGCAGCAGCAGGCCATGCATCAGCAGCAGATCCGCATGCAGCAGTAACTACTTGGGTTCATGTAGCATGTTGTGATAGCTATTAGGGCTCCACTGCCACAGCCTTCGCCCTAGCTTGGTCAGACTGCCACTACTTCTATGACTCCAGCATTATAGCCTAGTGGGCTTTAGAGTCAGGGACAGCCACCAGCATAGTTTCCTTCACCTACAGAGCAGGTGTCCTAGTATTTTGCTTCGCCAGTGCTAGCCCCACAGTTCACACCTCTTCAGACGGGCTTCACACCGGCTGAGACGTCCTCGTTGCTAGTGCCAGAGACCGTAGTGTCTAGGAGCCTTGGTGCTTCTTCAGTGAGTTGACAGGGCAGCCTACTCCGCCTTATTTACATGTCCTAGGTCCTTCTACTGTTGCACCTATTACCGAGACTACAGAGACGCTCCCTTCCTTAGTGGCATCATCAGAGCCGGCTGCTTGAGTCATACCAGCACAGCCTATAGCAGCTCCAGTTCCTAATCCGACCCAGACTGCTACAGCATCACTTCAAGCTACAGAGGGTCAGACAGCTTAGAGCTCTGGATCAGATGATGATGGCACCCAGTTCTAGTTCGCTCCTCATACCTCAGCGCCCAGCTCATCCGCTCCAGCCCCGCTGACCGACCCTTAGGTTTTGGTGTTTGACGCCAAAGGGGGAGAGGGTTCGAGTATGTTAGACTTAGGGGGAGCGACATATCTAGGGGGAGCTTAGTTTACTTATTAGCTTATCTATTACTTTTGGAGTTTTTATGTGTGATACACTATTATGCATTCGTCGTGTGTTTACATTTATGCATTAAACTATATTTATGTGATAGTGATATCTATGTGATCGTGATATATGACATGTGTGCTCCCTACTTTGAATTATTTATATGTCATATCACTTGTGTTATGCTCATTTGCCTTTGCTTCCACGTTTTACTCCGATGCAAATGAGCTTTATTACTTGTACTAATGCTTACTTCATATCTTTTGAGTATATCATGTTGGCTTGGGTCATATAAGCTTGCCTAACACTTTTGTTCTTATTGCCAAAAGCTTATGTGATCCAAGCATGTTAAAAACCTCAACTCTTTCACATACTCGAGGTGGTATTGTCATCAATCACCAAAAAGGGGGAGATTGAAAGCATCTAGGCCCCTTGTTGGGTTTCGGTGATTAATGACAATACGTGATTACTATGACTAACATGTGTTTTGCAGAGGCAATTAAGTTAGGTCATGGTAATAGAGATCAATTGGGCAATCATGGTGGTCATGCCCCTACGATGGAAATTGTTTCGGTTTTCAAAGGATGGACGACAAGGTTAAGGATGGACTAGTTCTAAATGTCAAATGGAGTTGAAGAGACACTTAGAGTAGTTTAGGACTTTGTTTTTCCTTTGGCCGTACTATTAATTGGGGTATGGACGGGTAGCTTGACCTAGGTGAGTCTAGTGAGTTAGGTGTGGCGCACACTTGTTAAATCTAGCACTAGGTAGCTCCAAAATAGCCCTTAGATCCAATGGAGCAAACTTCATTCACGCATGATCGAGAGTTGGAAGTGAATGGAGGGTCAAATACTGACCAGACGCTGGTTCTAGGTTGACCGGATGCTGGCGCAGAGTCCAGTCAGTTCATCTGACCAAGGTGAAATCATCTGGCGCGACCGGACGCTAAGAGGTGAAGTGACTGGACGCTGAGGGCTAGTGTTCGGTCGACTCCAGTAAGGTTCTAGAGAGGGAAAATCACGACCGGACGTGTCAGGTCAGTGCTGACAAGACGCTAGCCAGCGTCTGATCACACTTTAAACACTGGAGTTCGGGGTGTACTGACCAGAGCATCCGGTCAACATGACCGGAGTGTCCGGTCACCCCGTAGAGGCACATAACGGTTCGTTTTTTAGCCGATGTTATAAATACCACCTCCACTCATGTGTGGGGGGTACTTTTGCTCATTCCAACAGTTGAGAAACACGTTTGAGAGTGCCAAGAAGAGCAAGGTCCTAGTGAGGTGATTGATATTTGAGAATCCCAAAGAGAGCCCTCATTAGTGAGATCAAGAGTAGCAAAGTGTGCATCCACCCTTCTCATTAGGCTTGTCATGGTCAAGTGAGAGTTTGTGCTTGTTACTCTTGGTGATCGCCATCACCTAGACGGCTTGGTGGTGATTGGGAGCTTGGTGAATATCTAGAGAGTTGTGGATGACCCAACTCAAGTTGTGAGCGGTTGTGGGTGATTCACCGCAACGGAGTGTCGAAGAATCAACCCGTAGAGAGCACTTGATCCTTGCGCGAATCAAGGGGGAGCTACACCCTTGCGTGGGTGCTCCAACGAGGACTAGTGGGGAGTGGCGACTCTCCGATACCTTGGCAAAACATCGCCGTGTTCCGCGTTCTCTCTTTACTTTGAGCATTTACTTTGAGCAATTTAATTCTTGTCATTTACATTCTTAGAATTGCCATGCTAGAGTAGGATTGGAACATAGGTTGCAAGTCTTTTGTGCGGTAGAACAATTAGAAACACTTTCTAGGCACAAGAGGTTAATTGGGCTAACCATAGGATTTGGTTATTGCAAAGAAATTTAGAATTAGCCCAATTCACCCCCCCCTCTTGGGCATCTTGATCCTTTCCCCTGCCTCTAATCAGTCGGTTCGGAAAGAGCCGGAACCCACGACAAGAGTGTAATGAGCATTCCCTCTCCCATAAACAAGTATGTGCTCAGGATAATAAGTCTGTGACCTAACTACCATCCACATCAATGGACAGTCCTCAATCGACACAGGTGGAACAAGTGCAAGCCGAGCCTCGCTCGAATGCCTAACCAAGTCTAGATCCAAAGTACCATTCTGCCCGGTCTTCGATTATCATTCATATATATTCCATGTGACAGTAACAATAATATCTTTCCTATCTCTCGCGAGTGACAGGAAATCATTTGACTTCTACCGGATCCTATAGCATAGCAATCTACACGATCCTAACATACTAGTAGGACTCATAGGATAAGGATATATATATGCAAGTGGTTTTCATTCAACTCCTTAAAACTTAATGCACAAGCATAAGATAAAGTGCAGAATAATAGGGGTTATGCACCAGGGCTTGCCTGGGCAAGATGTAAACAAGGATTAGCATTCCATCATGGTGACACGATCATCAAGGCACCATCTTTTCCACTACTCCAGATGACTTCGCAATCCATCGTTGTTCCTATTATGATATACGTGGATGCAACGTAGAAAACGTAATTAATCCACGGCAACAGTAACTCTTAAAATACATTGACGCCTCTCAAGCTAACGGCTAGCTCTAACGGCTAATGCACTAGGCTACATGTCCACGTGGTCGAGTAAGGCATCGTTTCCTGAAAAATATTTTAGTTCTACGATCCCAAGATGTTTCGGCATTTTATTGATTAAATATATATTTTCGAACTAGGGCTCATTTAGCTACCTTAGCAAACTAATTATTATGGAGCAACAAAAATTACAGTGAGCACCCAATAATGTGAGGAATTTACTATGAAAATTTTAGAGTCAACACTATTACCAGTTTATCCCAAAAATTCCTTCAAGTTTATATCTTAACAATATTAAGCATCTCAAATTAATTAGATAACTCTAGAAAATATTATAAAACTATGTGAACAAAATATACTAGCAGATAGATCATGATTTTAGGAATCTAACAAAATTGACTTCACAATTTTTGGTTACCTACATAATTTTATACTGAATTTACAAGTTTACCTTAGAAACTAAATTAGAAAAGGCATTTGAAAAAGAAAAGGCCGGCAACAACCCTCTCAGGCCCGGTAGCCCAGCGCTGTGCGGCTGCGCGCGCGTCGCGGTGGCCCAGCAATGGCCCAAGGCCGGGGCGCCCGCGTGTGATGGCGGCTTTGTAGAAAAGCCCCCGTGCTTTTAGATAATAACATGGCTACTATGCGTACTATTCCTACCGGCAATAACTTTGCAACCAAACCCTCGGATGTTTTTTCCTTTACCATGGGGAGGTCCCTAGGGATCCCCACGCATGTCAACGCGGCGGTCGACAGCATAAGGCGGTTACGCCGGGCAACCTAGGCGTTCTACGACGGAAGTAAGGGGTCGACCACCATCTACATATAAACATGCAAGGATGGATTCCGGTGAGCCTACGCCCTCACAGAAAGGTAGAGATGGCGGAGGAGCATCAGTAGCTCACCGTGGTGTATGCCCTACTGACGGTTGAAGTAGGGGAGCACTGCAATGGTCTAGCCACGTGCGACCAGGAGGGGCGATGGCGCTATGCGATGGACACCGACGCATCACCCCACTGACGATAGGCACCCTAGACAAAATAGTGCGAGCACCGGATAGAGGGAGTCAAGGCAAGCTCAGGGTTACAAGCAATTGAACTGCTACCACTCCTACATGCCTTACCTCCCAACCCACCGATTTGGCGGCGCCCATGACCGGCGATGAGCACAAGGCCAAATTACCGGTCGACAAGGCATGATCGAGCTTGAGGGGAAGGAGATAGCTAGCCTACTTCCTAAGCTACCCGCTAGAGTGAGGAATTGAACAGCGAAGCCACTAGCGCTAGGCAAATTGGAAGGTGGAAAAGCAGAGCTCAAGCCATGGTCAAGCCGAGGAGGAGCACATGAGTGAGCACGAGCGGATTAAGACGGGCGGCTCCGATCGATAGCTGCAACATGAGCACATGCGCACAGGTGGTGAGACAGTGGAGGGATTGGCGCGACGCGCTTGAAGTGGAGCAACCAAACCCGAGCCGGTCACACCGGCGATGGTTAGCGAGGGCAAGTGAGGCAGGAAAGCATCCCATTGCCACCGTGAGCGGGCCATTGACTAGACATGGCGGTGGTGGCATACGCCAAGGGCCGACATGGTAGGTGATACGAGGGGTGAGGCGGACGCCACGTCGACCGAACGATGCAGCCACAACCACGACATGGGGTAGTAGCGCGGTGACCAGCCACAGCAGGGCGATGACAGTGGCCTGCTAGGGCCGGTCATGGCCACCCACGACCAGTCAGGCTGACCGGGCTCGGCATCGCTGTAGGGTCGAGATGGCAGACTAGAGGGGGGGTGAATAGTCCTTTTCTAAAACTTAATCGCGTTGGCTAACCGAAACAAGTGCAGAATTAAAACTATTGGTCTAGCCAAGACTACACCCCTCTATCTATGTTCTCTAGCACCTTGCAAAGATCCTAATTAAGCAACTAAGGTGCCAAGCTAGCTAGAGCTTACCTATCCAATTCTAGGAGCAAGGTCACATAAACCTATGCCACTAGTATTTTGCACACCGGGGAGCTCCTACACAATCCTAGTAAGCAAAAGCACAAAGCTCCTAAGCTCACTAGCAATGCTCAATAACAAGGCAACCAATGCCAAATTAGAGAGCGCAAATACTTAGCTACACAAACTAAGCAATGTGACTAACAAGGTTACTCAAACCGAATTAGTCACGCAAGGGAGCTACTTCTATGCTACACAAGCAAGAAGGTAACTAGCAAGCTACACAAGCTAACTAATTACAAGAGCAACTACAAAAGCACAATGTATATGAAAGTAATTACAAGCTTGTGTAAGGGGATTGCAAACCAATAGGAAGAACAATGTTGACACGGTGATTTTTTTCCCGAGGTTCACATGCTTGCCAACTCGCTACGTCCCTGTTGAGACAAGCTCCAAGGTTGCCACCGGTCCTCTTGCTAGTGGTGACCCGCAAGTCACACTCTCCCATGTGGAGTGCTTACCACAAGCTCTAGCACTTGACCTGGCCAGACCACTTGTTGCCCTTTGCGTCTCGCTCTACTAGAGTTGCTCTTCGCGGCTCCCGCGGGGCGAGGACAATGCCCCTCACAAAGCTCTTCTCCGGAGCACCGCACAAGCTTCTTGTGGGCTTCAACGGAGACCACCACCAAGCCATCTAGGAGGTGGCAACCTCCAAGAGTAACAAGCACCACCAGCTTGCAACTCGATCACCTAGTGCCACTCAATGCAACCTCATGTTGCAATCGCACTAGAATCGCTCACTCACTTGATCAGATGAACACTATCAAGCTAGAGTGAGTTAGAGGGCTCCCAAGCTCCACCACATAAGCCACCAAGGCTCTAGTGTGCTCAGCTCTACTAAGCTATCGGCCAAAGGTTGACCAACACTTCACCGGGCATTTTTCGGGATGACCGGACGCGCAGGTCGTGTGCACCGGATGCGTCCGGTGTGGCGACCGGACGCGTCCGGTCGCTGCGTGACCACCACGTGTCTATTTCAAATGAAGTAGCTGTTGCCGCCCAATGGCCCTCTCTGACATGCTCTGACGCGATGCCTTAGACGCACTATTAGAAAACGATCGGACATGGGAGATCTAGCGTCCGGTCGAGTCTAGAGAGCTCCCAGAGCCGCTCTGGGCCGCCGGATGTGTCCGGTCACACTGGACCGAATGCTCCCAGTGTCTGATCAATTATAGCTAAAAACTTGAGACTTGCTGGTTCACACCGGTCGCATCCGGTGTGGCAACCGAACACGTCCGGTCGCTGTGTCCGATCGAGTCCAGAGAGCTCCCAGAGCCGCTCAACTGTGACCGGACACGTCCGATGTGGCCGACCGGACGCACCCCTGTGTCTGGTCCTCCCTGGACCAACACCCAGGCTTCACGTCACCTCGACCGAATGATAAACAGTGATTGCTCAGTGTCCAATCACTGCTACGACCCAGGGTCCGGTCACCTCGTCAACTCTACCGTGCCTGGCCAGAATACCGGACGCGTCCGATATGGATATCGAACGCATCCGGTTATGTCAGGAATACTACCACCTGAGACAGTACCGGACGCGTCCGGTACGCATGTCGGATGCGTCCGGTCACCTCGTGACCAGCGCATTCAACTCCTTTTCTTCACCAACTTCTTCTCCTTTGCAAATGTGCCAACACCACCAAGTGTACACCACCATGTGTATGGGTGTTAGCTTTTCACAAACATTTTTCAAAGGATTAGCCACTCAACTTGCCACGCCACTCGATCCTAGCGACGATGCAAAGTTAGATCACTTGAGTGGCACTAGATGACCGATATGCAAACAAGTTTGTCCCTCTTGATAGTACGGCCATCTATCCTAAGCTCGGTCATCAACTTCTCTACACACCTATGACCGGTGAAATGAAATGCCCTAGGTTATACCTTTGTCTTGCGCATTCCATTCCATCTCCTCCAATGTCGATGCAACACATGCACCAACACGATCAACAATGATATGATCCACTTCATATCATCACGTGATCATATTGGTTCATCGATCTTGACTTCACTTGCTTTTCACCGTTGCCTTTGTCCATCGGTGCCAAGTCTTGCTCAAGCTTCACCACCACGTGGTCCATCGCTACAAAGCCTCCAGCTTGCCCTTCATGCTTGCAACCAGTCCATCAAGCCAAGTCATGTCTAGATCTTCTCCACCTTGATCACATGACTCCATGTCATGTCTCATGTGCAATAAGCTCCTTCATCATCACATGTGAGCTTTGCAACATCTTTGAGTGATCATCACCATCATGGCATATGTTGCTCACACACATGTACCTGTGGACTAATCACTGTGTATCTCACTTAAACACATTAGTCCACCTAAGGTTGTCACTCAATTACCAAAACCAAATAAGGACCTTTCAATCTTTCCCTTTTTGGTAATTAATGACAACTCTACAAAGATATAGAAATTATGCTCTTTTGGATTCGTGTTGCTTGCTCAAGCAATTTTACCATGTGTAAATGATTTTGGACGAGTACCACAAACCCGAAATGGTAGTATTAGCTATCCCTATATATGTGCTAGAGTGTTTGGTTTGAAGCTCACACATATGCATAGATTGGAATTGTGGGAGAGTAATTACTACCAAATGATGCTAAGGTGTATAGAATAAACCTTTAAAGTGTGATACCAATCAGAGTTGCACTTTTAACACCATCCTTAGCACCATGAGTAGCTAGACAACAAAAATACTAGAAACCCCATGAGATCAACATTATAAGCAAGGTTCTAGTACCACGTGTAAAATACAAGTCTAGCTACCATCCTATGCATGCTCGTTATCAAATCATGATTCTAGTTCTACAACTAGCATACACCACACAAGCATGCATATCAAATTTAAAAAATTTATGCAATGCAAGCAAGCACATGACTATGCACATATCAAATGCAACCAATCAAAGTTCATGAGCTTGCTCCTCCTACTTGTGTGCTTCTCTTGTCTAAGAATTTGATCCATCTCTTTTTTTCAATGTTGCTCCCTCTTTGTCCATGTCCATGTCCAACCTCTACTTCTTTGTCTCAATCTCTCCCAAAGCTTTCATATCTTTGTACAATCTCTCCCCCTTTGTCATCAATTTCCATAAAAGGTGTGCTTCTCATTGATGCAAAGGTTTGCATTTGGGGTAGATGGTTGAAGATTGAATCTTGCATTTTTTTATGGACATCACTTGATTGTTGGAATGACACCACTTGTAGCCCTTGAGATACCACAAATAGGATCTTCGACCTTGATACCAATTTGTGGGACACCTCCCCCTATGTCATAGCATGGGTCATCCATTTGATAAACTTGAGCTCTTGTAGGTGAGGGATGCATTCTTCATTTGATGATCACTTAAAGTTGAGGATCACTTGTGGAACCATCGTCTTGCATGATTGATACCACATGTAGGTGTGATATCACTTCAAAAGAATTTTTCTAGTATGGAACCACTTGTTGGATTTATCAATAAAAACCATTTCTTGAACCTTTGCTATCTTCATGAGTACCACTTATAGGATATCACTTGTGAGTTGATCTAGACATCACTTGTGAATTCTTGATGAAATACTTGAGTCTAGATACTACTTGAAACAAACAAACTAGATATCCATTTGCATTGTTGTCTTGTGCTTGTACTCTTATCACTATCATGAGCTTCTATGGTTGACTTGAACTAAATTGATTTGCCTAAGCTTCCAAGTCCGGTTTGAACCCTCTCTAAGCTTCTTCACACTTATTTGGAGGTTATCTTATCGAGGTTGTACTTGTCACTTGTTGGCAATCCAAATTAAATCAAGTACTTGGGTTCGCTAGCTCATGAATAAATTCATATACTATCCACTAGATCATCTAATCATTCAAGCAATAGTGGTAGGCTATAAATTTAAACATTTTATTTGTTATGCATGATCCTATGAGGCATGTACTATATGCACTAATCGCATACTAGTAAGGGATGAAATGATCATGTACATTACAATGATACCTTTGCTATGTTGGAGTAGAGGATAGTCACATAGATTCTAATTCATTACTCCAATAGTAATGTGAAGTCCAATTATAAGCTTGGTGAAGACCAATAGATACCATTTTGAATTCCATTCTTCACCCATATGAAATGAATACCACTTATGATTAAGTGCACTATCTTGTTGTGGTTAGCTTGCTTCATCTTTTGATCAATGCTTGCATGAGAGAACTATTTGAAATACCACTTGAATTGCCATGACTAGCTCTTTTTTGGATGTTGCTTGCTTTCCTTGATCAACCATTTTGATTGCTTCAACTAAGCATCTCAAATATCCCTCGGATCACCACTTCCATGTTAGCCTTCCAAGTACCATACTTGGTTTACCGACACATAGGCGGCAAGCCCCTACACTAGGGAGAAGTGACCTCTCTCCAAAGAACCATTCTTGACACTCACTTGAAATAACTTGATTGATTGATCCAAGTGATGGACTTAACTTAATGAGTAACCTTGATTCCTTCTTTAAGTAATTTTCTTTCTACTTGTTTAAATCCTTTTCTTTCTACCAAATGATTTTCAATAGTCACTAGAACTTAAACTTCATCTTCATCTTAAGTTTGATCTTGATCTTCCAATTTGTGTACTAAATGTGTGCAAAGTACACTCCACAATCAAATGCCCTTGTACTTTTTTGCTTGTCATTCTTCTAGATCATATCAAAACCAGACTTAGGTGCCTCAATAACTTATAAACATGTTTCCAACTTGAGGACCTTTCAATCAAAGTGACTCTTGATCAATTCAATAATTGTCACTTTTCTGGCAGATTCTGTACTCTTCAAAGATTAACTCATAACTCCTAAAGTACAGATCCAAATACCACGAAATATGGTGGAGATGTGATTCACTAAGTTATATAGAAGCTGTAAAAATTTGTGCTTTATTTGACTTCTAGATTGCTACCAGATTTCAATTCTTCCACCACTGATACATACTGAAAACTGCTGCACTATAGCTGACAAGATCCACTCCAAAACCGAAGCATATCTTATCCAATTCCCATGAAATTTGTATAGAATCTTATAACATAAGTCTAGGGTATGTACACCAATTTTTATGCCAATCCAATAAGTTTTTATCACTCAAACATGGCTAAAATCATAGCTAGCTCAGATTTTGCAATATAGGATAGATTTCAACTATTGAGCTATACTTCATCAGATGTGAATCAAACTTGAAATCAACTTGTTTGAATACTTTCACAAGGCATAAATCCATTCAACCACTCACTAAAAGTCATCTTATGAACTTATCAAACACAAATCAATCCAAACTTGATTACTAAGCTATTTATTCATTCAAACATCTCATAGGAAGCAACATTGCATATTTATCCAATTCAATCAACTCATATGCACCCAAATGAAATGATCAACAAAAGATATACCTTGGTTAGCTCATGATCATCCAACTAGCAAGCTTCAACTCAATTATTTTTGTAAGCCATCAAATAATCCAATAAATCACCATAACTTGAATATGACACTTGTATGTTGATAACACTTGGACTTCACTCAATTTTCACTTGACATTGGGTTTGGATGTGCACTAAGCTTCATAACTTGACTCAATATGTGATGAACAATGTGAGATTAATTGAATCAAGCCTCCAATGCTACGGTACCTACAATCATTCATCCACTTTTTGATGGTACCCAAACTAGTTTGGGTCCTCTCAAGTTAGGAGCAACATACTTAGGTAGAGCCTTAGTATGAGTAGCGGGATGTTTTGCAATAGCAACCGTAGAGGTACCATTATCATCCTTCCTAAGCATAGAATCATCATCAATTGAAATAGGCTTAGGAGTGTTACCTAGGGGACATGAATGTGTTATGTGTCCCTTTTTCGTCATGAGTAGCACTTTCTTTTTGATTGAGCCTTCTCTCCCTTGCTCATGTGGTGCTTCTCATTGCCTTGCCTCTCATGAGTTGTTTGAACCTTCTTCTCAAGTTTGGTAGGACACCTCGAGGCAAAGTGTTCCATATCTTCACACTTGAAGCACTTGATGTGAGCATATATCTTGTTCTCATCATGTGTCTTGCTCATCATCTTGGCATCTTGAGTTTGCATTGGATGCCTTGCCTCTCCACCCCTTGTTTTCTTCTTCTTCATCATCAAGTCACCACCATCTTCATGGTTGATCTTGATTTTCTCTTGGGGTGTCTCCTCTTGCTCAACTTGGTTGAAGCTCCTTTTGTTGCTTCACCAATTGCTTGGTTGGGCACATTGAGGTAAGATGACCCCAAGTATGGCACTTGAAGCACTTCACATGCTTTAGCCTCTATTCTTCCTTCATCTTCTTGAGCTTCTCAATGTTTGGGCAACCATTTGCATGATGTCCCGCTTCATGACATCGGTAGCACATGGAGTGAGAGAGCTTTCTTTGTTGTAGCTTCTTCATCTTTCTTTCTCTCTTTCTTTTGCCCTTTGTCATCTTCTTCTTGAAGCCAAGGCCACACTTGTCACCATAGTTTCTTTGAGTCTTCAACATGTGCTCAAAGGTGACTTTTGAGTTGTAGCACCTCTCTAACTTGTTGCTCAACTTCTTCACTTCATTTTTGAGCTCATTGTTCTCCTTCAAAAGGTTAGTCTCACAAGACATAGAATTAGAACAAGCATCTATATGTGAAGAACATGGCATATCTAATAAATCATTACAAGAGGTGGATACATGCTTCTTGTCTACATCATAAGAGTTAGTCACATGTTGCAATTGATCACTTAACTCATGTGATGAGCTCTTATTAATTTTAAGTTTCTTTGAAAACACTTTAATGAGAGAAGCATGTTGCTCTAATAATTCTTCAAGAGATGCAAGTACTATCTCATGAGTCAATTTTAGCTCACCATGTGAAGATTTAAGAACATCAAGTAATTTCTTATGTTCTTCACATGAGTTCTTTAGAAATGAGTTTTCATTTTCCAATTTCAATGTTTTAGCTTTCTCATTTTTTAAAGACATGGTCATGCTAGCAAGTTTACTAACAAGCTCATCATATGAATCAACATGATCAACCACATTAGCATTTTGTACCTTAGTGTCACCTTGTGACATGAAGCAATGTGGTGATGGGCTTGTAGGGGCATCACAATCATCATCCAAGCATGCACCATCATCATCACCATCAAGTGTGCATGGAGTAGTATCATCATGTGCATCACTTGAGGCATCATCATCAATCTTGTCAAGTGATCTTGTGGTAGAAAGATCATCATCATCACTTGACCATAAGGTGGAGCAACCTTCCATAATCATGGAGTTGTGGTCATGCTCAACATCCTCATGCGCCTCCTTCTTGGGCTCCTCCTTGAACTTGCCATCATCCCATGTGGAGGAATCACCGAAGGTGCGCTTGATGGACTCCCATATCTCATGAGCGGTTCCCATGTAGTTTACTTGTTTCATCAAATCAAAACTCAATGCATCCAATAGAAAACAACAATCATGTGCATCAAGTTCATAGAGAACTCTTTGAGCTTTGGTGAGATTTCTATGGTCCAAGACATGGGTGAGACCACTAGTGACAATCCACCAAATCTTTGGTCCCTTTGCACGGAAATGATCAAGCATGTGATTTTTCCAAAGTGCAAAGTTTGTGCCATAAAAAATGTGTGTCTCACAATCAACTAGCCCACTAGACGCCATCCTCTCAGGTCGGTGAAGACCACAAATGAGAGACCTAGCTTCGATACCACTTGTAGGGTCGAGATGCTGGACTACAGGGGGGGTGAATAGTCCTTTCTAAAACTTAATCGCGCTGGCAAACTGAAACAAGTGTGGAATTAAAACTATCAGTCTAGCCAAGACTACACCCCTCTATCTATGTTCTCTAGCACGTTGCAAAGATCCTAATTAAGCAACTAAGGTGCCAAGCTAGCTAGAGCTCACCTATCCAATTCTAGGAGCAAGGTCACATAAACCTATGCCACTAGTATTTTGCACACCAGGGAGCTCCTACACAATCCTAGTAAGCAAAAGCACAAAGCTCCTAAGCTCACTAGCAATGCTCAATAACAAGGCAACCAATGCCAAATTAGAGAGCGCAAATACTTAGCTACACAAACTAAGCAATGTGACTAACAAGGTTACTCAAACTGAATTAGTCACATAAGGGAGCTACTTCTATGCTACACAAGCAAGAAGGTAACTAGCAAGCTACACAAGCTAACTAATTACAAGAGCAACTACACAACCACAATGTATATGAAAGTAATTACAAGCTTGTGTAAGGGGATTGCAAACCAACGGGAAGAACAATGTTGACATGGTGATTTTTCTCTTGAGGTTCACGTGCTTGCCAACACACTACGTCCCTGTTGAGACAAGCTCCAAGGTTGCCGACGGTCCTCTTGCTAGTGGTGACCTACAAGTCACACTCTCCCATGTGGAGTGCTTACCACAAGCTCTAGCACTTGACCCGGCTGGACCACTTGTCGCCCTTCGCGTCTCGCTCTACTAGAGTTGCTCTTTGCGGCTCCCGCGGGGCGAGCACAATGCCCCTCACAAAGCTCTTCTCCGGAGCACCGCACAAGTTTCTTGCGGGCTTCGACAGAGACCACCACCAAGCCGTCTAGGAGGTGGCAACCTCCAAGAGTAACAAACACCACCGGCTTGCAACTCGATCACCTAGAATTGCTCACTAGAATTGCTCACTCACTCGATCGGATGAACACTATCAAGCTAGAGTGAGTTATAGGGCTCCCAAGCACCACCACATAAGCATCCGGTGTGGCGACCGGATGCGTCTGGTCGCTGCGTCCGGTCACTGCTTGACCAACACACGTCTCTTTCAAATGAAGTAGCCGTTGCCGCCCAACGGCCCTCTCTGACACGCTCTGACACGATCCATCGGATGCACTGTTAGAAAATGACCAGACGTGGGAGATGCAACGTCTGGTCGAGTCCAGAGAGCTCCTAGAGCCGCTCTAGGCTGACCGGACATGTTTGGTCACACCGGACCAGACGCTCCCGGCGTCTGATCAATTATAGCTGAAAACCCGAGACTTGCTGGTTCCCATTGAACGCGTCCAGTGCGGCGATCGAACGTGTCCGGTCGCTGTGTCCGGTCAAGTCCAGAGAGCTCCTAGAGCCGCTCAACTACGACCGGACATGTCTGGTGTGGCCAATCGGACGCAACCCTATGTCCGATCCTCTCTGGACCAACACCCACGCTTCACGTCACCTCGACCGAATGATAAACAATGATTGCTCAGCGTCCGGTCACTGCTATGACCTAGAATCCGGTCACCTCGTCAACTCTGCCGTGCCTAGCCAGAATACCGGACATGTCCGATATGGATATGCGACACGTCCGATCATGTCAGGAATACTGCCGCCTGGGACAGTACCGGACGCGTCTAGTACGCATGTCGGACGCATCTAGTCACCCCATGACCAGCGCATTCAACTCCCTTTCTTCACCAACTTCTTCTCCTTTGTAGATGTGCCAACACCACCAAGTGTACACAACCATGTGTATGTGTGTTAGCTTTTCACAAACATTTTTCAAAGGATTAGCCACTCAACTTGCCACGCCACTCGATCCTAGCGACGATGCAAAGTTAGATCACTCGAGTGGCACTAGATGACCGATATGCAAACAAGTTTGCCCCTCTTGATAGTACGGCCATCTATCCTAAGCTCGGTCATCAACTTCTCTACACACCTATGACCGGTGAAATGAAATGCCCTAGGTTATATCTTTGCCTTGCGCATTCCATTCCATCTCCTCCAATGTCGATGCAACACATGCGCCAACACGATCAACAATGATATGATCCACTTCATATCATCATGTGGTCATATTGGTTCATCGATCTTGACTTCACTTGCTTTTCACCATTGCCTTCGTCCATCGGTGCCAAGTCTTGCTCAAGCTTCACCGCCACTCGGTCCATCACTCCAAAGCCTCCTACTTGCCCTTCACGCTTGCAACCGGTCCATCAAGCCAAGTCATGTCTTGATCTTCTCCACCTTGATCACATGACTCCATGTCATGTCTCATGTGCAATAAGCTCCTTCATCATCACATGTGTGAGCTTTGCAACATCTTTGAGCCATCATCACCATCATGGCAAATGTTGCTCACACACATGTACCTGTGGACTAATCACTTATGTATCTCACTTAAACACATTAGTCCACCTAAAGTTGTCACTTAATTACCAAAACCAAACAAGGACCTTTCAATCATGGTGCGCGGAACATGACCAGTTGCACGACACCGAGCGGCTGCACGAGGTGACCACGCGCACGGGCTAGACATATGGCGTGCACGAATTTTAAAGTGAAGCAAAGGATGCCGATCATCTCAATAGAAGTGCAACCAATCCTACTAACCTAAAGTTGACACTACTAGCTAGCTAGTGGAGCAATTGTCATGACCCGAGAGCAACCAGAGAGGGAGATACAAGGATGCGAACTTGGGTTCATCGCTGGAATGCCGGTTCATGAACAAAGCACCAACAACACAGTTACAACACGTTTTAAGGAGGTTTGGGTAGTTTTTACGAGAGCAACGTGACATCCAACACAACTTTGACCTACACCATGCTCATGTACTCCCTTTGATGCAATCAACAATACCAAAACATGCAGCTAGTGTTTAAACATTTTTGTTAGAAATTAAATGTCAAAATAGCATTGTCTTACTACTTTTCCATACTTAGGAAAGTTAAGGATTTCCATTGAGGCTAAGTAACCATTTACTCTTTTGTCGCAATTTTTATTAGATCTAAACCTTGTTAACTTCAACCACAAATACTTCATGCAATAGTCCATACCTTATACTAACCCATAGGAGCAAAATATTTAAGCACCATTTAACTATTTTGCTCAATATAAATCACCAAAAATGGTATTTTGACAATAGTTCAAGTGTTTGCCGACTTAACAAAAAGAACTTATCTTAACGTCGAATTTGATTTTTGAGCTCCCAAAACACTAGTTAACAACATCTATTTTCCAAAAGTTAAAGTTGCATTTCCATCTACTAAACTTGTACTTCAATTTTTATTTAAGTACTAAATACAAGTTATGTTTGATCCTTGTTCCTAGAAATTGTTTTTCACCTCACGTGCGTTATAATTTTTTTAAACCCGGAAACTTGTTAGGCTAACCCTTATCAAACCTAAATCTTGATGCTAAGCAAACTCGTAACACCAGGGGTGTTACAATCTTCCCCCCTTAAAAGAATCTCATCCTAAGATTCGAAACAAGAATCAGAAAAGGGAAAATGCGATTACACTTCGTAGATCTGAAATTACATAGAAGATTACACGACGTAGAACACTAAACCACACAGGGATTTAGAGATACATGGTTAAGAGTAACCTAGTACAACCAAGGATTAATCCAGAAGTCGAGATAGACGAGGACAATGGAGAAACAATAAGAAAATGATTATCCAAAACATGGCGTATGCCCCACAGATCTAGAAATAGGAGACTGAGAACTCAAACATCGTGAACCCTTAGACCAAACTAACAAAAGATGGACTTGAACTCCTTTGACAAAAATCTAGATCCCTTCTTCTTCTTAGATTACCCAATCACCTCTGACTGGCAACCCTAGTTCCATGAAAAACGATAGGATCTTGTAGCTCTGCTTCGGATTCGAGGGGGATGACGATGCAAGAGGAGAGCAAGGGCATCTTCTAATGGTGAATGGAGGTGGGGCGCAGTGCACCGGAAGTGGAGACGGCGTGGATGGGAGACACTGCCGGTTCATGCTGTGGGGATAAAGTCGGCCATGGTGCGCTCACTGCATGAGTGAGCGGAAGGAGGGTAAGTGTCGGTGTTTCGAGTTACCACCGACGAGTAAATTTGTATTATAATGTGTCTGGCTTGGACGTTGTGCTTAGAGGACATGAGGTTTATACTGGTTCGGGCAGAAAGTCCCTACATCTAGTTCGTCACTGCTGCTCGTGTTACTAACACCGAAAGTTTGCAGTAGGGGTTACAAATGGGCAAGAGAGGGAAAGGATCCCAAGTCTCTGGTGAAAGGAGTGAGTGGGTGCTGAGAGCTTGATCGCTGCTCAGCTATGTGTTCGTGTCATGCTCTTGTGCAAATCTATATCAGATCTTTATGGGATGATTGGTTTGGGATCCCCTTCAAGGGGCACCCTGCTTTCCCTTTTATAGGCCAAGGGAAAGTGTGGGTTATAGCAGAGGAAAAGGAGAAGAATGAGAGAGAGGAAGGCCTCTAGGATCGCCGGGTTCTTCTTCTCCTTCATGCAGGTCCTACCGACCTTATAGATGTCAACATGGATGGCTCCACATCGCGGTCCTATCTATCACTGGTGCCATGCGCAGGCGTCATCCGCCGATCATGGTGCTCCACTCTGTCCTAGCGAACATCATGGTGAACTGATGTGCTTGTCAGTGTTCATACGAGGGTTAGGTAGAGCCCACGCTGTTCTTGATGTGAATCCTCAGGTATGGCCCGTCGTGGCCTCGAGTTACATCAGGGCATGCCGGTCTCTTCATTGGTGTCAGAGTTTTGACCTAGGCCTATACGCTTGGACCTAGAGTGGTTGGCGGCGGTATGAGTCCCCATCGGGAGAGACGGAGCCCACACCCAAGGGGTCTGGCGAGGCAAAGCCTATAGCCTTGGGGTCGGGCAAGGCAGAGATCGTAGCCTTGGGGTCAGGCAAGGTAGAGATCATAGCCTTAGGGTCAGGCAAGGCAGAGCCCACCCTCAGAGGTCGGGCGAGGAGGAGCCCACCCCCGGAGGTCAGGCGAGGTGGAGACCACGCACCTAGGGGTCAGTTGGAGCTGTAGGCACGCTCTTGACTGCTCGGTTGAATCAATGTTGATGACCATTAGCTCCTCCTCTTCGGGTACACTAGTATTGGTCCCCGACAGTAGCCCCCGAGCCTATGGAGGAGTAGAATACTCCTTCGGAGGCTTTTTCGAACGGGGGGACTCTGAGGGCCTTGGCCTTTTCTTGTCGCCCATGGCGTGTCCTGGGGATGGAGATTCCCTTTTACCATGATCGGGCCTCTCAGGGGTATAGCCGTGAGATTTGGTGGGTCAGAAAAGGTCTTTCCTGATTTTGACCCCTACGGGGGTCTGTCATTCTACAACCATGCATTCGGTCTCCTTGCGAGTCCAACTTTCCTTGAGCCCTCGCACATAGCAGGGGTCCAATCGAGGGTCAGCTCGTCTTCGTGATTGTCTTCCCTCAAGCGCTTTTTTTGATAAAAATGAAGGGGCTGAGCCATGCCATGATTTTCCTCTATGGATGAGCCATGGTGCTTGGTGAGTTGTTAACGGGCTAGTCCGAGTGGGGCCTCAACATCCCGTTCATGGGGGTCTGGCTTGGGTCAGCTGATGATCGACTCTAGATTCTCAGCGGTCAATCCATATAGTTCTCAGGTCCATTCGATTGGTCCTGAGGGCTCTCTACCTTTCTTTGAGGAAAAACCATGGATCGAATCCGCTCGAGGCTGGAACGTGGGCCAGGATGACCGCGGCGCTTGTGTGCCCAGGTATTGGCCGCTAGTGGGCCCATCCTTTCCACCCCTCACTCTAAAAGTGCCCGGGGCAGTTGTCGAACCCATCTGTGGGCCAACCTTCGAACTCCTGGGCTTATACGGTCCATAGGAGCGTTTTTAGCTCTGTATCCCTCTTACCTGTGATGGGTCGTGCCCCATTCGGGGAGGCAAAATGTCCGGTGTGTTTTTCAAGGGGACGGCCATAGGTTGTGTGCGCATGCATCATGACGAGACGTGGTGATAGGTCGTGGCAGGTGCGGAGATCTAGGCGTGTGGTTCGTTTCCTCGCACCCATTGCCCCTATAAAACCAAAGGGTTAGCCCTCTAGGTTTCATACACACATGCCTGCATCCTAGCTTCCATAGCCACGCTGCCACCGCCAATGCTTAGGTTTCCTGCCTCCGCATATCCGCTACTGTTGAGCTCGCATCCATCCGTTCCCACCTCCAATGGATCCATGGTGTCGTTCTGACATCACCTTCTAGTGCATGGAGGGCCTTGTCCGTTGTGGTCTTCTCTACGCGTGGACCTCGGCCAAGGAGTGCTTGCTTCCCAGCAACGAGGGTTCACCGTCGCCGCTTGATAGCTACGTGGTGTCGTTCGCCCACTTCCACGAGCATGGGCTTATGACTCCCACCCACAAATTCCTCTAGGGGCTACTGCACTTCTACAAGATTGAGCTGCAGCATCTCAATCCCAACAAGATCTAGCACATGGCGACGTTCATCATGCTATGCAAAGGATTCCTAGGGATCAACACCCACTTAGACTTGTGGAGGTATTTCTTCATCGTCAGCCTCTAGAGGAAGAGGGAGAAGGGTGGTAGACAGGAGCTACACATGCCGATGGGGTCCGTTGGCATCCAACTTCGAAACAATCAGGTTGGCGAGGACTTGTCCATGTGGCTCTTTATGTCCAACAAGGGCCGGCATTCATAGTGGTTCTACCTCAAGAATGACGCCACCGCCCCTCTGCTGAAGTTCATCGGGCGCCTGCTCGAAGAGGCCTCAGAGCAGTGGAGGAAGTGGGACATGCCGGAGAAGGACAAGAAGAAGATCGGAGACCACATCGCCGCCATCCACATCCTAAAGGAGAACGGCCTGAAAGGGTCAGGTGTCATCGGGGCCTACCACGTGAGGAGGGTGGCGCCGTTGATGATGTGCGCACTCCCGATATATGCGATGGCGCCCGAGGCATCGTTCGATGGAACGGCGCTCACCGAGGGAATGCTCCCTAACTCTGAGATCACATCAAGGAGGCGATGGAGCCTTTGTGGGACGATGCAGGTGCCACCCTCGACTTCATCTACCCAGTGCTGGGGCATCCTCCGATGCTGTCGAAGCAAGGCTACATCATCTTTGTAAGTTTTCCTTTCTCCTGCCTTCTCTTCAATTGATTTCCCGACCCCGTCGGACTAACTTTGAGAGGGGCAAGACTAGTCGAGGGACCTCATCCTCATGGACCACCTGGCTTCGCTATGCCGAGGGATTCAGCCGTGAGGGCGGCGAATTGTGCCGAGGGTGAGCAGCTGAGGAAGGCGAGGAGGACAAGAAGAGGAAGAAGCAGCAGAAGCTGCGGGCACAGGAATGAGGGAAGGACACCGACAATGATGATGATGATGATGATGATGATGATGATGATGGTGATGACGACGAGGTGATGGAGGAAGAAGAAATGGTAGCTGACGATATCGAGTGGGACAACCTAGAGAACGAGGATGTGCTGACAGGCTTCAGTTTGTCCTTGTAGGCATCGGGACCCTTCCCATCCCATGGAGTAGAGGGTACGTCTAGGGAGCCGACGGAGGCGGGACATACCATCGGCTTACCCTAGGAGTCAACAGAGGCGGGTGGCTCTATCGTCGCACCAGAGGTGCCAGCGGAGGCTAGTGGCCCCATCATCGTGCATCAAGAGCCAAGAGCCAGGAGTTGCCCGGGGTGAGCCCCTCTGCCTAGGAGTAGGGGCGGGCTCAAAGCAGCCTCGTTCTGATGAGGTGGCGCAAGGGTCGGGGGGTTCATCACCCAAACGCATCTGCTGCCCGACGGCGCCAAGGTGAGTTACCGATTCCTCTGTTTTTTCCTATTTTAGTCGGATTTCCTCTGTTTTCATCCTTTGTAGCGTTGGTAGGCAGCGGAATCCCTTGGCGCTGGTCGTCGGCTGGTGTCATGCCCATTTCATGTGGGAGCGGCACCAGTGTGACCGTGTCACTGGCTGGTCGGGCACCGCCCGTGCTGGCGCATGTGCCCTCGGCGGGACAGGCAGATGCGGGCATTCAAGGGAACCCTTCGGACATCGCAGAGCAGCCAGTGGTGGCCGCAATACCACTATCGATGGCGGGGCAGACGGGGCTACCGACCACGCTCCTGGCGCCGACCATGGTGGGCGTGACGTGACTGGTCGTGACCCTACTAACGCAGGTGGAGATGGTGGCCATGACAGATGGGCCACAGCCTGGCATGACTGCAGTGTTGCCCGAGGCATTTGGTGTGACCCGTGCCATCAACAGCCTAAGTGATGGCACCTAGCGTGGGCCGGACAGAGGGGGACGTGACCGAGGGGTCCCCGGGAGTCATGGTGCTAGGAGATAGGTTCGCGCCCACACCGCTGGCCCCTTCCATCGCCGAAGGGGGTGTCCTGGCGGTAACGTCATGGCGAGAGGGGTCAGCGGTGCTTGGGGCCGGTGGGGAGTCGTCCCTGACCCTGACATCAGTGGGCAGTGGCTTGTCCACGTGGGGCAAGCCCCTGCACCAGTGGACGGATCCACATGATTCAGCGTCGACGCTTTTTACCCTTTAGGATGCCACAGAGAGCATGGAGCGGGAGAGCCTTGACATAGGGATCGCGTCCATGCTCGAGGCCCTAGACCACGCCATAGGCGTGTTGCACGATGTTGTTGTTCCCACCGGCCGGGTATGGTTTGGTCCTGCTTCTTGCCCTTTTCTTCCTCTATATACTTTTCTTATCCTGACCATCATCTCCCTGCAGTCCCTTATAGCTAGCACCCAGGGGAAATCTTGGTTCCTTCATCAACAGAAGGAAACCTAGGACCGCCTCATCAAGAAGGTGCGGCTACGTGGGGACATGATAGCTTAGTTCGCCGCCACCTAGCAGAGGGTGGTCAAGCTGACTCCTCTTGCCGAGGAGGCGGCCAATCTTTAGTCATGGGTGGACAAGGCCCGTCGGGATGCTGACAAGGCTGAGAAGGTGTTCGAGGCCCTATCGATGAGGTCGCAGAAGGATGATCAAGAAGCCGCTAGGGTCAGGAAGGAGCGGGATGAGTTGCTCCAGAAGGACGCTGAAACCCACCAGCGGATCCTTGACCTTCTGAGCAAGGTTGAGAAAGAAAGGGTTATGAGGCTGGGGGCCGAGGAGAAGCTCGTGGACCTAGTGAAAAGGGCGAGCCTGGATGCCACAGTGGTCGCTCAGCTATGCAAGGAGCGGGATGAGCTAATCTAAACCGTGGAGACGCTCCGCTCAGAACATGGCGCAGCTCACGAGGAGCACGACCAGGCTTTCTGAGAGTGTGACCAGGCCTGCCCAGAGATCGACAACGCATAGCAGAAGGTCAGCTCCCTCTAGGTCTAACTAGAAAGGGAGATGACCCAAAAGCTGGAGGCCGAGAGCGTTGCTGTCGGGCTGGCTGTGGATCTCACCGAGGAAACAAGAAATCTTTAGGAGGAGAGTGATGAGCTCAGTATCCTGAGCGCCACCCTCGGAGTGGTCTGTGATGACCTTGAGGTGGTGCGGTCAAAGGGGACCAGCTCGCTCGTAGCTCATGCCATTGAGATCATGGCTCGGGTGCGCCAGCTCGAGAGGAATGCCCATCGTGCCAGGGTCAATCAGTCCTTCATGATTGCTCATTCTCATTATGGGGATAGCATTGATCTAGAGGCGTTGAGCCATGGCTACGCGCCTGGTTTTGAAGTCCACGAGCTGGAGGAGATGGAAACGGTGGTGGCTCCCCTTTCACAGGACCTAGCGGACATGATAGAAGGCATAGTTCTCCCCCAGAGGAGCTAGTTAGTTAGATAGGTCGGGCGATCATTCTTGTAATAACTGGACAAGTTCTAACCCCTCTGTCTTGTTCAAACAAGCTTGTTATTTCGTTTGAACAAATTTGTTATTTCTTCCTTTTTGTGTGTAAAAAGGGGTTAATGCGTTCTGACCCTTCATGCTGTTAAGACCATAGAGCTCGAGGCATGGGTGAGAAACTCTGATTACGCTGGTAAGCAAGAGTGTTGTAGCCGCTAGGGCGTAGGTTTCTTATAGTCCGACCAGCCTTACTTAGTCGTTCGTTTCCGCAAACCTTGCCTCTAGGTTTTTAACGTGAGGAAGGGGTTAGGCATGGCGACTATTTCAGAAATGGTATATATATGCCCTTATCAGCCCCTGAGTGAGGCTCGACCCCTGACCGTTGCCAGGGTTGGGTTTCACTAAAGATCGAGAGAGACGATATTGAAACTAGTAGGAGAAAGCGTCTCTTGTTTTAGAAACGTTATCCTTAGTTTTTTGCATGTATCCCTCCTTAGGATCTAAGCCATCATTCTGCAACCGCGCATTCAGTCTCCTTGCGAGTCCAACTTTCCTCGAGCCCCCACGCATAGCGGGGGTCTGGTCGAGGGTCAGCTCGTCTTTGTGATCGTTACCCCATTTGTGGTTTCCGCAACTGGAGGGGTTGAGCGAACATCACTTGCCTCGATGGCTCGAGTGATGCGCTCGGTGAGCTCACTAATGGGCATGTCTGAGTGGAATATGGGTCCATCATTCGTGATGGGGTTGGCTTAGCCCTCATGTGGCATTCCACTGTTCCTTAACCTACCTCCCAGCAGATGCCCAAGTCATTCCGAAGACCGACTCAGGTGGCCCGTTGGCCTCCCCTCGATGGAGATTATGTGGGCATGGCTCGAGGTTAGGATCGAACGAGAAGGTCGAGATGACCCTGTCCACTTCTGAGCGGGTCAGGCAAAGGCTGCTGGGGCTCATCTGTGTTTTCTCCGCTGGCTCTGTTTGATGTGAGGTGGCCTCGAGCCCTTCGTGGGCTAGCCTTCGAACCTCGGTCGGTCGGATTCCTAAGTTGGGGTCGGGTGGCTCGAGCCCCTGAGCCCTATTGGGCTCGGTAGGGGTCGGCCGAGTTTTATGCGTCACCCCATCCGTAGTTTCCGCAACCGAAGGGACTGAGCTAATGACACTTGCCTCGATGGCTCAAGTGTCATGCTCGGCGAGCTTGCTAACGGGCATGTTCGAGTGGAATCCGGGTCCGTCATTCATGATGGGGTCGGCATAGCCCTCATGTGTCATTCCACTGCTCCTCAACTCACATCCTGATAGATGCCTGAGTCATTTCAGAGACCAACTCTGGTGGCCCGTTGGCCTCCCCTCAATGGAGATTCTGTGGGCATGGGTCGACGTTATGATCGAACGAGAAGGTTGAGATGACCCTATCCACTTCTGAGTAGGTCAGTCAAAGGCTGCTGGGGCTCATCTTTGTTTTCTCCCCTGGCTCTGTTTGATGCGAGGCGCCTCGAGCCATTCGTGGGCCGGCCTTCGAACCTCGGTCGGTCACCCCTCATATCGAAAGAGACAACTACCACTTCATGACACGACATGAAGCGTTGTGATGCAATAATTGCATATACGATGCTTGGATGTATGGGATGAATGTATGAATGAATGTATGAAAGCACGCATGGGAATGGATGAATGAATGATTATGCACTGGAAAAGCGGAACCAGGCTTGGTAAAGTTACCTCGATGGCTCGAGTGATGGGTTCAGGGAGCTCTTATCGGATAAGTTCGAGTGGAATCCGAGTCCGTCGTTCGTGATGGAGTCAGCATAACCCGCATGGGGCCTCCCACTCCTCCTTACCCGTCTCTCGGCAGCGGCCCGAGCCATCCGATCGACTTGCATGACCTGCTGGCCTCGCCTCGATGGAGATTCCATAGGTGGGCCCCTCCAAACCCTTCCTAGGAAGGCGAAGGCTAAAGCTCAGAGTGTGGGCAACTAACTCTGATCACGCTGGTGAGCAAAAATGTCATAGCTGCTGGGGCATAGGTTTCTTGAGGTCCGACCAGTTTTACTCTGCGTTTGTTTCCACAAACCTTGCCTCTAGTTTTTAACATGAGAAAGGGTTGAAAATGGAGAATGTCTACCGAATATACATACTATTACTAGTCCTCGAGTGAGGACTGATCCCAGCCATTTTCTGGGTCGGGCATCACTTTAGAGATCGTGTAGTTGATAGCGAAACCAATAGGAGAAGACGTGCATAAATTAAGATTGACACATCCCTCGGCAGCGGCTCAAGCCGTCCGATCGACATGGGTGACCCGCTGGCACAGGACTTACCTTGATGGCTTGAGTGACAAGTTTGGGGAGCTCTTACCGGATATGTTCAAGTGGAATCCGGGTCCATCATTCATGACGGGGTCGACAAAACCCGCATGGGGCATCCTACTGCTCCTTGCTCGTCTCTCAACAGTGGCCCAAGCACAGGACCTGGGTGACCTACTAGCACAGGACTTTCCAGTGGAGATAGAGGATGAGATCATCCTCCCCAAAAATTTAGTTAGGCCGATAAGCCAGGCGGCGAACTCATAACAAGTTAACATGCTCTTAAATTTTGTTATGGCCAAACAAATTTTTAGCCCTCACTGTGCCTGGTGGACCGATACGTCCATGTTGGGTCGCTCTATGGGCACATGCTGGCTGGCGTCGAGCTCGCGTCATCGGGGTAGCGAGCTCTCAGCCTATTGTGCCACCGCACGCTCGAGTAGCGTGCGAATCTCGCGATGGGCCCGATGATCCTCGGGCGTCGTGGGCCCCAAAAGCCCTCGGAGTAAGGCCACCACAGCAGCGATGTTCTAGCTCGCTCGAGTGAAGTGTGGGAGGGATTCATCATCCTCAATGATCCTCCGGTTCACGTCACGAGCCACGATACATGCATGCCCGCCATCTCCATGGCGCTCGATCTCTTGCTCGAGCTCCGTGCGTTCTTGCTCGAGCTAGAGTCATGCTTCCTCGAGCTCTTGGTGTCGAGCCTTCAGCTGCTCCACCTGGAGGTGAGGTGGGACCCCTGTATCCCTCTTGACCTCATCGTTGAGTTCATTCGTTGGGGTAGCCTCTCCCTCATGGATGCTTTCGACATGTCCCTCGAGGGTACCTACCATGAAACATTCACGAAAAGGGTGATGCCTCCCCCCGCTGGAGTCAGAGTCAGAGGGCGACCCTGATTCTCCCGCGAGCAGGTCGTGGAAAGATTCCACGACATATTCGGTCATCCCCATGAACTCATCGTTCATGGGGGATGGAGGCGTGCATTGCGCCACAGGGTGGCCAACGGTCTCTGCGGTGTTGCAAAGACCAGACGGGAGAGCTGTCGGGGCACTCAGGATGAGGTATTCTAGGGAGAGCGGCACTCTTCAGCAAGCTATGTCATGACATTGGCGAACGAGAAGGTGAGGTGGCGCAAGTCCTCCTAGGACGGTCAGGGTCCTAGGAAGGCGCTGAGGAGCCCGCACCAATTCCCCCTCCATCGTGACGATGAAGTCTAGGTTCCCAAAGTGCACGTGCGTGCTCGAGACCCAGCTGACGTTGTAACTAGCCATCTGTGGCCTGATGCGGACATTGAGACATGCAAAAGGCCCCTACCTAGCGCGCCAACTATCGGTGTTTCGAGTTACCACCGACAAGTAAATTTATATTATTGCACGTCTGGCTCGGACGGTGTGCTTAGAGGACATGAGGTTTATACTGGTTCAGGCAATTAGTCCCTATGTCCAGTTGCTCACTACTACTCATGTTACTAGCACTGAAAGTTTGTAGTAGGGGTTATGTAACACCTCGGGTGTTTAAAATACTAAAACCTGACATGTCATCATATGCATTGCAAAGCATTTGGCATTTGGTGAAAACTTTGAGATGCATACACTAAAACAAGTTTATATTCATGTGGTATGTGTTGAATTGTATTGGTTGACTCTAGTTCAAAGTTTGTTTGGATTTTGAATTTTTCGAGAAAACCCCGCTTTTCAGCATTTTAATCCTACCCTGAAAACCCATTTCAAAATCTAAGCATAATTTGGGGTTGATCCCAAAAGCAAAAGTGTAGAGCTTGGCTAGTTATACAAAGTTTGTTTTTGGAGTTTTTCAAGTTGTTAAGAAAAATTTTGAGTAATTCAAAAAGGTGTAATTCGTTAAATTTCCCTATTCAAATTCAAAAGTTCATTTCAAAATCTAGACCGAATTAGGAGATGGTTATAAAAGCAAAGTTGTAGAACTTTTGATTTTGAACAACTTTTATTTTTGGAGATTTTTGAGTTGTTATGAAAATTTGAGAGTAATTTGTGAATTTTGGCGAATGGCAAACTTGTAAATTTTGTGAGCAGTGTTCACCGCTTGAAGCTTACATGGTCGGCGACTTTCTTCGCTGCTCCAGCGCTGCTGCGTGGCGGTCTTGGCTTCATATTGGGCTGGAAAGGCGTCGCCATGGCTTCTCCTTGCTTCCTTGGGCGCCCTATAAAGCTTCGGACCGTCGTCGTTGTTCTTCCTTCGCCCTCTGTTTTTCCCGACGTTGCGATCATCTCCGGTGAGCTCTCGTCGTCGAACCCGGTCTCTCGCCGTTGCAAAGCAAAAGCATCCTTTAGCTCGCCTTATCCTTGCGCTTAGCCAACCCATCAATTCGGCTTAATTTCGCCGGGAACCGCCACTCGTCGTATTTCTTCTCCACGGCCGGTCGTCCCGCCGTCGAGCCCGCGTCGCCGTGGCCAGTGCGCTACGGTGAGTCTCTGCCCTTGCTGAGTCTTGCTTCAGCTTTGCCGCATTGATGTAGTGCTTTGTGACCTATTGGTTTCTCATTTTGACCACCATAGCTACCGGAGCATCGCCGTCGTCGAAGATCGCTCCGCCGTGACCGTTGTCAACGTCGACCTGTGTCCTCGTAGCTTATCCGGTCTCATTCTTTGCTCCAGCGTGTTCGTGGTGAGCTACTGGACCTTCCCATGCCCTCTGTTTCTCCATTTTCGGCTTTGTTTCGCCGGCGTTGTGTCGCCGTGCCACCGCAGCCGCCATGGCCGGCGTAGTGCTCGGTCTAGGTAGTAATTGGTCGCGTTTGTGCCACAAATCGATGCGCCGTGATGTAGTGATCATGATAGTGTCTTCGCCGTCGCCGTTGATCTCGCCGTCGTCGAGATATCGCCGGTCAGCGCCATCATCGCCGTAGTCAAAGCAGGAGGAAGGGGATGACAGGTGGGGTCACCATGTCAGTGACTCAGCGTTCAAATGGATTTTTCTATTTTCAGATTTGAATGAATAGTGTCTGTTTTTGTTATTTTTGTGTAGATTTATTTAGAGCTCCAAAAATTATGAAAATTTTTGTGTGACTTCTCTGTAGTGTAAAGTATTTAATAAAAATATGAAATGATGTTTTCAGTACTTTTTGAATGTGATAAAAATTGCTTAATTTATTAATAAATGGATTTCCATGAATTTTCTAGGCTTATTTACTTGTCCAAAAATTATGAAATTTGTTTTGCCACTTAGTTATCATGTAATGAATGTTTACAAAAAATTTTAGCTCAATTGGAATAAGTTGATTTATTTCATAATTTTGAATTAAATAATTAATTCATAAAAGCAAATAGTAACCTTTAGTGATTTAGGTTTTGTTTGTAATTTTGGATTGAGTGATGACCTTGGGTCATTTGTTGTTAATGATCCTTGGCAGTTGATGTATGTGTTATGAAAAAGATTTAGTTTGTTTGACTTGCAACTGTACCGCGAAGGAAAGTTGTATTCAAATTGTTGATTTTGTATCCATCATCGAGCATCATATTTCGTATTCGCATCATGTTAAACATGGCATTGTTATTACGTGTAGTGAACGAAGGTGAACACGTGGTAGTTAATCAAGTTGTTGAGGAGGTTAATCCGTCTCATTGAGGTCGGACCGAATTCTTGTGAAGCGTCGCAAGAGCCGGACTTTTCCACAACGAAGGCAAGCCCGGATGCATACAACCCTACCTTGTGTGTTTTACAAATTAATTTCGCTTTTGCTTTCCGTTCTATCGCATTAAGTGATTAAGAGTTAAGTAAGAGCCTAATTGGTGCATTACCATCCTTGTTATTCCATATTTACCATATTACCAGTTTTGAACTCAGATATGCCTAGTTTTGCTTAGCTATGCGTAGAACGATGAAGTCGGTGACTACACCGCCACCTGCAAGTTTTAAATGGAACATTGGTTAATTATGTTAGCATGTGATATGGGAATGTGGAGTAATAAATCTAGACCCAGGCGGACTCGGTAGGTGTGTGAGCCACAAGACATGGAGGTCTTGTGAGCGGGATCTTTCACTTGGTGTCGATTAAGGCACGTCCGTTGTTGAATTGCATGAGGTGAGAATTTGTAGTACTAACCACATACTCCGGTAAGCCTGAACTTTGCGATTCTATTACGAGAATGGCTACTCGCGCACTGGGAGTGGAGAGATGGTGGGAATAGCGTGTACCCCGTGGCAATGGGCTGGATTGGTGGAGTACTGTATTCTCGGGTGGCGCGGACCCATTCTTGTTTTAGAGGATCCAAGGGTAGGTTGGTATATGTAGGTCGGGGACCTGCATATGTCGTGTGGTCTGGAATCCCCAGCTGGGTTTATAATCGGTTCGAATCGTCGTTGCTCCTCGGTTATGGAGACTCAACTCACTGTTCATCATCGTAGTAATTAATAACTGGAACTTGAGGATGATTTGAGAAGGTGTTGGTTATGAAGTTTCATGATATCAATGAGGATCATGTCAGCTTTGTATATGATCTTTATGAAGTTTTAAATGTTGATATATAGATTTTTGTTAAAATGCTTTTACGCAAAAGAACCTTGATTATTGCTAAAACCATACCTTGAATCCCATGAGCCTGCATTTCTGCGTTCTTTTAATTCTTATTTCGGTTAAGTCTTGTTGAGTACTTTTGTACTCAGGGTTCGTTGACCTTGTTGCAGGTGAGTCTCATGAGCAGATCTGTCGTGGATCATGCTGCATGACAGTTGTATCTTATGATGACGTTGAGAAGTAATTGTGTGGCCCTTGGGCAGGGCAGTCTCATTGTGTGTTTTGTATTATATTATAATGCCGCTCCACTACTTTGGTTTGTTTTAATATCAAACTTAGTTGTATGGTTTGAAACAAATGGTTTGTAAACTATGTTATTGTAAGTCTTCCGCTACTTTTACTCTGATGTATTTATTTGAATAAACTGTTGTAATACTGCAATGACTCTGTAATGTGATCCTGCTCAGAAATCGTGGATGATTTGGGGTTCCCCGAGGACACCTGACAGTCTTCTTAAATTACCAGGAACATATGCATAGATGTCAAAGGTCGTTGGACAGTGACAGGCGCATGTGGGCCCTATAATTTAGGAGGTTCTGCCACAGAATGGTATCAGAGTGATCGTTACAAAGTTTTTGTGGTATTGGTTTACAAAAACTTCAAAATGATTTGGGATGACTAAATTTAACTTGATTAATTTGGTCCAAATTGCTTCTGACTTATCTTATTTCTTTCTCACCATTCCTTATTTGATTAAAAAGGTTTTGTGTGGTGGAGTAGTAATATTACTATGCCCTATATAAAGATAAATGTTGTTTATGTGCATTATAAACTTTGATGTTTTTGTTCGTAAGAACAATTCATGCATCATGAATAATTCACCCGTTACTTCCTTCACCTCTTAGTCTGGAGTTGAGTAGTGAGTCTGGTTTGAGTAATGTAATCCATCTTAGCTACTTATTGGATTTTGATCAAATGGTCTTATTTGGATTAAATTGGCTTCCTACAGTATGGCTCGTACTAAGATGACGCCCCGTAAGTCCACTGGACCCAAAGGAGTTCCTCGTCACCAACTTGCCCCTAGAAACGATGGTGCTAGCAGTAGCAGTTCTAGGCCTGATCCCCAGGTGGAGATACAGAGGATTTCTACAGAGTTAGCACAAGCTACTAGAGATAGGGCTTTGGATGCTATACAGGTAGGAGAATTATAGGATCAATTGAGGCGTCTCACCACTGCACACAGGAACTGCGAAAGCATGTTAGTTCGTACGGTGGAGGGACGAAATGAAGCCTAGCATAGGGAGAATGTAGCTAGAGCTAGAACTCATGAGCTAGAATTCTATGTAGAAGATTTAGAAGAACATAATACCTATCTACATGAGGAAGTTCATAGGCTTAGCAATCTACTAAACCCGAATCATGAGCCTCAAGCTGATGCCATGGACCCCGGTGTCATCCTTGCCGATGATAGCGAATCAGAAGAGGAAGAAGAAGAAGATCCTGAAGAATTAGTAATGATCAATTAAAATGATGATGAAGGCGGTAATAATTCCGGAATGGATACCGAACCTGAAGTTTGAAGTAATCACGGAAAAGAGTAGAGTTGTGTTATAGTTAATCTTTGGTTAAGCTATGTATCTTGTTTTGGTACATATAGGGTCTGGTGTTTATAGTAATAAACCCTATGTTATGTGTCTGGAGTAAGTGTTATGCAATTCAATAAAGGCTTGTGAATAAAGTTTGGTTTGTTATGAGCAGATGCGTCAGATGCGTGGGGATCGATATTCTCGGTACTTCACAAGATGATGATGATATCCCCAACCCGCCACCGATGCCGCCACCAATCTCTGATGATGCTATCATTGCATTAGTCAATGTGACTGTGGAAAATTCTTGTTTGCTTCATGAGATGGCTCAAAGTAATCGTAATCGATGCATGGAAACCGTGGCTTAATCATAACAGGCATGAGGCTACCTATGTGGATTTCACGGATACAAAACCCCGGTGTTTACCAAGGCGATGAACCATCTGGAGGTCGATGACCGGCTTAGGACCATGGAGCAAAATTTGATCTTATTCATCGTGCATAGAGTTTCGAAGCCGGTGTTTGTCTGCCCAAAGAACTTAGAGGTGTGTTGGTGCTTGGTATGCAAATCTGATGGCCATGCAACCCACAGGCATTCCGTTAACTTGGATAGAATTTCACACTGCTTTCAGAGCCCATTATATCCCGGAAGGAGTGATGGCTATGAAGCTGGATGAATTCCTTGCTTTGAGGCAAGGGGATCAAACGGTTATGCAGTATGTGGGAAGATTCAATCATCTGTCGTAGTATGCATCTGAACATGTCAATACAGATGCCAAGAAAAAGAAATGGTTCATGAGAGGTCTGAAAACCAAACTGCAGACAATGATGACAGCCTGTACCAATATCACTTATCATGAGGCAGTAAATATTGCAATTGCTTCAGAGGCAAAGTATCGGCAGCATAAGGAGCTCAAGAAGAAAAAGAATGTGCCGTCTGGACCTTTTGGTGGAAACCAAAAGAGGCAGAGAGTGATTTATCATCCAATAAACCATAATCATCCTCCTTATCGTCCGCCGCAGTTCCAAGCTGGGCAACAGTCAAATGTCCGTCCTGCGATAACCTATCCGAACTCACAGTCAACCAATGCTCCTGGTGGCAATGCTCCAACGTCACAGGGTCACAACTATCCATGTTACAATTGTGGAAGGACTGGTCATTTCTCTAGGGAATGTCCATATCCTAGGCAGGTTAATCAGAATTATCAGAAGACCCCTGCCAATCAACAACAGGGTCAAGCACCAAACAAGAACCACAACCAGAATGCTCAGAAGGGCAAAGATGAGAGGAAGACCGGACGGGTGTTCTACATTCAAGCTGGAGAAATTCCGGAAGGGGAGCCAGTGATGATGGGTATGTTTCCTGTTGCCAATCACCCTGCAGTTATACTTTTTGATTCTGGCGCATCGCATTCATTCATCAATAGAACATTTGTCGTGAACCATGAAATTTCAATTGGGGCAACAAAGGAAAGTTTCTTTGTGCAGTCGCTCGGGGGATGTCTGTGTACTAAGGAAATGGTGTACTAGGTACCCATAAACCTGGGTGGGCATATTTTTCCCACTACCATGATTATCCTTAAGGATCAAGATATAGATGTAATCTTAGGAATGAATTGGATGTATCAGCATAAGGCTGTTATAGATGCTTTGAATAGGACTTTAAGAGTAAGTTTGCCTGATAGTAATTCTCAACTTCTCATCCAACTTCCAACCTTAAGAAGATCAGTGGGACGAGTTTGTGCAACTGCCGTCAAAGAGATTAGAGATATCCCGGTAGTACGTGAATTTCCTGATATGTTTCCTGAGGATTTACTCGGTCTACCACCTAATAGGGATGTACAGTTTAACATAGAGTTACAACCTGGAACAGCTCTGATTTCTCAGAGAGCTTATAGAATGCCACCTAAGGAATTGGTCGAGTTGAAGGCTCAGTTACAAGAATTAATTGAGAAGGGGTTTATCCAACCTAGTTCCTCACCTTGGGGATGTCCGGCAATTTTTGTGAAAAAGAAAGATGAGACCCTGAGGTTATGTGTTGACTATCGTCCGTTGAATGAAGTGACCATCAAGAATAAGTATCCATTACCTCGGATAGATTTGCTTTTTGATCAGTTGGCCGGAGCCAAAGTTTTCTCCAAGATAGATTTGAGATCAGGGTATCACCAAATTAAGATAAAGCCTGAAGATATTCCCAAAATGACATTTACCACGAGATACGGATTATATGAATACTTGGTGATGTCTTTTGGTTTGACCAATGCTCCAGCTCATTTCATGTATCTGATGAACTCAGTATTCATGCCTGAGCTAGACAAGTTTGTAGTAGTATTTATAGATGATATACTAGTATATTCCAAGAATAAGACAGAACATGCAGAACACCTCAGAATTGTTCTGACTCGTTTGAGAGAACATCAATTGTATGCGAAGTTCAGCAAGTGTGATTTTTGGCTTAAGGAAGTGCAATTTCTTGGACATGTCTTGTCAGCCGAAGGAGTTGCAGTTGATCCTGGCAAAGTGAGGGATGTGCTTGATTGGAAACCGCCAACCACAGTTCATCAAGTTCGGAGTTTTCTTGGATTGGAGGGATATTACCGTTGGTTTATTCCAGAATTCTCTAAAGTATCAAAACCTATAACTAAATTGTTGAAGAACCAAGTCAAGTTTGTCTGGTCATCAGATTGTGAAGAGGCTTTCTAGACTTTAAAAAGGTTGTTGACTACTGCACCAGTGTTAGCTCAACCTGATATCGAGAAGCCGTTTGATGTTTATTGTGATGCTTCAGGTATTGGTATTGGATGTGTGTTGATGCAAGAAGGCCGAGTCATTGCCTATGCGTCCAGGCAACTTAAGCAACATGAAGAACACTATCCTACTCATGATTTGGAGTTAGCAGCTGTGGTTCATGCTCTAAAGATTTGGCGGCATTACCTGTTTGGTAATACGTGCCATATATATACAGATCACAAGAGCTTAAAATATATCTTTACTCAGTCAGAGTTGAACATGCGACAAAGAAGATGGTTAGAACTAATTAAGGATTACGATTTGGAAGTACATTATCACCCCGGTAAAGCCAATGAAGTTTGAGATGCTCTCAATCGAAAAAGCTATTGTAATTGCCTCGACAAGAAGAACAATGGGTTTGACTTTATGTCAAGAAATGGAGAAGCTAAATGTAGAAGTAATTCAACAAGGTAGTTTGACCAACATAATTGTTGAAGCCACTATTCGAGATCAAGTTATTCTTTGCTTAGAAGGAAAACAAGGGTATAGCCCATATCAAGGAAAGAGTCCGAATGGAAAGGCGGAATGTTTCAAAGATAGATAATGAAGGTGTGCTATGGTTCAAGGATCGTTTGGTAGTACCAAAAGTTCCTGAGTTGCGACAGTCAATTCTTGAAGAAGCACATGCTACTAGGTTATCTATCCATCCGGGAAGCAACAAGATGTACCATGACTTAAAACAAAGGTTTTGGTGGACAAAAATGAAGATAGAAATTGTGAGATATATAGCAAAGTGTGATACTTGTCAAAAGGTGAAAGCTATACATTTGAGGTCTACTGGAGAACTACAATCCTTACCTATTCCAGCTTGGAAGTGGGAGGACATAAGTATGGACTTTATTGTTGGTCTACCCAAGACAACAAAGGGATTTGACTCAATATGGGTTATTGTAGATCGACTCACTAAGTCAGCACACTTTCTTCCTGTCAAGACTATATATCCCACTGTCCAATACGCCAAGATATATTTAGCAAGAATTATGAGTCTCCATGGAATACCAAAGACCATAGTGTCCGATCGGGGTACACAGTTTGTCTCCAGTTTTTGGAAACAATTGCATTCTTCCTTGGATACCAAGCTCCTATATAGTATAGCTTATCATCCGTAGACTGATGGACAGACTGAAAGAGTCAATCAAGTGCTTGAAGATATGTTAAGGTGTTGTGTCCTTAATTATTCCAACAAGTGGGACGAATGCTTACCTTTGGCTGAGTTCTCATATAATAATAGTTATCAGGAAAGCATTAGAATGGCTCCATTTGAAGCACTCTATGGCCGTAGGTGTAGAACATCGCTGAGTTGGTCGGAGCCCGGAGAAAGAAGATTTTTTGGAGTTGACCTTGTGAAAGAAACAGAAGACAAGGTTAGGCAAATACAGAGTAATTTGAAAATAGCTCAGTCCCGTCAAAAGAGTTATGCGGATAGACGACGGAGACCATTGGTGTTTAACAAAGGAGATTTTGTATATCTGAAAGTATCACCAATGAAGGGAGTTAACCGTTTTGGTGTTAAAGGCAAGTTGGCACCTCGATATATTGGACCATTTCAAATTTTGGAGAGGTATGGAAAGGTGGCCTATCGCTTGAAATTACCCAAACATTTATCAGCTGTACATGATGTGTTCCATGTGTCTCAGTTGAAGAAGTGCCTCCGAGTGCCTGAGTGGAATGTTGAAGTTGAAGGAGTGGAACTTGAACCAGATCTCGACTTATTCAGAATATCCTATCCGAAAGTGTTGGATCGGAAAGATCGTGTTACTCGGAGGAGAACAATAAAGTTCTACAAGATACAATGGAATCAACATTCAGAAGAGGAAGCTACCTGGGAATCAGAAGATTACTTGTTAGAAAAGTTTCCAGAGTTTCTAGCGTCAATATAGAATAGAATAATGTTAGTGAGCTCGGTTACTTCAAATTGTGTTTTGTAAAAGAACCTCAGTTGTTTTATGGAAAAGTTCTGGATGTTTTTGGATTGACACATTTCCTTTTCCATTACTTACTCAATGGCTTTGAATCTCGGGGCGAGATTTCTTCTAGGGGGAAGGATTGTAACACCTCGGGTGTTTAAAATACTAAAACCTGACATGTCATCATATGCATTGCAAAGCATTTGGCATTTGGTGAAAACTTTGAGATGCATACACTAAAACAAGTTTATATTCATGTGGTATGTGTTGAATTGTATTGGTTGACTCAAGTTCAAAGTTTGTTTAGATTTTGAATTTTTCGAGAAAACCCCGCTTTTCAGCATTTTAATCCTACCCTGAAAACCCATTTCAAAATCTAAGCATAATTTGGGGTTGATCCCAAAAGCAAAAGTGTAGAGCTTGGCCAGTTATACAAAGTTTGTTTTTGGAGTTTTTCAAGTTGTTAAGAAAAATTTTGAGTAATTCAAAAAGGCGTAATTCGTTAAATTTCCCTATTCAAATTCAAAAGTTCATTTCAAAATCTAGACCGAATTAGGAGATGGTTATAAAAGCAAAGTTGTAGAACTTTTGATTTTGAACAACTTTTATTTTTGGAGATTTTTGAGTTGTTATGAAAATTTGAGAGTAATTTGTGAATTTTGGCGAATGGCAAACTTGTAAATTTTGTGAACAGTATTCACCGCCGAAGCTACATGGCCGGCGACCTTCTTCGACGTTCCAGGCGCGCGCGTGGCGGTCTTGGCTTCGCGCTGGCGCAGGAAAGGCGTCGCTGTGGCTTCTCCTTGCTTCCTTGGCCGCCCTATAAAGCTCCGACGCCGTCGTCGTTGTTCTTCCTTCGCCCTCTATTTTTCCCGACGTTGCCGATCATCTCCGGTGAGCTCTTGTCGTCGAACCAGTGCCTCTGCCGTTGCAGCAAAGCATCCTTTAGCTCCGCCTTATCCTTGCGCGCTTAGCCAACCCATCAATTCGGCTTAATTTCACCGGGAACCGCCACTCATCGTATTTCTTCTCCACGGTCGGTCGTCCCGCCATCGAGCCTGCGTCGCCGTGGCCAGTGCGCTACGGTGAGTCTCTGCCCTTACTGAGTCTTGCTTCGGCTTTGCCGCATTGATGTAGTGCTTTGTGACCTATTGGTTTCTCATTTTGACCACCATAGCTACCGGAGCATCGCCGTCGTCGAAGATCGCTCCGCCGTGACCGCTGTCAACGTCGACCTGTGTCCTCGTAGCTTATCCGGTCTCATTCTTTGCTCCAGCGTGTTCGTGGTGAGCTACTAGACCTTCCCATGCCCTCTGTTTCTCCGTTTTCGGCTGTGTTTCGCCGGCATTGTGTCGCCGTGCCACCGTAGCCGCCATGGCCGGCGTAGTGCTCGGTCTAGGCAGTAATTGGTCGCGTTTGTGCCACAAATCGGTGCGTCGTGATGTAGTGATCATGATAGTGCCTTCGCCGTCGCCGTTGATCTCGCCGTCGTCGAGATATCGCCGGTCAGCGCCATCATCGCCGTAGTCAAAGTGGGAGGAAGGGGATGACAGGTGGGGTCACCATGTCAGTGACTCAGCGTTCAAATGGATTTTTCTATTTTCAGATTTGAATGAATAGTGTATGTTTTTGTTATTTTTGTGTAGATTTATTTAGAGCTCAAAAAATTATGAAAATTTTTGTGTGACTTCTCTGTGGTGTAAAGTATTTAAGAAAAATATGAAATAATGTTTTTCAGTACTTTTTGAATGTGATAAAAATTGCTCAATTTATTAATAAATGGATTTCCATGAATTTTCTAGGCTTATTTACTTGTCCAAAAATTATGAAATTTGTTTTGCAACTTAGTTATCATGTAATGAATGTTTACAAAAAGTTTTAGCTCAATTGGAATAAGTTGATTTATTTCATAATTTTGAATTAAATAATTAATTCATAAAAGCAAATAGTAACCTTTAGTGATTTAGGTTTTGTTTGTAATTTTGGATTGAGTGATGACCTTGGGTCATTTGTTGTTAATGATCCTTGGCAGTTGATGTATGTGTTACAAAAAAGATTTAGTTTGTTTGACTTGCAACTGTACCGCGAAGGAAAGTTGTATTCAAATTGTTGATTTTTGTATCCATCATCGAGCATCATATTTCGTATTCCGCATCATGTTAAACATGGCATTGTTATTACGTGTAGTGAACGAAGGTGAACACGTGGTAGTTAATCAAGTTGTTGAGGAGGTTAATCCGTCTGTTGAGGTCGGACCGAATTCTTGTGAAGCGTCGCAAGAGCCGGACTTTTCCGTCAACGAAGGCAAGCCCCGGATGCATACAACCCTACCTTGTGTTTTACAAATTAATTTTGCTTTTGCTTTCCATTACTGCATTAAGTGATTAAGAGTTAAGTAAGAGCCTAATTGGTGCATTACCACCCTTGTTATTCCATATTTACCATATTACCAGTTTTGAACTCGTATATGCCTAGTTTTGCTTAGCTATGCGTAGAACGATGAAGTCGGTGACTACCTGCCACCTGCAAGTTTTAAGTGGAACATTGGTTAATTATGTTAGCATGTGATATGAGAATGTGGAGTAATAAATCTAGACCGGGCGGACTCGGTGTGTGTGAGCCACAAGACATGGAGGTCGATGATGATTTGGATCTTTCCACTTGTGTCGATTAAGGCACGTCCGTTGTTGAATTGCATGAGGTGAGAATTTGTAGTACTAACCACATACTCCGTAAGCCTGAACTTGGCAATTCTATTACGAGAATGGCTACTCGCGCCATTGGGAGTGGAGAGATGGCGGGAATAGCGTGTACCCCGTGGAAATGAAATTTGGATTGGTGGAGTACTGTATTCTCGGGTGGCGCGGACCTGTTCTTGTTTTAGAGGATCCAAGGGTAGGTTGGTATATGTAGGTCGGGGACCTGCATATGTCGTGTGGTCTGGAATCCCCAGCTGGGTTTATAATCGGTTCGAATCGTCGTTGCTCCTCGGTTATGGAGACTCAACTCACTGTTCATCATCGTAGTAATTAATAACTGGAACTTGAGGATGATTTGAGAAGGTGTTGGTTATGAAGTTTCATGATATCAATGAGGATCATGTCAGCTTTGTATATGATCTTTATGAAGTTTTAAATGTTGATATATAGATTTTTGTTAAAATGCTTTTACGCAAAAGAACCTTGATTATTGCTAAAACCATACCTTGAATCCCATGAGCCTGCATTTCTGCGTTCTTTTAATTCTTATTTCGGTTAAGTCTTGTTGAGTACTTTTGTACTCAGGGTTCGTTGACCTTGTTGTGTGAGTCTCATGAGCAGATCTGTTGTGGATCATCTTTGCATGATGCTTGTATCTTGTGATGACGTTGAGAAGTAATTGTGTGGCCCTTGGGCAGGGCAGTCTCATTGTGTGTTTTGTATTATATTATAATGCCGCTCCACTACTTTGGTTTGTTTTAATATCGAACTTAGTTGTATGGTTTGAAACAAATGGTTTGTAAACTATGTTATTGTAAGTCTTCCGCTACTTTTACTCTGATGTATTTATTTGAATAAACTGTTGTAATACTGCAATGACTCTGTAATGTGATCCTGCTCGGAAATCGTGGATGATTCGGGGTTCCCCGAGGACACCCGACAGTCTTCTTAAATTACCGGAACATATGCATAGATGTCAAAGGTCGTTGGACAGTGACAGGTGCATGTGGGCCCTATAATTTAGGAGGTTCTGCCACAGGTTACAAATGGGCAAGAGAGGGAAAGGATCCCAAGTCTCTGGTGAAAGGAGTGAGTGGGTGCTGGGAGCTCGATCGCTGCTCAGCTATGCGTTCATGTCGTGCTCTTGTGTGGATCTATATTGGATCATGATGGGTCGATCGCTTTGGGATCTCCTTCATGGGGCACCCTGCTTTCTCTTTTATAGGCCAAGGGAAAGCGTGGGTTATAGCAGAGGAAAAGGAGAAGAACGAGAGAGAGGAATACCTCTAGGATCACCGGGACCTTCTCCTTCATGCAGGTCCCACCGACCCTATAGATGTCAACAGGGACGGCTCCATGTTGTGGTCGTATCCATCACTGGCGCCATGCGCAGGTGCCATCCGCTGGTCATCATGCTCCATTCTATCCTGGTAGACATCATGGTGAACTGACGCGCCTGTTAGTGTTCGTATGAGGGTTAGGCAAAACAGCACCGCCACGCTCGATGCTGTTCTTGATGTGAATCATCAGGTATGGCCTGTCGTGGTTGTGGGTTACATCGGGGCATGTCGGTCTCTTCCTTGGTGTTAGAGTTTTGACCCAGGCCCATTTGCTTGGACCTAGAGTGGTTGGCGGTGGTATAGGTCCCCATCGGGAGAGACAAAGCCTACACCCAAGGGGTTTGTCGAGGCGGAGCCCACGGTCTTGGGGTCGAGCGAGGCGGAGCATAAACCCGAGGGTCGGGCGAGGCGAAGATCGTGGCCTCAGGGTCAGGCAAGGTAGAGATCGTGGCCTTGGGGTCGAGCAAGGCAGAGCCTACCCCTGGAGGTCAGGAGAGGTAGAGATCGCAGACTCAGGGTCAGGCGAGGTGGAGCCCGCCCTGGGGCATTGGGTGAGATAGAGATCGTGGCCTCAGGGTCAGGCGAGGCAGAGCCTACCCCCGGAGGTAGGGCAAGGCGAAGACCGCGCACCTGGGGGTCGGTGGAGCTATAGGCATGCTCTTGACTACTCGGTTGAATCAATGTTGATGACCATTAGCTCCTCCTCTTCGGGTACCCTAGTATTGGTCCCCGACAATAAGGTAGAGGGGAGGGTATTCGCTCGATGGGGAGGCGTGTGGGCGGCCGTGTTCCCAAAAGAGGAAAAAGAAGAGGGGAAAGGGGGGTCTGGTATGAGAGTGAGGGCGGGGATTGGGAGCCAACAGGGTGCCAAGAAAAGGGGAAGAGCACAGTGCACGAGTACGGTGGATGCGACATAATGTCGTGGTTACACGAGGATGGGGTGCTAGTGGTCCCTGACACTGACAGTGTCTATAGGGCATGCGATGACAGTGACCTAGCATGCATAGCGTGGTCTAGCTGGACACAGAGCGTGGGACTTGACATCCACTCAAGCTTTTCCAATCACTCCGGACTACCCGAGGGCTAACTTTTCCTTGTTGCTCTTCTTTTTCCTTCCCTTCCTTAACTATAGTATGTGTTAGTCTTTTGTATGTCCTGAGATCAAGACATACGTACTTCCTCCAAAACCATGTTCTCTTGTTTACTTTGAGGGAACACTATTTCATCAACCCATTGTGGATTTCGCGTTCAAAAACCCGAATATTTCTAAGAAGAATATTTTGTATCAAAAGTGGTATGGCGGTGTAACTTGGTAAAAGTGCTTGGTCAACTACCATGATGCCAGCACATGCCGAACAGCATCACCATGTGGCAGTTGTTCCACAGGGGCCCTCAATTTCATCGCGGCGCCATAGTCTATTAACCAGGCAACTATTACCACTTTCACGCAATGAAGGTGGTGGGGTCATAGACCGCAAAATCAAAAGAATATTACAAAGGTAGATTCAGACAACAAGGGTTCCTTTCGCAACAAGGGACAAGGAATTCAAATCCCACAATGGATTTGATTTAAAGAGATTCAAGTGCTCTGCTGGGACATCCACCATTAGTTAATACAGTGTCCTATGTTATCCCATCATGGTCGGTCTGCTGGCATCTGAATGGTGGCTTTCTTGAACCCACTTAACATCGCCCTTGAAAACCCTATGCACGTCTAACAAGACCTAAGGATAGATGGACGCAATAAACACAACGACATAATAAAATGCTCATTCCAAACGTCCTTATACTGGTACAACATACAGGCATTCACTCTCCCATTGTGGACACATCGTTCACCTTCCTTACGACCAGACGATCTCAACAACTACGGACGAAATACAATGGAAAGATCACAATACTAAAGGACAGTGATGAAAGGCATCACTAACTATGGGTACATCTCCCCAAGGCAACTAATCTGCTTTGTCGGACCACACATCTTCATTCCCGGGCTCGGCGGATTCTTTTACCACCCAGGCTATGGATTTGCCTCCTCTCTTGGCAGTGGCTGAGTGAGGGGAGGCAAGGGTTCTACTTCTAACACTTCCAAGGGTGGAGTGCTGGGGGTACTACAACACCGGTTCTCCATCATTCTGGCGGGTGGATAGGGTTTCCTTCCAAGGTCAAGGGATCCTACCTTTCAACGGCCAGCGTCCTACGCTTAGCGACAATGTAGACCTCCCAGCTAATGGGCATGTCGATCTTTGGCCTCCTTTAGGGCTTCTGACATGGCAGTCTCATGACTCTCTATGGCAGCCACACTAGCATGTGCTTCAGCAAGCTGCACCTAGAGCATTCTGGAGAAGATCTCGGCTTCCTTGGCTCATCGGAGGCACTTCCTCAACTCCGAGGCTTGCCGGTCATATTGCTCATCTAGTGTGAGCAGGTACGTGGTCAAGTGCACCATGGTTGGACTGTCTTCTTGCGTAGCCCACCCTTGCAAAGCCTCCATGCGAGCCCTCCATACCCGTCAATTCTTTTCCAAAGGTGGAAAGAACCTTATGGGGGTATGAGCAATGGGCTCTTCATACATCTGGCAAAGGTACCACAAGGCTTTGCGGGCCACAACTTGGTAGGTGTCGACGAAGCAAAACCCAGTTGTGGTCACATTCTAGGCTTCAGTGATGTTGGGAAACTCTTCACTCTTCCCAATATAGATGGTAACTTCACACCACTCAGTGCCATGCTTTTCATACTCACGGTCCTCATACTTTTCATACTCATGGCCCTCATACTTGGGACGATCTTTGACCCCGAGTTTTTGCAGGGTGGCATACAGGATTTTGGGAAAACCATCAATGTTCAGGCAGTAACTGCTAACCAAGGCTCCTATCATTCCTGGTGGGTGCTTGCAAGGAAGGATTGAGCGAAAAGCTTGCTCAAAAGGAAAAGCTAGGTGAGCTGAAGTGCACTGAGTGGTGGTACCAATGGCTAGGCTTGGCCCTGCTTATAATGGCAAAGTGGTCAGTGGCCCTGGGTGGTCCACCTACGATTCCTGCGTGGGCCACTACAAATGAATCAACTGCATTTTTACGCGTTCAAGGCAAGCGATGTCCGAGGCCATTAATGACTAGTACGGCTGCAAGGCAAGGGTCCGACAAGAGCACAAAAAAGAGTTTGGGGAGATGTGGGTTATGGTAGGCGTCAACCATAGGTGAACGCAGAGCATGAAGTCAAAGTGCAGTAATAACTCCAAAACAAGGATGGGTTAGTCATGCACAATACGACACGCGTGACATCTATGAAGGGTGCATCAACCAGCAATACGGTCACGACGACTAAGGCATTACTAGCGCAACTGACTTAAAGACCGTATACTATGCGAGAGTTAGTCCACCAGAGAGAACCTAGTTAAACCTATTCTGGATGTTCAACTATAGCAATAGGGCTACTTATATACTTCGTAGTTAAACGCCCTAACTTTTTGCAAAAATAGGTTGTCAAATTTTAGTTTAGAAAAGAATTTTGAAGCTTTATTTACTCATTTATGCTCTAATACCACCTGTGGCAAAACTGCCTAACCTAATACCTCCCAGGAGTACTTGTCTTCCATTAGACACTAAGTATCCAAGAGAGGACACTAAACTACGCAGTTCTGTCGAGCACACCCCAAGGGAGAACTCGAAAATCCACATTTTTCCATCAGGATCATAAATGAGAGAATAAAGCTTACAACATTCTTAAGTCATTTCTTACATCACTTTATTACAGTACCAGAATATTACCACAATTTCTTTGTCGGTGCAGAAAGTGACCAACACATAAATATTTGTAGTTTTGCTATACGTTGTGATCGGATGTGGCCTAGAACTCAATGACACAGGGTTTATACTAGTTCAGGCAACGTGCCCTACGTCTAGTTTGAGTCGATCGATGACTTTATTCCTGAGCCTAGGTGCTCGAAGTTTGTTGTGGGGTTACAAACGAAAGGGAGAAAGATAGGGGTACAAGAGGTCCGGTCGGACTCTGGTCTGAAGGGCCAAGAGTGATGGGAGCTCCGCTATGTGCTAAGTGTTTGAGCGTGTGCTCGAGGTTTGAACCTGGCGGTTCTGTTGTTGTGTGTTGAATCGATGTAGGTGAACTGAGGGGTCTATCTGTTGGGAGAGAGCGCATCACTTTTTATAGATGAAGGGGATGGCCTTACAAGTGAGAGAGAGAGTACATATGCTACTAAGTCTTGTTGACCACAGCCGATGGGTACAAGATGATGGTAGGCGCCCACAATACTGTTAATGTTAGATGCAGATGGGAGGTTGCGCCATCTTCTTCTGGTATGGCAGACGTCGGTGCCTACCGTACTGTTGATGCCCAGAGGTATGTAGGGGGTTTTACCATGTTTGCTTGGTATGGTAAATGTCGGCGCCCACAACACTGTTGATGCCCAGAGGCATGTGGGGGAGCCTTACCGTGTTTGTATGGTATGGGAGTCGATGGTGCCCACAACACTATAGGGCAAATGTCGGCACCCACAACACTGCTTGGGTTCTGACATGCCAGGAAGGTTGTAGGGTACCCTTCTGACATGCCCTGTTGGTACTGTACTATAGGTGTATAGGGTACGGTCCTTAGTATTGCGGTTGACTTGAGTGCCCTGTCTTACCTTCTCTATCTGTTTCCTGGTCCTCACCGAGCGGGCGTCCCTGGTCGGTTGGTCCCAGTCGGCTCTGACTGCGCCAGTCAGAGAGGAGCTGTAAGCATGGGTTTGGCGCATCCCCGGTCGGAGACGCGGTTTGGAGTCGGAAGTGGTGTTTGGCTAGGCCTTTCGGTCAGAGAGGCCATTCGGAGGCGGGCGCTGTTTTTCCTTAGCAAGGCCTTCCGGTCAGAGAGGTGGGCCAGAGTCGGAAGAGGGTGTTGTTCCTTCTTAGCGAGGCCTTCCGGTCGGAGAGGCAGGCCAGAGTCGGAAGCGGGCGCCGTTCCTCCTCGGCCAGGCCTTCTGGTCGGAGATTGGATCGCCCTTCTGGCCTGTCATTTAGGTATTTGGGCCAGCCCATGAGTAGCGCATCGTTAGTAACGTTGTTTGCTGGGTCGAGCCTTTGTTGGGAAGCCAGTCCATGAGGGACCCTGGGTTTATGAACCCGACATTATTATAACAGCAGAATATAACAATGTTATCAGAGTTATAGAGGAAGCAAGATTAATTTAATGACATGGTGGAGCATTAACATTTTCATACAAGAGATGCTAGCAGATTTTACATCTTTTCTTATAAAAAAGCTTTAGTGAGGGTTATAAATAAACACTATGGTCGTAGCAGGAAAGGAATCCTCTCTGAGCCCACCAGGAGGTTTCCACACACAAGAGTCAGCTCTAAGTATCCTCCAATCACCTGCAATAGGGGAATAAAACCCTGAGTACTCGATTGTACTCAACAAGACTTGCCTGACAGGAGGAAAATAAAAGACTCCAAGGCTATGCAAGGCTATCTAGCTTGTGGGTTATTGCATCTGCGAAAGCATTACTAAACGTGCATCCTTATATTCAACTTCATTAGCAGTCATCATTAGTTCATTAACTAACCATTCTATGTAAGCACCTATGCTACTTTCAAGCAGGTGGTAAGCAATCAGAACCATTTTACCATCTTTCATATTTTAGTTCTTACTACGGTGCTAGACCATAGCCAAGTCATACCGTCTCACAATTTTTGGTTACCTACGCAATTTTATACTAAATTTACAAGTTTACCTTAGAAACTAAATTAGAAAATGCATTAGAAATAGAAAAGGCCGGCAACAACCCTCTCAGGTCCGGTAGCCCAGCACTGTGCGGCTGCGCGCGCGTCGCGGCGGCCCAGCAATGGCCCAAGGCCGAGGCGCCCGCGCGCGACGGCGGCTTTGTAGAAAAGCCCCCATGCTTTTAGATAATAACATGGCTCTATGCATACTATTCCTACTAGCAGTAACTTTGCAACCAAACCCTCAGACGTTTTTGCCTTTACCATCGGGAGGTCCCTGGGGATTCCCGCGCACACCGGCGCAGCGGCCGACAGCATAAGGTGGTTACGCCAGGCAATCTAGGCGTTCTACGAAGGAAGTAAGGGGCCGACCACCATCTACAGCTAAATGCGTAAGGATGGGTGGCGGTTAGGGACTCGAAGGCACACTATCATGGGCTACAGTGGCGAGTGGCTATCCACGGCAGTGGTGCAACTGTTCCGGCGAGCGTACGCCCTCACGAAAAGGTAGAGATGGTGGAGGAGCATCAGTAGCTCATCGTGGTGCACGCCCTAGTAATGGTTGAAGTAGGGGAGCACTACAATGGTCTGGCCATGTGCGACCGGGCGGGACGGCGGCAATATGCGATGGACATAGGCGCGTCATCCCACCGACGATGAGCACCCTGTCCAAAATAGTGTGAGCACCGGATAGAGAGTGTCAAGGTGAGCTCAGGGTTACGAGCAATTGAACTGCTACCACTCCTACATGCCTTACCTCCCAACCCACCAATTTAGCGGCGCCCATGACCGGCGATGAGCATAAGGCCAAATTACCGGTTGGCAGGGAATGATCGAGCTTGAGGGGAAGGAGACAGCTTGCCTACTTCCTAAGAGACCCGCTAGAGTGAGGAATTGAATGGTGAAGCCGCTGGTGCTAGGCAAATTGGATGGCAGAAAAGCAGAGCTCAAGCCGTGGTCAAGCCATGGAGGAGCACACGAGTGAGCACGAGAGCTCCGATCGATAGCTGCAACACGAGCACAGGTGGTGAGACAGTGGAGAGATTGGCGCAACGTGCTTGAAGTGGTGCGACCAAACCCGAGCCAGTCACATCAGCGTCGGCTAGCGAGGGCAAGTGAGGCAGGAAAGCATCCCATCGCGACTGTGAGCGGGCCATCGACTAGACATGGCGGCAGTGGCATACGCCAAGGGCCAACACGATAGGTGATACGAGGGGTGAGGCAGATGCCATGTCGACCGAGCGAAGTAGCTGCAACCATGGTGCAGGGCAGTAGCGCAGCGACCAGCCATAGCAGGGCGATGACAGTGGCTCGCCAGGGCCGATCACGGCCACCCATGTCCAGTCAGGCCGATCGGGCTCAGCATCACGGCGCGTGGAATGCGGCCAGTCGCACGACGCCGAGCGGCTGCGTGAGGTGACCATGCAGCACGGGCGAGACATATGACAGGCACAAATTTTAAAGCGAAGCAAAGGATGTCGATCATCTCAACCGAAGTTCAACCAATCCTACTAACCTAAAGTCGACACTACCAGCTAGCTAGCGGAGCAATTGTCATGACCCAAGAGCAACCAGAGAGGGAGATACAAGGGTGCCAATTTGGGTTCATCGCTCGAGTGCTAGTTCACGAACAGAGCGCCAACAACGCGGTTACAACGCGTTCTAAGGAGGTTTGGGCAGTTTTTTATGAGAGCAACGTGACATTCAACACAACTTTGACCTACACCATGCTCATGTACTCGCTTTGATGCAATCAACAATACCAAAACATGTAGCTAGTGTTTAAACATTTTTGTTAGAAATTAAATGTCAAAATAGCATTGTCTTACTACTTTTCCATACTTAGGAAAGTTAAGGATTTCCATTGAGGCTAAGTAACCATTTACTCTTTTGTCGCAATTTTTATTAGATCTAAACCTTGTTAACTTCAACCACAAATACTTCATACAATAGTCCATACCTTATACTAACCCATAGGAGCAAAATATTTAAGCACCATTTAACTATTTTGCTCAATATAAATCACCAAAAATGGTATTTTAACAATAGTTCAAGTGTTTGACGACTTAACGAAAAGAACTTATCTTAACGTCAAATTTGATTTTTGAGCTCCCAAAACACTAGTTAACAACATCTATTTTCTAAAAGTTAAAGTTGCATTTCCATCTACTAAACTTGTACTTCAATTTTTATTTAAGTACTAAATACAAGTTATGTTTGATCCTTGTTCCTAGAAATTGTTTTTCGCCTCACGTGCGTTATAATTTTTTTTAAATCAGAAACTTGTTAGGCTAACCCTTCTCAGACCTAAATCTCGGTGCTAAGCAAACTCATAACACCAGGGGTGTGACAAGGTTTGAGTAGATGCTATGCATAGGTCATCGGTAGCGTGAGTAACATGTCATTGCTCACAATAGGGGATTATTATTACTCTCAAAATAAAATGATGAAAGGAAAAATGGAGACAGGGTAGGGATATGGTATGGGTATTGGTGGGTGTAACAGGTTGTGTCCTGTGGCCAATGGGGCTTGGTTAAACTGTTTTCCCTGTTTGTGTCGATTAAGGACCGTCTGTTGCTATGGATGGCAGTCAGGTCACAGACTTATTATCCTGAGTGAAAGCATCTAGGACCCTAGTTGGGTTTCGGTGATTAATGACAACACGAGATTACAATGACTAACATGTGTTTTACAGAGGCAATTTAAGTTAGGTCATGGTAATGGAAATTGATTAGGCAATCATGGTGGTCATGCCCCTGATGATGGAAATCGTTTCGGTTTTCAAAGGATGGACGACAAGGTTAAGGATGGACTAGTTCTAAGTGTCGTTTGGTGTTGTAGAGACTTTGTTTTTCCTTTGGCCGTACTATTAAGGGGGGTATGGACTAGTAGCTTGACCTAGGTGAGTCTAGTGGGTTAGGTGTGGTGTACACTTGTCAAATCTAGCACTAGGTAGCTCAGGAGTAGCCCTAAGATCAATTGGAGCAAAGTTCATTCACAAATGATTTCAAGTTGGAAGTGAATGGAGGGTCAAATGACTGACCGGACGCTCGTCTGGCTATGACCGGACGCTAAAGGGTGAGAAGGGTGGTCCGGTCAGTTCATTTTATCAACTAGGGTCATCTGGTTGTGATCGGACGCTGAGTGAAAAGTGATCGGACGCTGACGCTGGGTGCCTATGTCTGGTCAACTCCAGAGAGGTTTCAGAGAGGGAGTTTCCTGAGCGGACGCGTCCGGTCAGTGCTGACCGGACGCTGGTCAGGATTCAATAACTAACTGGATGCTGAACAGCGAAGTGATCGGACTCTGGGTGTCAACATCCGGTCAACATCAGTAAGGTTCCAGAGAGCGTTTTTCTTGATCAGACGCGTCCAGTCAGTGCTGACCGGATGCAGGTCAGAGTCCGGTCAAAACTTAATGGCTCTTTCTGACACAGTGGCGGGGATAACTGACCGGTGCATTCGGTCACCCTGACCGGAGCATCTGGTCACCCCGTAGAGTGATGACTCAGCCTCTAAACATTATGTTTTGTATGAGGGGATATAAATACTTACTCCACTAGTCCAAGGGAGGTCTCATGCCCATTTGTTTAGCTGAGAAACACCCTTGAGAGTGCAAAGGAGAGCAAGAGCCTAGTGAGGTGATTGAGATTCGAGAATCCAAGATTAAGGCCTCATTAGTACAAGGAGAGTAGCAAGTGTGCATCCACCCTTCTCATTAGGCTTGTCGTGGTCTAGTGAGAGTTTATGCTTGTTACTCTTGGTGATCAACATCACCTAGAAGGCTTGGTGGTGATTGGGAGTTTGGTGATCGTCCGGCGGAGCTTGTGGATGACCCAACTCAAGTTGTGAGCGGTTGTAGGCGATTCACCACGACGGAGTGTCGAAGAATCAGCCCGTAGAGAGCACTTGATCCTTGCATGGATCAAGGGGGAGCTACACCCTTGCGTGGGTGCTCCAATGAGGACTAGTGGGGAGTGACGACTCTCCGATACCTCGGCAAAACATCATCATGTTTCTTTCCCTCTCTTTACTTTGAGCAATCACATTCGAGCAATTCATTTCTTGTCTTTACATTCCTAGAACTGCCATGCTAGAGTAGAATTGGAACTTAGGGTGCTAAACTTTTGTGCGGTAGATCAATAGAATCACATTCTAGGCACAAGGGGTGAAGTGGGCTAAGTGTAGGACTTAATTATTGCAAAGAATTTAGAATTAGCCCAATTCACCCCCCCCCCATCTTGGGCATCTTGATCCTTTCAATTGGTATCAGAGCCTCGTGCTCGTGAATTTAGGCTTAACCGCCTAGAGAAAGATGTTCCACGAGGATGGACCTCCTCCTATGTTTGAGGGAGATGATTTCCTTATTGGAAAATCCGCATGGAGGCTTATTTAGAAGCTTTAGATGTTGGAATTCTTAGAGTCGCCTCTCAAGGCTTCCCAAAACCTAAGGATCTAACACACCTTCAAGGCGATGAAGTTAATTACGAGAAATGGAATGCAAAGGCTAGAAACACCATCTTTAGAGGCCTTTGCAAAGATGTGTTTAACCGTGTGCAGAACCACAAAGACGTCCATGCACTATGGTCAGACATTTATGCTCTCCATGAGGGAACAAAGAGTGAGCGTGAGGAACGTTATCATCTTGTTATGAAAAAGCTTAATTCATTTGAGATGCTTCCTAAAGAAAGTGCTAATGAAATGTACTCACGCTTGAATGTTCTTGTAGAGGAAGTCAATGGGCTAGGACTTACACAAATGCAACCCTCCGATGTTGTAAGAAAAATCTTGAGTGTCCTCTCCATTGACAAATATGGGCATATTGTGACCGTGCTTCATCAAGGTGATCTTTCCACCGCTACACCAACTCAAATGTTGGGAAAGATCAATGCACATGAGATGTATATGCACATCACACCACAAGATGGCTCTTCTTCCACCAAGAAGAAAGACTTGGCATTCAAGGCTAGCCAAGAGAAGAAGGGCAAAGCAAGAGTTGAACATGAGAGCTCAAGTGATGATGAAATTGATGATGCAAGTCTTGCTCTCATGGTGAGAAGAACTGCCAAGATGCTTAAGAAGCTCAACAAGAATGGTGTCAAGTTTGATGGCAAGAAGAAGTTCTTCACTAGCAATAGAAGGAAGCCAATCTCCAAGATGGATTGCTATAATTGTGGAGAACTTGGTCATCTAGCTCATTAATGCCCCAAGACCAAGAAAGACAAGTACAAGAAGTACAAGGGCAAGAAAGATGACTCAAGTGATGATGATGATGATGAAAAGAAGAAAAACAAGCCATACAAGAAGAAGAATGGCAAGAAGAAGGATTTCCACAAGAAGAAGAAAAATGACAAGGCATACATCGTTGGTGATTAGCTCACGGATATTGATTCATCAAGTTGCTCATTTGATGATGAAAGTGAGAATGAGAAGGTGGCCACTATTGTAATTGATTCTTCACTATCTTCACCGACACCACCACCGTCATCCTCTACACACCTATGCCTTATGGCCAAGGGTGAACGAAAGGTACAAAATGATGATGATAGTAGTGGTGATGATCATGCCAGCAATGATGATAGTGATAGTGATGATGAATTTGAATCACCTTCCTATGATAATCTTGTCAAGTTGCTAAATCAATATACTAAAATCATTAGAAAGACAAGAGCTAAAAATGAAAAGCTAGAACTTGAGAATGACTCACTCTTAGCTAAATATGACATAGCGGAAAAAGCTAGTGTTGAGCTTAGAGAAAAAAATAAAACTATGTCATCCAAACTCAAGGAGCTCAAATCCTCTAAAAAGGAGCTTAAAGAAAAATATGATAAACTTGAGGGGATACATAATGAGCTCATTACTAGCTACAATATGCTAAAAGAAGAGTATACAAATCTCAAGGTTAATCATGATAATCTTGTTGTCTCTCATGAGTTATTATCCAATGAGCCACATGATGCTACTAACCATGTTGTTAAGATTGATATAGCTACATTATGTGATGACTTAATTGTTGAGAGCATTGAGCAAGGATCTAGTGCCAAAGGCAAGAAAGTGGTTGAGACCGACAACTATGATGAGTATGTCAAGCTCAAGCATGAGAATGAAAAGCTCAAGAAAGATCTTGAAAAGCTATCAACCACCAACACTATTATGATAGAGAACCTTGATCATGATTGTGATATATCTCTTAAGAATGAGAAGCTCAAAGAAGAGAACAAGAGACTCAAGATGGAGAAAAATCATGATGAACTTAAAGAAGAGAACAAGAAGCTCAAGTTGGAGAAAGAACATCTCAAGACCGGCTTGAGCAAGTTCACAAGAGGCCAATATCTTCAAAGTGAGCTACTCATGAACACTGTAATGAAGACGGATAGAAGTGGCATTGGGTACTTGACACATCAAGAGAAGAAGACTCAAGATCAACATCAACAACAACACTAGTCAAAGCCAAAGCCAAAGAGGTGTTTTGAGTGTGGACAAGAAGGTCACTTTGCCCATGAGTGTCAAACTCCACCACCACAACCCTTGCCCAAGCATGCTAGACCCTTTGCTTTCAATGCTCATTATATGCTTAGAAAGGACTCTAGTGGAAAAATGAAAGTCATGTTCTTAGGACCTCCCAATAAGAATAGGCCTAAGAAAATTTGGGTTGCAAAGTCACTTGTTGAGAAAGTCAAGGGCCCTCATCAAGTTTGGGTCCCTAAACAAGCTTGATCTCTTGTGTGTAGGTGAACTATAAGACCGGTGGAAGTCATTGGGTAATTGATAGTGGTTGCACTCAACATAAGACCGGTGATCCTCGTATGTTCACCTCACTAGATGAAGAAGTAGATGGTCAAGAAAGGATAACATTTTGTGATAATTCAAAGGGCAAGGTTCAAGGATTGGGCAAAGTGGCAATATCAAATGATCATTCAATATCAAATGTCCTATAGGTTGCTTCATTGAGCTTCAACTTGCTATCCATTGGTCAATTGTGTGATCTTGGCTTTCAATGCTTGTTTACTGAGAAGGAAGTGGTTGTGTCCAAGAAAGATGATGATCAAGTGATATTCAAGGGTTTTAGATACAACAACCTATATCTAGTGGACTTCGCCTCCGAAGATGCAAACTTGAAGACATGCCTATTCACCAAAACATCACTTGGGTGGCTATGGCATAGAAGACTTGCTCATATTGGGATGAGCTCACTCAAGAAGCTAATGAAGAATGAATTGGTGAGAGGGTTGAAGGATGTGAAATTTGAGAAAGACAAGCTTTGTAGTGCATTTCAAGCCGGCAAGCAAGTTGCAAACACTTATCCTACAAAAGCTTACATGTCAACAATAAGAGTGCTAGAGCTCCTTCACATGGATCTATTTGGACCAACAACTTATAAGAGTTTGGGAGGAAATCTCTATTGTCTTGTGATAGTTGATGACTACTCTAGATATACTTGAGTATTCTTCCTTCATGACAACACCGAAGTGGCATCATGTTTCAAGAAGTTTGCCAAGAGAGCACAAAACGAGTTTGAAGTGAAGCTCAAGAAGATAAGAAGTGATAATGGAAAAGAGTTTGACAGCACAAACATTGAAGCTTATTGTGATGAAGTTGAAATCAAGCATGAGGTCTCCACAACATATACTCCTCAACAAAATGATGTAGTAGAGAGAAAGAACCAGACACTTATCATACTTGCAAGAACAATGTTTGATGAGTACAACACACCCGAAGCTCTATGGCCGAAGCTATCAACACCGCATGCTATGCATCCAACCGCCTATTCCTTCAAAAGTTTCTTGGCAAGACCCCTTATGAGTTGCTCAATGGGAAGAAGCCGAATGTCTCATTCTTTTGGGTGTTTGGTTGCAAATGCTACATCTACAAGAAGCGGCAACACCTAGGGAAGTTTGAAAGACGTTGTGATATTGGTTTTCTTGTTGGTTACTCATCAAAGTCCAAAGCATATCGAGTATTTAATCATGCCACCGGCTTGGTTGAAGAAACATATGATGTGGAATTTGATGAATCTAATGGCTCCCAAGGAGCACATGAGAATCTTGATGATGTAGGCGATGAACCATTGAGGGAGGCCATGAAGAATATTCCGGTTGGAGACATCAAGCCTAAAGATGATGAAGATGATTTACAAGTGATTGATTCACCTTCTTCATCAAATATGCCACAAGACGGTGATAAAGATGGGAGAGTAGAAAATGAAGATACTCATGTCTCTCATGATCAAATGGTGGCACAAGCTCAAGATGTTGATGCTCCACAACCTCCCCCTCAAGTGGTTGATAGAAGAAATTCACCTCTACTACAAGCTCATCCACAAGATCTCATCATAGGGAGTCCTTCAAAGGGTGTAATGACTCGCTCTTAAAAACTTGCTTCATTTATTGAACATCACTCTTTTGTCTCTTGTGTTCAACCTAAGAATGCATAAGAAGCTCTTCAAGATTCCAATTGGATTAATGCCATGCATGAAGAGTTGAACAACTTCACTCGCAATAAAGTTTGGACACTTAAAGAGCGACCACAAGGTGCAAGAGTCATTGGAACAAAGTGGGTGTTCCGCAACAAGCAAGATGATCAAGGCATTGTAGTGAGGAATAAGGCAAGACTAGTTGCAAAGGGGTTCTCTCAAGTTGAAGGGTTGGATTTTGGAGAGACCTTTGCACCGGTTGCAAGACTTGAAGCCATTCGTATCCTCCTTGCATATGCATCGCATCAAGAAATAAAATTATATCAAATGGATGTTAAAAGTGCATTTTTAAATGGCTTCATAAATGAACTAGTCTATGTTGATCAACCTCCCGGGTTTGAAGACCCTAGATATCCTAATCATGTTTATAGGTTGTCCAAGGCGCTATATGGGCTCAAGCAAGCCCCAAGAGCTTGGTATGAGCGCCTTCGGGATTTCCTCATTGAGAAGGGCTTCACCATTGGGAAGGTCGACATCACACTATTCACCAAGAAGCTTGAAGGAGAAATCTTCATTTGTCAAGTATATGTTGATGATATCATATTTGGATCATCACATGAAGATTATTGCAAAGAGTTTGGTGAATTGATGTCGAAGGAGTTCGAGATGTCAATGATTGGAGAGCTTACATTCTTTCTTGGTTTTTAAGTCAAGCAAATGAGAGAAGGGATTTTTATCTCGCAAGAAAAGTATACCAAGGACCTTCTCAAAAGGTTCAATATGGATGAATATAAGCCAATCAAGACACCAATGCCATCTAATGGACATCTCGACCTAGATGAGGGAGGTAAATCGGTTGATCATACTCTCTACCGCTCTATGATTGGTAGCTTGTTATATTTGACCGTATCTAGGCCTAACATCATGTTTAGTGTGTGTATGTGTGCTAGATTTCAAGCTAATCCCAAGGAAGCTCATTTGGTTGCCGTTAAAAGAATCCTTAGGTACCTTAACCACACACCAAGCATTTGGTCTTTGGTATCCCAAAGGAGCTAGATTCCAACTAGTTTGCTATTCTGATTCAAATTATGCCGGTTGCAAAATTGATAGGAAAAACACATCCGGAGGGTGCCATTTGCTCGGTAGATCACTAGTGTCTTGGTCCTCCAAGAAGCAAAATAGTGTGGCTTTGTCCACCGCCGAAGCAGAATACATTGCCACGGGTGCTTATTTTGCACAAATTCTTTACATGAAGCAAACCTTGCTAGACTATGGTGTAGTTCTAGAAAAGGTACCTCTTTTGTGCGACAATGAGAGTGCGGTAAAGCTTGCAAATAATCCGGTTCAACACTCTCGCACCAAGCACATAGATATCCGACATCACTTTCTTAGAGATCATGTTGCTAAAAATGATATATTACTAGAAGTTGTAAGGACCGAGGATCAATTGGCAGATATCTTCACTAAACCGCTAGATGAGGCTACATTTTGTCGATTGAGGAATGAGCTCAATGTGCTTGATTTTAGTAACTTCACTAGAAAATGAGCTTGTGTTGTCCCTTGCATTGCATTGTAATATACAACATGTTCAATTTCAAGCATTGCACTTAGGGCTTGTCTAACATGGTTAAGATAACCACTGAAAAGCATGTGAAGAAGCTTAACCTTGGATCAAACTTGACAAGCAACTAGAATTACTTTCAAGTATTGCATTGCATATGCAATTATGCATATATGTTGCTTTGTCATTTCTTTTCGATTATCCTTTTATTGCATATTTTCTTAAAAAGAATTATAGCCTAAGGAAAATATTTTGAAAATTTTGAGGGTTTGAGAGAGGTCACTCACATCAGTCCCAATTGATGTTTATTTGGGTCTTATTGAAGTTGGAACTTGATTGGGAACAGGCAGCATGAAGGAACATTGAAGATTCGCTGAGAAAGGGCGACCGGACGCTGCACCAGACTCTGCTTCTAGCGTCTGGTCAGTTCACAGGAGGTGAACAGAAGCAGCACAGGAGTGACCAGATGCTGAAACAATACTCATCCTACGTCCGGTGTAAAGGTGTCCCTGCATTCGGTCAATCAAAGAAGTCACTATCAGGACCAACTGGACTCTATGTGCGTCCGATCACGTGGAAATGGACATGTCCGGTCGTGACTTGAGGAGTTTTGGTCATCTCTGTAGTCGACCGGACTCTAGGTGGCAGCGTCCGGTCATTGCCACCGGTGCGTCCGGTCAATAGAAATCGGGTGGATCTCCAACTCTATTTTGTTTCCTTATCTGTCATGGGGGGCACCATATATACCGTATGCCACGCCGCTAGTTGCCCTAATCCCACAGCCACCCCGCTCGCGCCATCGCTTGCTTCACACCGCCGCGTAGCCGCGCCAGCACCCATGCCCTAGCTGCGCCTCCGCCATCGCGTTAGCTCCGCGCTCCCATGCCCACGCGCTCATGCCCTAGCCACGCATCCGCCGCTGCGCCCGCTCCGCGCTCCCGTGCCCAATGCCCACGCCACCACGCTAAGAGCAGCAAGCCCGCCGTCACACTCCATGTCATGCACCAGCGCCAGCACTTACTGCCCAGCTGTGCCTACGTTGTTGCTTTCCCTAGTCGTGCCTACATTGCATTGCTCGACCGTCGCACCATGTCACGCTGGCACCCTAACCCTAGGCGTACGATTGCCGATCCCGGTGGTACCCCATGTTTCTCACCTTTGCTCGATGGTCGCCGGTTCATCAAATTTCGTCAGGTAGCAAGCCACCGCTTTCAATTTCACATCTATTGCTTGCATCTTAGGGTTTCGCACCTCTAGATAAATATTGTGATTATTTATATATCCTATCTATTCTATCGTGTAGCGAGTCGGTGCTCTTGTGGTTGTCTTTGTAGTTGTTAGTGAACTCGGGGCCAAGCCCATGAGTATAGATCGAGACCAAGCCTCATGAGTGTTAGCTGGCAGTTGGTTCTTGTCCATGGCAGTAAGTCTCTTTAGCTCCAGCAATGGCACATGTCAAGAATGTCGGAGGTGGTCCAGGTGATGAGGATCCAAGGCCTCCGCCTCGCTTGACTGCTCAAGAAAAGGGGAAGGCAAAAAAGACCACAACAAAGAAGCGAAAGCTCATTGATGTGGAGACAGAGAGCAGCAGCGACAGTCATCACTAAGCGAGCAGAGAGAGGTGGAGCTAGGAGTGGTGTCTGTATTGCCGATCAGCTATCACCAGCTCAGAGGGTCATCATCGAGAGGGTTGAGAGTCATCATAGTAGTCTAGCTAGGACTATCATTCTTGGAGGACGGCGTGTCGCTTTAGAGGAAAGTCAGCCTCAGGGGGAGACCAAGCAGCAGACACAGCCAGCGGAGCAGACAGAGAGTACTTAGTAGCCGGAGCAGACTGAGGAGACAGAGTAGGCAGCACAGCCACAACTTCGACGCTCTGGTCATACACGCACTCAGGTGTCACCAAGGCCTGAGACACAGAGGAGGGGCTCTCGTCCACCTCCTATACCATAGGGTCCACCTCCGGTGGTTCACCTTGACTTGAGGGCAGCCACAGCTAAACAGGTTTGAGGACTGGTTTCTGCCGAGGTGGGATGAGCATGCTTCAGAGCACTTCTATACAGTACTGTAGGAGGATTTCTATAATGCTTATCTGAACAGTGGAGTTGCCTTCAGGTCACAGAGAGTTTGATCCATAGAGTCACTTGTTGCAGCTGCAGGCGAGCAGATTCGTCCTCATCTCTCTTATCTGCCAGGGTTGATAGATCTTCTAGGATGGATAGGCCACTATGTTCCATCATGGGTCCATGAGTTCTACTCGTCTCTTTGGATTGACCCGAGGCACAGATTCATACACTTTGTGTCGGTACAGAAACTGACCAACTAGTGAATATTTGTAGTTTTGTTGTACGTTGAGATCGGAGGTGGCCTAGCACTCAATGACACAGGATTTATACTGGTTCAGGCAACATGCCATACATCCAGTTTGGGTCGGTCGGTGACTTTATTCCTAAGCCTAGGTGCTCAAAGTCGACCGTGGGGTTACAAACGAAAAGGAGAAAGATAGGGGGTACCAGAGGCCCGGTCGGCTCCGATCGGAAGGACCGAGAGCGACGGGAACTCCGCTATGAGCTAAGTGTTCAAGCGTGTGCTTGAGGTCCGAACCTGGCAGTTCTGTGGTTGTGAGCTACTAGACTAATGAGTCTAAAGGAACTGAGCTTGAATGAATCGGTCCTCCTGTTGGAGGGAGTGCATCCCCTTTTATAGATAAAGGGGATGGCTTTACAGGTGAGAGGGAGAGGGTACAGATGTTTTTAAGCCTTGTTGCCCATGCCAATGAGGATTGGATAATGGTAGGCGCCCATAACACCATTGATGTCACTGTAGAATGTCAGGTGCACGTGGGAGGTTACGTTGTCTTCTTCAGGAAGGGTTGACGTCGGTACCTACAAAATACTGTTGGATGCCTAGAGGCATGTGAGGAGTCTCACCACGTTTACCGGGTATGGTGAATCCCGGCGCCTACAACACTATTGATGCCTAGAGGCATGTGAGGGGCTTTTTGCCATACGGGAGTCCAACGGCGCCTACAATACTGTAGGGATAAATGTCGGCGCCTACTATACTGTTTGTGTCAGGGTGGTTGTGGAGCACTATTCCTGCAGGTGTATAGGGTATGGTCCCTATAGCATGGTTTGACTCGCATGATGCCTTCTCCATTCGTCCCTGGTTCCTTCTGAGCGGGCGTCCCTGGTCGAATGGCCCTAGTCGGCTTCGGTTGTGCCAGTCGGAGAAGAGTGGCGAGCAGGGTTCTTACGTACCCCGGTCGGAGAGACGTGGGGTCGGAGTCAGAAGTAGGGCTCGGGGCAGGCCATCCGATCAGAGAGGCCATCCGGAGGCGGTTGGAGCCCGAAGCGAGCGCTCCAGTCGGATAGATGGGCCGAAGTAGTTGATGAGCGGGCATTGCTCTTCTTGGGCCAGACCTTCCGGTCGGTTGCTGGACCGCCCCTTTGCCCTATTGTTTTTAGACTCTCGGGTCGAGCCTTGGCATGGAAGCCGGTCCCCGAGGGACCCCTAGTTTATGAACCTGACACTTTGCATTCAGAGGCCGTGACTACAGGCTCCAGAGCTCGAGGGTTAGAGAGATTCTTAGGATTTCAGAGTCACCTATTTGCCTTCATGAGGTTTGCTATGGTCAGACAGAGCCTCCGAGACGCACTCACGGTGGACTTGTGCCACCCATAGATCTTGTCCGATCATGCTTTACAGAGCCGTTTGGCGAGGGGTCGAGCAGGACACCACGTGATCTTACACCTACAGCTCGCTTCTTGATGCTATTATGAGGAGGACTTTGCTCCCGAGGATGGGTTACCGTGAGGGTTTGACTCGCATTCAGTTGTGGTTAGTGAACTCTCTGGTGTCTCAGACCGTATTTGATATTTGGGATGTCATACTTTCAAAGATGGAGGACACACTTGTAGAGGGTTTTAGAGGTCACCGTCAGCTGTCGTATGCTCATTGGATCACCTTCTTGATTCGCAAGGCAGTTACACGGAAGTCCCCAAAGACGATGGCAGAGTACACATGTGCTACGACAGAGTTTCCTCCATATAACATGACTCAGATGCTACGTCATAGTAGTGCGAGGACACCTCGCCAGCTGGGCCATCGCCAAAAGGTACCTGAGACAGTAGCCCAGCAGGATGAGATCATCAGGGGCATTGCAGTGACAAAGGAGGAGCATCTAGATGCTCAGCAGGAGGGTGTGGTCGAGAGCGACCCAAGTGATAGCTCTGATGATGACTATTAGCCTATTCCTCATATGCCTCCTTGACCACACAATAGAGAGGCCAGTGGCTCTAGCTCAGCTCCACCACAGCCACCGTAGATAGATCCAACACTTCTTGTCGTACTTGAGCGGATGAGGCAAGATTAGGCACGCCAGGCACAGGAGACTACGGCTGCATTTGCATAGGTTCAGGCTCGATAGGATGAGTTCTAGAGGTAGCAGCAGGCCATGCAGCAGCAGCAACTTATGATCTAGCAAGCAGTTACTTGGCTTCTTGCAGCATGTCTTTACTGCTATTGGGGCGGCTCCTCCATAGTCTACACCTCAGATCGGCTAGCCTACCACCACTTCAGTGACTCCAGCTATATAGCCTAGTGGGCTTTAGAGTTAGGGATAGCCAGCTACTTAGTTTGCTTTACCTATAGAGCAGGTGTCCTAGTCGTTTGCTTTGCTAGTGACAGCCTAAGGTCCTCACTTCACTCCCATTGTTACGGGTTTCACTCCACCTCAGAGTTCCTCAGTACTAGTGACTGACACCCCAGTCTCCAGGAGCCTCGGTGCCACTTTCAGTGAGCTTATAGGGTAGCCTACACCGCTAGAGTTGCGAGTCCCTATCACTACCATAGTTGCTCCAGTTACCGGTACTACAGAGATGATCTCGTCGTCTATTGCATCATCCGAGCTAGTTTCAACGACAGCGACAGCGGTAGATGTGACTCCACTTCCTACAGTGGTACTTCTAGAGTCATAGGCTATGCCAGTTCCTGAGCAGACCCACACCGCTTCACCTTCACTTCCAGCGATAGAGGGTCAGACCGCTCAGAGCTCAGGGTCAGAGGATGGTGCTTCTCAGTTCCAGATTTCTCACCGCACCTCAGCGCCCGACTCGACTGCTCCTATCCCGCTATTCGACCCTTAGGTTTTGGTGCTTGACGTCAAAGGGGGAGAGGGATCGAGTATGTTAGATCTAGGGGAGCATTACATCTAGGGGGATCGGTACATCTAGGGAGAGCATGTGATTCGTTACTTTTTGTTTCATTTGGTTTTCTATGTGTGATACTTTATGCATTCACGTTTACCTTCATGCATTGCACTACATACATGTGATTGTGATACTTATGTGACATGTGTGCTCTCTACATTGATTTATATATATATCATGTCACTTGGTTATGCTCATTTGCTTTGCTTCCGTATTTTACCCCGATTCAAATGAGCTTTACTTCTTGTACTCATGCTTAATTCATATCTATTGAGTACACCATGTTGGCTTGGGTCATATAAGCATGTCTAACTCCTTTGCTCTTATTGTCAAAAGCTTATATGAACCAAGCATGTTGAAAACCTCACTCATCACTTTTACATACTCGAGGTTGTCTTGTCATCAATCACCAAAAAGGGGGAGATTGAAAGCATCTAGGCCCCTAGTTGGGTTTCGGTGATTAATGACAACACGAGATTACTATGACAAACATATGTTTTGCAGAGGCAATTTAAGTTAGGTCATGGTAATGGCAATTGATTGGGCAATCATGGTGGTCATGCCCCTAACGATGGAAATCGTTTTGGTTTTCAAAGGATGGACAACAAGGTTAAGGATGGACTAGTTCTAAGTATCGTTTGGTGTTGAAGAGACTTTGTTTTTCCTTTGACCATACTATTAAGGGGGGTATGGACTAGTAGCTTGACCTAGGTAAGTCTAGTGGGTTAGGTGTGGTGCACACTTATCAAATCTAGCACTAGGTAGCTCAGGAGTAGCCCTAAGATCAATTGGAGCAAAGTTCATTCACAAAGGATTTCGAGTTGGAAGTGAATGGAGGGTCAAATGACTGACCGGACGTTGGTCTGGTTGTGACCGGACGCTGAAGGGTGAGTCCGGTCAGTTCATTTGATCAACTAGAGTCGTCTGGTTGCGACCGAACATTGAGTGAAAAGTGACCGAATGATGGGTGCCTGCGTCCGGTCAACTCCAGAGAGGTTCCAAAGAGGGAGTTTCCTGATCGAACACGTCTGGTCAGTGCTGACCGGACGTAGGTGAAAGCATCTAGGCCCCTAATTGGGTTTCGGTGATTAATGACAATATAAGATTACTATGACTAACGTGTGTTTTGCAGAGGCAATTAAGTTAGGTCACGGTAATTGAGATCGATTGGGCAATCGTGGATGTCATGCCCCTACGATGGAAATCATTTCAGTTTTTCAAAGGATGGACAACAAGGTTAAGGATGACTAGTTCTAAGTGTCGTTTGGAGTTGAAGAGACACTTAGAGTAGTTTAGGACATTGTTTTTCCTTTGGCCGTACTATTAAGGGGGTATGGACGGGTAGCTTGACCTAGATGAGTCTAGTGAGTTTGGTGTGGTGCACACTTGTTGAAACTAGCACTAGGTAGCTCCTAAATATGGCCAAGATCCTTTGGAGCAAACTTCATTCACAAATGATTGAGAGTTGGAAGTGATTGGAGGGTCAAAGACTGACCGGACGCCGGCTCCGGTGCGACCGGACACTGGCCGTAGGGTCCGGTCACTTCATTTGACTAAAGTGAACTAGTCCGGTTTGACCGGACGCTGGAGAGGTCAAGTGACCGGACGCTGAGGGCCAGCGTCCGGTCAACTCCAGTAAGGTTCTAGAGAAGTGAATCAGCGACCGGACGCGTTCGGTCAGTTCTGACCGGACCCTAGGGGTTCAGCGTTCGGTCGAGTACAGTAAGCATCCAGTGAGGGAGAAATGCAACCGGACGCATCCAGTTAGTGCTGACCGGACCCTGCCAGCGTCCGGTCATCACTTAAACACTGGTCCACGGGTTGAACTGACTGGAGCGTCCGGTCAACATGACCGGAGCGTCCGGTCACCCCATAGAAGCTCATAACAGTTCGTTTTTCAGCCGCTGTTATAAATACTTCACCCCTTCGTGTGAGGGGGTACTTTTGCTCATTCCAACAGCTGAGAAACACATTTGTGAGTGCCAAGAAGAGCAAGGTCCTAGTGAGGTGTTTGTGATTTGAGAATCCAAGAGTGAAACTTCATTAGTGAATCAAGAGTAGCAAAGTGCGCATCCATCTTCTCATTAGGCTTCGCGTGGTCAAGTGAGAGTTCGTCTTGTTACTCTTGGTGATCGCCATCACCTAGACGGCTTGGTGGTGATTGGGAGTTCGGTGATCATCCGGAGAGCTTGTGGGTGACCTGACTCAAGATTGTGAGCGGTTGTGGGTGATTTACCATGATGGAGTGTCGAAGAATCAACCCATAGAGAGCACTTGATCCTTGCGCAGATCAAGGGGGAGCTACACCCTTGCGCGGGTGCTCCAACGAGGACTAGTGGGGAGTGGCGACTCTCCGATACCTTGGCAAAACATCACCATGTTTCCTTTCCTCTCATTTACTTTAAGCATTACTTTGAGCAATTCAATTCTTGTCATTTACATTCCTAGAATTGCCATGCTAGAGTAGGATTGGAACTTAGGTTGCAAGTCTATTTGTGCGATAGAACATTTCAAACACTTTCTAGGCACAAGGGGTTAATTAGGCTATCAATAGGATTTAATTATTGCAAGAAAATTTAGAATTAGCCCAATTCACCCCCCCCTCTTGGGCATCTTGATCCTTTCAATTGGTATCGGAGCCTCGTGCTCATGTTTTTAAGCCTTACCGCTTAGAGCAAGATGTCTCACGGGGATGGAACTCCTCCTATCTTTGAGGGAGATGATTTTCCTTATTGGAAAATTCGCATGGAGGCATACTTAGAAGCTCTAGACGTTGGAATACTTAGAGCCACCTCACATGGGTTCCCAAAACCTAGGAATCCCACACAACTTCAAGGCGATGAAGTGAACTATGAAAAATGGAATGCAAAGGCTTGCAACACCATCTTTAGAGGCCTTTGCAAAGATGTGTTCAACCGCGTAAGGAACCACAAAGACGCCCATGCACTATGGTCAGACGTTTGTGCGCTCCATGAGGGAACAAAGAGTGAGCATGAGGAACGCTATCATCTTGTCATGAAAAAGCTCAACTTTTTTGAAATGTTTCCTAAAGAACATGCTAATGAAATGTATTCACGTTTGAATGTTCTTGTAGAGGAAGTCAATGGCTTTGGACTTACTCAAATATCACCATCCGACGTTGTGAGAAAGATCTTGAGTGTCCTTCCTATTGACAAATATGGGCATATTGTGACCGTGCTACATCAAGGTGATCTTTCCACCGCTACACCGACACAAATCTTGGGAAAGATCAATCCTCATGAAATGTACATGCACATCACACCTCAAGATGGCTCATCCTCTACTAAGAAGAAAGAAAAAGATTTAGCATTCAAACCTAGTCAAGATAAGGGCAAAGCAAGACTTGAGTATGAGAGCTCTAGTGATGAAGAAGATGAAGATGAAGATCTTGCTCTCATGGTGAAGAAAGCCACCAAGATGCTAAAGAATCTAAATAAGAGTGGCATCAAGTTCGATGGCAAGAAGTTCTTCACAAGCTCTAGGAGAAAGCCAATCTCCAAAATGGATTGCTTCAATTGTGGTGAACTTGGTCATCTAGCACACCAATGCACCAAGCCCAAGAAAGACAAGTTCAAGGGCAAGAAAGATGACTCAAGCAATGAAGAAGAAGATGAAAAGAAGAAGAACAAGCCATACAAGAAGAGAGATGGCAAGAAGAGAGACTTCCACAAGAAGAAGAAGAGTGGAAAGGCCTACATTGTCGGTGATTGGCTCATGGACATTGATTCATCTAGTGGATCATCCAATGATGATAGTGACGATGAGAAGGTGGCCGCCATAGCTATTGATCTCTCATCTTCATCTCCACCACCGCCATCATCCTCTACATACCTATGCCTTATGGCCAAGGGTGAACGCAAGGTAACTAAGAATGATGATAGTAGTGATGATGAGCAAGCTAGTGATAATGATAGCGATAGCGATGATGATGATGATTCACCTTCATATGATGATCTTGTTAAAATACTAAGACAATGCACTAAGATCATTAGAAAGAGTAGAGCTAAAAATGAAAAACTAGATGCTAAGAATGATTCACTTTTAGCAAAATGTGATGAAAAAGAAAAGGCTAATGTTGAGCTTAGAGAAGCAAATAATGCTATGTCATCCAAACTCAAGGAGCTCAAATCTTCTAAGAAAGAGCTTAAAGATAAATATGATAAACTTGAGTGGGTGCACAATGAGCTCATCACTAGCCACAACAAGCTAAAAGATGAATATACTACTCTTAAGATTAATCATGATAATCTTGCAATTGCTCAAGAATTTCTATCCAATGAGCCACATGATGCTACTAACCATGTTGTTAAGATTGATATAGCTACATCATGTGATGACTTGATCATTGAGAGCATTGAGCAAGGTTCTAGTATCAAGGGCAAGCAAGTGGTTGAGTGCAATGACTATGATGAGTATGTCAAGCTCAAGAATGATAATGCAAAGCTCAAGAGAGATCTTGAAGAAATCAAAAGCCACAACACCATTGTGCTAAAAACCCTTGATCATGATGGTGACTTGATACTTGAGAATGAGAAGCTCAAAGAGGAAAACAAGAAGCTCAAGGAAGAAAAGAACAATGATGCTCTTAAGGAAGAGAACAAGAAGCTTAAGTTGGAGAAAGAGCATCTTAAGGTTGGATTGAGCAAGTTCACAAGAGACAAATATCTTCAAAGTGAGCTACTTATGAACACCATTATGAAGATGGATAGAAGTGGCATTGAATATGTGGCACATGTAGAGAAGAAGAAGGCTCAAGTTCAACAACAACAATCAAAGCCGAAGCCAAAGAAATGCTTTGAGTGTGGACAAGAAGGCCACTTTGCTCATGAGTGCCAAACTCCACCACCACAACCCTTGCCCAAGCATGCTAGACCTTTTGCCTTCAATGCTCATCACATGCTTAGAAAGGATTCTAGTGGAAAGATGAAAGTCATGTTCTTAGGACCTCCTAACAAGAATAGGCCTAAGAAGATTTGGGTTGCTAAGTCACTTATTGAGAAGGTGAAGGGCCCTCAACAAGTTTGGGTTCCTAAAGCTTGAATCTCTTGTGTGTAGGTGAACTACAAGACCGGTGGAAGTCATTGGGTTATTGATAGTGGTTGCACACAACATATGACCGGTGATCCTCGTATGTTCACCTCACTTGATGAAGAAGTAGATGGACAAGAGAGAATTACATTTGGAGATAACTCAAAGGTCAAGGTTAAAGGATTGGGCAAAGTGGCAATATCAAATGATCATTCTATCTCTAATGTGCTATATGTTCCTTCATTGAGTTTTAACTTGCTATCCGTTGGACAATTGTGTGATCTTGGCTTCCAATGCTTGTTCACCGAGAAGGAGGTTGTTGTATCCAAGAAGGATGATGATCAAGTGATATTTCAAGTATTTAGATACAACTTATATCTAGTGGACTTCACCTCCAAAGATGCAAACTTGAAGACATGCCTATTCACCAAAACAACACTTGGGTGGCTATGGCATAGAAGACTTGCTCATGTTGGTATGAGTTCACTCAAGAAGCTAATGAAGAATTATTTGGTGAGAGGATTGAAGGATGTGAAGTTTGAGAAGGACAAGCTTTGTAGTGCATGTCAAGCCGGCAAGCAAGTTGCAAATACTCATCCAACAAAAGATTTCATGTCAACCACAAGAGTGCTAGAACTCCTACACATGGATTTGTTTGGACCAACAACATACAAGAGCTTGGGAGGAAATCTTTATTGTCTCGTGATAGTTGTTGATTATTCAAGGTATACATGGGTGTTCTTCCTTCATAATAAATCCGAAGTTGCATCTTGCTTCAAAAAATTTGCCAAGAGAGCACAAAATGAATTTGAAGTGAAGCTCAAGAAGATAAGAAGTGACAATAGAAAAGAGTTTGACAACATAAACATAGAGGCATATTGTGATGAAGTTGGAATCAAACATGAAGTCTCCGCAACCTATACTCCTCAACAAAATGGTGTAGTTGAGAGAAAGAACCGGACATTGATCACTCTTGCAAGAACAATGCTAGATGAGTACAACACCCCCGAAGCTCTATGGGCGGAAGCAATCAACACCGCATGCTATGCATCTAATCGCCTATTCCTTCAAAAGTTCCTTGGCAAGACACCTTATGAGTTGCTCAATGGGAAGAAGCCAGACGTCTCCTTCTTTATGGTGTTTGGTTGCAAATGCTACATCTACAAAAAGCGGCAACACCTAGGGAAGTTTCAAAGATGTTGTGATATTAGTTTTCTTGTTGGTTACTCATCAAAGTCCAAAGCATATAGAGTATTTAATCATGCCACCGGCTTGGTTGAAGAAAGATATGATGTCGAATTTGATGAATCTAATGGCTCCCAAGGAGCACATGAGAATCTTGATGATGTAGGTGATGAACCATTGAGGGAGGCTATGAAGAACATTCCGGTTGGAGACATCAAGCCAAAAGATGATGAAGATGATGTACAAGTGATTGATCTACCCTCTTCATCAAGTGTGCCACAAGATGGTGAAAAAGATGGGAGAGTAGAAAATGAAGATACTCATGTATCCCATAAGCAAATGGTGGTACAAGCACAAGATGTTGATGCCCCACAACCTCCTCCCCAAGTGGTCAATAGAAGAAACACACCTCTACTACAAGATCATCCATAAGATCTCATCATAGGGAGTCCATCAAAGGGAGTGATGACACGTTCACAAAAACTTACTTCATTTATTGCTCATCACGCTTTTGTCTCTTGCTTTGAACCTACTAAGGTAGAAAAAGCTCTTCAAGATCTGGATTGGATCAATGCCATGCATGATGAGTTGAATAACTTCACCCGAAATCAAGTGTGGACTCTTGAAGAGCGACCTAAAGGTGCAAGAGTCATTGGAACAAAGTGGGTGTTCCGAAACAAGCAAGATGATCAAGGTGTTGTTGTGAGGAACAAGGCAAGACTAGTTGCAAAGGGGTTCTCTCAAGTTGAAGGTTTGGATTTTGGAGAGACCTTTGCACCGGTTGCAAGACTAGAAGCCATTCATATCCTACTTGCATATGCATCACATCATGAAATAAAATTATATCAAATGGATGTGAAAAGTGCATTTTTAAATGCCTTTATTAATGAACTAGTCTATGTTGATCTACCTCCCGGGTTTGAAGACCCTAGATATCCTAATCATGTTTATAGGTTGTCCAAGGCGCTCTATGGGCTTAAGCAAGCCCCAAGAGCTTGGTATGAGCGGCTTCGGGACTTCCTTATTGAGAAGGGCTTCACCATTGGGAAGGTTGACACCACACTATTCACCAAGAAGCTTGATGGGCATATCTTCATTTGTCAAGTGTATGTTGATGATATCATCTTTGGATCATCAAATGAAGACTCATGCAAACAATTTGGTGAATTGATGTTGAAGGAGTTCGAGATGTCAATGATTGGAGAGCTTACATTCTTTCTTGGTTTTCAAGTCAAGCAATTGAGAGAAGGGATCTTCATCTCTCAAGAGAAATATACAAAAGATCTTCTCAAAAGATTCAAGATGGATGAATGTAAGCCAATCAAGACACCAATGCCTACTAATGGACATCTCGACCAAGATGAGGGAGGTAACCCGGTTGATCAAACTCTCTACCGCTCTATGATTGGTAGCTTGTTATATTTAACTGCATCTAGGCCCGACATCATGTTTAGTGTGTGTATGTGTGCTAGATTTCAAGCTAATCCTAAGAAACACATATAATTGTCGTAAAAAGAATCCTTAGGTACCTTAAGCACACACCAAGCATTGGCCTTTGGTATCCCAAAGGAGCTATATTTGAATTAGTGGGCTATTCTGATTCGGATTATGCCGGTTGCAAAGTTGATAGAAAAAGCACATCCGGAGGGTGCCATTTGCTTGGTAGATCACTTGTGTCTTGGTCTTCCAAGAAACAAAATAGTGTGGCCTTGTCCACCACCGAAGCGGGATACATTGCCGCAGGTGCTTGTTGTGCACAAATATTATACATAAAACAAACTTTGCTAGACTATGGTGTAATTCTAGATAAAGTACCTCTTTTGTGCGATAATGAAAGTGCAGTAAAACTTACAAATACTTCGGATTCAACACTCTCGCACCAAGCACATAGATATCCGCCATCACTTTCTAAGAGATCATGTTGCTAAAAATGATATATCACTAGAAGGTGTAAGAACCGAAGATCAATTAGCGGATATCTTCACTAAACCGCTAGATGAGGCTACATTTTGTAGATTGTAGAACGAGCTCAATGTACTTGATTTTAGTAACTTATCTAAAATATGAGCTTGTGTTGTCCCTTCCATTCATTGTAATATACAACATGTTTCATTTTTAGTAATGCATATAGGGCTTGTCTAACATGGTTAAGATAACCGCCGAAAAGCATGTGAAGAAGCTTAACCTTGGATCAAACTTGACAAGCAACTAGATTTACTTTCAAGTATTGCATATGCATGAATGTTGCTTGTCGTTTTGTTCCATTTGCCCTTTTATTGCCTATTTTCATAAAAAGAATTACAGCCTAAGGCAAAATACCTTGAAAAACTTGAGGGTTTGAGAGAGGTCACTCACATCAGTCTCAATTGGTGTTCATTTGGATCTTATTCTAGTTGGGACTTGATTGGGAACAGGCAGCGCGAAGAATCCTTAAAGATTTGCTGGAAAAGAGTGACCGGACGCTGCACCGGACTCTAATGTCTCGCGTCCGATCAGTTCATAGGAGGTGAACTTGCTGCGAAGGAGTGACCAGACTCTGCATTTCAGCGTCCGATCAGAAGACGTTCAGCGTACGGTCGTGTGAAGGAGACGAAGAAGAGTTGACCGGACCCTACCTATGTCCGATCATGGACCATCGGACGCGTCCGGTCGTGATTCCAGAGAAATTGGACCTCTCTGGAATTGACCGGACGCTGGGTGGTAGTGTCCGATCGCTACCACCGGAGCGTCCGGTCAGTTGAAAACATGCGGCATCAGATCTCTTCTCATGTTTCCTTATCTGTTGCATTGGGGAACCTTTTTAACCGAAATCACTGCGTTGCTCTGGATCCATCCCGTCGACTTCCTTAACCCTAGCCGCCGTAAGCCCCAAATCGCCGAAGAGCTTGCCACACTCGCCTCTGCCCATGCCGCCGTCACCACCGTCGCTGTCCCACACCTCCTCTAGCGTTGCGCCAAGCGCCCGCCCTTGCAGCCGCATCTGCTCCACCTTGCCGAGTCATCATGCCTCCACAAGCTCCTGTGCCGCCGCCTCTTCCAGTGCTGGTGCGTGCTCCAGTTCTCCCCGATGGCTGCTAGCGTCTCCCCGAGCCATTGCTCTCCATTGATGGACTGGGTCTTGGTAAGGCCATGCCATAAGCCACATTGTTTGCCCGTAACCTAGATCGATTTCATAACACTGATTTCAAATCACATCCAGGGCTGTCAATTCATTCACCGCTCAAAACCATAACCCTAGCCGGTTCCGAGGTTTCCCCCACGTGACACGTCTCTTCTTTTCTCGAATCACCGGTTCGTCAGGTAGAAAGCCCGTCGCCTCAATTTTGTACCTGCATTGCTTGCTTCCTAGGGTTTTCGCATCTATTAGACATATTGTATTTATTTGTATATCTATCTATTCCATCGTGCAGCGAGTCGGTGTCGTTGAGATCGTGTGACAGTTGTCAGTCAACTCGGAGTCAAGCTCGCGAGTACGGATCGAGGCCAAGCCTCGGAAGTGACAACGGCAGTTGTTCTTGTTGGCAGCAGTTGATCTTTTTAGATGGCTCGCACGAAGAATGTCGGGGTGGTCCAGGAGATGATGATCGGAGGCCACCACCTTGCTTGCCTACTGATCCAAAAGGCAAGGTGACAAAGAAGATTGCATCCAAGAAGAGGAAGTACCCAGATGCAGAGACAGCTCGGGTAGCAGCAGTTGCAGAGGCCGGAGAGCATGTCGAGAGAGGAGGTGTTCGCAGTGGGGTTGTGATTGCAGATCAGCAGCTCACACCAGCATAGAGGGCAACAGTTGAGGAGGCTGAGCGTTTTCATGGTAGTCCACCTAGGACTGTCATGATGGCTGGACGTCATCTGGCTATTGAGGAGACTCAGCCTCATGGGGAGTCATAGCAGCACCCCCCACCAGCAGAGCCTCAGACATCTCAGGAGACACAGGAGGGCCAGCAGGTCGAGGAGACCGAGCAGGCACCACAGCCACAGTTTCGCCGCTCGGGTCATACATGAGTTCTAGTCTCGCCGAGGCCACCTACTCAGCGGAGAGGTTCGCATCCACCGCCCAGACCACAGGGTCCTCCCCTAGTGACCCATCTTGACTTGAGGGCCGCCACGGCCAAACAGGTCAGCAGCTTCATTTTGTGGAGTTTGAGGTGTGGTTTCCACCCAGGAGGGATGAAAGAGCAGCAGAGGGTTTCTATACATCGCTCTAGGAAGATTTCTACAATGCCTATCTGAATAGTGGGGCAATCTTCTGATCTCAGAGAGTCTGCAGTATTGAGGCTATTATGGCAGCAGCCGGAGAGCATATTCGCCCCTACCTTGCATATCTGCCGGGGCTGACAGATCTGATAGGTCAGACAGGATTATATGTACCCTCTTGGGTTTGGCAGTTCTATGCTTCGCTCTTTGTTGACCCGCATCATAACTTCATTCACTTTGCATTCAGAGGTAGAGACTACATGATGATGAGTCAGAGGGCCAGGGAGATACTGAGGCTACAGGAGCAGCCTGTCAAGTTACATGAGGTTTGTTATGGACAGCAGGAGCCTCCCAGGCATCCTCATGGTGGTCAGGTGCCCCCTACAGATCTTGTGCGCCATTGCTTCAAGGATCCCTTTGGTGATGGGTCGAGGAGGAACCCCAGTGATCTTACTCCTACTGCCAGAGTGGTAGAAGCTATCATGAGGAGGACACTACTTCCCAAGATAGGATACAAAGAGGGATTGACTCGCCTCTAGCTTTGGCTTCTCAATGCACTGATGCAGCAGACCATCTTTGATATTTGGGACCTCCTTCTGTTAGAGATGGAGGATACTATTGTTGAGGGCTTCAAGGGTCGCAGGCAGCTTCCTTATGCACATTGGATTACATTTCTTATGCTGAAGGCAGTGTCAGTCAGGACACCAGAGATGGTTGCTGAGTACAGAGGTGCCACCACAGAGTTCCCAGCATATAACAAGGCACAGAGAGTCAGGCATAGCACTCCTCAGGCACCCAGTCAGCCTCGCCGTCGCCTAGATGTACCAGAGTCCGCAGCTCAGTAGGACGAGATTATCAGAGGCATAGCAGCTACTGAGGAGGAGCAGCTTGAGGCTCAGCAGGAGAGGAGCGAGTCTAGTGATAGTTTGGATGATGACTACCTGCCTATTTCTCATATGCCTCCACGCAGACATGATGCAGAGGCTGGCAGTTCCAGCTCAGCTCTACCTGCACCGCAGACGGACCCCGCTCTCATTGCTATTCTTGAGCGGATGCAGCAGGATCAGGCACGACAGGCTCAGGAGACAGCTGCCAACTTTGCACAGTTTTAGGCTCATCAGGACGAGTTCCAGCGCCAGTAGTAGGTCCTCCAGAAGCAGCAGCAACAGCAGCAGATGCATCGGTAGCAGTTACTTATGAAGCAGCAGCTCATGGGATTCATGCAGCATGTAGTAACAGCTCTTGGGGCTCCACAGCCACAGCCTTCGCCCTAGCTTGCTTAGCCTGCCACCACTACGATGACTCCAGTTGTATAGCCTAGTAGGCTCCAGAGTCAAGGACAGCCTCTAGCTCAGTTTGCTTCTCCCCCAGTATAGGTGTCCCAGTGGTTATCCTCGCCGGTGGTAGCCCCACAGTTCACTCCACTTCAGACAGGCTTCACACCGGATCAGTCACCCTCTCTATTTGTACCTGACACGTCAGTCTCTAGGAGTCTTGGAGCATCTTTCAGTGAGTTGACAAAGATGCCTACACCGCCACATATGCATGCTGCCGGTCCTTCTACAGCTACTCCTGTCGCAGTGACTACTCAGAGGCTCCCTTCTTCAACAGATCATCAGATCTCACGACAGATGTACCAAGAACATCACAAAGCAAAGACTGCCCAGCTTAGACCAGACCTTCAAATGGCGCTTCCACCATAGAGGGTCACCAAGATAGAGCTCCGGGTCAGATGATGATGCTACCCAGTTTCAGCTTGCCCCTCATTCTTCAGCGCCCGACTCGTCCGCTGCAGCCCTAAATCTAGCCCTTAGGTTTTGGTGTTTGACGCCAAAGGGGGAGAGGGTTCGAGTATGTAGACTCAGGGGGAGCGACATTTAGGGGGAGTTAGTTAGCTATTAGTCTTTTATATACATTTAGAGTTTTATTTGTGTGATACACTATTTCTATTATCCATTCGTGTGTTTACTTTCATGCATTCCATTATATCTATGTGATAGCGATATCTACGTGATTGTGATATATGACATGTGTGCTCTCTACTTTGAATTCTTTAATATGTCATATCACTTGAGCTATGCTCATTTGCTTTTGCTTCTACGTTCTTACTCCGATGCAAATGAGCCTTTCTTATTGTACGCATGCTTATTTCATATCATTTGAGTACATCATGATGGCTTGGGTTATATAAGCTTGACTAACTCTTTTGTTCTTATTGCAAAAAGCTTATATGATCCAAGCATGTTAAAAACCTCAAACTCTTTCACATACTCGAGGTTGTATTGTCATCAATCACCAAAAAGGGGGAGATTGAAAGCATCTAGGCCCCTAATTGGGTTTCGATGATTAATGACAATATAAGATTACTGTGACTAACGTGTGTTTTGTAGAGGCAATTAAGTTAGGTCACGATAATTGAGATCGATTGGGCCATCGTGGATGTCATGCCCCTACGATGGAAATCATTTTGGTTTTTCAAAGGATGGACGACAAGGTTAAGGATGACTAGTTCTAAGTGTTGTTTGGAGTTGAAGAGACACTTAGAGTAGTTTAGGATTTTGTTTTTCCTTTGGCCGTACTATTAAGGGGGGTATGGACGGGTAGCTTGACCTAGATGAGTGTAGTGAGTTAGGTGTGATGCACACTTGTTGAAACTAGCACTAGGTAGCTCCTAAATATGCCTAAGATCCTTTGAAGCAAACTTCATTCACAAATGATTGAGAGTTGGAAGTGAATGGAGGGTCAAAGACTGATCGGACGCTGGCCACAGGGTCCAGTCAGTTCATTTGACTAAAGTGAACTAGTCCGGTTTGACCGGACGCTAGAGAGGTCAAGTGACCGGACGCTGAGGGCCAGCGTCCGATCAACTCCAGTAAGGTTCCAGAGAAGTGAATCAGCGACCAGACGCGTCCGGTCAGTTCTGACCGAACCCTGGGGGTTCAGCGTCCGGTCGAGTACAGTAAGCATCCAGTGAGGGAGAAATGTGACCGGACGCGTCCGGTCAGTGCTAACCGGACCCTGCCAGCGTCTGGTCATCACTTAAACACTGGTCCACGGGTTGAACTGATCGGAGCGTCCGGTCAACATGACCAGAGCGTCCGATCACCCCGCAGAAGCTCATAACGGTTCATTTTTCAGCCGCTGTTATAAATACTTCACCCCTTCGTGTGAGGGGGTACTTTAGCTCATTCCAACAGCTGAGAAACACATTTGTGAGTGCCAAGTAGAGCAAGGTCCTAGTGAGGTGTTTGTGATTTGAGAATCCAAGAGTGAAACCTCATGAGTGAATCAAGAGTAGCAAAGTGTGCATCCATCTTCTCATTAGGCTTCGCATGGTCAAGTGAGAGTTCGTGCTTGTTACTCTTGGTGATCGCCATCACCTAGACGGCTTGGTGGTGATTGGGAGTTCGGTGATCATCCAGAGAGCTTGTGGGTGACCCGACTCAAGATTGTGAGCGGTTGTGGGTGATTCACCGTGATGGAGTGTCGAAGAATCAACCCGTAGAGAGCACTTGATCCTTGCACGGATCAAGGGGGAGCTACAACCTTGCGCGGGTGCTCTAACGAGGACTAGTGGGGAGTGGCGACTCTCCGATACCTCGGCAAAACATCGTCGTGTTTCCTCTCCTCTCATTTACTTTAAGCATTACTTTGAGCAATTCAATTCTTGTCATTTACATTCCTAGAATTGCCATGCTAGAGTAGGATTGGAACTTAGGTTGCAAGTCTATTTGTGTGATAGAACATTTCAAATACTTTCTAGGCACAAGGGGTTAATTGGGCTATCAATAGGATTTAATTATTGCAAGAAAATTTAGAATTAGCCCAATTCACCCCCCCCCTCTTGGGCATCTTGATCCTTTCAGCTGGTCAGGATCCGGTAACTGACCAGACGCTGAACAATGAAGTGACCGGACTCTGGGTGCCAGCGTCCGGTCAACATCAGTAAGGTTCCAGAGAACGTTTTTCTTGACCGGACGTGTTCGGTCAGTGCTGACCGGACACAGGTCAGAGTCCGGTCAGAACTTAATGGCTCTTTCTGACACAGTGGCGGGGATAACTGACCGGTGCGTTCGGTCACCATTACCGAAGCCTCCGGTCACCCTGCAGAGTGATGACTCAGCCTCCAAACGTTATGTTTTGAATGAGGGGGTATAAATACTTACTCCATTCGTCCAAGAGAGGTCTCTTGTCCATTTGTTCAGCTGAGAAACACCCTTGAGAGTGCAAAGGAAAGCAAGAGCCTAGTGAGGTGATTGAGATTTGAGAATTCAAGATTAAGGCCTCATTAGTGCAAGGAGAGTAGCAAGTGTGCATCCACCCTTCTCATTAGGTTTGTCATGGTCCAGTGAGAGTTTGTGCTTGTTACTCTTGGTGGTCGCCATCACCTAGATGGCTTGGTGGTGATTGGGAGTTTGGTGATCATCCGGCGGAGCTTGTAGATGACCCAACTCAAGTTGTGAGCGGTTGTGGGTGATTCACCACGACGGAGTGTCGAAGAATCAGCCCATAGAGAGCACTTGATCCTTGCACGGATCAAGGGGGAGCTACACCCTTATGTGGGTGCTCCAACAAGGACTAGTGGGGAGTGGCGACTCTCTGATACCTCAGCAAAACATCGCCGCATTTCTTTCCCTCTCTTTACTTTGAGCATTTATATTTGAGCAATTCATTTCTTGTCTTTACATTCCTAGGATTGCCATGCTAGAGTAGGATTGAAACTTAGGGTGCTAAACTTTTGTGCGGTAGATCAATAGAATCACATTCTAGGCACAAGGGATGAAGTGGACTAAGTGTAGGACTTAATTATTGCAAAGAATTTAGAATTAGCCCAATTCACCCCCCCCCCTTCTTAGGCATCTTGATCCTTTCACTGAGCACATACTTGCTTATGGGAGCGGGAAGGCTCGTTATGCTCTTGTCGTGGGTTCCGGCTCTTTCTGGACCGACTGATTGGAGGCGGAGAAAAGTGGAGGTCTAAGCACCATACTGATACCGGGTCTCAAGTGTGGGGGCTTGGAGTCCAAGTTTGGACGGGGACCTAGACCCTGTGACAGGTGTGAAATGGGTTGGTCTTGTTTGTGCCTGGGGTACAAACAGGGCATGTGTTTTGGGATACCCAGCTGGGATATATTGGTTCGTGAATCGCTGTTTCCGTGAGATGGTACGACTTGGCTATGGTCTAGCACCATAGTAAGAACTGGAAGATGAAAGATGGTGAAATGGTTCTAATTGCTTAACCCTTGCTTGAAAGTAGAACAGGTGCTTACCTAGAATGGTTAGCTAATGAAGTAATCATGACTGCTAATTAAACTTGATCTTAAGGACGCACTTCTAGTAATGCTTTTCACAAACAAAAAGAAAATAGCAAACCCATATTGCCTATCATATCCTTGAGAGTCGGGAAACTATTCCCAGTAGTCGGGTAAGTCTTGCGAGTACATTGTGTACTCAGGGTTTATTTTACCCTGTTGCAGGTGCAGCTTGAGGAGTAACTCTTATGTGGAGGATTCTTCTGGTGGGCACAGACGAATCCTTATATCATTTCCACTAGATGTTTATTTTCGTTCCGCTGTTTAATTATCTCACTCTGAACTCTGGTATTGTAATAAATAATTTCTCAGAACTCTTGTTGTATAAAATTGACTAAGTATTGTAAGCTCGTACTCATTATTGGATTCTGGATGTAAAACGTGGATTGTTTTGAGGTCTCCCTTAGGGTGTGCTCAACAGAACTGTCCGGTGTAGCTAACTTTCGGGGTGCTTAGTGTCTAGTGAAAGATGAGTGCCTCCGAAAGCATGTTATTTCGAGCAGCTTCTGCCACAAATATGCAATACATAGATAATAGAAAAATGAGTCTAGCGTTATATATTTACAATAAAGCGCATGTATTAGTGTAATACGGAATTTCGGTTACATCTACACACTATAATAATGTGTAGATGTAAGAAAGTTTATAAATTATGATACAAAATCTTTAATGAGACTGGCCTCACAAAACATGTATGGCACTCATGCTATTCTATGAACACCTTCAAAAGAGGACTAAACCGACATATCATGAGATTAATAAAGTCACTATAGACCAGAAGTGAATCCAAGTAATATTGAGTACTCCCGTCCTGGAATAGAGTGTGTTCTGGCTTTTGAGAGGTGTCCCCAAATATAGTGCATTTGGGGAACAAGAAGATAAAGTTTACTTAAATAAAAAATACGTGATCTGCTGCTTCCTTTTTCATTTATTCTCCCTTCTACTTATCCCTCATCCCTCCCCACGAGAACTCCGCCGCTTACGTTCTTCTCCCCACCGCTCTCGTTCTCTTCTCCCCACCGAGAAAACTCACAGATCCAGGCGGTATTTGAAGCACTGTTCACCTAAACGGCCATTTAGCCCGTTTAAACACCATGTAAACGCTACACAGTGGTACGTTGTCTCCGTTTAATCATCCATTTATCCCGTTAAATTAGCCGTTTAGCCCGTTTAATGGACTGTTTTGCCCGAATAATGGCTAAACGGCAGGTGACCGACTGTTCACCGTTTAGTGTTTAGGAAAACATTGATTTGAAGGAGATGCGCCGCCCACAGTATCGTCGCCGCTCAAGCCCTCTCCACCTTTGTTGATGGGCAGTTCCTCCTCAGGCTGCTGGCCGGCAGCATGGAAAGGGCAAGGCGGCACGCGGAACATGGTGGCTGCGGTACCCTGAACCTCGGCCAGCTGTGGAGGGTGTCGATTTTGCCCTTGATTCGAAAGATGGGAGTGGTGATGAGATCTTGGAATTTGTCCCTGACTCCAACGACGAAGGAGGTGGAGCCGAATTGACTTCCCAAGCGAGCGACATCGAATTTGTTCCTGACTCGGAGGCACAGGAGACTGCGCCCCTGGAGGAGATGAGGCCCAGGTTTGTTAGATTTGTTGATCAGATACTCTAATAATGTTTCATGTATGCATCCCTACCTCCTTTCCCTCTAATGTCTATGAGTTTTGTAGGAATTGTCAGGCATCTGAACTTGTAGACGAGCACAGGACTAGCAAGATTCAAGTGAAGGAGGCACTAGCAACAACCAAGAAATTAAGTGGTGCAGAAAACTCAATATCAGACGCTGAGGCAGATGATGAGACAAAGGCAAACATAGAACACAAGCTGGAAGATGAGGCAAAAGATGAGAGGTTAAATGATTTGGTAAATAAAATGCTTAGTCTGATGATACCTCTGTATGCAAAAAATATGAATGACACAAAAAAAAGGATTACTACTCAAATGAATAAGTAGTAATAGTGCACTAGTACGCTTTACATATCCAGGAGTACTTTTGATTATTCAATAAACATAAACAAAGAGTACTAGTGCATGATAAACTACTACTCATCAATATGGATAATGTTATACATATCTTTGAATTTTGGATCAGTATGAACTGTTTGCTCATCTATCATAGTCGAACAAAACCGAAGCCGTTCTCTTTTATTTTGTTCCCTCAAATAAGGCTTAAGGGTACTAGAGTGACGGCGAACCAGACCTTCCTTGAAGACCTTGTGCATCTTTGTTTTTGAAACATTCAGAGCTTCTGCAAGAGATCTAATGGTAGTCCTTTGGTTCAAAGGAACATTTGTAACCTGCGACAAATCAATATCAACTCTTTTCCGTCCATAATTTTTTTGCTTTCTTTGAAATAAGATCTCCTGTAGTGCCTGCTGCTCTGCACCTCTTTACTTTTTTCCAGATGTTCTGAACAGTTCTTCTCTTAACACATATCTTTGGATGCTGCTATGCAAATCTTCGACAGCATGAACACTTTCGGCGGCAGGTTCTTCATCTTCATCTACGTGATCATCAAGGGGGAAAATGGTGAGTATCTATTGATTAGAGTACAGTTACAACTACAAAATAAAATTTACCTAGATGCAAATTAAGATCAATTGATGAATGAACAACAGGCTCACGGTCTTCTACTTCATGGATTTGGTCTTGCATGGCCTGCACAACTTCTCCATGGATACCAGCACCTTCTCCATCTTCAATGGTGGCACATAGATTTAGATCATGTATTGCATCTTCATCTTCTTCACTAGGCGTTGCGTTGAGATCAATTGGCATGCCTATTTTTTTGTGGTTTTTGAATGATTTGATAATTTTGGATTACGGATTGTTGGCCTCTTCTTATAGGAATGGAGGAGCGGCTCTAGTGTTTGGGAGGGAAAAAGATATAGATGGAGGCAAGATGAAATTTTCTGGCCACCTCATTTTGGATGTAGCGTTAGGAGGTGGAGGCAAGCGTAAAAAATGTGGCTTCAATTTTTTTGTTTTTGCTCCGTAGAGCTCCTTCTTTGTATTTTACTGTAAAAAATTGCTTTTGGCGCCAACATTGCTTGGCGGGCTATTGTACGGGAGATGAAAGTAATTGAGTGCTTACCATATTTTCTATAAGGAAACTTAGATTCCACCCTTTAATCATGCGGAATAGGACCAGATTTCAATAGATTAGGAAGTTAAGTGAGAGGTACATGCATCTATTGCTCTCTCTCTTATTTTGTCTGAGAATAGCCACAATGTATTGTATTCCAGGACGGAGGGAGTAAGAGCACAAGTCACCACTCAAAGATCGGTAACAATAGTCGCTAACCATTTTTGTACAAGGCCTTCACACACCAATACTTAGTGTGTGCTCGATCATTTTTTTCTCTTGGAGCCCATCTCTGTCACGTGCGTCTCACAATTAATGGACACACTACTTACCACTAAAAAATGGCGTTGTTAAATCTTAAATAAATCTAAAAAAAGATAAGTATAGGTGTCAAGTCAAGATTTTAAGCTCAAGTGGGCAAGCCCCATTTTCACCATAAGAAACGTAACCACACACAATATACATGATATATTGTTCCATAAAAGAAAACAATTAAAGCTTGTGGTCCAAACATATAACTACCTTTGTAGAGAAGGTTTACATGCATCGATGATTTTCCCCCCTCATTTTGGATAAAGACATCGGATGATGTTGAGTTCAGCAGGGGCCCCCAATATTTGAGAAAACAAAGAGGTCGGTCCACAAATTTAAAGTGGACGTGTCACCTGTTCACTGCTCTCGTCCATCGAAACCATTATTAATTAACTTCCTTGCAAAAATAAATAATCAAGGGATTACTGATTTACGCACGTTAGCTAAAAAGAATGTGTCAAGAAAGCGACGAGTCAAGAGACCCTTAAAAAACATAATGCCCCAAGCGGATGCATCTACTGCGTATATGTATATCCATATATATGTATACCCTTTGCCAACGTTTTTCTTATTTTCATTTTATTATAATTATAAAAAAACTGCTCTAGGTAATGACAAGCGTTTGATGACTTGATCACCAGTTGCCTAAGGTCCCGTTCGCTGGTCTAAAACTTGACTAAAAATACTGTTCTAACTGAATTGTTGTGAGAAAAAAATATTGTTGGTCTGATTTAATGAACAGTGCAATGGGAGGAGAACCAGCCGGATGAACTTTTCAGTTCAGAGCAGCGAACACCTCCTAACGGTGGAAACGGCGCGTCGTGATCGCATCAGCCATGGGACTAGGGCCATTCGGTGGAATCGGCGCCATCGAAAACACTGTTTATTAATGTAGCATTTTATTTATATTTGGTAATAATTGTTTAATCGTTGACTAATTAGGCTCAAAACATTCGTCTCGCAAAGTACAATCAAACTGTGCAATTAGTTTTTGATTTTGTCAACATTTAGTACTCTATGCATGTACCGTAAGTTTGATATGATGGGAAATCTTCTTTTTGTATAGTGCCAAAGTTTGAAATTTAGGGTGAACTAAGGCCCTGTTTGGTTACCCCTCCTAAAAGCTTTAGGAGCTAAAATCTGGATAGAATCTGTCTAAAGAACCAAACATCCCCTCCTAAAACCTCCTAAAAATTTTAGGAGGCTGGTTTTTCTTTAGGAGCTCCACCCCTCCTAAAACCTCCTAAAGTTCTTCATGGACCCTCACTACCCCTCATTTATTACCCCCTCCCCCTCTCTCTCTCCTAAAGAAGGATAAAAGTGTCTTTGTTCAACAACATTTATTGCTTTTAGTTAGTTTTAGAAGGTACAACCAAACAATCTTTTAGAATGTTTTAAAAGGCTATCTAAAACTTTTAGGAACTAAAGTTTTAGGAGCTCGGAACCAAACAGGGCCTAAACATGGTTTGCCGCCTTCTTGCTGTCGCTGCAACTTGTACGACCGTGGCAAAGATCCTTCCAGCACTGTTGGATATTCTGCTGCAGCGCCGAGTTTGGTAGGGAAAGTACTAAAACTCAAAAAAAAAAGGCGTCACCCATCCACCGCCTAGTACTATTCACTATTCAGGTTTCTTGGCACTCCAACCCAGGAATCCAGTCGCAAGCGAGCTACTGACAGCACAGCACAATCAGATTTGGAGCTAGGCCTCGTTTAGATTACAAATTTTTACAATCTCGACATTGTAGTATGTTTTGTTTGTATTTGACAAACTTTGTCCGATCATGGACTAACTAGGCTCAAAAGATTCATCTCGTAATTTACAACCAAACTATGTAATTAGTTATTTTTTTTATCTACATTTAATGCTCCATGTATGCATCCAAAAATTGATGTGATGGAAAAAGAGTGAAAAAACTTGGAATTTGGAGGTGATCTAAACAAGGCCTATTGTCGGATAGACCTCGGCAAATGTCATTTTCATGCAATTTTCTTGGTGTCGTATTTGCATCGTATAAACTCGCTCCGTATCTATTTGATTACACACATGTCATCATTGACCTTTGCGCTCCGAGTAGTGTGGATATGTTTTTTTTCTTACTAGTATTAGTGTAAATATGCATTTATTGACTATTTGTATCTTTAATAATAAACATGGCGTTATTAAACCCACCACGAAGCATACCTTGATAGTTCATTATTTGATGTTGTAGAGCTACTTGTGGCATTAGCTATTCAATAACCTCGTAAATAAATAAATAAATAAATGGATGAATAGACAAGCAAGGGTAACTACGTGGATAAGCAATCTCTCCACACTATGACCCTGTTCGTTTCGCTGAAATTTAGCTTACGCTGATTTGTTGTGAGAAAAAACAATATTCGTTCGCTAAAAAGTACCGCTAAGACTGTCTCCAACAGAAGACACATTGCGGAACCCAAACCCAAAATAAGTCTCCAACATAATACATATAGCCTCCAATAGAGTACCTATATGGAACATCAATTTTAGGTGTCAGGAGAGGCATAATCCAAATCTGAGTATCCTCTCTTCTGAAGACCCATTTGCAGAAAGGGTTGTCTTTTTGGTCTTGTTGTTGGAGAAAATCATAAATAGGTATTGAACCATTTACCTGTAGCGCTATCAAAGAACGAATGGGTCTTGTTTTTTAGATCGTGGTTGTTGAAGACAGTCTAAAGTAGTGCTGCAGATAACATGCCCTATTTTTTATATAAAATTCTCGGGTACCTCAAACAAAGGAAGAGCACTTTTTAATCCAATGTATAAACCTCTTAGCTCTATTAATTTTTTTTTTTGCAAAAACTTCTGCATTTATATGATGTTTAAATGTACATAAAAAATTATAAAAACATGCTCGTACTACGGAGTATTTCAACAGCTATACGATCCAAAAACTAACACGCTCAGAAACCCTCGGAAAAGTCTCCATCAACCCCTCCCATTGCTGAAAATCCCACTGCTACTCCAATCCCTGAACCCCACAGAAGAAAACTCTCGACCCCCAAAAAGTCCTCAGCTCCCCACCTCCGCCTTTGACCTCGCCGGCGCCCGCCGGCCCAAATCCGCCGCCGACGATGCCTCTGCCTCAGGCGCACTAGCCCCACACCTCCGCTCCCCACGATGGCGTCCGAGCGCCCTCTCCTCGTCGCCACAACCCCGGGCGCCTCCACCCCCGACGACGCCCCCTCGCCGCACCCCCCAGCGGCGTCATTGCTCCCGCCGGCCCAGTCGGAGCCTCCTCTCCGCGCGGACCGTCTCGCTTTCTCCGTCGAGGTCCCCGACCCATTCCGCCCCCCCTACCGCCGTGGCGACGGACCCGCCGCCGACCCATCCGCGTCGTCGCAGCAGCGGGAGCGCGAGGGCGGGGACGACGAGTCCCGAGGGGTCATCGTGGGAGAGCCCTCACCGGAGTTCGCCGGGAACGCCATCCGAACGGCGAAGTACTCGTTGCTCACCTTCCTACCACGGAACCTCTTCGAGCAGTTCCGGCGGCTGTCGTACGTCTACTTCCTCGCCATCACCGTGCTCAACCAGCTGCCCCAGGTCGCTGTGTTCGGCCGTGGCGCGTCCGTGCTACCGCTCGCCTTCGTGCTCTTCGTCACCGCCGTCAAGGACGCCTACGAGGATTTCCGCCGCCATCGCTCGGACCGCCAGGAGAACAACCGCCTTGCCTCCGTGCTCGCACTGGGCACCGCTGGCGAGTTCCAGCCCAAGAGATGGAAGCACATACGCGTCGGGGACGTGGTGCGCGTCGCGTCCAATGAGACACTGCCGGCCGACATGGTGCTGCTTGCTACCAGCGACCCCACCGGCGTTGCGCACGTGCAGACTGTGAATCTCGATGGGGAGACCAATCTTAAGACGAGGTATGCCAAGCAGGAGACACAGGTCAGGTTCTCCCAGAATGCTGGTGTCGGTGGCATCCTGCATTGCGAGCGGCCCAACAGGAACATTTACGGCTTCCAGGCAAATCTGGAGATTGATGGCAAGCGTGTCTCGCTTGGGCCATCCAACATTGTGCTTCGCGGTTGTGAACTCAAGAACACCACATGGGCAATAGGGGTTGTGGTATATGCTGGGAAGGAGACCAAGGTGATGCTAAATAGCTCAGGGGCGCCGTCGAAGCGGAGTCGCTTGGAAACACAGTTAAATCGGGAGACTGTCATATTATCCTTTATGCTTATTGGGATGTGCACAACTGCATCCGTGCTTGCTGGGATTTGGCTGCTGAATCACCGGAGGGAGCTGGAGTTCACCCAATTCTTCAGAGAGAAGGATTACACGACTGGGAAAAACTACAATTATTATGGTGTTGGGATGCAGATATTCATCACATTCCTTATGGCAGTGATAGTGTATCAGGTTATCATTCCAATCTCATTGTATATATCAATGGAGTTGGTAAGGCTTGGACAGGCATATTTCATGGGTGCTGATAAAGATCTGTATGATGAGTCATCAAGGTCGAAGTTCCAGTGCAGAGCTTTGAATATAAATGAGGATTTAGGGCAAATAAGGTATGTGTTCTCTGACAAGACTGGGACACTAACGGAGAACAAGATGGTGTTCCAGTGTGCATCGATTCGCGGGGTTGATTACAGCTCTGGTAAAGATACAGGTGGATACTCAGTTGTAGGTATGATCACTTCAATGGATTCGCTGCATCATACTTGTTTTTGTGTTGTGATGTTGTCATTCCCTTATAAGGAATTTCTTTTGCTGGTTTTGGACAGTCGGTGATCATCTGTGGACACCAAAGATGGCAGTTAAAGCTGACCCTCAGCTCGTGAAACTACTCAGGGATAGTGGTTCAAATGAGGAACCAAAGCTTGTTCTTGAATTCTTCCTTGCTCTTGCTGCCTGTAATACCATTGTACCACTTGTTCTTGACACTAGAGACTCAAAACAAAAGTTGATTGATTATCAGGGTGAGTCCCCTGATGAACAAGCACTAGCATATGCTGCAGCATCTTATGGCATTGTCCTTGTTGAGCGAACATCTGGTTACATAGTGATTGATGTCCTTGGTGACAGGCAGAGGTAACATAGCTCTAGCTATTGGCTTCATATACATCCTACATTGGAATGATACATAAGCATGTTTTCAATACATATGGCAACAACTATTTTTTTCTTGCAAATTATTGAACGTAATTACATAGTTAGGAGTTGAGGCTACCTGATCTACGATCTTCTAGAAAATAGTGAACATGCAAAATTTTCTATAACTGATAGGTCCTATTATCAGCAATAATTGGTAGCACTGAAGAATCAAATTTGATATGGATAGTTCAAGATTTTTTATCTTTTACTTTCTAATTTTGTTACATCATCTTTTTATCTTCAACATTGGTGTTTCCTCACTAAAATCCTAGTTTTGACTTGTCTTCCTAATTTGTCTGTATATGTAGTCTTCTTCTGATTGGTAAAGTTGTATTGCTAATTGGATTCAATAAACTGTTTCGTTAATTATGGTAACTATGCTTTTTTGCTTCTATTATCTCGTGGTCCTATAGGATGGCACTTGAGCATGTGCCTTCTGAGTTCTGGTGTAGTTACATGAATGTCAGGATAGATGCCAGAGCAATACTTGAATTGGCTACCAGGAGAAACTTTTAAATTCGAGCTTTTGTTGAAAAGTCCTGTTTGCCTTTTGAATTGTATTATGAAAATTCTGCTGGGAAGGGATAGGGTGCATGAACAATTAGGGACTTTCGGCATTGTAGTTGTTAATCTATCTCTAATTTTACTGGTCACAATTAAATTTCTCTAGTTTTTGGGTCATTCATCGTTCCATGAATGTTTCAAAACGAACTGTGCTTGCCAATTTGATCATGTACAAGTTTAGTGTGACCAACTACACTGGCTGTTATATTTATCTATTGTTTTGTGTCACGACAGTTTGCTTTCTGCTGTAGGACTATATTGACTCTGTTATTCCCCATTCGAGACTTCCATTGCACCACCTTTTTGTGTATGTCAATTAACATTTCGATAATTTAATAGCATTATTGACTTACAATACTATTGTATTGTGCTGGTATGGAGCGCAGATTTGATATACTGGGACTTCATGAGTTTGATAGTGATCGTAAGAGAATGTCTGTCATAGTTGGCTGCCCTGATAAGACTGTTAAGCTGTATGTGAAAGGTGCGGACAGTTCAATATTTGGAATTACAAACAATTCATCTGAATTGGACATTGTTCGTGCTACAGAGGCGCATCTCCACAAGTATTCTTCACTTGGTCTAAGAACTCTTGTTGTTGGTATGCGCGAACTGAGTCGATCTGAGTTTGAGGAGTGGCAATTAGCTTATGAGAATGCCAGCACAGCAGTACTTGGAAGAGTAAACTTACTCCGATCTGTTGCTGCAAACATAGAGCGCAATGTCCACATATTGGGGGCCACTGGGATTGAAGATAAGCTTCAAGATGGGGTTCCAGAAGCAATAGAGTCTCTTAGGCAAGCAGACATAAAGGTTTGGATTTTGACTGGAGATAAGCAGGAGACCGCAATTTCTATTGGCTACTCCTGTAAGCTGCTGACCAATGAGATGACACAAATTGTTATAAATAACAATTCAAAGGAGTCATGTCAGAGAAGTCTTGTGGAGGCGCTTGCTACAACTAAGAAGCTCAGAGCTGCTTCATCAATTGGTACACAGGGTCCATTGTTAGCATCAGAAACTTCTACTGTAACTCTTGCTTTGATTGTAGATGGTAACAGCCTTGTTTACATTCTGGAGACGGAGTTGCAAGATGAGGTAACCATCTTGATATAGCAACCAATGAATGTTCTAGACTTATGGTTTCGTTTTGACTTTTAGTACTAAGTTTCATGACTGATGCATGAATTGCTTTCTTTTGTTTGTGGCAGCTTTTCAAACTAGCAACTGAATGTAGTGTTGTCTTATGTTGTCGAGTGGCTCCATTACAGAAGGCAGGGATAGTTGCCCTTATCAAGAACAGGACAGATGATATGACCTTAGCAATTGGTGATGGTATTATTCCTCCTGCTTCCCTTATTATGGCGTATTTTATTCTCTATGAACTAATATGTTCAAATCTGATATATGAATTTCCTTACCTATGGTATTCAGGTGCAAATGATGTTTCAATGATTCAAATGGCCGATGTTGGGATTGGCATCAGTGGCCAAGAAGGACGACAAGCTGTTATGGCATCAGATTTTTCTATGGGACAATTTAGATTCTTGGTTCCTCTTTTATTAGTTCATGGTCACTGGAATTATCAAAGGATGGCCTATATGATCCTTTACAACTTTTACAAGAATGCTACGTTTGTCTTGGTTCTTTTCTGGTAAGAGTTTTTGGTTTCTTAATATAGATATCTGCATTATGAACCTGAAAAAGGTAGTAGTTGTCCTCTATGCTATGTCTAACGTAAATTAGTTTGGAAAAAGGCTAGGCTTCAATTATATTATAATTTATCTAGTAAATGATTTCTACTAGGTTTACAAATATTGTATTTGAAGGGCAGGCCTGGTGCAGTGATGAGAGCTGTCTCACTGAGTCACCAGGTCGTGGGTTCGAAGCAGCCTCTCTGCAGATTTGCGGGGGGAAAGCTTGCCTCGGTTTTTCCCTTCCCTAGACCCCACTCATGTGGGAGCCTCCGGCACTGGGTTTGCCCTTTTTTTTTACAAATATTGTATCTGGTTATGTAAGTTGGATGGTTCAAATTTCTTGCACTAACTATTTTTCTTATAATTACTCAGATATTTCTGAAAAACTAATACTCACATGTGATCCCAGGTATGTACTGTATACAGCATTCACTTTGACAACTGCTATCACTGAATGGAGCAGTCTCCTGTATACTGTCCTTTATACGTCCCTTCCAACAATTGTCGTCGGCATTCTTGACAAGGATCTTAATAAGGCAACCCTGTTAGCTTATCCAAAGCTATATGGATCTGGCCAGAGGGATGACAAGTACAATGTGAATTTGTTTGTGCTCAATATGCTTGAAGCACTATGGCAGAGTTTGGCCGTTTTCTACTTGCCATATTTTGTATATAGACTAAGCACAATAGATATGTCTAGTCTTGGAGACTTGTGGGCACTTGCACCTGTCATTGTTGTAAATATGCAATTGGCCATGGACATTATTAGGTGGAACTGGATAATACATGCGTTTGTTTGGGGCACAATAGCTGCAACAACAGTCTGCCTCTTTGTGATAGATTCCATATGGGTTCTTCCAGGGTATGGGTGAGTACTTCCTCTTCAGCCTCTTGTGACTGAACTCATGCATTTTCCTTTTTTATTCCATGAATTAACTGCATCATCGTTATTACACATTCAGTGGGTTGACGTTCAGAAGAGCAAAATGAATTCAGATCCTTTTCTCTGCAGAATAATGTTCTTAGAATGTAAAATGATTCATTTCTTGAAACATGTTAGTGGAGGATCGCATGAAGAAACAAACCAAACTAATGCTCACTAGAAAAAAGAAAGAAAAAACAGTACTTCTCATTACCGAGGAGAGTGGACTATAAGTCTATAATCTCTGTGTCTAGCATGCACAATATTATGATTTGCTACTTTTGCACTGTGGCTTTTCAAATACATTGAGAACCCCAATAATCAAAACTTAATAAGAATCATATGCATTAATATGTTGCTTTGTGATTACTTGAATAGCTGCGGTGAATTGCATGATAACTGTTTCCATTAATTATTCCAGGGCAATTTTTCATATAATGGGGACTGGCCTGTTTTGGTTTCTGCTGCTTATCATTGTTGTTACAGCAATGGTCCCACATTTTGTATTCAAGGCTTTCACTGAACACTTTAGGCCCAGCGATATTCAAATTGCCCGTGAGATGGAAAAATTTGCAAATGTAAATCAGGTGAACTTGTCGGAAATTCCAATGAGAGGACTTTCATGACAATAGCAGGGAACCTATAGTATTTCTTTTTCTTCTTTTCACTTCTTTTTTTCCCCTTTTGGTGTGAATACGAGCTGATGCATTTAGCTGTAAGTTTATAGGTTTAATCTCTAATGTGCATGTATGTATTCGTCTAACATTTACAGAAAAGGAAATAGAAGTCGATGCACAACAAGTTTTCACCCGTTTGTTGCAGCACTATTGCGGGCTAAATTTGTGGAGAGTGTATTGTAAATATGGAGTACTTGGATGCTTGGAAATTCAATTTCCAAGTTTGTAGAGTGTAAATTTGGGAACACAGATGCCTGGAAATTTAAGTTCCAATTTTGTTTCTCCCGAAATTTATAAGTTCCAAAAAATTTTCTTGCTGGTTTGCTCATGTATTCTCCTAGTCACAGTTTGTTTGTTTTGACTGTTGCATGTGTGGTAGGGATATTGCAGCATTGGATCCCAAAATTCCAAAGTATTACAGGTAAGTGCTTGTGCCACTGCCATGTAGACTCCACAAGCCAGTTGTGCCACCACATTTGGTAGTGGCAGGAGTGCACATAGGGCCTGTATGGTTGCTTTACTGGCCTTAGCATCGCCGGCCAAGCAGCCATCACAGCCCCAGGCCTCCAAAATCGAATGCCTGGGAACGCTGCCTGGGCTAGGAGCTGCCTAGGAGGCAGGAACCAAACAGGTCCATAGAGTATTTGCACCTGATTTCTATGCTAAATGAACATAGCTGATTGAATTGCCTGTTCCTACTGTAGTAACAACCTACGTTGTTTTCACATTTTTTGCATCCGGAAAATATTTACGGGTCAAAGGATCGACTATACAAATTCTTGGGGGTTATCTAAAACTAAGCTGATTCAATTTCACCTCTCCAATTGAGCTAAGAAATCATTACGATTTAACAAAAAAGAATTGTGCATTTTGGTTTTATTATTCTTCTCAAAATAAAGAAAACACCGAAATGTTCCGAGCAACTTTGGGTGCCTCTGGTTGGATGAATATCCCTGAATGGGATATGACAATCTATGGACAGCTGCTGTTTGGTTTATTGACGAGTTGGATATGGATATCCCAAGTAGGGAATAATTCTTCTAGATGCTAGATATCCCTGCCACAAAAAAAAGTTGCCGCACGAGCATAAACATATACAGGCTAGTGACCATTATCATCTCTTTAATTGCGTTCATGAACCTAGTTACCTACTGCATGACCTCAATGCAATTACTCTATCCATTCCAAATTATAATTTGTTCTGGACTTTTTAGATATATATAGCTTTTACTATGTAGATACATAGCAAAATCTATGTATTTAGAAAAGTCTGAACGACTTATAATTTAGAATGGAGTGAGTACATTAAGCTTTAACCGGTGCCAGCTAAAAGGCTATCGACATCAATTCACAGGCCTACTGTATTTACATAAGCGCTCCTTGAGCAGTCAGAATCTTCAGACCAACCTAGCTATCATCAGAAAGAAAAGAAAAACTGTAAATCTTGGCCAGGTCTGAGTTGATTGCCAAACTGCTGTGCTTAGCGACAGATCAATTCAAGAAAAGCTTAAATAGGAACATTGACCATCCTCTGGTATCCTTTGTTTTGAGGACACTTTATTTGCGGTATGATGTCACTGATGGGAGCATCTACAAGTTTCTCAGGTCCTCTCCTGAAATGTCTGAGAGCGGGAAAACGCTGCTGGATTGGCCTGCAGGGATTCTGGCATCTTAGTCTCACTATTTTTCAGATCCTTGGACTGGAAAGACTTGAATATGATTCTCTCATCAGGCTTGATACCAAGAGAGGCCCAGATTGAACTCTTTGCTGCCTCTTCTGGGTTGTCAATTCGGAGAGCTTTAGGGACCCAAAACTTTTTTTCTGCCTTCTGTTCTTCCTGCATATTAGCTACCCTTGTATGCTTTCCTAACACCCTAGAGTTGCTTCCTGAAAAAGCTAAACTGTTTGGAGGAAGAGATAGTAATGTAGGGCCACTACTTCCTGGCCATGGTGCACCCCATACTGCACTTGGCCAGCCAGGAATGCAGCTCACGAAGGCTGGCACTAGAGGGAATGGAACAGCAGGTGCACAAATTCCTGGGGTTGGTACCATCATGGGTGGTGGTGGCAGTGAAAGAGGACTGACCGTCCTATTTCCCGACCCAAGAATACCATCTGCTGAGCACTGATTAGTCACCATGACTGCAGCAGGATTTCTGGAGAACACCGAAACGGGTCCAGCATGGTGAGATTCCGTGTTGGGATCAGGTTCTTTCACACCATTACCGTAAGCTGAAGTATTATCCTCCTTTTTAACTGTATTTTCTGGCATCCAGTTTTCGGAGGAACCAGATACCACTGCAGAGGATGCACATGATTTCTCTTCCTTATTGTCACCAGAGACTAAGGAAATAAGGTCGGCATTATTCTGCTCTTTAATATTAAAGACTGGAGAGACAGACTTGCATGCTGTTTCATTTTGTTTTCCTGAAGCTTGAAGTACAGATGGCTTGACTGCAAGAGACTGGTGCTGAGTTGCATCAGAAACATCTCCATTAGCAGTTATGATATGATCACACGGCTTGGTGACATGATGGTGATGAGATGGATCCTTATTTCTGCGTCTACCAGAACCTACAGGGACATTCCTCATATTTCCCCCGGCAGTCCAGTACCTCTTGCAGTTTCGGCAGAAATGCCTGGGCTGGTTCACATTGTAATTGTTGAAGTAGCAGAACTTTGTTTCCATACTGTGGCAGCGAGGGCAAGGCAGAATCTTATCTGGCTTCTTGAGTACCTTCCCTTGGCCAGATCCACCAGATTCAGTCTTAGCTTCCTCAGACTTGGAATCGTCTGTTTTCCCAGGCTGACTGATGATAGCTTGTAAACTATTCTTAACTTCCTCAGACTTGGAATCAGATTCCATTTTCCCATCCTGAATGCTGATAGCTTCTAAACCATTCTTCATATTGTTCTTGGAAGAGAAGGGACTTGCTTTGACAATGAAAGACATGTTGGGAAGGCATGGCATGCCATCATTGCTTCTTACATCATTTGCTAACTTGGTGCTAACCTGAAACAGATAATTTATGACGTGTCATCAGAAGATAAACATCAGATAATAGATTAGACAAGTCAGCAGATGAAAAGCATTATATCAAGCATAATTTTAGTTTAATTCAGATCCAGACACAGGTACCAAATACTAACACTAAGCAACAGTTACCAACTACCATTTTATTTGGCACTGGAGACGGAATTAGTTACTATTAAGCATAAAAATATGGAAACTTTGAGACATTTTGTGTACTGCCTGTCACTGATGAAATTAAATGAGGGGTCAATACTCGCAAGAACCACCCAATGTGTTACATGATTTGCATTTCCATGCCCCACAACTGAGGTTGTTAAAACTTCTTGACCCGTTGCTTTTCAACGAACTGTTGGTCCAACTATGGAAGTACACTGATGCACTTGTGTTCAACCAGATTAGGCTGAACCACATCTATCATGTGGCACTGGAATTTCATACTTCATATGTCAGTGTTTGCTACTTTCAAGTTACAGCAAACTCGTTTCCATTGCACATGTACTTACCTAAAACACGTGTGCGGGTGACCTGGTGTTGAAATATAGTTCGGGTGCAAGTGTGAGGTGCCCGACTTGGTATATTTTGTTTCTTTGGAGACACAAATACCACTTTGAATCTGTCACGAATGTTTGAATCCAACATGGGTGCCTGAATTCGACACGAGTACAGGTGTCCAGATCAGACAAACTTTCTAGGACTCGGGTGTCTAGGTAAAAACCTATGTAGGCTATGGAGTATTTCAAACAAGTGTTCATGGATCAGCTTTCAGCTATGTTGCTCATAACTCAAAGGCCACTATCACAGTACTAATGTTCTGAAACATGCCGACACTTCAATGGTAGACCAGGCAATTACCAACAATTTAAGACAATAATTTCGTGGTTGCCACATATGGACCACAGTTGACTTCCAAAGATCAGTGTATTAGGGACGCATACCAAAATGGAAACCTTAATTAAATGAAATAGCTTTCTTCAAAAAAATTAAATGAAATAGTACATGTACAACAAGGTTGTTCCAGCAAACCAAAAGGACCATCCCTGATTCCACCATCAGAGTGTAAATAGTAATAAGATTGTGTTCTTGTTCATAGGTACAGCAGAAACAACCAGTCCCTTGTCACACTCACACAACTTGCTTTCATATTTAGTACACTGAAAGATAGGCAGAGGAACTCACCCTCTCTTTTTTTTAAACAAAAAAAAGACACCCAGAGGAACTCACCCTCTCTCTTTTTTTTAAACAAAAAAAAGACACCCAGAGGAACTTAAGGAACCTGATTATAATACTGGTCTCTTGACTGACATAACCTGAATGTTCCTTATCTTTTCGACGGCATTACCCCCAAGAAAACAAGAAAATTCTCAGCGATTTCTCCTCAGACAAAGGCAATGTACTTTTTAAAGAAAAAAAAAGGAAACAAAATCATACATGGACACTATGAACAAGGCAAGCAATCTTCATACCACACATATTGAGCATTTCGATTCCAAACTATCACATAAAGCACCAACAGAAGTAATCCCTCAGCAGTCAGCACGAAACGATTATTATAGCAAACCAAAAAATTCCTTGAAACCACAATGCCGTCAAGTAGCCAATAAACACATTGGAAGAGAATTCCCGTACAAACAATGACCATCCTGCCCCCCGCCAGAACGGACCCCGTCGACCGAGAAAAGAACCCCGTCCATCCCTCGTCGTCAAGGAATGATTCCGAGAGCTGGGACTGCGGCTGCTCACCTTGGATGCGGTGGCGGCGACGACGGAGGAGTGGAGGACCGGGATGCTGCGGCCGAAGAGCTTAATGGCAGCGTCCTGTCCACGGCCCCGGCCCCGGTCCTGGTCCAGGCCTCCTCCGGGCGCGGCCATGGCGCGCCGGCCGATCTCGGCCCCGCGCGCGGTCACCGGGAACAGCAGGCGGCGCCTCGTGCGGGTGGCATGCGGCGGTCCGTCTCGAGGACGGGGTGCTGCCGAGGAATGGAAGGGAAGGGAAGGAGAAGAGGGAGAGGAAGACGGCGGTGATGATTGCGTGGGTGCTCGAGCGGAAAGGCGGCCTGCTGCTCTGGGACTCTGGAGTCTGGAGCGAGGTTGTGTTGTGCCCAGGCGAGGAGACTTTGGTGGCCTTTTCGCCCCCTTTTCTGATGGCTGCAGCAGGAGAAGGGAGGAAGGGCGACCGGGGCAGCCGGTGAGAATGTGTTGGCGGGTCGGCTGGCGGCTGGCGCGCACGGGGCGTGTCCTGCTCCTGTGCTGCCCGCCCTTCAGTATGCGAGGAGCAAATAGCGCCGTATCCGACGATTGCGAGCCAAAATATAAGATCCACTCGTTTTTAAGTAGCGCTACAGGCAGGTAGTGTGTTTAATATTTTTTTCTTCTCCAACAAAAACAAGACCTAAAAGATATTTTTTAAAAAAAAATTAGTCTTCAGGAGAGAGGATAATCAAATTTAGGTTATGCCTCTCCTGACACCAAAATAGATTTTTCATATAGATACTCCGTTGGAGGCTATATGTATTATGTTGAAGACCTATTTTGAATTTGGGTTTCGCAATAGGTCAGTCTCGCAATAGAGCCCCCAGTTTAAGGACTTTTTTTTTCCTTGAGCAGCATTTTGGTTGTGAAATTACATGGAATGGAGTCATGGAGAAATTATGAGTATGAACCCAGAAGTCGATGAATCAGATATTACTTTTAAGTTTAGGTTACACTATCTTTTAGAAAGAAACAACAAAATCACCGAATGATAATAGTTGCCAGTGCTATAAGAGAAACGACCGGTAGCGTGACAGTAAGATAATGTTCGGCTGATATTAAAGTCGGTTGAAGCTGTTTTACTGTGAGAGAAAAATACTATAAATTCTAGCTGATAAGTTCAAACGAACAGGCCCAGCCGGTGAAGTGGGTAACGCGTAGGTGTTGTGGACCAAAGATAACGAACAAACAGTGGCATATTAGCTGCTATTTTTACTTTTAAATTTACGTTACAATCCTTTTCTTAAATGGAAACGGCAAATAAAGCTTCGAAATGTAAATAGGAAGTAAGAATTTGTTGTTAGAATCTAAGTTATAGTTGCTTAATTCTGCTCCAAGATTCATGGTGCCATATTTACTAGTACCTTTTATTTGTTCATGGTTCCACCATTTTCCACAAAATATATGTAAGTACTTCTATTCCCAAGATGGAAGGTAGGGTGAAAGTGTAATCAAGCTCTAATTGTAGGTTTTGGTGATAATGACCACGCAATTAGAGAACTAATGAGATTTATCGAGATGACAATTACACAAAACAGAGGAGTCCCCAATTACAAATGTTGATGGCTTCAAACTCAAAGAAGATTTAAATTCTTTTATATTTTAGCATGTCTATCTCCGTAAATAAAAACGACCGTCCTCTGGATATTTTTTTGATAGTAGTTCTAGGTAATCGTTAGGGTATGCAAAATTAGACACATGCATCGTAGCAAAGAGATTAAAGGAAATAGGTAATAACATGATCAAGTGACGCTTGCCTTCTCCAAACTTTTGCTGCTCAGGCTCCAAATACTGCTCCTGGAAATCCCCCTGCTGCTTTCCTTCTGTATGTCACTCACATCGTTCAATCAAAGGCACATACGAACATACAAAACTCAGATAAGTAAAAAAAAGGGGTCGTTTGGTAGAGATTCTCTACCAGCTCCAGGATGTATTTTGCGGCTCCGTCTGCTAAACGCGTAAGAAGGGAAGGGAGCCTATTCGCTTACACTGAAATTTAGTTTATGCTAATGTTAAATTGTTACGAAAGAAAAATATTTTTTTCATGGAAAAAAAAAGTAGCTCAAGCGACGAGGACTAGCTCCCACCAGCTTCAACTTGCGATGGTGGCCCCCACGCGCAACCATGGTCGTCTTTGCCCTTGCGGAAGCGCGCGGGCATGGTCAAGGCAGTCGCGATCGGCGCGGGAAGGGATGACTAGCGCGGCCGCGCGGCGAGGGGCATAGGCGGCATGCCCGCACGGGGACGAGCGAAGACGGCGCGAGGATGTTTGGGCGTGGTGGTGTGAAGCCGGCGCGGGCGCGGAGGGCGGAGCCGGCGTGGAGGGCGGAGCCAGCGCGGGCGCGGAAGTGCGGCACCGCCGCCGGCCCGTGGTGCGTGCGGCCGCGTGAGCCGATAAGGATGAAGAGCTGTGGTGTGGTGCGTACGCAGATAAGGTTGGGAAAGAAAAGAAATGAAAAGGAAAGGAAAGGAAAAAAATAAAAAGGGTATTTTGGAGATTTTATCCTTTTAGATTACCAGGCGAAACTGTTTTGCCAAACGATATAAAAAACTACTTCAACTCTTCAATTGAATCTGGTTCACAGGTGAAGCCACAATTGAATCCGTTTTAGTTAAAGCCGGAGCCCTCCCAAACGCACCCAAAACATCAAACAACTGCACCAGTACATGAAACACATACTAAACTGTAGAGCACGTCGCTATAGTCTCGCGAGCACAAATATCATCGAAAACAGATTTAAAACATAAAAGATACTCCCCGTTCCTTGTTATAAGTCGCTATGACTTTTTTGATACATCTATTTTACTATGCATCTAGATATATAAATTATAAGTTGCTATGACTTTTTTGTATCATCCATTTTGCTATGCATCTAGATAGCAAATTGGATGTACTAAAAAAAGTCATAGCGACTTATAGTTTGGAACGGAGGGAGTATGTAGGTTAAAAACATGTTTTTAGGGGCATAAACGCAAAAGATAATGGGGTTTCGGGGCCTTTTCTGAAAACTACAGTGGCACAGAAACTTTTGCACGTAAAAACCGTGAAACACGGAGGCTTTTGTGCAAAAACTTAGGCACTGCTTGGGTTCTCCTTGGTTGACCGACGGTTGACTCTGGTTAAAGCTTCGGGCCGTCCATCTTCAATCTGATGACTTACGGCAAGCAGTTGATCTCTGGCCATGGTCTACGGAGAACGTGCCGTGAGGTTCGCTGGCACCATGGCGGCATGGCGAACTCTCCTAGCGGGCTAGCCGACTAGGTGGCAACGGTCCTCGGCAGCCCCCGAGAAGCGGGGGCGGCCATGGGCGGAGCCGAGGCCCAGCCACCCTAGGCCAATGGCGGGGCTGCTGGCTGCTGCACACACAAATAGTTAGTCATAGTTCATAACAAAAAAACAAACAGTGAAGCTACGTACAGACCCTACTAAAAACAAAAGCTAATTCTCCTATGACTAAAAAGAACAAAACTAAGATCACCGTTTCGTGCGACATTCGATCGGGTCACCTTTCTGCGTACGACATGCGATCCCACGGTGCTTTCCTCTCTCGCCTGACCATGTGGTGGACCTAGCTCCGCGCTCCCTCGCACGCACGGTTTTCCTCGTGCCATCGATCACGCACGCAAAAGAAACCTCCCGCGACAGTCATCGCCATCGATCTCGGGCGGCAATCATCGCCATCGTGCGGCCTCCCTCATCAGCGTCGTCGCCGCTGTGCCACCCCCACTCGACCCTCGTCGTCGGACGGGCCATTGCGCCATGTCGTAGCACCTCCGTTCCTCGGCCTCGACCAGCACACGCCGCCGCCTTCGGACGGGCCACTGCTGGACGCGACGCCTGCAACCCTTGCGCCCGCGACCGTGAGCCACCGGACGACCTCGCCAAGCCGCCACCGCCGTCGGACGGGCCGCCGCTAGACGCGACGCGACACCTGCGACCCCTGCGCCCGCGACCGCGACGCCGTCTGACGACCTCGCCAAGCCGCCGCCACCGCTACTCACCGACGCCGTTCCCGCCGCAACTCCGTTCATCGGCCTCGACCAGCTGGGACCAGCGCACCAGCGGCGTTGCCATAACCTGCTGTGAGGTATGTGTAGATATACTTGTTCGGATCTTTTCTTTTGGAGATGGAAATGTTTAGGTTTTCAAATCTGCAACTCCTTTTTCCATAACCACCTTTTGAAACTAATGATACTGACAGTGGCATCCCCTAAGAGTCTCGAGTTAACTTCAAATTGTCTCAAGTTAACTTCAAATTGTCTCAAGTTAATTATGTTTTATGTTTATGATATTGACAGTAGCATCCCCTGAGAGTTTAGTTGTACAGCATGTTCGTTGGTTGGTTTCTGGGCTGATAAGTCCGGCTGATGCTGGTTTGTCGTGAGAGAAAAATATTGTACCATGGCTGATAAGCCCTGGCTGAAACCAACAAGCGAACAGGCTGGTAGTCTGCAATGTAAGGTTAGCCCTTTTTTTGGTAAGATATATGTCTCTTTGTTCAGTGATGATGGACCCTCTCTCTGAGCGATTCTCAGTCATCCCATAGATCATTGATTGTATGATGACATGCTTGTCTCAATGGTTGTCCTAATCAAGGTGTCAGCTGGATCAGGAACAGTTTTGAAGGCCATGCACTAGAAGCATGTGAGAATATTTAGGATTCCTGTAGGATCAGAAATAAATAGTAGATCAATTCCAATTGATATCACTTGGAACTCTACCAGTTTGGCTTGCAATGTTAGTATGAGATGCATATATATTTTCTCAGTCTGGAGGCTACATATTTAAGTTTGACAATGTTGGTAACCACGACCTCTGCCGAAACTAAGCAGCCACCAGTGCATTATTTATTTTCTGAAGCCTAGATTGATTTTCATGTCTATATTTGTTTCATGTCTATATTTGTTTGCCAATAGCTGTTGAGCCAACCTCACCCCGTCGGCTAGCCCCGTGCCCACCAGCGTCCACTGGCCAGCGTCCGCCAAGCCCCCAGCCAACCAGGGCGTCAGGCAACTGGTGCCCAGTCCTCAAGTGGCCAAGCACTGCCCCTGAAGGCTGCAACCTCACCCTTCTGCCCTTGTCTGGTTGCCCCCTGCTGCTGCACAGAGAGCCATACAGTGATTTGTTAGTAATGCCTTTGTAATATTAGATGATGCTAATCTCAGGAATGCCTTTTCCTACATATTTCTTTCTTTCTTACGGGCTGTTCGCTGGTTGGTTTCTGGGCAGTTTTGGGCTGGCTGGTGCTGGTTTGTTGTGAGAGGAAAACACTGTTGGCTGGCTGGTTTGGGCTGGCTGAAACCAACAAGCGAACAGGCCGTTAGTTGGTGTGAAATGCTTGGAGTCATCTTTTATTCCAGAATGTCTTTAACTTTATCTATCCCTTCTTGTACAAGCATAGGCTAAAAACGACTAAGTTGATTAGCTCACAATATTTGTTGCAGAGGCATGTATTTTTGTCTAACAGAAAAACGGCACATTTTTCTGGGTTATGGATACATTAATTTCAATATATGTGATGTTGTGTACATGAAGGATTCTCCAACTACTTTACCCAAAACAGTATAATTCTTCACCTTCTTATGGTTATAGAATACTCAGCCGGGAACATCTTATAATATTATAAAGCTAATTTCTGGGTTCATATTGAAAACCTATTTATTTGAACAGAGGTTGCATTGCCTTGCCACATGTATTCAGGTGTTTTTGGGGGTTGGGTGATGATAATCATGTTGTCTGAAACATGCCTTGCCACAATTCTGCTTCAGAAAAGCAGTAGGTATAAGGAAAATGGACCCTAGGTCCATTTACTTTGGATTTTGGTGCTTGATGACCAACACAACCAAATTGGACTAATGGATTTGCAAGTGATTGTTTTATTAGTTCGATAGGATGCAAGACGTGACTTGGACAAAGGCGACGTGATGATCCGATGATCAACACCTCAAGCAAGACATTAGGAGCACAAGAGAAGACCCAAGATATCAAGCAAAGTCCAAGCATGAAGATAGGAACCAAGCCGCACGCAAGATCGCGAAGAAATGAGCTCAGCAGATGATCGGACGACGGAAAAATGACCGGACGCTTTAATCGAGAGGTTTTAAGAACAGCAATGAAGCCGAATCAACGCCTGGACCGGACGCTGGCGGCAAACCGACCGGACGCAGGACAGCAGCGTCCGATCGAGTACAGAGAGATTCCAGAGCAGCGAACTTGCGACCGGACGTGTCCGGTGGCAAGTGACCGGACGCTGGCAGCGTCTGATCAGTTGTTCGTGGCTCCAACGGTCGGGACGACCGGACGCGTCCGGTCAGGACGTGATCAGCGTCCGGTCAGTAGCAGAAAAGCGGGATTTCGTCCCTAACGGCTACTTTCTCAGTGGGGCTTATAAATGCAACCCCCAACCGGCCAAATGAGGAGAGTGGAGCTGAGGAAACATACCAAGGGTGTTGATACACCATTTTAGTGATCTCCACTTGCATAGTGCTTAGTGATTCATCAGGTGATTAGCGTAGGTGCTTTGCGAAGTGCTTAGGTTGATTAGACCACCGTTTATGCGCTTGCTCTAGGTTTAGGCCTAGTGTTTAGTGAGGTTTGCATACCTCTTACCACTCGGTGCTTGCGAGCACCATTGTTGTACATCGAGGGGCTTAAAGTCTTGCGAGATCACATCAACCGCGTTTATGGTGTGGCCACCACCGCAACCGGAGGGAATAGGCCCCCATGCGTTTGACGGAAGCTTGATAGTGAAGATGGCGGGGAGCATCCGGAGAGAGGCTTGCCGGAAGGCACGTCGGAGACCCACTTGCGCGTGGGGAAGGCCCGAGGCTATCCACGGAGTTACCCGATCGGGAGCTTGGCCCTTGCGAGAGGCTCCAACGAGGACTAGGGGGAAGCTTATGCGCTTCTCGATACCTCGGTAAAAATACCGGAGTCGTCGATGGGAGTTTGCATATCTCTACCTTACTCTTTAGCTTTCGCATTTACATTGATTGTATTACTTCTTTTGCGGTGGAGATATCAACACACTAGCAAAACTGTAGTTGCACATCTAGATAGTTTATCCTTTGCATAGGTTTTGCTAAGGTTAGAAAAAGAGGCCATAGTTTAGAGTTAAAATTTTAAGTTGCCTAATTCACCCCCCTCTTAGGTGTCACGGTCCACTTTAATTGGTATCAGAGCCGGTTGGCTCAATTTGGACCTTTGGCTTAACCACAATTGAGCCGACGCCATTTAGAGTGGTTGAGATGGATACCTCTAGGCCTCCGCACTTTGATGGCACAAACTTCCCCTATTATAAAGCTAGAATGGCTTATCACCTTGAGGCGGTTGATTTGGGTGTATGGAGAGTCACTTGTGATGGGATGAAACCCATCAAGAATCCCGAAAAACCCATAAAGAGTGATGAAAAAAAATGCATTTCAATGCTAGAGCTAAAAATTGCTTGTTTGAATCATTTAGCATGGATGTGTTTAACCAAGTGTTCACTTTAAATACGGCACATGAAATTTGGTTAAAACTCTAAGAGCTCCATGACAGCACAAGTAATGTCCGTGAGCAAAAATATTGTCTAGCTAAACAAAATTATGATTCCTTTACAATGAATGATGATGAGCTTGTTCGTGATATGTATTCTCGTTTGAATCTAATTATCAATGAGCTCCATTCAATAGGATTAATAAAGCTAGATGATGCGGATATCGTGAGGAAGATCATCTCCGTGCTACCACAAAAGAAATATGCAAGCATCATCACCATCCTTCACAATATGGAGGACTTGAGCACCATGACCCTAGGCATAGCCATTGGCAAGATAGTGGCATTTGAAATGTCACGTAAGATGGATCAAGAAGAAGCTTCTTCATCAAGCAAAGGCAAAGCTCTCGCATGTACCGAGAAAAAAGAAGATGAAGGGCAAGCAAGTTGAGACAAGCTCAAGCTCAAGCTCCTCAAGTGAAGATGAAGAAGAAGATGAGAACGACGATGATGATGATGAAGATTCAAGTGATGATGATCAATCTTCCTCCTCCACCTCCGACCTTGATGAAGAATCAATCAAATTAATCAACAAGGTGGAGAAGATGATCCAAAAGCTCAATGTCAAGGGTGTGCCCATCCAAATTCAAGATCTCATTTTTACCAATCAAAGAAATGAGCAAAGAAAGAGAGGATGCTATGGATGTGGCAAGTTAGGGCACTTTGTGGAAGTTTGTCCAAACAAGCAAACACCCAAGACAAAGAAGAAGGCGTGCAAGAACCAAGCCCTCACATCAATAAGATCATGGGATAATTCTTCAAGTGAAGAAGAACACCATCACAAGAGGCGAGGTCGCAAGCACTCATCATCAAGCTCTTCTCATGTGTGCCTTATGGCACGAGGTAACAAAAGCTCATCCTCTAGTGAGAGTGATAGTGATGATGATATGCCTTCTTATGATAAAATTGTGCAACAAATCTTAATTATGCTAAAGTTTGCACTAGTCAACAAAAGAAGCTCAAAAATTTAAAAGAAAAGCTAGATAGTTCACAAGAAACTTATAAAACTTTGCTTGAATAATATGAGAACTTTGCTAATCTCAATGTTGAACTATCTATTAAAATTGAGCAACTTAAGGCTAGTGCAACAACAAATGCATGCACAATCAATGATGAGCAACTTATAAAGAAAAATGAAAAATTAAAAGAAAAGTTAGCTAGCTCACAAGATGCTTATAAAAGTTTACTTACAAAAATGGGAACCATGTGCAAACATTGTGATGAGCTAACTAATAAAGTTGCTAATTTTGAAGCCGTTAATACAACTCCCACCAAGGCATCTAAAAAGAAAAGTTCTATCTTTAACATGTCTGAAAAGGATGCCTCTACTTCTTGTAATGATTTATGTTTAGACTCACCTTTGTGCAACCAAGTTTGTGTTGAGAAAGTTGTTGTAGATACATGCACACAAAAGGTTGCAAAGGAGAATGAGCAACTCAAGCAAGAAGTAGCTCGCCTCACTAAAGACTTGGCTCAAGTGAAAGGCAAGACAAAGCAAGCCCAACTTCATCAAGATAACACCGTCAAGGGAGTGAAGAAGCTTAATGAAGGACAAACTATGGTTTGCTACGTGTGCCATAAGGAAGGTCACAAGTCCTATGAGTGCAAGGTGAAGAATGAGGGAGGAGCAAAGAAGAAAGAGAAGAAGCAAAGAAGCAAGCTCTCCAACACCTACACCAACAAGGTGGACAAGAAGGCCTCCACACCATACTTGTTAAAGAAGAAGAAAAATGATAAGGTTGTGGCCATCAAGGTGAACAAATAAGCCAACAATGGGGTCAATCGCTTTTGAGTGCCAAAGGAAATCATTTTCAATATGAAGATCACCAAGAAAGTTTGGATCCCAAAATAGAAGTAAGAAGTCCAATGGACGACGAGAAATTTAGAGACTTGGCAAAGTATGGATGCATTTCATGGGGTGCATCATGATGGACAAAGACATTGCCAAGTGGGTTAGTGAATACTATGGACCCAAATTCCCCTTCCCATGTTAGGTAACTAGATTCAATTTACTTCAATTGGTATTAGATTTAAATTTTCCTACAATTGGTATCATTTAGCATCTAGTTACTCTTCATGCCTAGGTTTGCATTTGAATTCTTATATCTTTTGTCATGCATACACTAGGTATATCATATGGTAGGCTTGCTCGGTTTCATTCTTAACCCTTGTAGCAAACCTACATGGTTTAAAATTAGGAGCACGGCACATGCTTGTCCTTCAATTGTTCATCTAATATGTGCCAAAGTCCAAATTATAGATAAGTTTTCCCGAATATCATCTTCGAAAGTGATTCTCACATTCATGAGATGTCATCTTTCAAGTGGTATTATTGATTCTAAAACCAATGTGCATGACTTCTACAAGTATCCCATACTTGTGTGCACAAATTTAGGGAGAGATTACTCTACAAGTTGGATGCTTTGAGACTAACATCTTTTTCAAGCTTATCATGTGTGTAGTAGTCTCATTGCAAGGAAAATAGAGTCCTCGGAGTTAAGCATCATAATTCAAGTATACACCACCTATTGCAAGTGGTAGAAATCAAATTGATTTCCACATGTGGTATTTCTAAATCGATATCATCATGTTGATTTTATTTTGATATTTATATGCTTTCTCCATGCATTATATAGATTAAATTTTCTTAGGCAATAATTTGCCAAATATGCATATGCCTTGCTTTCTACCATATGTATGCATATATTTAGGGGGAGCTTAATCTATATAATGTGAGAGTCAAATTTTGTGACCTATTCCACTCTACACATAAAGGATCACAAAGTTTGACCCTCCATTGTGCTACTAATGTCTTCCTTTTTGGTGTTTGATTCCAAAGGAGGAGAATTTAGAGGACCATAAGCAAGCATTAATTTGTAGTAATGGTCCGAGAAAGGGAGGATAGTGGATTATGGATTAGCCTATGTAATGGGGAGAATTTGTAGGAAGCAATGCTTAAATCCATAATACCACATGGGGGCATTTGCAAGGGCAAGATAAGTTTTTATATAGTCTTACAAGTAGTATCTTTTAGCATTATATAATCTTGCCCCTTGCATTGCATCCTAGCAAGTAGGTAGTTTTTAAATTTCAAAATTTTATTATTTGTTTGCTTTGGTCGTGTTGTCATTAATCACCAAAAAGGGGGAGATTGTAAGAAAAATAGACCCTAGGCCCATTTACTTTGGATTTTGGTGCTCGATGACCAACACAATCAAATTGGACTAATAAATTTGCAAGTGATTGTTTTATTAGTTCAATAGGATGCAAGACGTGACTTGAACAAAGGCGACGTGATGATCCGATGATCAACACCTCAAGCAAGACCTTAGGAGCACAAGAGAAGACCCAAGATATCAAGCAAAGTCCAAGCATGAAGATAGGAACCAAGCCGCACGCAAGATCGCGAAGAAACGAGCTCACAACGGCGACCAGACGTTGGACCGGACGCTGACGAAAAGCGACCGGACGCTCCGATCAGAGGCTCGGCAACAACAACAGCGACCGGATGCTGGACTGGACGCTGGCGGCAAACCGACCGGACGCAGGACAGCAGCGTCTGATCGAGTATAGAGAGGTTCCAGAGCGGCGAACTTGCGACCGGACGCGTCCGGTGGCAAGTGACCGGACGCTGGCAGCGTCCGATCATTTGTTCGCGGCTCCAACGGTCGAGACGATCGGACGCGTCCGGTCAGTAGCAGAAAAGCGGGATTTCGTCCCCAATGGCTACTTTCTCAGTGGGGCTTATAAATACAACCCCCAACCGGCCAAATGAGGAGAGTTAAGCTGAGGAAACATACCAAGGGTGTTGATACACTATTTTAGTAATCTCCACTTGTATAGTGCTTAGTGATTCATCAGGTGATTAGCGTAGTTGCTTTGCGAAGTGCTTAGGTTGATTAGACCACCGCTTATGTGTTTGCTCTAGGTTTAGGCTTAGTGTTTAGTGAGGTTTGCATACCTCTTACCACTCGGTGCTTGCGAGCACCATTGTTGTACATCGGAGGGGCTTGAAGTCTTGCGAGATCACACCAACCGTATTTATGATGTGGCCGCCACCGTGTACCGGAGGGAACAAGGCCCGCGGCGTTTCGGCCGGAAGCTTGATAGTGAAGACGGCGGGGAACATCCGGGAGAGGCTTGCTGGAAGGCACGTCGAAGACCCACTTGCGCGTGGGGAAGGTCCGAGGCTATCCACGGAGTTACCCGACCGGGAGCTTGGCCCTTGCGAGGGATTCCTTGCGAGGGGCTCCAACGAGGACTAGGGGGAAGCTTGCGCGCTTCTCGATACCTCGGTAAAAATACCGGAGTCGTCGACGGGAGTTTGCATATCTCTACCTTGCTCTTTAGCTTCCGTATTTACATTGATTGTATTATTTTTTTTTGCGGTAGAGATAGCAACACACTAGCAAAACTGTAGTTGCACATTTAGATAGTTTATCATTTGCATAGATTTTGCTAAGGTTAGAAAAAGAGGCCATAGTTTAGAGTTAGAATTTTAAGTTGTCTAATTCAACCCCCTTCTTAGGCGTCACGGTGCACTTCAGTAGGTCTGAACTCTGAAGTTGAGAGAGTAATGGATAACTAATGCAGTGGCACAAGCAGTAAAAGTTCATAGTTTTTTCTATAAAAAATCTGATTTTCAGAAGTAGTGGATTCAGAAGTCCAATTACTTATCTTCAGAAATAAAACTTGATTTAGTGGACTTGAACATGTGTGCTCTATAGTTTCCTCGAGATACTTCATTTGCTTTCCCAGCTTCCTAATTCGTGTCAAGATTTGTCATGCAGCCTGCAACTACATAGGGATGATGTCTGTTTAAAATCTAATCCAATATCAGCATAAGATTGAAGGTAATGTGCTAGTCTGAAACTGTCAGGGATGGTCACCAACTCATTAGGAGATTGGGCAGTAACTGACAAAACACTGCTGGCAATGCAGGGATAGTTTGACATTGTTTTATTTTCTATGATTTGGCAATGCAGAGATCATAAGAAGCATAGATAAAAAGCAACTTGAGCTCGTGCTAGATTTTTCAGCGATGATGATGATGCTATCCTGATTTTCAGTAGTACAGAGGAGCACAAGCACATAACCTTATTAGTTAGTGCCTGCAACGTTGTAGTATTATTCTGCTACTTTTTAGGATTAGTTTGTTGAGTACAAAATGTATGAGTCTCTGATCGTTAAGCTACGTGGAAAGTCATTGTGAAATTAGCTTCTCCTTTGTTTCATTGTCTATGCACGGAAAATATTTGGCTCATGGAATCTTATGTTTCTGTATTGGCATTTTTTTCTCTATATGTAAATACATATCACTTATTGATTCCATTAAGACAGTATCAGTTAACAAAATGTAAGGTCTCTCGTATATCTTTACAGTACATGCCTATTTAATATTCATTCCAAGTGATGGTTCTGTTATCATTGCCAATTTCTCCATCCCTTACCCTAAGCATGCTTGATCCAAGTACATGCAGGACCCTAAGGATTTATCCCCTCGATTCACTGACAAGATGAGAGGTCAGTTGGCTATAGTTTTTATATTAATGTTTGTTTGCTCTGCTTATTTAGGTTTTGGATTCAACTATATTTGCATTCCAGCCGTAGACATCAGTGGACATTGAACCAAAGAGAATTAAGCTGAGGTCAAGCAGTTATACTTGCAATACTATGCTTGACACTGACAGCTGCAACAGTGCAGGTATTGGAGCAATACTAATGTTTGTTTCCTGTCTCTGATAAGATTTAGCCTCATGTTTTCTACTAAAAAGCAACATGCTTATATTCTCAAAAGAATTTCACCAAGAAACAGCCATACGGATGGCTTGAACGACGCGAGTATGCAGTAAAGCCGCATGGTTTCTCCATTTTGTAGCTGATTACACTTTTCATAATTTTAACATTATATATGACCTTTGTTCCTAAATAATTGCTCTTTCAGAATGCATCGAATTAAACAGTAGCTGGTTAACTACGCTCTTGCTGATTTGGTTAGTTCATTTTGTACTTTTGTTTTTTTTTTCAGGTGCAGCACTAATATGGAAATAGTATCTGAAACAGTGATGCCATCTTCAATGGTGATTTGTGCCATGGTTTCAAGGGTCGCTGCCCTCCTACCTCCTAATCCAAAGGTCCCAACTTGATCTTGGCAACCTTGGCACTTTGGTTCTTCCTCCATGTGCACTCCACTATTTTTTCAAGAGTAAAAGCTCTTCCTAATTACATTTCAAGATCCCCAAATATTGAGATATAGCTGCAATACTAAATTATGGGTCACTATATATTTGTCCTCTTAAGGTAAACCCTCTCTCTTCTTGCAATTGGATCTTTTGTACTGTATATTTGTCCTAAACATTAAATCCAGACTGGTTAGCATGTTAGTGACCCGCGTTGGACCTTATAAGGCACCATCGAAATTATAGAAGTATTTTAGTATTGCTCAGCATTGATTTTGTTAGTATTTGTTATAGATCATACATTTCCTTAGCATTTGTAGAGGAATTGGTTTTGATAAAAAAAAATAACAGATATGATGCTTATAGGTCATTTCACAATTCTTCGGATGAATTTTAGCAGGTCTTGTTTCAAATCTGTTGCACAAGCCCTCCCTACATATGTGATGAGCGTGTTCAAACTTCCACTAACTTTGTGTGATGATCTGATGAAGCACATATGGGTCTTCTGGTGGGGAGCTGAAAATGGCAAGTGGAAGATTCAGTCGAAACCATGGGAACAAATGATACTTCCTAAGAGCTCTGGAGCTTTGGGTTTCAAGGATTTAAGACTTTTCAATCAGGCTTTACTTGCTAGACAGGTATGGAGGCTGGTGGCCTTCCCAGATAGTCTCTGTGCGCGTCTTTTGAAAGCTAAATATTTCTCTCATGTAACTTGCTTGATAATGTTCCAGCATCTGAAAGATCCCAAACATGGAGACGAATTGGATATGGCTTGGAGATAAACATGGTGTGGTGTATAAAATTGGTGACGGGAGAAGTACAAGGATATGGAGGGACAACTTGATTCCTCAGGGACAACCTGAGACCAATAGGTAGTACCCGTGTTTGCCGTCTTCGATGGGTGCATCAGTTAAACGATTCTCAATGAGTGATTGAAAGTGTTCCCAACTAAAGAAATAGTGCAATGAAGTGGCAAATACTTTAGCTTCTTTAGTTAGACGTCGTAAACATTCTGCGGCTTGGCAAGGACAAGTGTCTGCGTGTGCTCTGTCCTTCCATCATCCCGATTGTAATTCGTCGATAGCTAGCTAATAAAGCTTCTCTCTCTGCTCGAAAAAAAACTCTTCGGATGAAATTGTAGCGAGAAGATTTGCGATGTTACTGAAATTTGAAGATCAAGCATCCTGGTGAAAGACAACAAGACTGCATTGCGTGGCATTATGAGACCGGTGGAAGTTCAACGTCTGTCGCTTCTCCCATGCCCAAGAGATGTGCTGCTGTCTCTTGAGTTTGAGGCCTTGATCACAACAATTGATGTTTTACAACATATATGTTATCTGGTGAATATCTTTTTCCATTGCAACGCACGGGCATCATGTTGCCCTCATTCACATGCCCTTTCTAGAGGTGTGTGTCGTGACTTAACCACATCACGAAAAGGTCTATACAGTAGAGTTTATGAGCCTGCGACGCCGCGCTCTTCGTGACTGTGTTAATTTCACGAACTTTGTTTTTTGGATTAAATGTCACTTTAATGTTGGTATTTAATTTTTACAGTATTATTATCTTATCGTGCGATCCATGCGTTTTTAGTATAAAATGTTAGCTATCACGTAGCAATGCACGGGCACACAAGTATAAATAAAACTCAAAAAGAAAAGCTACGTACAAAGATGAGGTAGGGAGCAGGCGCCGCTTAGGACTTAGTGATTATTTTAGTTTAAAACTTAAAACTATTTTGGTTGTCTAATTTTTCTTGTATATTATATAATTATGTGTCCTATTTTACATAGCTTTGTTAGGGCACTAACAATACTAAAAAAATATAGATAATTTCTATGTCTATTAATTTATATACATAGTATACATAGAAACTACTCCCTCCATGTCACAAAGAATATAGAACCATGTAGTTTCGAATGACCTTACTACTAGCATGGCGTTTTGGCTCCATAAAATTCCTGGCTCCGCCACGCCACCGGGGGCGGCGATTCTTGAGCCGGGCAAAGCAAAAACGAGAGGGGCAAGAGTGCCTAGAGAGAGAGCAGGGCGTGCCTCGTGGGGTTGGTTCCTCACCGGCTCGCGGCGGATCCGGTCGTGGTGCCAATGCCGGCAGAGATAGGGAGGCGGCGGCTGTAGCGAGAAGGTCACCGGATACACGAAATATACGGGGAACAAGAGAGATGCGGCGGGCCTGTGGTTGTTGCAGGGACTGGCATCGACGTCCGACTCCTGGCTTGGCGTGCGCGCACGGGTCCACGTACTCGGGTTCGTCTCGGCGGCCGCTTGCTGGATTGGGACGAAGAGCGGAGAGGGGATGGGGATGACGGGCGTTGGCCTGCTGCTGGCCCGCGGGAGAGCGGCGGTGGCTGGCTGGGCCAAGCAGGCCTAAAGACCAGGGCGGGCCGAACAGCAAGAAAGAAAAGGAGAGAAAAGAGATTTTTTTTATTTAAGACAGGGGTTTTAACACTTTCCAAACCATTTAAGTTTAAAAACTCTCAAACTTTTACAAATTTATTTTGAAAATATTTTTTAAAATCTGTTATGGATTCTGTTCCTTTTAACCATACTAAGAAAACCTTTTAGACTCTATTTAAATAATTATTTTTAAACTTTTTTCTATCCAATTTTGAAAGTCAAACCAAACTATTTTGAAACCAGTTATGAAACATACCTTTTGAAGTTTTCTTTAAATCAAATAAAACCTATTTGTATCTTAACCAAATTTTAGCATGCACACAATAAATCTAATGCAAAGGTATGAATGTAGGCACACAAATTTCATTTATTTTAAATTTTAGGGTACGTTTGGCAACCTTAAACGTTCTCGATTCTAGGCTGGAACCAAAGAATTGGTGCGAAACGGTAAAATCATGGTTAGAAATGTTTCTGGATTTGTAGTGATTCTCTCTCGTTTTTCTTGCCTCTCATGTGTGCTAGTAATTGTATTTCTTCAGTTATAATCCGCTTTTAGTGCAACAAGTTAAAATGGGTTATTGAAGTTGTTCTTCTCTCGCATTTTTTTTGAAAATTTTAAACATATTTTTATTTATATGAACTTTTAAGAAAAAAAAATTATGAATCAGAATCAAGGCTACTAGCCAAACGGTTTTATGAAGTGATTCTGATTCATCAATTGAAATATTTCTTGAGAGAGTCTGGATTCGAAATGTTACTACGAGAATCCAAATCCGTACCGAACACACCCATAATAAATCACTTTTTCATTCTCTAAATTGGTAACAAACTAAATAAATATTGAAAAAATTGAGAAAATATTAAAATTATTTTTTTATTTAGTAATTTCTAGTCCCATCTCAAAATAGATAATGGAGGAGGGGTTGACATCTACGAATAAAAAGCCTAATCGATTTAGATCGTGATCACGACACGAGATCATGAAAATCTTCTCTATATATACCATATATCGGCCACCACCAGAAACACACCTGTTCGAGCTAGGGTTTTGTCTCTTTTCTGCTGCCGTGCTGCCATCATATATAGTCTCTATCGGGTTCATAAACCCGGGGTCCCTCATGTACCGGCTTCCCAGCAAAGGCTCGGCCCAACAGACGACGTTGCGAACAACGAGCAAACTCCTGGGCCAGCCCCCAACAACTACAACAACAGGCCAGAAGGGCGATGCAATCTCCGACCGGAAGGCCTCGCAAAGGAGGAACAACGCTCGCTTCTGACTCTGGCCTGCCACTCCGACCGGAAGGCCTGGCCAAAGAGGAATAGCGCTCGTTTCTAACTCCGGCCCGCCTCTCCGATCGGAAGGCCTGGCCAAACACCGCTTCCGAACTCCGAACCGTGTCTCCGACCGAGGATGCACCAAACCCCTACTTACAGCTCTTCTCCGACTGGCGCAGTTGGAGCCAACTAGGATCAACCAACCGGGGACGCCCTCTCGATGAGGACTAGGAAACGGACGAAGCAAGTAAGGCAGGGCACTCAAGTCAACCGCAAAACCGAGGACCGTACCCTGTACACCTACAGGACAGTACCAATAGGACATGTAAGAAGAGTGCCCTACAACCTTCCAGGCATGTCAGAACCCAAGCAGTGTTGTGGACGCCAACATTTGCCCTACAATGTTGTGGGCGCCCGCAAAACTCCAATACCAGACGAACACGGTAAAACCCCTTGCATGTCTCTGGGCATCAACAGTATGGCAGGCATCGATGTCTGCCATGCCAGAAGAAGACGATGCAACCTCCCACATGCATCTGACATTAACAGTGTTATGGGTGCCTACAATCATCTTGTACCCGATGGCATGGGCAACAAGACTTAGCATATGTACACACTCTCTCTCTCTCTCTTGTAAAGCCATCCCCTTCATCTATAAAAGGGGATGAGCTCTCTCCCAAAGGGGAAAATTAGTCCACAAAAACTCGAACAACACACACAACAGGAGAACCACTAGGTTCAAACCTCAATCACACACTCAAACACTTAGCACATAGTGGAGCTCCCGTTACTCTCGGCCCTTCAGACCAGAGTTCGACCGGACCTCTTGTACCCCCCATCTTTCTCCCTTCCATTTGTAACCCCACAGCAAACTTCGAGCACCTAGGCTCAGGAATAAAGTCATCGACTAACTCAAACTGGACGTAGGGCACGTTGCCTGAACTAGAATAAACCCTGTGTCATTGAGTGCTAGGCCACATCTGATCACAACGGACGGCAAAACTACAAATATTTATGTGTTGGTCACTTTCTGCACCGATAGTTGGCGCCGTTCGTGGGGAAGACGTTATTCGCTCACACTTTTGGTCATCGGATGGCCCACTTTTCCACCACCTTCGCCATGGCGGGCTCAAGCGATACGACTCGCTTTGGCTCGCTGGAGTTTCCTGCACTCCCACCTGTTGGGATGTGGGTTCCACCCGTCTTTGAGCCATCCTAGGCCTTCCTCTTTGGAAGCCTAGACTTCATCACCGATCGGCTCGGCGTACTACACCTTCGCGAGGAGGCACCTGTTTCGACGCCCGTCGAAGGGGCGCCCTGCATCGGCTCTGGGACACACGATGACTTCAACGATGAGGCGCATGTGCTTCATTCTGAGCAAACGCTCTGCTCAAACCCCACTATGAGTAATGTACATACTGTTATTTACTCTCTCTTTACTGTCTTTCATTGATTCTCCGGAGGGACCCCGTTGTCCCTGCCACGATCGCCATGCGACCGGTTCCCCTATGGCCTCGCGTCCCCCGTGGATGCATATGCCCGGGGGCTTTGAAGGATGCTAGCGCTACCCCCTCTCACATCCGAATTCATGGGGATGGTGAGCCACGCTCCCACCTGTTTCCACGACCTCATGGATGACGATGTTGAGAGCGACGGCTCCAGCATCGGCGACGTGGCACCTAGCCACTGTCCATCCTGGGAGTGCGCTATGGCGGACGCTCTAGGACAGCCGCCGGTGCTAGCGGAGTCCCTACAGACTCACACCCCTCCGGACCCTCGCGCGGGTGCCCTCGCATGTGCCCAGGCGCATGGCGAGGAGCTACGACAAAGGCGACAGGACCAACCGCCACCTATGCCCGCACGCTCGGTGCATCATGATGCGTCCCATGCACGTAACCCGATGAGTGACGCCCGTGGTCGTGCTCGCCAGGTCTAGCGTGACATCATGGACAGGGGGAATGATCCCCCATAGTTTGCTCGGGCTAGCCAGAACATCACCGCTACGGCAATGCTTCTGCATGGCGTTCCCGAGCCCATCGACCCCTGGGAGCGGGCGGTCCACTAGAACCTCCGGACGCTGGTGGAAGCCGCCACCGTTCAACAGGCGAAAAGCTCTACATCGTGACTCTAACTTGTGGCCTCTCTCCCCACTAGGGGAGTAGGGATGCACCAGACGGATCGCTCCATCCGCTCATCGCTACAGCCACCAAGCGCGGCACAAGAGGCCATAGCTGCGCCATGGTCTGACCTGGCACCTGCTCCACACCGACCGCCGGTATGCTAATGGCTCAGTCCGAACCAAGACGCTCGTAGCGTCATCAGCAACTAGCATCAGGCCCGGCATGATGATGACGTCCATCGGGCGGCGGTGAGGGCAGGCGACATGGGTCCTGGCTGGACCATCGAGGGGAGCGGTGAAATGCGCCCCAGGCATGATCGCTAGCCAGACGACCAGAGTCCCAACCCAGATGGCCCGGGTCCACGGGCCTTTGGTCGACGCATCCAAAGAGTGTCGTTCCCACAACACTTCTGACCGCCCACCAACATCGCCAAGTACACCAGGGAGATGAACCCCGATATATGGCTCAAAGATTTCTGGCTCGCCTGTCGAGCTAGAGGGGTGGATGATGACCTTTTCATCATTCAATATCTCCCCATCTGCGTGGGGGAACATGTTCGGGCATGGCTTGAATTCCTCCCACACGATAGCATTCGTGACTGGGCGAACCTTAAGAGGATCTTCATCAGAAATTTCTAGGGGACGTATGTCCGCCCTGGTAACTCCTGGGACCTCAAGAGCTACCAGCAGGAGCCTAGCGAGTCCCTACGGGATTACATCCGTAGGTTCTCTCAATGATGCAACTCCCTCCCTGATGTCGTCGACACGGACATCATCAGCGTGTTCCTCTCTAGAACAACCTACGAGTCCCTGATCCCAAGCTTGGCTGCCTAAAGCCCCGTACCACCCGCGACCTGCTTGACGCCGCCACAAACCATGCCTCCGGCGAGGAGGCGGTCGGAGCAATCTTCAACGAAGGCCGGGACAAAGGCAAGGCCAAGCGCGAGGACCAAGATGAGGGCCCCTCCACGTAGAGGGGCAAGAAGAATAAAAAGGATCGGTGCCAACCGATCAACACCGCGTTGGTCGCCGCAGCTGATCGCGTGGGCAAGCAGCCCCAGTAGGGCCTGCCTGACCAGTTCAACAAGCTCATGGATAGCTCGTGCACCAACCACGCCTACCCTATCAAACACCTCTACAAGGACTGTGAGCTCCTCAAACATTTCCTACGACAGGCCAGCGGGTCAAAAGAAGGAGGTGGCAGCCAAGAAAGGAGGTACGATGGGCAAGGACGAGGACATCTTCCTCAACCCCGAGGAATGCATCATGATCTTCAGGGGATCCGACACCATCTGCTCTAAGCACCAGCACAAGGTACGCTATAGAGAGGCATGCGCCGTTGAGACGGCTGTCCCCTCCTTCCTTAGCTGGTCGGAGTCTCCGATCACCTTTGATCAGAGGGACCATCCCTCCCACGTCGCTAGACCCCATCGTCCGCAAGAAGCACCTCACCAAGGTGCTGATGGACAGAGGCAGTGGCCTCAACATCCTCTACATCGACACCCTCGACGCCATGCACGTCTCCCGGTCGGAACTCCGCCTAGTGGGCTCTCCCTTCCACGGCGTAATCCTCGGAGCGCACGTGTACCCGCTCGGGCAGATCGACCTGCCCGTCATGTTTGGCAACCAAGCCAACTTCTGCTCGGAGTTCCTCACCTTTGAAGTGGTGGACTTCCTAGGGTCCTACCATGCCATCTTGGGGCGGCCATGCTACGCCAAATTCATGGTGATCCCCAACTACACCTACCTCAAGCTGAAGATGCCGGGTCCGAATGGCGTCATCACTGTGGGCAGCACCTTCTCGCATGACTTCACATGCGACCATGAGCATTTTGAACTCGCCACTGCTATCATCAACTCCTCCGAGCTCCCGCGGCTTGGGGAGTCGTCGACCCCAGCAGTCTCGGACTGCAAAAAACCAACCTCCTCGATGGCCTTCCGCCCACTCGAGGAAACCAAGGTAGTGGGAATCAACCCCACTGACCCTATCAAGACGGTGCTGATCGGGACCCAGCTCCCGGCCAGATAGGAATGCAAGCTCATCAACTTTCTGTGCGCCAATCACGATGTCTTCGCATGGAAGCCTTCTGACATGCCAGGCATACCGTGGGACGTGGTCTCATTGTGGCCTTCATCATCATCTCCTGTTCTCCCAGTGGCATCATGGCGATAGTGAGGGAGCAGGTAGCCGCCTCCAGGTCGTGGGTCGCCTTTTCCAGGTCATGGTGTCGGGGGCCTTGACCCTGGATCATGAGGTCGAGGCCCCTGGCGGCCTGGTTGGTCTTGAAAGTCAAGGTCGGGGTTGTGTGACCCATCCCATAGCAGGTGGGGCCTTACGCCCATCTCATTGGGCCGAGTTTGGACGGTGCAGTGCCGTACCAGTCATCACCGCCCCATAGTGTTGTCTTGTCTATGTAGGGATGCGCAGGGATGACGCCTGCCCTAAGATCCCATGTCCTGAGAGATGGCCATCCTCTCTATCTTGGCGGAGTGAGCAGAGCCTGCCTATCTTTAAAAGGACCTTGATGTCACCTAGAGGGAGGGTGAATAGGCCTGTTGAAAATAAAACACAAACTTGCTGTTAGTATAGGCGCAGCACTGTTTCTCCCAAAGTGCGGCACTGTCACACTGTAGCACTGCCGCACTGAAAATGCAGCACTGTTGCGCCTGCAGACAAGCTCAAACTATAATTCAAAAACTGCCCAAGGAATATTGGATCAGGTAAATTACTGAGCTTCCTGAGGTAGTGTTGAACCTATTTCACCACTTGAATCACAACGGAAGCTTAAGCACAAGTAGATCGGGACCAAACCCTAGAATCACCACAAACACAAGTAAAGCAATGCAAATCACAAGAACACAAGTGAGACACTGATTTATCCCGTGGTTCAGCTCGTCACTAAGGCTTGCCTATGCCCATGTTGTTGAGGTTGCCACAAAGCCTTTGGGTCTCTTTCAACCCTTTTCTCGTTCTCAAGTCAAGAGAATGAACTCTTAAGATGAGGGATGATTTCACTAGCTGTTTGAGGTGATTACAAACCTCCCAGGGCTGCCACACAAGTTGGCAAGCTCCACGGGCGATGCTCTAGCCTGCTAGGAGCAAGCTCCAAGAGTAACAAACATAATCCACCGGCTTGAACGCGAACCAAGTGCTCTAGGAGTTGAAGAACAGTTGGGGCTGCTCTCTAATGCAGTTTGGAGGCTCAAACTCTCTTGGATTAGGAAGGGAATCAAGGAGAGAAGCTTGAGGGGCTCCAATGGTGAGTGAGGGAGAGATAGAGCTGCTCTGGTCGCACTTGGTGGGTAAATGAGCACTTGGTTGCACATTAAAGATTGTGCATTGTATCCCCCTTTATAGTACGGCTTTTTTAAACTCAAATTCAAAATATCAAAGAATTTAAACACCTTTGAGTTGGTCACTGCATCCTTTTATAATTGGGGGCTCCACCATCAAATGTATTGTCCTCATTCCCATTATACCTTGAGCATGTGACTTGAACCATTTCAACACATGAGAGATCAATCCATGGCTTCAAGTCACTTTCACTAATGATTTGATCCTCAACACAATATGACTCCTTATAGCTCGATTAGTTCCTCGAATCAATGCAAGTACTCTCTTCTTCACCTTAGCCATGATACCTCGGTCCTCAAGCCATTGTTTGCCCTTCACCTTTGCTTAGTCCCTCGAAGCCCTTTCCTTGCTATCTTCACTTTATCAAGTCATACTCAAGTCATATCATATTAAGTATCCATTAAAAATCAATTTCTTCAATATTGTGATCCTTGCTTGAATATCTTCTAGATATAAATGTTGAGATCAATCAAGCTTTAGTTGGATTCACATAGATTGAGATATATGAATCAACATCAATATAGTCAAGCCAATTCACGATTTCTTATATCCTCTTCATCTTGGCTTAACACTCCTAACACTCACTTCAATATCTATCTTCATACTTTTAGCTTAATCAAAGCAATGCAAAGTGATTTTCCAAATCTTTATATATACAAGCAAACCAACATAGAGACCGACTTATATCCAATATGAGTTGTGTCCTTTGTCATTTAAACCTTTGCTTGGTATTTCTTCACTTATGCATTCTTGACTCATTCTTCAATCATTGATCAAAGCTAATCTACTATCAAACTCTTCTTGTTCATGCAAAGCAAGCCATTATTAAGACCAATCCAAAATCATCAACTCATGTCTCTTTTAACATTTGCCAAATATGCTTGCTTTCTCATGATACTATGATATTCATCAACATAGAAGCTATTTCATCAACTCCATTTGCATTGTTGTCTTTCTCTTGAACTATATTGTTTCCGTGATCTTCCAACACAACAATACATAATTTTGGCCTTGATTTGAACATTATGTGGAATATCATCAAGTTTGCCTTCTTGTTGAACCTATATACACTTTTCATTCCACAATCCACAAGTGTATGCAATAAACTCAATTTCATGTTCAACACTTAGCAAGACCTTTAACGGTGTTGTCATTCAATTCACCAAAATCCACTAAAGGGTTAGATGCACTTACAGTCTCTATTAGGGTTGGTGTAACTGATGGCGTCCGCCATGTCCCCATCCTTTCTCGGGGGTTAAGACAGGGGAGAGATCGAGCGTGACTACGTAGCGTGCGATGGAAGGAGAAGGGAGTGGTCGTGGTGGACCGTGTGACTTGGTGTCCGGCCCGGGCCTATGTGGCTTAAGTGGGCCGCGGTTGTTAGCTACTGGCTGGCTAAGCCACCCCTGGACGGCTTACTATTCGGTGCCTTGAGATACCCAGGGTATTTTAACCCGATATTTTCTACAAAAAGAGTTTATCCTCAAGATTTAACAGAGAGAAATACTATCGTCAACGTAATCACTTATCTTAGAAAATCGCTTTCCAAAGAGAATCAAGAGCAGGAGAGCTCTACAGACCCGTACATGCGAACATCAGGATGTACAGTACATCTCTCTTCTCGAGCTCCGATCCGACAGCTATACATCATACATGCACTGGCTCCGGCAACTGTACAAATGCGGTAGTTTGAACGCCTTTCCTTGGCCGAAAAAAAAAAGGTCATGTGTACCCATCATGTGCACTGTGCACATGCACACTGAGAAGCGCCTCAACTTTGCAAGAACGGCATTGGCCTAATCGAGATGATCTATGCGGGGTTAGCTCGTGCTTTTTTCCGATCAAATTCCAATTAGCTTCTACTTCAATTCCAGGAGTAGTAAATAATTATCGACGACGTTTTATTCCTTCACCAGACCAAAATTTGCACTGAGAAACAATAAGGCCAACGACAAGCTAATTATCAAACTCACATATGTAGCAGGTGCAAACATTAGGGATATGCTATATCTACTCAATCCGTCCTAAAAAAAATGATGTTTTAGTTTGTCCAAAGTTAAACTATATATAGTTTAACTAGATTTATAGAAAATAATATTGATAACATTTGTATCTCTAAATAGGTTTATTATGATAATATAATACATGATTAATCTAGTACTAATGCTTATTTGATATGACAAACATTGATATATTTTATATATTTGATTAAACTTGAGATTGATTGACTCCTCATGTGTACACATATTTTGAAATGAAAGGAGCAGCTGACACACCGCTATGATTTCGCAATACTGTATTGAACAAAATTCAATAGAAATAAAGCCCTGCTGCTAATAACCTCTCCGGTGTGGACTTATTCACACTTCACACTGATTGACTCGTATCTATCTCTATCAATTTTAAGACGCATGCACTCTAGGAGAGGCGTGCGAATTTTATTTGTCCACATCCATGAAACCTAAGTAGAAGGTTTGAAACATTTCAAACCTAAGTAGAACTAATATAAGTCAAAAAATAAATTTAGTTACATATATAGAAAATATTATCAACATAATTAATTACACCTTTGTGGTATCATAAATGTTAATTATTTTTTTTATAGATTTGGTAAAACTTTGAAATTGATTGACTTCTTGGAAATCTAGAATTGCATTTTTAGACGGATGGAGTATTCACAATCAAGACCAACTTTGTTTCGAAGATGTTTTGTGCTGACAATTTGAATTGAAACTAATTTCAAGTATAGAAAACAAATTTGACATTTAAATTTTCCAACACGGTGCCAAACACCTCTCCGGCATAAGATGTTTATCTCTAAAATTTTACCGTGCGTTTTTTTCCTTGTCAATTTCGTTTTTCCCCGCCTACTATGCATCGGCTTCCTCTTCGTATTTCCCATACTGTTGTTTTCATGGTTATATTATATATTATATATTGTATATTGTATATTTCTATAAGAACATGGTTACATTTTTTTACTAATTTTAAAAAATAGAAATATATAGTAAGTTTTCTTTTGAAAATTATTTCTATATCTATATTTTGAATAGATCGACCGGGAGTTGAGTTGAACTCTCCAGCTCACACATCACGTTCTTTACGACCAAACATCCGGTATTTTTCCATTAAAGCTCTCTAGCCAACCTTCGCGAGGAGTCCTCGTCTTTCCAGCATGCAGGGCAAGTGCTACCGACAGATCTTGGCTTATACTTGGTGCTAATTGTACTTCAATCCGATGGAGCATAACAACGCCTGACATATGTGCCAAAGACCAAAGTCAGTGCAGGTCGATCGAAAACGTGGTCGATCTGTGTCCAGGTCCCACTAGCACCGCCGTAGCAGAAATCAGCGGATCAGGCGGCGTTGAAGATGTGTGGATATTTGCTCCATCTCTCGATCTGCTTTATTTATTTCCTTGGCGGATTCCGACCGAACCCATAGCATGTTCGTTTAGCTGTGGCTTATCGTAAACGATCGTAAATTTTCAACTAGAATAGTATTTTTCTCGAACCAGCAAAAAAAAAAAAAAAACCAGCCAACCCAGCAGGTGTAGATGCCGTTCGCACCCGAGATCGATCACGGCGTAGTGGATGCCAGTGCGAAGCTGCGTGCATGCACGTCCGCCTACGCAGAATGCAGTAGGTACGCGTGGCCGTGAACAACACCCCCCACCCTGGTCACACCCCCGCCCACACACACACACCCGGTGCTCCATCGGTTCTTGTCTCCCAGACCCGGCCGGTGCAGCAGCATGGCCTTGCGCCGTCACCTTTTCGCGCCAAAAAAGCTAAGTTACCGCCACCGCCACCTACAGCTAGGGCTCCCCACCCAAAGCTTTTGCACGTACTCACATGCCTGTCGTTCCTCTTCCTACCGGCAATTCCTAAGCAACACAGAATGTGCTCGTTTGACCTCCCTTGATGTGACCCGGCCCTTCGACCACTAGTAATGCATGCACTTAGTAGTAAACTTATATTTATATTAGTCATAATATATATAATAAAATCCTGCGTCAGCTGGCTATATAAAGCCCCACATATCCATCTCTCGAGAGCTGACTAATCAAGGCTGCTTGCATTTCTTCTCTAGCCATCGAGAGGGAGAGAGAGATAAGTAATCAAGCAATCCTGAGTTCTGAGCTTGCTTCTGATCCATACATATAACATATATATATACACGTGCGTAATTAGAGGTTCACTGCAAGCATATACCTATGGCGACGACGACGAGGAAGGTGTCCGTCTCCGTCCCCGCCATCCTGCTAGTGCTGGCCGTGCTCTCCTGCCTCCTCCTCGTCCACGGTTTGTACGGCTTGCTCGAGCTGTTCGGCCCGCCGGACCTCTCGCCGGAGGCCACGCTGCTGATCTGATCTTTGCCCTGTGTTTTCTCCTCCTCCTTGCAGCGGCAGCGGCAGGCAACCGGAGGGCTCTGCTGCCGAGGGAGCCACCAGCCGACACCTACGTCGGTGGTGGTGGTGGACAGGTGTTGCCGACGACGGCGGAGGAGGCCGCCGTGGCGAGAGGTGAGCCGCATCAGCTCGCCGACAACGACGAAGAGATGATGGAGACATCAGCGGCCAGGAGGGCGGGGCTGCTGCAGACTCAGGACTACCCGGGGTCAGGCCCCAACGGCCGCCACGATCCGCGGAACCCGCACTGATGAGACTGTAGCTGCCTCCCTCCCCTGCACAACCTGCACAACACGTGTAGTCGTGTATACACCTATGACGTATCATACGCATGTTTATCACACCATAATTTTGCATATCTAGACACACATATATAAATATATACTAGTTTACATATGAAGGAAACATGATCTAAATTTAATTCATCTCGTGAATGACAACCAATAAGGCTACCATGTAAATGTACTACTTGCATCTTGTTTTCAGTTTTCAAGTGTACTAGTAGTATAGTAGTTTGTGATCAATCCTAGCAAGCTGGAAGTTCAATCGCTAAGTTACAATTAAGCATGTGGTACATGCATGTGTCATCATCTGTACTCGCATAGACCAATAATGAATAAATCAAACATGTGTTTTTGCATCTGTCCAATACCAAGCCCAATAGCTGGGATTTTCTAATGAGTTAAATGCACGATCGGTTCCTGAACTTGTCAAAGGGTGTCATTTAGGTCTATGAATTTAGAAAACATATTTCTGAATCTCTAAACTTGTTAAATTGTGCATCTCGCAGGTCCACACCAGCCACATGTGCATTTCTTGCTTATGTGTCACGCCAACGTGGCAAGTATTTTTTGTACTTAGCCCCTCATCTTCTCTCGTTAATGTATCCCTTCCTTCCCATTTTGTCTATTTGAGACAACGGTGGGCACGCGCATGCCATTTGCTGCCGCACGGCCTTGCCGCCCGGCTAGAACTTAAAGTTGATGCAGTCTTCGTCGGGCTTTGGCGCGGGCATTGGTGTCGCGTTGTCAAAGAGGTACGTGCGGTGACGTTGAGGAAGTACATGCGTCCGGGAGCCATAGCCGTCTCTATGGGCACCATGCAGTACTCCTCGCTGGAACAACGGAACCGTCGGAACGTCAGCATCCCTCGCTACGGCCCGGGCGAGGACATTTGGGAGCGGGTGCGTCATGGCAGAGCTCTACACCGGCGCACCCTTGTGTTCATGGGGACATGGAAGGCCGATCAGACAGTGGAGCTAAGAGACGAAATCATCACGACGGGAGTGGAGACCTTCGACTGGTACGGATTGATGGAGCTTTTTCAGCTTTCGCTGACTGGGCTTGAGTTGCTCGCTGCGTCGCTGGCTCACGTTCAGCAGCGGCACGAATAGACTTTGAACGACGCCGACGGGATCCTGTCGTGCGGTTGCCTGGCGTTCGCGGCCACCGGCAGCGGCATGGACATCATCGTTGGGAACGAGCAGCGGTCAGAAGAGGTGTGTGCAGTGTCGACAATGCGTCCGTCAGGTTCAAGCCCAGCTCCTGCTGATCTATCAACAGTTCCACACTAGTGTCAGCAACAAGCTAGTCACTCGTGCATGGTCAATTGCTGTTGTATATTGCTTCTGTCGCGTATTACTGGGCAGGTGCTCATCAACTGATAGATCCACGTTGCTTTCGCTCCATGATACAATGTGTCGGGTTCATAAATCCGATGTCCCTCGCGGACCGGCTTCCCAACAAAGACTCGGTCCAAGCAAACAACGCGTAACTCATGGGCCGGCCCAAGTACCTAAAAACGACAGGCCAGAAGAGCGATACAAATCTTCGACCGGAAGGCCTGACCAAGGAGGAACAGACGCTCACTCCAGACTCTGGCCCGGTCTCCAGCCCACCTCCGGACGGTCTCTCTGACCGGAAGGCTTGGCCGAGGAGGAACGGCGCCCGCTTCAGACTCCGGCCCACCTCTCCGACCAGAGCGCTCGCTTCAGTCTCTAGCCCGCCTCCGGACGACCTCTCCAACCGGAAGGCCTAGCCAAACACTGCTTCCGACTCCGACCTGCGTCTCCGACCGAGGATGCGCCAAATCCCTGCTCATTGCTCTTCTTCGACTGGCACGATCAGAGCCGACTGGGACCAACCGACCGGGGACGACCGCTCGGTAAGGACCAGGAAACAGACGGAGAAAGTAAGGTAGGGCGCACGAGTCAAACCGCAATACCGGGGACCGTACCCTGTACACCTACCGAAAAAGTACTCTGCGACCTCCCTGGCACGACAGAACCCAAGCAGTGTTGTAGGCGCCGACATTTTCCCCTATAATATTGTGGGCGTCATTAACTCCCATACGGTAAGGCCCCCCCCACATGCCTCTGGGCATCGACAGTGTTGTGGGCGCCGACATTTACCGTATTAGGCGAACATGGTAAAACCCCTTGCATGCCTCCAGGTATCAACAGTGTGGCAGGCGCCGACGACTGTCATACCCGAAGAAGACAACACAACCTCCCATGTGCATGTGACATTCAACAGTATTGTGGCCGCCTACCATCATCCTGTACCCACCGACGTGGGCAACAAGGCTTAGTAGCATACGTACTGTCTCCCTCTCATTTGTAAGGCCATCCTCTTCATCTATAAAAGGGGATGCGCTCTCTCCCAACAGATAAGTTCACTCAGATTCATTAGATCGATCAAGTTCTCTAACAACATAACCACCAGGTTCAAACCACAAGCATACGCTCGAACACTTATCTCATAGCGGGGCTCTCGTCACTCTCGGCCCTTCCGACCGGAGTCCGACCGGACCTCTTGTACCCCCCATCTTTCTCCTTCTCGTTTGTAACCCCACTACAAACTTCGAGCACCTCGGCTCAGGAATAAAGTCACCGACCGATTCAAACTGGACATAGGGCACGTTGCCTGAACCAGTATAAACCCTGTGTCATTGAGTGCTAGGCCACCTCCGATCACAACGTACAACAAAACTACAAATATTTACGTGTTGGTCACTTTCTGCACCGACAGTTGGCGCTGTCCGTGGGGAAGACGTTGTACGTTCAACACTTTTTGGTCATCAGATGGCCCACTTTTTCGCCACCTTTGCCATGGTGGGCTCAAGCGATACTACTCGCTTTGGCTCACTAGAGTTTCCCGCACTCCCACCTGTTGGGATGTGGGTTCCACCCATCTTCGAGCCGTCCCAGGCCTTCCTGTTCGGAAGCCTGGACTTCGTCGCCGGCCGGCTCGGCATACTACACCTCCGCGAGGAGGCACTCGTTCCAGCGCCCATCAGAGGGGCGCCCTCCATCGGCTCCGGGACGCACGACGACTACAATGACGAGGCATCTGCGCTTTATTCTGAGCAAACTCTCTGCTCAAACTCCGCTGTGAGTAATGTACATACCGTTATTTACTCATTATTTACTATCTTCTGTCAATTATCCGGAGGGACTGCGTTGTCCATACCATAACCACCGCACGACCGGTTCCCCTACGGCCTCGCGTCCTCCGCGGACGCATATGCCTGGGGGCTCCGAAAAATGCTGACGCCACCCCCTTTGACATCCGAATTCGTGGGGATGGCGAGCTATGCTCCCACCTGTTTCTACGAACTCCTGGATGACGAGGCTAAGAGCGATGGCTCCAGCATCAGCAACGTGGCGCCTAGCCACCAACTGTCCTGGGAGTGCGCTATGGTGGACGCTCTAGGGCAGCCACCGATAGTTGCGGAGTCTGTGTAGACTCACACCCCTCCGGACCTGCGTGCAGGGGCCCTCGCGCTGGCGCAAGGGCATGCCGAGGAGCTACGACAATGGCGGCAAAACCATCCGCCTCCTGCGTCGGCGCGCTTGGTACAGCACGTTGCGCCCCATGCGCATGACCCGGCCGGCGGCGCTCGGGGTCACGCCCGCCAGGTCCAGCGCGACATCATAAACGATGGGAACGACCGCCCACAATTCACTCGGGCTAGCTAGAACATCGCTGCAGCAGTAATGCTTCTACGCGACATTCCCGAGCTCGTTGACCCCCAGGAGCGGGTAGTCTATCGGAACCTCTGGGCGCTGGTAGAAGCCGCCGCCGTTCAACAAGCGAAAAGCTCCGCGTTGCGACTCCGACACGCGCCTTCTCTCCCCACTGGGGGAGTGGGGACGCGCTAGACGGATCGCTCCATCCGCTCACCACTACAACCGCCAAGCATGGCTCGGGAGACAGCGGCTGCACCACGGTCTGACCTAGCACCTGCTCCACACCGACCGTCGGTACGCGAGCAGCCTGGTTTGCACCAAGACGCTTGCAGTGTCGTCAGCAACCGGCATCACGCCCGGCGTGATGATGACGTCCACCGAGCGACAGTGAGGGCAGGCGACACGGGCCCCGGCCGATCCACCGAGGGGAGCGGTGAAACATGCCCCAGACATGATCACCGGTGAGATGACCGGAGTCCTAGCCCCGAGGGCCCGGGACCACGGGCCTTTGGCCGACGCATCTGGAGAGCACCATTCCCGCAGCACTTCCGATCGCCCACCAACATAGCCAAGTACACCGGGGAGACAAACCCTGGTATTTGGCTCGAAGATTTTCGGCTCGCCTGCCGAGCCAGGGGGGTGAATGATGACCTTTTCATCATTCAGTATCTCCCTATCTGCGTAGGGGAACATGTTCGAGCATGGCTCGAATTCCTCCCGCATGACAGCATCCGTGACTGGGTGGACCTCAAGAGGGTCTTCATCGGAAATTTCTAGGGGACGTATGTCTGCCCTGGTAACTCCTAGGACCTCAAGAGCTACCAGCAGGAGCCCAGCGAGTCCCTGTGGGATTACATCCATAAGTTCTCCCAACAATGCAACTCCCACCTTGATGTCATCGACGCAGACGTCATCAGCGCATTTCTCTCCGGGACGACCTATGAGTCCCTGATCCACAAGCTTGGCTGCCTGAAGCCCCATACCACCCGTGACCTGCTTGACGTCGCCACTAACCATGCCTCTAGCGAGGAGGCAATCGGAGCGGTCTTCGACGGAGGCCGGGACAAAGGTAAGGCCAAGCGCGCGGACCAATACAAGGGCCCCTCCATGCAGAGGGGCAAGAAGAACAAAAAGGACCGGCGCCGACCGGACAACACCGCGTTGGTCGCCACAACTAACCGCACGGCAAGCAGCCCCAATAGGGCCTGCCTGACCACTTCAACAAACTCATGGATAGCCCATGCACCAACCACGCCTACCCCATCAAACACCTCTACTAGGACTGCAAGCTCCTCAAACGTTTCCTCCGACAGGCCGGTGGGCCGAAAGAAGGAGACAGCAAAGAAGCATCAGCCTAGAAAGGAGACGCGGCGGGCAAGGACGGATATGGCTTCCTTGACCCTGAGGAATGCATCATGATCTTTGGTGGATCTGACACCATCTGGACCAAACGCTAGCACAAGGTGCGCTATAGGGAGGCATGCGCCACCGAGACGGCCATCCCCTTCTTCCTCAGTTGGTCAGAATCTATGACCACCTTCGATCAGAGAGACCGTCGCTCCCACGTCGCGAGACCGGGATGCTACTCGCTCGTCATCGACCCCATCGTCGCAAGAAGCGCCTCACCAAGGTGCTGATGGATGGAGGGAGCGGCCTCAACATCCTCTACGTCAACACCCTTGATGTCATGCGCATCCCCCGGTCGGAACTCCGCCCAGCGGGTTCTCCCTTCCATGGGGTGATCCTAGGAGCACAGGCATACCCACTCGGGCAGATCGATCTACCCGTCACGTTCGGCAACCGAGCCAACTTCCGCTCGGTGGTCCTCGCCTTTGAAGTGGTGGACTTCCTAGGGTCCTACCATGCCATCTTGGGGCGGCCATGCTACGCAAAATTCATGGCGATCCCCAACTACACCTACCTCAAGCTAAAGATGCCGGAACCGAACGGCATCATCACGGTGAGCAGCGCCTTCTCGCACGCCTTCACATACGACCGTGAGCATTTTGAGCTCACCACCACGGTCATCAACTTGTCTGAGCTCCTGCAGCTCGGGGAGTCATCAACTCTGGCTGTCCTAGACTGCAACAAACCAACCTCCTCGATGGCCTTCTGCCCGCTCGAGGAAACCAAGGGGGTGGGAATCGACCCCACCGACCCAACCAAGATGGTGCGGATCAAGACCCAGCTCCTGGCCAAATAGGAATGTGAGCTCATCGACTTCCTGCGCGCCAATCGTGATGTCTTCGCATGGTAGCCTTCTGACATGCTGGGCATACCGCGGGAGGTCGCCGAGCACGCACTGCGCCTCATCCTGGGCTCAAAGCCCACCAAGCAGCGCCTGCATCGCTTCAACGACGAGAGGCATAGGGCCATAGGCAAAGAGATCGCCAAACTCCTAGCAGTCGGGTTCATCAGAGAGGTATTCCACTCCGACTAGCTCACCAATCTTGTTCTTGTTAAAAAGAAGAGTGGAAAATGGAGAATGTGCATTGATTATACTGGCCTCAACAAAGCGTGTCCAAAGGATCACTTTCCTTTGCCACGCATAGACCAGATAGTCGACTCCACCTCGGGTTGCGAGATCCTCTCCTTTCTGGATGCCTACTCGGGCTATCACCAGATCACGATGAAAGAGTCCGATCAGCTCGCAACCTCGTTCATTACCCCGTATGGTTCGTACAGCTACGTAACCATGCCTTTCGGCCTAAAGAACGCTGGCGCCACCTACCAAAGGTGCATGCAGCAATGCTTCACTGACCAAATCGACCCGCTCGATCAGCCTGATCAAGCCGAGCGGCCAAAATCAACAATCACCGTCTATGTTGATGACTTAGTGGTCAAAACGGCTCAAGCTTACGACCTGATCGTAAACTTGGCCGCAACATTCGCGAACCTCCGAAGGTTCAACATCAAGCTAAATCCTGAAAAATATGCTTTCGGGGTCCCAAAGGGGAAGCTGCTAGGATACATTGTGTCCGAGCATGGCATCGAGGCCAACCCTAAAAAAATCACGGCCATCTCCAACATGGGCCCCATACTCAACGTCAAGGGCGTGCAAAGGCTCACCGGCTGTCTGGCTACCCTGAGCCGATTCATTTCTCGGTTCAGCAAATGGGGGATGCCACTCTATAAGCTCCTAAAAAAGATGGACACCTACGTCTAGACGGAGGAAGCTCAGTAGGCCTGGAGAGCCTCAAAGCATCCCTAACGTTGGCCTCGATCCTCGTCCCTCCCGAACAGGGAGAACCCCTTCTCCTCTATGTCGCCGCCAGCGACCATGTGGTAAGCGCTGCCCTGATCGTCGAAAGGGAGGAGCCGAGGCACCACCTTAAGGTCCAGCGACCCGTATACTTCGTCAGGGAAGTACTCACCGACCCCAAGGTCCGACACCCCCTGGTGCAGAAACTCCTATACACCGTGCTAATGGCGACCCGGAAACTCCTGCACTACTTCACCGACCATGAAGTCGCGGTCGTCACTTCATACCTGCTCGGGGACATCATCCGCAACCACGACGCCGCGGGATGGATCTCCAAGTGGGCACTCGAACTCATGGGCCACGACATCAGGTACATCCCCCGTACCGCCATTAAATCTTAGGCTCTCATGGATTTTGTCGCCGAATGGACAGAGGTGCAGCTACCGACCCCGGACGTCACCCACGAGTACTAGACAATGTACTTCGACAGGTCCATAATGGCGCCCGGCTCAGGGGCTAGAGTGGTTTTGATCTCCCCAGATGGGAGTGGGCTCTGCTACGCCATCCGCCTCCACTTTTTAGCCTCAAACAACGCCACGGAGTACGAGGCCCTCATCAACGGACTATGCATCACCATCGAGCTCGGTGCTACATGACTCTACGTTCGCGGTGACTCAAAGCTAGTCGTTGATTAGGTCATGAAGGAGTTCTCCTACAAAAGCCCCTCATGGCAGCATACTGCCAAGAGGGGGGATCGAGCTGCATCATGTCCCCCGAAAGGACAATGATGCCGCCGATTTTCTCACAAAATTAGCCACCAGGCGGGATCCATCCCCAAGCAGGGTCTTCATCAATGCCGTCCACGAGCCGTCTGCCCGCATCCTAGAAGGTCCAATCCAGACACACCCCAACACCCGACCGGCGCCCAGGGGCTTCGACCCCAACGCCAAGCCAACGCTCGGGGGCTCCGACCCTAGTACCTCTATGACGACGTCACCGCCAACATCACCGTATTAGCACTCGATCAAACCAACTGGCGAGCACCGCTGCTCGCCTACTTCCTCGATGAGGTTCTCCCACCTGAAAGAACTGAAGCCCGACGTGCCAACACCTTCGTTGCGCTCATTGACAAACTGTACAAATGGAGTCCATCGGGGGTGCTCATGAAATGCATCCCCACCAACCAAGGGAAGCAGCTCCTCCTTGAGGTCCATGCCAGGATTTGCGAACATCACGCGGCCCCAAGGTCGCTGGTCGGAAAAGCCTTTCGCCAAGGTTTTTACTGGCCCACCGAGCTACGAGATGCCGAGGAGGTCGTCCGCAGGTGTGAAGCATGCCAGTTCTACGCTCGGCAAACCCATTTGTCGGCATAGGAGCTCCAAACCATCCCCATCACCTAGCCGTTCGCTGTCTAGGGCCTCGACATGGTGGGACCCCTCAAAAAGGTCCCAAGCGGTTTCACTCACCTACTTGTAGCAGTCAACAAGTTCACCAAGTGGATAGAGGCCAAACCCATCACCAACATCCGATCAGAAGAGGCGGTCAAATTCCTCATCGACATCATTTACCGGTTTGGCATTCCTAAATGCATCATCACTACCAAGGGACTAACTTCACCGAGAAGAAATTCCTGTACTTCAGTGATGGATACGGCATCAGAATCGACTGGACCTCAGTCGGACACCCAAGTACTAATGGTTAGGTCGAGCGTGCCAATGGCATGGTCCTCCAAGGACTCAAGTCATGCATCTTCGACCGACTCAACAAGCACGCCAGACGATGGGTTGCAGAGGTCCCAGCGATCCTCTAGAGCCTAAGAACAACCCCGAACCGATCCACAGGGTTCACACCCTTCTTCCTGGCCTACAGAGCTGAAGCAGTGCTGCCCTCCAACCTCGACCACGATGCCCCAAGAGTGAAGGCTTTCGACCACGACCGAGCCGTGGAGGCTCAGCAAGACGCAGTCGACCTGCTCGAAGAGGACCACGAAACGACCATCATCCGCTCCGCTCGCTACCAGCAAACTCTCCGTAGGTACCATGAAAGGAAGATCAGGGGGAGGATACTCAAAGTCAGTGATCTCATACTCTGGAGGACCCAATCAATGAAGGAAAAACACAAACTCTGTCCACCATGGAAAGGACCCTATACGGTGACCGAATTGATCCGACCGAGCACCTACCGACTAGAGGACAACAACGGCAACGTTCTCACCAACACTTGGAACATTGAATAGCTATGTCATTTTCCCCCTAAATTTGGTCTTACCACTTTTTAGTCAACACTTGCTCCTGTAAAGCACCCCAGCCCAAACAATTTCAGCCCGGGTCGCTCAGGGGTGTCCATGAGGGTACAATACTAAATACTACCTCTCTTTTACAATCACATGGTAACAACTTTGTCCCCGAACAGAAGCGCATTCCATTCATTTGGTTGCCCTACGTAACTTTGTTCTTACTCCTAACCGAATGCACCCCGCCACGACCTACGGTTATGAGCAGTTGAGCCCCACGGGCCAGCCCAGGTTCTTAAAAGTTGTAGCCTACGGAACTAACTGGCAGGTGCGAAAAAGAAATGATAAAAACAAAAGCTATGCTAGGATAAAAAACAAGGAATGAATAGTGGTTCTGTCACAAAAATAGAACTGATGTATTCATTGATACAAAAACTATTCACACGGGGGCTCACCCACGAACTCAACTATTACATTTTCTAACTACTTCTACTCCAAATACTACTGTGGCCGCTCGACGACATCGCCTGACACCAAAGGAGAGACCACGGCACACACCGCCTGACATAACCACCGCCACAAGGGCCCTGTTCAGTTTCGCTCCCTCGACTTTAGTGAGCGCAACGGGTACCTCAAGGAACCTGCCCGGTTCCGCTCCCTCGACTTTAGCGAGCACAACGGGTATCTCAAGGACATCGCACCCATAGATGCTCAGCAAAAGAGCATGGAGCTCCTGACCTTCTCATGCAGTCGAGGTAGCTCCTAGGCAGGCATGTTGCCATCGAGGTATGGCCACCATGGCTGGAAGAGATCTCATCAAACTTTATGAACTGGCCAACCTGAGCAGCTGCAGGCACGGAACCCTCCACCAACACGATCCTAGGCAACTTCCCCTCCAACAAGGCTTGCCCGTTGAAGATCCACCAGAAAGAATTCACACAAAGACCCATCCTGATAAAGGCCTCATAGAAGAATCCACCGCGCCACCTCCTTTGGCAGAAGCCGCCTCTTCTCAGGCAAAGATGGCCAGCACCGCCTCGGGCAGCCTCCAGCTCGACATCACGCTCTGGATTCATGAAAGGGTTTGTAAGTCCTCCCCCTCGCTTACCCTCTCTCTCACTTAGGAATCGCCATGGCATATAGGCACTCTCTGTGAGGAGGAAGAAGGAAAGGCAATAGTTGGAGAACAGGCAAAGGACTACGATGAGAAGCCCTCTCCCTCCCCCTATTTAAGGAGGAAATGCGACAGCTGAAGAGGGGCAAATGATCAAAGTGAAAAACTCTCTCCCTTCCCCCATTCAATGCGGATGGGAAACGATAGGACGCACCCTAACCAATGGGACGCACACTGACTGACAGAACGATGCCTGGTCAGACGGAACAACGCCTGGTCCGACAGGACGTGGCCTGGGTATGGCCCACCACTACCGTACGCCTGGCGTAGAAACCAAAGCATCACCACGCGCAGGCGGCTCTCCGCCTCCCTAGATGGGACTTGGCAAAACCCAAAATGGGATCTCCGCCAGGAGAGACCATCGGGCTTCCTAAGTCAATCGAACGGCTCAGAAAAACACACCGAGAGACAGGTAAGAAGCAAAGGGACGCCCCATGTAGGCCATGCCAACTCCGTCATGAAGGACGAGCACGGGTCCCGGTCGGACATTTCCGATTGGAGCTCTTCAAACCCCGTCACTCGAGTCATCAAGGTAACACTACCGACCCTAGCTATTTCTTTATATATAATCATTCATACATTCATACATGCATTCATTCCATACGCCCATGCCCCTCGGATGATTCAGGCCCTGAATCGCCCGGGGGCTCGGGAACTAAAGCATCGCACATGCGGCGAAATGCATCACAACGCTCCGTGTTGTGTCATGAAGCGGTAGTTGCCTCATTCAACATGAGCAACGATCGAACGGGGTTCGAAGACCGGCCCACGAAGGGCTCAAGGCCGCCCCACGTCAAACAGAGCTAGGGGAGAAAATGCAGATGATCCCCGTGCGGCCCTCACCCAGTCTGCCCCAAAGCAGACAGGGTCATCTCAACCTTCTCGTTCGATCCTAAACCTCTTGCCAAGCCCACAGAATCTCCATCGAGGGGAGGCCAGCAGGCCACCCGGGTGTGGCAGAACCGCCCGAAATAACACGCTTACGGAGGTTCTCGCCTTCCGCTAGACACTAAGCACCCTGAAAGCAAGCTACAGCGGGCGGTATTCGTCGGGCACACCCCAAGGGAGAACCCGAAAGATCCACATTTTTTCCAAGGATCCAATAATGAGAACGAGTTGCAATACAGGTCCATTTCATACATCCGAGTTTCTTAAAAATTACATTATTACATTACCAAATGTCAGAGTGCGGAATGATAAACAACGGAATTTGAAATAAACATCTAGCGATAAGAATAAGGATCCGTCTGAGCCCACCAGAGGAATCCTCCACACAAAGGTACTTCTCATGCATCACCTGCAACAGGGGTAAATAAACCCTGAGTACACAATGTACTCGCAAGACTTATCCGACTAGTGGGAATAATTTCCCGACTCCAAGGAATATGATAAGCTTCATGGTTTGCCGGTTTTCCTTTAGAAAAAAGCAATACTAATAGTGAGTCCTTATTTATGTTATGATTATCAGCCGTATTAAGTTATTATCTATCTAGTCTATATAAGCACATGTTCTACTTTCAAGCAAGAGTTGAGCAATCAGTTCCATTTCTTCTTCTTTCAACTTTCAGTTCTTACTATGATGCTAGAGGTAAGACAAGTCGTACCGACTCAGCGGCGATTCATGAACCAATGTGCCCAGCTGAGTGCCCAAAAAACACATGCCCCTCTTGTACCCCAGGCATAAGCAGGACTAACCCATCACCCTCCTGTCCTGGGTGTCCAGGTCCCTCGTCCAAACTTGGACTCTAAGCCCCCACTCCTAAGTCCTGAACTCAATGCGGTGCAAGGACCTCCACCATCTCCACCTCCAATCAGTCGGTCCAGAAAGAGCCGAATCCATGATAAGATAGCAACAAGTCTTCCCTACGCCCATACCCAAGTATGTGCTCGGGACAAAAAATCTGTGACTTGCCTAGCATCCATTGCAACGACCGGTCTTTAACCGACACGGATAGGGAAAAAGTGTAACCAAGCCATGCCCTATTGGTTGCAAGACACAACCCCTTACACCCTCCAGTACCCAAACCATATCGCTGCCCGGTCACCATTTTCCTGTACACCAATTTTATCATGAGTGATCATATTTATCACCTATTTGCGAGTAACGATAGGTGAAACACCTTGTGTACCACAAACATCTCTTCAACTGCGACACATGAAACACCTTGTGTACCACAGATAAAATCTCAGGAAGCTGGAGACGATAAGCAACGGGGCCACATTGCCTAAAAAATTTGTAAGGACCCACGTATCAGGGAGCTAGCTTGCCATGGATACCAAACCGATGTACTCCTCTCATAGGAGATACCTTGAGGTACACATAATCCCCAACTTTAAACTCCAAAGGCCTTCTTCGCTTGTTTGCATAGGCTTTTTGTCGGCTCTGAGCTGCCTTCGAATGACACTGGATAAGGACAACTTGCTCTCGAGCCTCCTTGATGAATTCTAGCCCAAAGTATCCACGGTCTCCCACTTCAACCCAATTAAGTGGCGTCCGGCATTTCTTCCCATATAGAGCTTCAAATGGTGTCATGCGAATGCTCTCTGGGTAGCTATTATTGTAAGAAAATTCAGCTAACTTCAGGCACCCATCCCACTTCTCAAGAAAAGAAATGGCACAAGCTCTCAACATGTCTTCGAGCACTTGGTTCACCCTTTTGGTTTGGCCATCAATCTGGGGGTGATAGGTTGAACTGCGGAGGAGACTAGTTCCAAGACACTCCTGGAATTGCTCCTAGAAGCAAGAGACAAAAATTGATCCCCTATCGAAGATGATAGTGACGGGAACTCCATGTAGAGTCACAATCTGGTCCAAGTACAACTCGGCATACTGTCTGGCGGAATATTTAGAATTCACTGGGAGGAAATGAGCTGACTTGGTGAGGCGATCCACAATGACCCAAATAGAGTCATAGCCCTTGTATGTGCGGGGTAGACCCACCACAAAGTCCATGGAAATATCTTCCCATTTCTAAACAGGAATGGGCAAGGGCTACAAATATCCTAGAGTACGCATATGATCTGCCTTAACTCTACCACAAGTGTCGCACTCTGCGACGTGCCGGGTGATGTTCTGCTTCATGTTGGACCACCAATACAAGTGGCGTAGATCATGATACATCTTGTTGCTGCCAGGATGAGTAGACAACTTTGAATGATGGGCTTCATTCAAAATCTTCCTTTTCAGCTCCTCATTGGATGGGATCACCAGTCTATCCTTGTATCTCACTACTCCATGCTCATCAACACTAAAGTGAGGGCCACGCCCCTCGGCCATCAATTTTTTGATGTGGGGAATTTCTTTGGGGTCTTGCTTTTGCTCTAGAATAATCTGCTCAAGCAACTCTGAGGTCAAGGCAATGTGAGCCAGCACTTCTGCATGGTTGAGAGACAAGGTTGTTTCCTCAACCTGGCGTGACTTTTGGCTCAAAGCATCTGCCACTACATTGGTCTTTCCTGGGTGATAATGGACTTCCAAGTTGTAATCCTTTATCAATTCTAACCATCTCCTTTGCCTCATATTCAGCTCAGACTGAGTGAAAATATACTTGAGGCTCTTATGATCTATAAAAATATGCACTTTGTTGCCCAACAGATAGTGCCTCCAAATCTTTAGAGTGTGGACCACAGTAGCCTGCTCTAAGTCATGGGTGGGGAAATTCACCTCGTGCTTTTTCAGTTGGCGCGAAGCATAAGCTATCACACGCCCATCTTGCATAAGCACACACCCCAGTCCCATTTTCGAGGCATCACAATATACATCAAAGGGTCGGTCAATATCCGGTTGGGCCAACACAGGGGCAGTGGTCAGAAATGTCTTCAGAGCTTGGAAGGCTTCTTCACAGGATGGGCTCCAATCAAACTTAGCTTCTTTTTGGAGCAGCTTGGTCATTGGCTGGGCTATCTTGGAGAAATCTAGAATGAAACGCCGATAGTACCCCATGAGACCAAGGAACTAACAAATGTGGTGCAAAGATCTAGGAGACTTCTAATCCAACACATCTTGCACCTTGCTGGGATCTACTAAAATGCCATCAGGTGTCAACACATGCCCCAAAAACTACACTCGATCTAACCAAAATTCACACTTGCTGAATTTAGCATAAAGCTTGTGTTCCCTTAGTCGAGACAGTACTATCCGAAGGTGTTGGGCATGCTCTTCATCATTCTTGGAATAAATCAGTATATCATCAGTGAATACTACCACAAACTTATCCAGCTCTGGCATAAAGACTGAGTTCATCAGATACATGAAGAAGGTAGGAGCATTGGTGAGACCCAAGGACATCACTAGGTACTCATACAGCCCATACCTAATAGAAAAAATTGTCTTTGGTATATCATGTGGTCTGATCTTGATCTGATGATAGCCTGATCGGAGGTCTATCTTCGAGAACACCTTGGCACCAGCTAGCTGATCGAACAAAGTACCTATGCGGGGCAAAGGATACTTGTTCTTAACTATTACCGTATTAAGAGGGTGGTAATCCACACACATCCGCAGAGTACCATCCTTCTTCTTTACGAAAATGGCTAGGCAGCCCCATGGTGAAGAACTAGAACGGATGAAACCTTTTTCCATTAACTCTTCCAACTGCTTCTTCATCTCAGCCAATTCCCTTGGAGCCATGCGGTACGAGCGTCGGGAGATAGGAGGAATACCAGGCTCTAGCTCAATGGAGAATTCCACCTCTCTGTCCGGTGGCAACCCAAGAAGATCTTTAGGAAAGACATCTAGGAACTCACATACCATAGGGATATGGGTAAGATTAGGAGAGGCTTCAGCATGGGTAGCAACATGTAAGACTAGATCTGAGGGTACAAGCAGAGACATCCTATCCTTAGAAGAAGGAAGCCATAACTCGACACTTCTCCGTTTCAAATCCAAGACTACCCCATACACCCACAACCAGTTCATTCCAAGAATAGCATCAATGCCTTGCCCAGGCATTACCATGAACTATAGGCAGTAAGTGTGGGTGGCTAATACCAAGCTTACTGTGTCCATTCGGGTATTGATGAACATTTGTGAACCCACAGTACGGATTCTATAGGCATATGATATAGCCATAAGTGGTAAGTTGTGCCGGTCTACAAATCCCATGCTCATAAATGAATGTGATGCACCAGAATTGAACAACACATAGGCTAGATGGGAATCGATGGTAAACATACCAACCATCACCGGTTCATGCTGCAATATCTACTCAGCATTCGTGAAATTCACCTGTCCGGATCGGCTGGGCACCTTCCTCTTGATCATGGTCCATTTGACCAGCCTGGAGTTCGCCGATGGTTGAGCAGACTGAGCTGGCTAGTTCTGGGGACACTCCTGGGCATAGTGGCCATCTTTGCCGCACTTGAAGCAAGCGTCAGGCTTGTTTCCAAATCCCTGGCGAGGTGGGACCTGCTGTCCCTGAGGCTGCTGGGGCTGCAGTGGGTGCATGGTACTGTGTGGAAGAAGTCTGAGAAGTCTGCCGGGGTTGCCGAAACGAAGGCCCGCTTGATGATTGATAGGGCCCCCACCGGACAACCTATACCTTCTGAGTATGAGGGAGGCTAGAAGACCCCGTAGCCACCCGCTTCCTCTTCCACTCTGCCAGGGAATCCCGCTGCAAGCCCTCCATGGTGATGGCAGCGTTCATTAGTGCCCTGAAGGCCTAATAGTTCGCCGTGTACAGCTTCTCCTGAAGGATATAAGAGAGGCCACAAAAGAAGCGGTCCTTCTTCTTCTCATCAGTGTCCACATGAATGCTAGCATACTGGGACAAGTGATTGAACTTATTAACATAATCCATCACTGTCATACTGCCCTGGCGTAGCTCCAGGAACTCAATCAGCTTCCGGTTGATGACACCAGCAGGAATATAGAACTCTCTGAATGCTGTGAACTCCTGCCAGGTTGCCAGATGATCTGGCTACTGCATGGCATGGAAGGTATCCCACCATGCACTTGTGGAACCCAATAGTTGTTGCATTGTAAAGCGCACTTTCTGCTCGTTGGCCACGTTGAGCAACAGAAACTTCTACTCCAGAATGCGAAGCCAGTACTCCGCATCTAGGGGCTTATCTGTCGGTGCGAAAGTCGGCGGGTGGGTCTTGAGGAAATCCTGGTAAGGGGAGGGTCCCTCAGGACGACGGGCACCACCCCCGTTCCCACCATTGCCCTCGTGGCCTCCGCGGGCGAAGCCAGTGACAGCTTGTGCCATTATCTCCATGGCACGGGCTGACTCTCGGTGAGCAGCCAACAGTTCCACCATCATCTCGGCGTGAGTCATCGGAGGCGGCGGTGGTGGTGGAGGAGGAGCCAGAAGTGGAGCCCCATGGCTCTCCCCGTTGGGCTTATGGGCCTGGCCACTCTCGCCATGGCCCTCGCCAAGACCGTGAGCCGCCCCAGTACTGGTGCTCCCGCGTTTGGACCTTAGATTCATCTATAAGAGGTAGGAACCATCCGTTGAGAACATCCTTCCCGATCAGAAGCAGGGGATAGAGAAATGATAGAACATTTAATTAAAGCATTCTTTTAATTAATCCTATCGCTTTACTAATCCAATTATACGTCTAGGGGGATTTTAGTTTAAGCAAAGTGTTATTATCATGATGCATGTATCGTCCTATACATTCACTCAAGCCAGAATATAGCGGCATTCATAAAATTTTCGGCACATTGCACACTCACTTTCCATATACTAAGCGATTCTTACACAACATAAGTTAGTGTACCTGCAGAAAACTGATTAGATAAAACCAGTGCCGCTATCCTAGATAGACCATATTGCTAGGGCTTATACTTATTTAACTAACTTAATCGCATCCTACTTTTCGCAAAACTTTTGTTGGTCAAATTTTTAAGTTTTGAAAAAGAGTGATGAAACTCGTAACCATTATTGGCTCTAGTACCAACTATGGCAGAACCGTCTGAAATAACATGCTTACGGAGGTGCTCGCCTTCCACTAGACACTAAGCACCCTGAAAGCAAGTTACAATAATGAGAGAACCCAAGGGAGAACCCAAAAGATCCACATTTTTCCCAAGGATCCAATAATGAGAACGAGTTACAATATTGGTCCATTTCATACATCCGAGTTTCTTAAAAATTATATTATTACATTACCAAATATCAGAGTGTGGAATGATAAACAACGGAATTTAAAATAAACATCTAGCGATAAGAACGAGGATCCATCTGAGCCCACCAGAGGAATCCTCCACACAAAGGCACTTCTCATGCATCACCTGCAACAGGGGTAAATAAACCCTGAGTACACAATATACTCGCAAGACTTATCTGACTAGTGAGAATAATTTCCTGACTCCAAGGAATATTATAAGCTTCATGGTTTGCTGGTTTTCTTTTAGCAAAAAGCAATACTAATAGTGAGTCCTTATTTATGTTATGATTATCAGACGTATTAAGTTATTATCTATCCAGTCTATATAAGCACATGTTCTACTTTCAAGCAAGAGTTGATCAATCAGTTCTATTTCTTCTTCTTTTAACTTTCAGTTCTTACTACGATGCTAGAGTTAAGACAAGTCGTACTCCCTCGGCGGTGATTCATGAACCAATGTGCTCAGCTGGGTGCCTCAAAAACACACGCCCTGCTTGTACCCCAGGCACTATCAGGACTAACCCATCACCCTCCTATCCTGGGTGTCTAGGTCCCCGTCCAAACTTGGACTTCAAGCCTCCACTCCTGAGTCACGGACTCAGTGCGGTGCAAGGACCTCCACCATCTCCGCCTCCAATCAGTCGGTCTGGAAAGAGCCGGATCCACGATAAGAGAGCAACAAGTCTTCCCTGCGTCCATACCCAAGTATGTGCTTAGGACAAAAGATATGTGCCTTGCCTAGTGTCCATTGCAACGACCGGTCCTTAACCGACACGGATAGGGAAAAAGTGTAACCAAGCCATGCCCTGTTGGCCGCAGGACACAACCCCTTACACCCACCAGTACCCAAACCATATCCCTGCCCGGTCACCATTTTCCTGTCCACCAATTTTATCATGAGTGATCATATTTATCACCTATTTGCGACTAACGGCAGGTTACTCACGCTACCGATATCCTGAGCATAGCAGCTACTCGACCTATACTAGTAGGACTCATGGGTGGATATATTTATGCACATAGTTTTCATAAAATGTCTGTAACATAAATGCGCAACACACATATATATCCAGTTATTATTCAAAATAAGGGTTATGCACTAGGGCTTGCCTTGGGCATGCGGGGTGTCAGCAAAGTCAGCAACTGATGGCTCGGGACTCCCTCATGCACGAGAACCTCCTCCTCGTACTCCTCGATCACCTCCTCATACTCCTACTCGCCCTTAGTCATGAACTCTACCAACTCATTATCTACATGCATGAAATGATGATGCAGTGCTTAGTAATACGGCAACAGCAACTCTTAAAATAAGAATACATCTACCAAGCTACTAAGCTAACTCTAATGACTAATACGCAAAGTTACCTATTATTTCCACTAAACAAGTATGAAACATTTCATGTATTATCTTAGCAACTAAAGGCATCTTTATTGTCAATATCAATCTACTATATATATGATAAAACAAGGTGCACTAGCTACCATATTTATCAACCTATTCTAAGGCTACAAAAATTACAGTGAGCACATAATAATACAATAAACCTATCGTAAAATATTTTTAGGGCTAGCACTTCTACCAATGCATCATAAAAATTCATTCTCTAAATAACCATAATAATAATACATATTTTGAAATAATAAAGTAACCCTAAAGGTATCACTGAACTATACGAACTAATTACACTAACAGATAGATCATGAATTTAGGAATCTAACAAAATTTATTTCACAATAAATAAATAAATTCAAATGAGCTCTAGAGATGAAGAAAATGATATGGATGGGTGGAGCGTGATTTTAGATGAATTTAGGAAAAAGAATCAATAGAATCGGAGTTCGTATGAGGGAGATATTGATTGCGCAAGGTGGCCACTAATTAATCACGTAAAGGGTGATTAAAGAAAGCGATTAATGGCACTTGACAAACTGGTCACGTGTTTGGATTTCACGTGATGGGCTTGAGTGGGTCTTTGGTCCTTCAACGTGTCAACTGGGTTGGCATTAAAGAGTGCACATGTGCTGATTGGATTAAGAAGGGAGAAGGAGACCGTAGGTCAAGGAAATAATAGAGAAGGAGGAGGGGATTTTTGCAGGCTGGCTACCTCGGCCGATTGCAGCTCGGGGAGGGAGGTTGATGGAGCGCAGCTTTCTCAGGCAAGAACACAGGAACTCAATTTGGGGAGTAAGATGGTGAGCGGCGGAGCGCAGCTCTGGAGCTCGGCGTGATGGGAGGGTTGCGCGGCGTGTCCTTTATAGGCAGGAGACGTGGGGCTGGAGGTGGAGCTAGCACTGGGAAAACGCCTGGCGTGCGCGACACACTATGGTAGCGGCAGCGCGACGTGCGCTGATAATTTTGCAAGGCGATTAGCAAGTGAAGTAAAGACGTGGGTGATTAGAACAACGAGAGAGGACAGTGGCGCGTCGCGAGATTGATGGAGATATAAATCTTGCCAAGTGGTATGCTAATAATTAGTGAATGACAATAATTTGTCATTTGACTTTGTGGCTATGGAGCTCTCACATGGAGAGAGATGACGTGCTGGAAGGGCAACTTGGACTTCACGACGCTTGTTGGACGTGATGACCGGGTGGATCCTAGTGAATGCTATTTGGGTACATTAGTGTGGGTCTACAAATAATGGATGACACGCAAATTTCTACGAGCTGTTGCGGTCGGTCATCTTCGTTTGCTGAAGAGCACATGCAACATGCTAGAGGCTGCTGCCTAACTCGCCATTCATGACACGGCGAAGTAATGACACTATGGCGAAACTTGCCAGTGAAGGGTACTGCAAGCGTGCTACGCGGGCTTGCTCTATGAGTGTGCTGAGGGCGTGCTCCGGGGATCAAGAAGGAGATGAAATAGTGAGAGATGGAGTTGGATCAGGATGACAATAGTGAGTTGAGCTGTGCTAGAGAGTATTTGGACAAGGAATAAATTAGAGCTCAAATTGAGAATTAGTGCAACAAAATTTAATTTCTCATTTTACCACATGCAATAATACATAAACATGATGCTCATGACATGGTTTTAGCAAAAACTATACAGTGTAACACCGGGAGTGTTACATCGGGTCGGTCTTCGGAGCGACCCAAGCATCTGCCGGGTTACAGGTAAAGGTGCAGTGGAAAGTCATAAGAGGGCTATGCCGACCCCGTCATGAACGACGGACCCGGATTCCACTCGATCATACCCGTTAGCGAGCTCACCGAGCGCGTCACTCAAGCCCGAGCGATCGAGGCAAGCGACAAAGCTCAGCCCCTCCAGTTGTGAGAAATCGAGGACGGGGTAACGCACACAACTCAAACCGACCCCTACCAAAGCCCAACGGGGCTCCGGGGCTCAAGACACCCAATACACCTGGGTCTGTGACCCTAAACTCGCCCCATCCCTCGGCTACGCTTCGACTGCACACCAAACACCTAGGTCTGCAACCTCGAACTCGCCCCATCCCTCAGCTACGCTTCAACTGCACACAAAACACCTAGGTCTGCAACCCCAAACTCGTCCCATCCCTTGGCTACACTTCAACTACACACCAAAATGCCTGGGTCTACGACCCCGAACTCGCCCCATCAGGATCCAAGACTCCGACTCGCCTGATCCCACGGCGCGCACCGATGCCAGGATCCATGAGCTTCATCTTGTCCGATCCCTAAACTAACTACCTTGATCCCACAGCGCGCATCGACGCCAGGATCCATGAGCTCTGTCTCGTCTGATCCCTAAACTAACTACCTCGATCCCATGGCGTGCACTGACGCTAGGATCCACGACTCCGCCTCGCTCGATCCCACGGCGCGCACCAACGCTAGGATCCGCGAGCTTCGTCTCGCCCGATCCCTAAAACTAAACCGCCTCAGCTGCGCAATGAAGCATTGGTTAAAACAACTCTGTCTCGATTAAAAAACACGCGCACACGCCCACTGACAAAACCCCCCCCCCAGACGATTCCGCCTGAACCGTCCGGAGGTTCGGGGGCTACACCCGTGGGTGCGTTCGCGTGCACCCGCTGACGAAACGAAAACCTCCCCCGCTGGCAACATGAAAAACCCCCCAGACGATTCTACCCGAATCGCCCTGGGGCTTAGGGCTACACCCACGGGTGCGCTCGCGCGCACCCACCGTCAAAACAAAAATCCCCCAGATGATTCTACCCGAATCGCCTGGGGGCTCGGGGGCTCCTATCGGGTTCATAAACCCGGAGTCCCTCGTGGACCGGCTTCCCGACGAAGGCTCGGCCCAAGCAGACAACGCGCAACTCATGGGCCGGCCCAAGTACCTAAAAATAACATGCCAGAAGGGCGATCCAAATCTCCGACCAGAAAGCCTAGCCAAGGAGAAACAGGCGCCCGCTCTAGACTCTAGCCCACCTCTCCAAACCGGAGTGCTCGCTCTGGTCTCTAGCCCGCCTCCGGACGGTCTCTCCGATCGGAAGGCCTGGCCGAGGAGGAATGGCTCCCGCTTCAGACTCCGGCCCACCTCTCCGACCGGAGCGCTCGCTTCGGTCTCCAGCCCGCCTCTAGATGACCTCTTTGACTGGAAGGCCTGGCCAAACACCGCTTCTGACTCCGACCCACATCTCCGACCAGGGATGCGCTAAACCCCTGCTCATTGCTCTTCTCCGACTGGCGCGATCAGAGCCGATTAGGACCAACCGACCGGGGACGCCCGCTCAGTAAGGACCAGGAAATGGATGGAGAAAGTAAGGAAGGGCGCACGAGTCAAACCGTAATACCAGAGACAGTACCCTGTACACCTGCAGAAACAGTACTCTGTGACCTTCCTGGCATGATAGAACCCAAGCAGTGTTGTAGGCGTCGACATTTTCCCTGACAACATTGTGGGCGCCATTAACTCCCATACGGTAAGGCTCCCCCCCACATGCCTCTGGGCATCGATAGTGTTGTGGGCGCCGGCATTTACCATACCAGGCGAATATGGTAAAACCCCTTGCATGCCTCCAGGTATCAACAGTGTGGTAGGCGCCGACGACTGCCATACCCGAAGAAGACAACACAACCTCCCACATGCATCTGACATTCAACAGTATTATGGGCGCCTACCATCATCCTATACCTGCCAGCATGGGCAACAAGGCTTAGTAGCATATGTACTCTCTCCCTCTCACTTGTAAGGCCATCCCCTTCATCTATAAAAGGGGATACGCTCTCTCCCAACAGATAAGTTCACTCAGATTCATTAGATCGATGAAGTTCTCTAGCACATAACAACAGAACCACCAGGTTCAAACCACAAGCATACGCTCAAACACTTAGCTCATAGCGGGGCTCCCGTCACTCTCGGCCCTTCCGATCGGAGTCCAACCGGAACTCTTGTACCCCCCCCCATCTTTCTCATTTCTCGTTTGTAACCCCACTGCAAACTTTGAGCACCTGGGCTCAGGAATAAAGTCACCGACCAACTCAAACTGGACGTAGGACATGTTGCCTGAACCAGTATAAACCCTGTGTCATTGAGTGCTAGACCACCTCCGATCACAATGTATGACAAAACTACAAATATTTACGTGTTGGTCACTTTCTGCACCGACACTATGCATAGACACAAGCAAACATGCCAAGCAATCAAGAGTGGAGCCGTAGACATGAGAGCGGACGGGGACAGAAACCTCAACACTCTGGTCTGGTGCCTAGATGCGACATAGTACACGGTGGCCACCGTGGTGACCGTGCTCATCGTCATCGTTGTTGCCTTGAGGGATGCTCCGTGTACTCAGACTCCGCAACAAGCGAACAAGGTGGTGATCTTGTAGCTCAACCTCCGACCAGAGAACCCCCATGCATCGAGTCCGAGCCAGGCGGCGAGGCCATGCTGCAACAAATGGCCTACTTCGATGTTTGATCTATTGTACACGAGGCACGGCGGTGGCTGTGGTGGTTCCTAGTTCCCACCCATGGAGGCACGACGGGAGTGTGAACAACCACAACGCAGGAGGTGTCTGGCGGGCGTGACGGCAGCAGAGTGCGCTGCAATGTGCTATTATTTTCTGTTTGCGGTGGTAGAGTTCGTCATCCTCGTGGCCATGCGCGTGCCCACCATTGTCCGTGAAGCAAAAAGCACGAGGGAAGGGATATATTAATAAGACAACAGAGAACAGGAGGGGCTAAGTACAAAAATACATGCCATGTTGGTGTGACACGTCAGCGAGAAATGCATATGTGGCTGGTGTGGACCTACGATGCACAATTTAACAAGTTCAGGGACCCAGAAATGTGTTTTAAAAATTTATGGACCTAAGTGACACCCCTTGACAAGTTCAGGGACCGCTCATGCATTTAACTCTTTTCTAATTAATCTTTTGTAAGCTCATGGGCTTCCTATTAATGCAATGTTTATCTATATCTATATATATCTAATATTATTAAAAATAGAAAGGCTACATCCGTCTGTCCGTCCATCTCTGTGCCCCGTCCATGACCGGGACTTACTACTACCCATACAAATACGAGTCAGATCACCATGCATCTAACCATGGCATGGAGTCTGATTACATGATGTATTGGAATATATGACGTTGCACGGAGTCTAATTCTACGATATATTGAAATAGATGACACAATTGTTATATAAATCCCACTACAGCTCATATACCCTTCTATGACATTTCATTTATGTCATCATAATATCTAAAATTTATGTCATGGTTCAACATCTATGATGTTTGTGTGACAAAAATACGTACGCCATCTATCATGTGTCTCTAACCATATTATGTGATGTTTACTTATTTTGCGTCACAAATCTATGACATTCCTTTATACATCCCAACTTCATAGACATGTTGTAGAGTCGAGATGGCGGACTAGAGGGATGGTGAATAATCCTTTCTAAAATTAATCGTACCGGCTAACCGAACAAATGCAGAATTAAAACTAATGGTTTAGCCAAGACTACACCCCTCTATCTAAGTTCACAAGCACCCTATAAAGATCCTAATTAGACAACAAAGGTGTCAGGCTAGCGAGAGCTCACCTAATCAATTCTAGGAGCAAGGTCACACAAACTTATGTCACTAGTACTTCAAGCAACGGGGGAGCTCCTACACGTGCTAGTAAGCAAAAGCACAAAACCACCTAAGCTCACTAACAATGCTCAATAACAAGGCTACACAAGCCAAATTATAGAACACAAATTACTTAGCTACACAAACTAAGCAATGTGATTAACAAGGTTACTCAAACCGAAATAGTCATGCAAGGGAGCTACTTCTATGCTACACAAACAAGAAGATAACTAGCAAGCTACACAAGCTAACTAATTACAAGAGCAGCTACACAAGCACAATAAATGTGAAAGTAATTACAAGCTTGTGTAAGGGGATTGCAAACTAACGGGAAGAGGATGACACGGTGATTTTTATCCCAAGATTCACTTGGTTGCCACCAAGTTAGTCCCCGTTGTGTCGACCACTCACTTGGAGGCTCGGCGGCTAATTAGCATCACCTGCCAAGCCCACACGTTAGGCACCGCAAGAACCTACCCACAAGTGAGGGTAGCTCAATGACACGCTCTACTAGTGTTGCTCTTCGTGGCTCCCACGGGGTGAGCACGGTACCCCTCACAAATCTTTCTCCAAAGCACCGCACAATCTTCTTGCGTGCTTCACGATGAAGAACTTGCCACCAAGCCATCTAGGAGGTGGCAACCTTCAAGAGTAACAAACACTACCGGCTTGCAACTCGATCACATAGTGCCACTCGATATAATCTCACAATGCAACACACTAGAATCACTCACTCGCAATCGATTCGCATTCTTGCAAGCACAAGTTAGTTAGAGGTCATCCAAGCACTCTACACAAGCCACATAGGCGTGAGGGTGCTCAGCTACTAGCCCAAGGATGGCTAGTGCTTGGTTTTATAGCCCCCAAATGAATAGAGATGTTATACCCCTTCACTAGGCTCGCTGCAGGATGATCGGACGTGCCGGTCGTGATGATTGAATGCGCCAGGCCCTACGTCCGGTCGTGGGATCCTCGCCACGCATCATAGCTTTGAACATGCGCCACTCGATCCCAACAGCTACTTCTCCCATGCGCGCCTCAGCAAAGATCGGACGCACCAAAGCGAGGACCGGACGTAGCCACCTAGCGTCAGATCACGTGAGCCTGCACACCGCACCAGCAACGACCGGACGCTGTGCACAATGACCTAACTCGCACCCACGTGGAGTCCGATCGACTCCAGAGAGGGTCTAGAGAAGGAATTTCGTGACCGGACATATCTGTTCGTGGGTGACCGGACACGTCCTAGGGTCCGGTCCTCTCTGCCCAACACTAGCATGCCAGAATGCCGCCATGTCAGTAGGACCGGATGCAGGAACTGCGTGTCCAGTCACGTGCCTGCGCCAGAGTCCGGTCATCAAACCGAGACCTGGCCTCTCTGCTGAAAGTGACCGGACGCACCGCCTTAGAGTTCGGTCACTACGGGACCAGAGTCCAGTTATTGAAAGCAGCACCTCCTCTTCACCAAGTTGATCCACTTCAACTCCAACAACTTCTCCTTTGTAAATATGCCAACACCACCAAGTGTACACCACCATGTGTATGTGTGTTAGCATTTCACAAATATTTTTCAAAGGATTAGTCACTCAATTCACCACACCACTTGATCCTAGCAACAACGCAAAGTTAGATCGCTCAAGTGGCTCTAGATGACCGATATGCGAACAAGTTTGCCCCTTTTGATAGTACGCCATATATCCTAAATCCAGTCATAAACTTCTCTACACACCTATGACCAGTAAAATGAAATACTCTATGGTTATACCTTTTCCTTGCTCATTCCATTCTATCTCCTACAATGTCGATGCAACACATGCACCAACATTATCACAAATGATATGATCTACTTCATATCATCACGTACCGTATTGGTTCATCGATCTTGACTTTACTTGCTCTTTACCGTTACTTTGGTCCATTGGCACCAAGTTATCACTCAACTTGCCCTTCACACTTACAACCGGTCCATCAAGCCAAGTCTTGTCCTGATCTTCTCCACCTTAGTCAAATGACTCAATGTCATGTCTCATATGCAATGAGCTCCTTCATCACATGTGTGAGCATTGCAACAAATCTAAGCCATCTTCACCATCATAGCATGAGTTGCTCACACAAGTGTACCTGTGGACTAATCACCTGTGTATCTCATATTTAAACACATTAGCCCACCTGGGTTGTCACTCAATTACCAAAACCAAACAAGGACCTTTCACATGCCACATAGGCAAAATCAATATTTTTCTAAATGGTAAACAGTACATGGTCGATAAGGCCTTGGGTAGCGTTTTGACTGTAGGCGTGTACATAGTTTTACATGGATTACACATTTTTGTACTATATTTGTTAAAATAACTATAATTACATGTATAAGTAATCATATATCGATGTATTCCTACAACATAATAAATAATACAAAATTACACAGCAACTGTTAGTCCAATTTTGTAGCTAGCAACTTGCAAACAAACTAACACAAACAAAAATAGATGCGAGAGGTGTAGGCTATGGGTTTTGGTCATCAACAGTTTACCGTAACCGCATAGCGATGTAACTAGTTATTTTACTCCTGCTTAATGAAAATCGTGCCACGGCATGATCGCGAAAAAATAAACAAAATAGATAGCAATTATACATGGTTGATAAATAGCCCATTAAAGCATCCAACACAATTTATCGCAAAAGGATAACTCTAACAAGCAACAAACATGCACACACACACACACACACACACACACACACACACTCAATTTTCACTTCTCACAAAGATGATAGGTTAACAACACAATTCAAAGTTCTCACAAAATGACACAGTTCTCAGATCAGTTTCCACACGCATATCATCATAGACACATAGTTCTAGTCATACACACACATAAATACATAGTTCGCACGATCATATATCAACATCTAAAAGTTCTTAAGCATGTTTAGTAAAGATAAATTGACTAAGTGATAGAGTGGTTCATGAAAAGTCCCAAGGCCTCAAGCTCAATCATCATTTGTTGTGTCTTGATCCTGCTCATAACCAGTGACCATTTCTTCTTGATCGGACTCAAACTCAATTTATTCCTCCTCATTTGTTAGCTCTTCAAGTTCAGATTGGACATCCTCTTCAATCTGTCTTAGCTAAGCCAACCTTGTGCTCCGACACACTTTTGTGATCTCCTTAGACCCACATGTATCTTCAATTTACTACCATGACAACTCTATAACAATCTCAACATCAGAGTTATCATCTCCACCATAAACCATCCACCCTTGGGCACAAGCCACATTTGTTTCTACTAGAGGATCTACTTTGTTGTTCTTTGCCTTAGATTTTGTCTTTGGATGAAGGTTATTGAATCGAATGAAGACAAATTGCTCAACTCTCTCACAAGTGAGCCAGTTTCTTTTCTAGGTATGAATCTACAAATTTTAGATCCATAAGTGCACTTAATTATTATACTGTTGCACAAAACACAAATGATCATAGTTCACAACTAATTAAGATTTAGAGACTTAGTGACGTACCCCATCAAAGCAACTCCAATTTCTTTCACAGCCCGAGGAACTTGAAGTCAAAGAGAGGATCCTTATAGCCATCTTTTTATAGGGTGAAACTTATGTTCCATGAAGTTCTTAAGCATGTTTAGTAAATATAAATTGACTAAATGATAGAATGGTTCATGAAAAGGCCCAAGGCCTCAAGCTCAATCATTATTTGTTATGTCTTGTCTTTATAGTGTATTTCAGATCTGAAATACACTACAAACTTGCATACTTGGGTAGAAATTATAATCTTTATAGTCAACCATTGCTATAGGTTTTAGAGTCCCAGCCTGGTCTATATTCCCTAGGCCCACAATGATCTCTTCTTGGCCTTCACAATCTCTTCATAAATAAAATCCATTGATGGCTTCACATCCCCATCAACCATGAGAAGTACTTTGACCAATGGCTCAAATACTCTCAAACAAAGAGCAAACACCACCCAAAATTTAGGTTTCACCAAAGTGGTTGTGTCCTGCACACCTTTTGGGCTCTTCTTCACATGGCTGATTCTCTCCTATTCCTCACTTTGAGACATTGATCTTAGCTCATTTTTTCTCATACAAGCTTTGCAAGGTGAGAAAAGAGGAAGCAAATCTGGTCACACTTAGCCTAATGATGTCTCTTTTTCATGAATTTCCTCACCAAAGCCGTTTATGGTGTGCATAGATAAAGATTGTCAATGCCTTTGCTTGATCAATTATGATCTTGAACCTTTTCAATTTCCCAATGTCTTCAAGCATCAAATTGAATGTATGTGTTGCACATGAGCTCCAAAATATATATTGGGCCTCTTCAGTCTTCACATACAATAGGCCCTTTGCGGCATTATCCGTGACTACTTGCACCACCTTTTCAACACCTAATTTCTCAATACAACTATCCGCATACTCAAAGATAAATTCTCCGGTATATGGGACTCTACTGAGGCATCCTTTGATTCTAAAAAACTTGTACCAATGCTGCAATTGACACACATATTCATTATGCTTCTCCTCTTTTGATTTATCCACGCATTAGTCATAATGGAGCACCCATTTTTTTGGCCCAATCTTGTTCTTGTCGCTTCAGTGATTTCTTTGTGTCTTCTACTTCCTCATGCAATAATTTCTCTCATAGTTCATGCTAATTTGGTTTGTGTCCACTAGGGCCAAAGTGGCCAACAACTTCTAGCAATTGGTCAAACTCTTAATTGTTGATGGCATGGAAATGTATTCCTAAAATTTACAACAATTAAAGGTTAGAAAATTAAACAAATAGTTCAGCAATGTTAGGACTCCAGAAATTTACAACATTTAATTAATTAATGGAGTAATGGACCAGCTTATTACCATGCACATACACCCCATCTTGCATATATCTCTTCAAGCTATGCATTCTCTCTTTCATAGTGCTTCAGTGGGTTTTTTTGCCTCACCAGCTTTGTGTTGCTCAATGAGCTAGGATCCATAGGCAATGTAAACTTATCAATAGGCCCCAACTTGTGTTTCGTCGATTCTCCAACATCATCAAGCCCTTCACCATTGATGGTGGTATCTTCAACATCTGGCCCGTCATCAAGGATCACAACATCTCTCACATCTTGCTTCTCTTCATCCCTTGCCTTCTTAGCTATCTTTGATTCATCAATGGCTCTCTTACACTTTTCTTTGCCTTAGGCGTTAAGTGGTGGCAAGCTTTAAACTCACCACAAATCCTAGCAATATGCTCCTTTGGCCTATATATCCACACTCTCAAGACAAGTTGGCACAACTTGCCCTTGAATTACATTCAGGTTGTTAAGATCCACCAAAACTCCACACTCCCACCTAGTGTCACTTGAGTTTCTCTTGAGGCTACTACTTGGGTTTGTGGAAGGAACAGATGTAACTGAAGATATCCTAGAAAACCAGCATAGCATGAACTACCAGCTACAAGCGGAGCACAAGGTAGAAGAACATTCATGTAAGGTACATAACTGAGCCATTGCCATAACAAGTTTGTAACCACATATGACATAATAAAACCATTTATCTACTTATCTCAGACTTCAGTTAGTACTCAGTACCAAAATTACGACTAACCTAAGTTAGCTTAGTCAGTCAGTACCAAAATTATACAACCAAAGAATGCCAAATTGTGGATAGGTATATTCTATCGACGTGGCAAGTACACATTGGTTCTGAGCATTTTAGGCCTGGCCCATTGTCCTTAATGGATAGGGTTTGGATAACAAATCACGAGATAAAATTTTGTGTTATCGTGTGCTTGTAACGTGATAATGTACTCAGCTATAATCTAATATAATTCTTCTTTCGTCTCAAAAAAAAAACTGAACATGATCCTTTATTTTAATAGAAAGGTCCACTTAGTCATGGACCCGACCTAAAAACAGGCCCGTGACTGTAGACACTGCTGACCATAAATTTTCGGCCCAAAATAAACCGTGTTTTTTTTAATCCAGCCTGCAAAATGCAAGTTCTAGTACACACTCGGCTTTGCAGTGTGGGAAGCGAGGCGGGGGCGGCCTAGCCTGAAGAACAGAAGAACCCGGACTCGACTCGAGCGCTCCGAAGCGAACCACCGCCGATCTGCTCCTCCTGGCCCTCCTCCGTGCGCTGCGCAGGCATGAGGCTCCTCCTCGTCGGCGCCCTCCTCCTCTGCGCCGCCGCGGCGGTGGAGTCCAAACCGCCCCTCGACACCCTGGGAATACCCCCGCAAGGTTCAACCGGATCTGTCCACGCCCGCTCAGCTATCTTTTTTCCATCTTTCTCTGTTGCGTTCCGTTGATCTGGTTCTTGATTTGACGTTTCTGGGGGTTGCAGATGAGGCGTACTACAGAGGCGGCGTGATCAAATGCAGGGACGGATCGGGCAGGTTCTCCAGGGACCAGCTCAACGACGACTTCTGCGACTGCCCCGACGGCACCGACGAGCCTGGTACTGCCTCATTCTCCTTGCCTGAAAGGATTTCTCTATTCTGGGCTTGATATCCATGGGGTTACTGTGGAGGCTCTAGTTGCTAGTTTTAAATTGCGAGATTTAGGATCTATCATGTAAATTTGTGTGTGTGTGTGTGTGTGTGTGTGTGTGTGTGTGTGTGTCGTGACACCACTATGTGTTTGTTTGAGTTGGTGTTGGAACTGTGACAGAACAGTTATGTAGCTGAATAATTATGTCTCTTGCATGCAGGGACATCTGCGTGCCCCGAGGCAAAATTCTACTGCAAGAATTCAGGCCACACTCCAGTCACGATCTTCTCGTCACGAGTGAATGACGGCATTTGTGGTAAGAGTGCCATAATTGTTGGCATTGTTCGTTTCATTGCTTACTTGTTTTTGTTAAATAAAGATGCGTGTGCAAGTTACAGACTGTGAAAGTCGTTGGGGCTCTTGTTTCTAGTGTTGCGGCGCTTTTGGTGACATCCCACTAGGCTTCTCTAATTCTCTGTATTTGTTCCTTCCCTCCTTCTAGATTGCTGTGATGGGAGTGATGAATATGACAGCAATGTCACCTGTAAGAACACTTGCTGGGAGGCTGGCAAGGTGGCAAGGGAGAAATTGAAGAAGAAAGTCGCTACATACAAAAATGGTGTTGTTATTCGGAAACAGGAAGTTGAAAGGGCGAAAGAGGCTTTTGCTAATGACGAAGCGGAGTTAGCAAAATTGAAGGGTGAAGAGAAAATACTCCAAGGACTTGTTGACAAACTCAAAGGTTAGGTCTTTGTATTCATTGGTCTTGAGCCATCTGTCAAAGAGTGGTATATGGAACAAATGCTTGGTTTTTGTAGCTTTTGTTGTTGAAATAAGTCTTTCCATCTATGTAGAGCAAAAGAGATTAATAGAGAAGGCAGAGGAAGAAGAGCGTTTAAGAAAAGAGAAGGAAGAAAAGAGAATAAAAGAAAAAGCTGAAAAGCAAGCTACTGTTGAAAAGGGAGCACCTGATGCCTCTCAGGATGTAGATTCTAAGGAAACTCAGGACCATGTGCAAGAAGATGAAAACAAGGTTGGCATTTCATTCTGTTTTATAGTTGCCTTCCTATCCACCTTTAATTTTGCTGATTACTCTTACCTCAGTTTGAAAATTATATCTTCCTTCTCTGTGACATTAAATAATGGCCTTCAGTTGGGTGATAGGCTGTTAGGATGCTGAGCATGTCTAACACAAATTTAGTGTTATGCTTATTATACATCAAACAACTGTATGCATTTAAGTGTCAAACCATTTACATTAGTAATCAAGAACCCGTACTTGGTTTAGCTTCATGATTCCCTTATCATTCGTTATTCCATTAAAACAATAACACCTTAAATTGTTACCTTATTTTGAAGCTCCCCATGTGCTCTGGACACTGTTATTTTCATTATTCTTGTTTAGTATCTTGTGGAATGCTCCATTACTGTGAAACATAGAGATTACAACCATTGTGTATTGCAGTAATCTGAAATGTAGATGTTTACTTGGCAGCTTGTATAGTTCAACTGCAATATATAGATATTTTATATTACTTCATTTTATTTGTTGAACATAGGTAGCTGAACAGCATGATGGACATGCAACGGACCATGATAATCATGTAACAGAAAGCGGGGCATCTGCTGAGCAGGTATATTTGAGCTTTGGTATTACAAAATCAACAGTCTGATTGCTAGCATGTCTTGTGAAGATTGACCAATAATATATTTTGGGCTGATATATTACAGCATGGTTCCGTAAGTAAAGATGGTATTAGTGCTGAAACTGGAACTGTAGATGAATTGCCACAGAAGGAGTCTGCAGCACCTACCTTAGAGAAAGTTATATATTAACCACATTTCAGATTGCTCATCATTTCCCTTTTTTATTCAATGTGTCATGTTCTATTATAGAATTCATAGAGATTAGTTTGGTGGTCTTTTCCCATCTAAGAATTAAACCCCTATAAAGAACACTTTACTTCCTATCTTATAACAATATTGTCACATTACTTTATTTTGAACTGTTTACCGTCTTAGTGCTATGCTCTCATCTTTCAGACATTATTTTGATTCTGAGAGCAACCATAAAAACTAGCTGATTTTTGTGGTCTGAATTCTAATTCCTGTAATCATGCATCCTTCTAATTATGTGTGGTCATTATAATTAATCTACTTAGACGCAAGTTGCTTTAACCAGTCAAAGCTTGAAAATGAGATATGGCTATTCTTTGTAGCAACTTATTTCTAGCAATATATATTGATTTCATGTCTAAGGGTGGTGTAATCCTTTTACTCTCAGTTAGCAAATCCTATTGAGTATCTTCAAATGCTTAGTTATGTTGTCTAGATCCTGGTATCTCAGAGAATACATCTGTTCCAGCACTTAGTGTTTGCACATCATCATTCTTCAGTTACACTTGATCAAGATTTGTTAACACTTAATAGAGACAGTATTATTGCTATTACTTATACTGGCATGACACAAACAGCAACATAGTATGATTTGCTCCAGCGATAATTCGTATTATTGTTTTTGGAGTGCACCACAGTATATGAAGCATTGTCTTGGTGAATTTCAGGATCTTAGCTCTGACAATCCTGAGGGTTTATCAAGGGAAGAGTTAGGTCGAATGGTAGCTTCTCGTTGGACTGGAGAAAGTGTAAATGAGGTTAGTAAAGATGATAAGAAGGGGCATGAAGATGAGCAAGAAATACCAGAACCTGCAGAAGAAGCACTTGAAGATGAATTAGAAATCCCAGAACCTGCTGAAGAAAATTATGGTGGTTATCATTCAGAAGTTGAGGATGACAGGCATAAATATGAAGATGAAGAGTTTGATCATGAGTCAGAAGATGAATATGTTGATGACCATGATGACCATGTTGAGTCCTATAGATCTGATGATGACCAGAAAGGTGATCACCATTCAGGTAGTGTAATATGACACTACTACTATTCTTGTTCTGTTTATGTTGTTTTGATTTGTTAATATTTATTTGCTATTTCAGATTTAACTGAGCCAGGACATGCATCGTGGTTGGACAAAATTCAGCAGACTGTACAAAATGTTTTCCAAAAATTCAACTTTTTTAAGACCCCTGTAGATTTGTCAGGTAATTTGTATATGCTGGTTTCCAATCAGCCGGTCCTTCATGGGTCATGAGGGGATGCTATAACATTTGCATATCTACCTTTTTAGAGGCTTCTCGTGTTCGTAAGGAGTATGATGATGCTAGCTCAAAGCTTTCAAAAATTCAATCTAAGATATCCAGTCTAGCTGAGAAGCTCAAACATGATTTTGGTAAGTGTCATTTGAAACTCCGTTCACAGTGTGATTGGGTGCTATATTGAATTTCTATAATTTGTACTTTACACCTAAAGTTGTTTCTGTTTGTCAGATGTAATTTTCCCTTTTGCAAAAGCTCCCCATTGTCATGTTCTTCCATAGACTGACAATTGTTGAAATTCTGGTGGATAAGCTGCCACCAAAACACCTAAAGAACAACCATCAAAAGATTTGACGTAATGCCTCCAAGATAAAATAAAGAACATCCGTTTCTAATTTCTGTTGACTATATTTGTTGGTCTATGAGCTGAGAATCCTTGAGTCACAGAATTAACCTTTGCATTCCAAATACCTTCTGTACATCTTTACCTTTGAACTGTGAGTTCAGCAGAACAAATATTTTTTATCTTTGCATTTATATTTTGCCCTGTGCTATGAGTTAATAGCTGTTCTAGATGTGCTTCATCTTGTTTATTAGTCTCGTCTAAATTACACATTTCCTCTGTAGAGTATGTCTATGGAATCAGAATTAATTTAAACACATATTATTGTTAGGTAAGGACAAGGAGTTCTATTCCTTTTATGATCAGTGCTTTGAGACCAAGGAAGGAAAGTATGTATATTAGCATCCAATCTTTATTGTCCGCTCTTTCTGCTTTTATTGCTTTTTATCATTTGATTCTAATTTGTGAACTGCCATTCTTATGGACAGGTATACTTACAAGGTCTGTGCATATAAGAAAGCATCACAGGCTGAAGGGCACAGTTCCACCAACCTGGGGTATGCTTATTGTTCTTCTTTCTTTGCTGAATTCTCATAATATTCTTATTTATAAGTTAATTATACTTTTTTTTGTATGTTGCTGCTTCTGTGTTTTTTCCAATGATGAATGGACCTACATGGGCGAACGTTCTCGTTATTCTTCACTGCACCGCTATAAATTTGCATCTTAGTATGGTATTCTTTTGAACTGTTAAATACTTTCAAGTGGAGGGTAATAGTGCTCTTTAAGAAAATGCACTACATAGACCACAAGTAATGTTTCTGAGAGCATGCACTTTTGTTCATTCATTGTTAGTTCACTTACCTGAGGGACAAAAATGACCTCAAAGGTATGAACTGTCCTTCCTTTACTGAGAAAAATGGGTGAGTTCATAGACATTAGCCAGTGATGGTAACTTTGCAATATGTAGTTTTCCTACTATGTATGGTTGATGGTAACTTTGCAGATTACAGCTTCATATGTTGCTGTCAAATGCGATTGTCAATTCAAATGTCTAATTTATGAATGTTGTTTAGGGAATGTTTTTTGAGGAACAAGTTCAGGGGATCAACTAGCCAGGACTCATTCCGCATATGTTTCTAGTGTTTTACGTAACTTTGAATATCAGCTGGTTTAAGAAATACTATTCTTTAGAGAATGTTGGCCCTTACCCGTTTTGCTGTATATACAAGCATATTTCCTCCTGTTTACTGGTGCTTAACCTTAAATGTCTGTTTCTAGAATATTTAGAAACTAGATTTTAGTGCTAGAATAACTTGCTCGAATGGTTGGTGTGTTTTTTCTTCACACATCCTTACGCCATAAAACAAATTTTCTATCATCAGGCGGTGGGACAAATTTGAAGAATCATACAGAGTAATGCACTTCTCAAATGGAGACAAATGCTGGAATGGTCCTGACCGAAGCCTAAAGGTAGGTATCTCTATTTGCATGCCCTTTCTGTTTGCAGGTTCTAAATTCAAACTCTTTCTGCTGTTACACTATCGTGCAGGTTAGGCTTAGATGTGGGCTGAGCAATGAGCTTAGTGATGTCGATGAGCCTAGCAGATGCGAGTACGTGGATGCTACAGATTCAGTTTCCATCTTTCCTAAAAAAATCCGTAGTATGCCATCTTCTTATGTACCTATTTGCCATTGCAGGTATGTGGCTGTATTGTCGACTCCTGCAGTTTGCGTTGAGGAGAAGCTGAAGGTTCTTTCTCTTTCACAAATGTCATAATCTTCCCTTTTCTGAAGAGATTTCAGGCTTATACAATTGTTTAAATTTGTAGGAGCTGCAAAACAAACTGGATGCCATGTCTTCGAAGCAGCCCGGGCATGATGAACTTTAAATTATTCCGGCGTGAACATAAAGAAAATGTCACTAGGAAGCATAGCTCTGACAGTTACATCCATAACCATAAGAGTGGAAGTCAATGAGGTATATGGACAGAAAAGCGCCAAGCGGGAGAAATGGAAATGTAGAGTTCAGGTAGCCTACCAGGCAATGTTAGCTCGCATAGAACCCTTTTTTTTAGCTGAATTTGATAGGATGTTGCAATTTTCCAGCCTCATCCTGAGTTATTTGGTGGAGGCGACTGCAACGGTGCTTTTCTTTGTGATTTAACATTGCTCTATTTAATTAAGGAAAGACACTGGACTCTTGCGTCTCCAGCTTCATTGCCAGCCATTACACATTTGATGGAATATATAGTAAGAAACAGTATACCCTGAACCAGCATAGTTTAAACATGATACAACTCCTTTGCTCAGCACGGTCATTTGGAGCTGAAGGAATTCCCATTTGGAACAAGGTGAATCGCCCGCACACCTCAAACAAAACTTTTGTGCTTGTTTGGATATCTAGAATTGCGTTGAATCAGAATCATATTCTTTGGGCAATCTTTTTGGGTCCGTCAAGAATTAGAAATAACGACTCCAAATCATTCCAGTGAAATACCATCTACTCGTCTGAAAAATCAAAAGGCCGATTCTCCCGTCTACCCGCCAAAACCAAATGGAAAGGACGTGATTACCAGCGCTGCTATTCCATTTCAGTGCGTCGTGCACACGCGGGAATCTCCGCACCTCTCCTCTACTTCCAGGGCCCGCATGCACGCGGGGCCGCACGCTCACTCCCTGCTTTTCGTGCCCGGTGCATGCACGGCGCCCCGGCAACTCCCTTTTCACGCGCTTGGGACCCCTTTTCACGCCGCGCTCCTGCCTCCCTCCTTCTCCACTTCCCACGCGGCATGCATGGCGCCCCAACAGCTACAGTAGATGACTTCAGTTGCAACATGTGTACTTTTGCAACACCCCATATAAAACACTTACTACATATATCCAAAAAAAACCACTTCAAAAATATGAAACAAATACTTGAAAACGTACTCAACATATGTATATACAACATCCAAACACTTGAGAAAACACTTAAAACATGTCTAAAACACTTAAAACATACGCCATTGCTTATGCAAAATATATGCACCATCTCGATGAATTTGCAACATACATATGAAACAAATAATTGAAAACGTACTCTTACAACATGTATGTATATACAACATCCAGATCTATTTTTGCAACATTGAGATGAAACACTTAAAACATACGTCTGAAACACTTAAAAACATACGCTTGCAACATGTGTATATTGTCATTGCAACTTATGCAACATCTCATATATACTTTTGCAACATCCAAATGAAACACTTGAAACATAAGCCTGAAACGCCTGAAAAACTTAAACACGGCGTCACCAACATCCAGATCTACTTTTGTAATATTGAGATAATGCAAAACACTTAAAACTATCCAACAATTCGTTGCAATGAATACTTAGGCAAACACTTAAAACATAAGAGCTCTCGCTTGCTACAACATCAACTAGATATTGTCATTGCAACTTATGCAACATCTCAGATATACTTTTGCAAGATCCAAATGAAACACTGTGGGGATGAACCAAACAAGATGAATATTAGCCAATCACCGGAGAATGACAAAGAAGAGAGACAATCGAAACGTGCTTGCCAACTTAAACTAAACAGGTGTCGACCAACACTTGGTGGTTCGCGACTAGGTGTTTCACAAACCTCCACGATTGGACACCGCAAGGACCCACAAGTGAGGCGAGCAATTTACTAGAGTTACCTTTCGCACTCGGGAAGGTACAACTCCCTCACAATCACCAAAGGCGCCACGAACAATCACCAACTCCATCCTTCACATTGCTCCAACGTCTAGGTGGTGGCAACCACCAAGAGAAATAAGAAATGAAGCATAAACATGAATACCAAGTGACATGGATGCAATCACTCAAGCAATCCCTTGGATTCGCCAATCTCACAATGATGATGGATCAATGATGGAGATGAGTGGGAGGGCTTTGGCTAAGCTCACAGGTTGCTATGTCAAGGAAAATGTGGACTTCCCACGGCCGGCCATGGGGCTATAAATAGAGCCCCCGAGCCGTTGTACCCCTTCGTCACGCCTCGACCGGACGCTCGTCATCCGCGGACGCTGGCCCCTCAAAGATCCGGTCGCCTGGTTGGACGCCACGCTGGCCACCAGCTTCAAACGCTGTTGCCGATTTAAGCGCTGGTGGGGAAGGGGGCACGACGGGCCCAGTCCAGGCGAGAGGGGGCGGTTTCGTTTCGATCGTCTGATGGCGGTGGTGAGGCTCGCGACACGAGTTTAGGGAGCCTTCCAGCGTCCGAGTGAGGAAAATTTCGGAGGTAAAAGAAATGTAGACCAACTCATTTCAACTCTAACTTCTTCACCCTTGCTCAAATGTGCAAACCACAAAAATTTTGCATGCAATAGAAAATAGACATTTCATTTTTCCAAAGCGTTGGAATTTCATCCGAAAGCAAGCTCTGCGGCGGGAGAGAGAGGGACCCAAACCCATTTCAACCCTGCAAACACCTTGTGCACATGTGTGCATATTTTCACAAATATTTTGGTGTTTGCACTCCACTAGATCCTAAATGCATATGCAAATAGGCATCTAGTGGATGAAGGTGTGCAAACACTCCTCTTGTGAATCTATCCTAAATGTGATCACACTCACTAAGTGTCTTGATCACTAAAACAAAATGGCTCCTACATTTTATACCTTTGCCTTGAGCCTTTTTTTTTTTCTCTTCTTCTTTCCAAGTTCAAGCATTTGATCATCACCATGCTATCACCATTGTCATGATCTTCGTCAATGCTTCATCACTTGGAGTAGTGCTACCTATCTCATAATCATCTTGATAAACTAGGTTAGCACTTAGGGTTTCATCAATTAACCAAAACTAAACTAGAGCTTTCAAGTGCGAGTGAGGGAAAATTTCGGAGGTAAAAGAAATGTAGAAGTGAGAGAAAGGTCCTAATGGCTAGAGAAAGGGGGATGCAAATAGCCTAATAAAATTTTGAAATATACAACAACACTTAACAAAAGCCTTGGTGTTAGATAAGGTCCTAATGGCTAGAGGAGGATGAATAGCCTAATAAAAATTTATACAACAACACTTAACAAAAGGTTTAGCGAAGCAAGGTTGCGCTAGCCTACTCAAAATGCAAGCCACCCACCACAATTCTAGTTTAGATGGAATATATCCACACAATAGCTATATCACTACTCTAAGTTAGTGTGCTCTCAAAAACTAACTAAAGAGCCACACTAACTAAACTAACAAGCTCTCACAACTAGTTATACTAAAGAGCTTGACAACTAGTTTATGGTAATATAAAGAGTAGGCAAGAAGGTTATACCGCCGTGTAGATGTATGAACCAATCAATCATAAGTGTGGATAACATTGAAGACCAATCACCTCGGAATCCAATGATGAACACAATGATTTTTTACCGAGGTTCACTTGCTTGCCGGCAAGCTAGTCCTCGTTGTGGCGATTCACTCACTTGGAGGTTTCACGTTAATTGGCATTACACGCCAAACCCTCAATAGGGTGTCGCACAACCAACACAAGATGAGGATCACACAAGCGACGAGCAATCCACTAGAGTACCTTTTGGTGCTCTGCCGGGGAAAGGTCAAGAACCCCTCACAATCACCACGATCGGAGCCGAAGACAATCACCACCCTCCGCTCAACGATCCTTGCTGCTCCAAGCCGTCTAGGTGGCGGCAACCTCCAAGAGTAACAAGCGAATCCCGCAGCGAAACACGAACACCAAGTGCCTCTAGATGCAAACACTCAAGCAATGCACTTGGATTCTCTCCCAATCTCACAAAGATGATGAATCAATGATGAAGATGAGTGGAAGGGCTTTGGCTAAGCTTACAAGATTGCTATGTCAATGCAAATGATCAAGAGAGTGAGCTTGAGTCGGCCATGGGGCTTAAATAGAAGCCCCCACGAAATAGAGCCGTTGTACCCCCTTCACTGGGTATAGCGCGGGGTGACCGGACGCTCCGGTCATACTGATCGGACTCTGGACCCAGCGTCCGGTCGCCCGATGTCAGCCACATGTCACACTGCGTTCAACGGGAGTCGTCAGATCTTAACGGTCATCTGTTGACTGGACGCTCTGCTACAACTAACCGGACTCTAAGCCTCCAGCGTCCGGTCGTTTTCAGTAAGGTTCCAGAAACACATTTCTTCGACCGGACGCGTCCGGTCATGCTTGACCGGACCCTGCCAGCGTCTGATCACACCATGACTTCTTACTGTGCCGTCCGACAACACGACCGGACCCAGACCCTTAGCATCTGGTCTGTCCATGACCCAGCGTCCGGTCATTCACCGACGCTGGCGTCTTCACTGCCATACATGGCCGGACGCGCCGGTCCCCTAGAGGTCCAGTGTCCGGTCACTGTATAGCCAGCGACACTAACTCCTTTTCACCTCTAACTTATTCACCCTTGCTTAAATATGCCAACTACCAAGTGTATCATCTTGTGCACATGTGTTAGCATATTTTCACAAACATTTTTAAGGGTGTTAGCACTCCACTAGATTCTAAATGCATATGCAATGAGTTAGAGCATCTAGTGGCACTTTGATAACCGCATTCCGATACGAGTTTCACCCCTTTTAATAGTACGGCTATCAAACATAAATATGATCACACTCTCTAAGTGTCTTGATCATCAAAACAAAATAGCTCCTATGATTTATACCTTTGCCTTGAGCTTTTTAGTTTTTCTCTTTCTTCTTTCCAAGTCCTAGCACTTGATCATCACCATGGCATCATCTTTATCATGCAATGATCTTCATTTACTTCACCACTTGGAGTGTGCTACCTATCTCATGATCACTTGATAAACTAGGTTAGTACTTAGGGTTTTATTAATTCACCAAAACTAAACTAGAGCTTTCAGCCAGCGGTGGGGCTGAGGAGGGGGGGCTCTAGCCCCCCTACCGATCCTGGGCACGTGGAGCCCCCCTAAGTCCTCTCTTAAAATTTTATGCATATATGTATTAGGTAGGATGGGCTAAGATTAAGAGAAGATAAAAAACCTCTATTCTTTTGCTCAACCCTTCCTAAATTTTTTTCTGGCTTCGTCCCTGCCGGTGCTGATGCTCGCGAGCCTGCGGGAGCTGGATGCACATGCACTCACTGTTCACTGGGGGTCGGCGTCACCGCGGCCGTTGCATTGCACTTGTTCCTCGTGTGCGACGGGCTGGCTCTGCAATTCCATTCCACCTGTTATCTGCTATCCAAATGAACTTCAGAAAATGATCCGTAGAAACCAAATCCAGGTACATCCAAACAAGAAATTTTGGTTTGAATAACATTCTAACCGAGCTAAGTTAATTAGATTCCTTGCTATGGAACCTTCCCATCTCAGTTTATGCCTTTAACTTAATACGAAGTGCTCATATTTCTCTGGATTTAACTCTTTCAGAATTTAATGACGGTATTCTTTTAGTGGTAGATGACATGCCAGTCGACAACGTGACGTCTATGGTAACTTTCATCAATCTTGAGATCTATCAGTTAGTTCTTCGAATGTGCTCGTAGAGATAGGATATGTGTACATCGTTACATGCGTTTATAGATGTGAGTATATGTTCGTGCATGAACGTCTGCATTTGTATTAGGTGTTGAAAAAAGTGAACCAAAATTAAATTGCCGGAAAGACACTCCAATTTAAGGCATCAAAAACTCAGTAGACCCTTATTTTCAAAGTACCGTTTTAGTGACATGTGGGACCAGACTACACCAAGCGCGCTCGCATAACTCAATGGTATATGTCTTGGTGCTGCCATAACTCAATGGTATTTCTTGGTGTTTTGAATTCTTAGGTCCCATTTAGATCATGATCACTAAATTTTAGATCACTTTTACCTTTGAGGTGCGCACTCATTATTTGTTTGTTATTTTGTTTCATTATTCTCGTGACTGACCGGGGTATCTTATTTGCCTTGGTCCCCAAAACCAAGTTCAGAGCTTCTGCTTTCCTCTGCGGCTTGACCCAGGTGATCTAAAGTGTTATCCAAAGTGTAGCTAATCAAAAACAAAAAAAGTTTTTAGTTTATTAACCATGCAATTGAGCTAAAATAGTCTAAAGTTTAGCTCTTAATTTTAAAGTTTTAACCAACTAAACTTTAGATCACGAGATCTAAATAGGTCATAAGTAACCAGGATGTACTGACCATCGTCCAATGACCTGCACCTAGGGATGGATCCAGATGTCTAAATATCCAAAAGATCCGATATCTGTATTTGTTTTAGGATCAATATGGATTTTCGTATTCGTATCCAATTTTAATATGGATGTTAAATGGATGTATTAGAATTTGTTTTATGTGATTATTTCCTATCTGATTCCACATCCGTATTAGAAAATATAAAATATCTGACATTATCTGTATCCATGAAGAACAAAGTGCCATCCAAAATTTATATTTATGACTAAATATTTTAATATAATTTATTTAAACCATTTAAAAGTTATCTCTATGACTAACTAGGCCAATAATAAATGGCAAGTTTAATATGTGATAATTTTGAACTTATATTATTGATAATTTAAAACTATTAAAAACTTATATTTATGAAAATTTTAAGTTTGTATTTATTGATATATAAAAGTTAAGTTTGATTAACTTTAATAGACAAACTAGTTGGGGCTCCGTAATATTTATCATAAATATAAGTTTTTAATAGTTAGGGCTCCGTAATATCTATAGATAAATAATTTGGGGCTCCGCAATGTAGGATTTTTCAGTGAGCGTACTGAAGTACGATGACACTGAGAGCCTGAGGCCCCATTTGGATCCTGTGAACTTTGATTTGAGGCTCCACAATGTAGGATTTTTTAGTGAGTGTACTGAACTACGGAAACACTTATGTCCTGTTTGCTTGGCTGAAAGTACTGTTGAATGATTTGTTGTGAGAGAAAAATACTATTTATTAACTGAAAAAACATAGATTTGATTTGAGGCTCCGTAATGTAGGTCATTTTAGTGAGCATACTGAAGTACAGAGATACTGAAAGTCTGAGGTTCCGTTTGGATCTTTTGGATTTTGTAAATCCAGATATATAAGATTGTATAATCCTAGATTCTCATTCATATGATCTACTCCTTCTGTCAAGTAATATAGTGTATTCTAAGAATTTTAAGACAAATTAAGAGAGAACATAAAAGACGTATGTATCCTCATTATATTTTCTAATCAGACCCTCTCATCAACGTGATTAATGGTGATTGACTGATAAATGAAAATTATTTAATGCAAAATTAATTTTTGTCCTCTAGAATGCATTATATTTGAGGATAATTTTTAATGCTAGAATATACTATATTACAGGAGGGAGGAAGTAGATTTTATACATATTTTAACTCACGTATTTTTAGAATCTCAAAATCCAATAAGCTGTTGAGATTCTTTTTATTTGGATTCTCATAATCTGGATTCTCATAATCTGTTAGATTCAAATGCCTGTTCGACTGGTATTAAAGTCGGCTGATAAGTCAGTATAACTGCAACCGATAAGCCGCGTGTTTGGTCAAGTCAAATACAGCGCCCGCCGGCGGAGATTCGGAGGTACCTTTTCCTTTTGGACGTCTTTCTGACGAACCCCGATGGAGGGAGAGGGACGAGAATGCTGTGGGTGCACCCGACAGGCGACGGCACCGTCGTTAACGTGAGAAGCGAGAACAGAGACAAAAGGCTGGAAGACTAGTACTACTAGTACTGCTTGGCCGGATTAATGGATCAAGGGGTTGAATCTTTCTGCACCTTATTTGAAAACAAAATTCTTTCTTCTAGAACAAAAAAGGAAACAAGGTTTCTCTTTCAATTTCAAAAACTGTCAGGTAGCCTTCACTTTGATGAAATCAGATACGATCAAGCATTAAAATATCCCGGCCGTAGCTGAGAAACATGAATCAAACATCTAACTTGAGTGTATGATGATGAATTTATAGAGATAGAGAAATCAACCAATGATAACCTCTTCGGCTCTTGCATCGACTGCAGATGATGATCATATATATATATATAATATTCATATGGACCTTGCCAAAGTCTACCGCATGGACTCTTTTCATTCTAGATTGTAAGTTATTTTGACTTTACTAGAGTTATAGTTTTTATTATATATATATATATATATAAATATAGTGTATATCTAGATATATATAGTAAAAGTCATATACTTAATTAAAGATAAAATGACCTACTATTTAGAATAGAGTGAACATTTATTATTGATATAGCCACCGACGAGGACAAGATCACAAGAGGATATTCGTTTCTTTGTCCAGGCTTGCCTCAACAAAGCTAAGCAAGACGACAATACGTTTATAACCAGCTTGCACATGTTAGCAAGACTAACCTTGCTCAGGGAGCTACGGCTAGCGAACTGGACGAGTATACTAAACATATCCGGAATCTAGATTCTCGTTACCTCTAGTTAGTTGATTCGTGGGATTTGAGATATACTCGTTTCGTTCCAAAATAACTCTTCGTCTCGCATTTTGAGAAGACAAACAATCTAAACATATACAAAAAGATACTAATATTTGTAATACCGAATAAATATCATTAGATTAGTTATATCATATCATATATTTTTATAATAACATATTTAGAGATATATTTTTGATACTATTTTATGTATATATCTAGTTAAAAGTTGAGATTAGCTGACTCATCAAAATACGAGATGGTGATTTATTTTGAGGGAGAGAGTATCATCTTGTTTAAAGATAAAAAATAGAAAATAGAAAAAGATAGCTGTTTGGTTAAGAGGCTAGCTTGTTTTGGGACTTAGCATTTGAGCTAACAAAACAAAAAAGATATCTCGTTACCCCTGTCACATCGGATGTTTGGACACATACATGGAGTATTAAATATAGACTAATTACGAAACTAAATGCACTGATTGAGACTAATTTGTGAGACGAATTTTTTAAACCTAATTAGTCCATGATTTGATAATGTGGTGCTACAATAAACATATGCTAATAATAGATTAATTAGATTTAATAAATTCGTTTCGTGGATCGATGAGGACTTGTGCAATTTAATTTATCATTACGTCCCTATACGACAATCCTAGACTTTGGGCCTGTATTTATACACCCCTTAGTTTAGTTAGCGCCAGCCAGCGCGAGTCTTACGGCAATCTTTGCCTCAGAATCAAACATGCCATCAGTCTTCGCGCATAGTAGGAGTACGGTGGGAACCGAACTGTGCACTCCCCGCCCCCCCGTGGACACGCGGCCAGGCGGGCCCACTCGTCCCCTCAGTGGCTTTCGCTTTCCATCCATCCCTCCATATGTACAAATCTCCTCCACAGGCAAAGAATCCTTCCAGTAGTATCCTCGACCGACGCTCCCATTCTCGGAGAGCAAGAAGAACAACGCGCAGTCCAAAAGCGAGACAAAGGGGGGAAGAAGGGGCGAGGCAGCAGCCAAACGAATCCCATCCCAGCGCCTGCCTCTCCTCTCCTAGCTAGCGCAGATCTAGCGATGGCGGCGGGCGGTGAGTCGGCGGTGCGGGGGGAGGAGCCCGTGGCGCGGCGCCGGCCCAAGACCAAGATCGTCTGCACGCTCGGCCCGGCGTCGCGGTCCGTCGAGATGATCTCGCGCCTGCTGCGCGCCGGCATGTGCGTCGCGCGCTTCAACTTCTCCCACGGCTCCCACGAGTACCACCAGGAGACGCTCGACAACCTCCGCGCCGCCATGGAGCTCACCGGGATCCTCTGCGCCGTTATGCTCGACACCAAGGTCCGGTCCTTCCCCACCCTCGCACTCTCTTCCTTCTCAATCCTCGCGGCCTCGTGCTACGCTTCGCGATCTGTGATGTGATGATACGGTGTTGCTTCCTTACCTTGCTGTGCCGCCTGCTCCACTTAGGTTTTTTTTTTCTTGGTGGGGGGTTTCCATTTTGGTTCCTGTGACCGTTTTAGATCACAATTTCATTTCCCCTGGTCAACTTTTAGGGATCTGATGACGTTAGATGTGATCTCTACTTCCTTATCTCGGCGCCGACGTTCTTTTGGACGTTTCTGCCTACTGTTGCTTGTTCTTGATTCCTGGGGCGGAGATTCCGACCATTCGTGTTGCCCGAACCCGAAAAGCAACTGGCTGCTTGTGCCTGCTAGTACTTGCTTTAGCACGACAGGTTAGGCCCGTTTAGATGCGATTTTTTTTTTTTGCTTTTGGTTACTGTAGTACTTTCGTTTGTATTTGGCAAAAATTGTCCAATTATGGACTATTTAGTCTTAAAAGATTCGTCTCGCCAATTACATGTAAACTGTGTAATTAATTATTCTTTTTACCTACATTTAATGTTCCATTTATATGTCGTGAGATTTGATGTGACGAGGAATCTTGAAAAATTTTAGATTTTGGGTGGGATCTAAACAGGGCTTTAATTTGGTTGCCAGCTGCCAACTGTGGACAACCAATTGGCAATTACTTCAAATCTCTGAAGATCTAGGCATTAGGGCGTCCTCAGTGATCGGCGAAATCGCTAGCTGAGTCGGACAATATCTGACCTTGAGTGCTCAAAAGGATGAGAGAGAACACTCTCTAGCGACGAACAAATCGATTGCCGATTTCGCTTGCCTCGAGGCGGTGTGAGAGCGGAGAATCCGGCTAGTGCTCTGCATGCTGAGAGAGAAAATAAAATAGTATTTTTCTTTCTCTCTGTCTTCCAGGCCAGCCAGCGATTTCATTCACACCACTGTGGACGCCCTTAATGTCCAGCAACCAGCATGTCGCTTGGCTCACATGCGAATTTCGCAATAGGATGGAGTAGCTCGTACTTTGGATTGTTGTTGTCCATTTCCATTCACCATTGGCTGTGGGCCTGTGGTCCTCATCCACGGCCACTTGTCCTTTCTATGTTTCATTCAGTCTTAACTGAATTTTGTTCTGTTCTGCTCTGTTTTTGACTTGGGTTGCTAAAGTCTGGTAGTGTTATAGTAACTGCCTGAAAGTAAAGGACATACCCGGTGTAGAGAGCTCCCGTCATGCGCGGGGTCTGGGAAAAGGTGTCAGTGGCAAATCTTACCCTCGCCTGTGCAACACGAGGAGACCGCGACTCGAACCTGGGACCTTCCGGTCACAGGCGACCGCTTGCACCAGGCCCGCCCTTCATAGTAACTGCCTGAAAGTGATAATGAAAAATGAACAATCACAATATTGTTTCGAGATGTTTTGATCTTTTATTAATTCAGATGATGGAAGAAAATGGAAATGTGATTAATCGATAAATGAAATGATGTTAGGAAAGGGGGAAATTCAGAATTATTCCATACTTGGTCTTCTTTTTCTGCTTTTCTTTGTTTTTTCCTGATATTCTTCTGTAATTTGTGAATTTTTTAGTTATTTAAAGAGATAATTTAGTTATGGATTCCCCGATGATTCAACTGTGCTCTATAAAATTTTCTACGCTAATTTAATTTTCTGACCATTCACAATGATATGAAATAAGCATCATATGAAACAAAACCATACTGATTCACAGAAAATGATTTAAGTCAATCTGTAGGTCTCAGTTTGCCATTACTTGATTTGGAATCTGGTACCATGGCCAAGGCCCTTGGCTATATCATTCAGTAATGGGCAATTTTCCAAAAGACAATACGGAATGAAGTTTTACTGTTTCTATATAAAAACAAACTTGTTCACTCAGTAATTCTTGTATAATTGCTCGCCATCTTTTATCTCTCAGATGGAAACATGCTTGTAAAATCAATTTAGGCTTTGTGATATAGAATCTTTTATAATGATAGCAAGTTAGTCACATGTTTAGTTGGTTAGTTTGCATTAGCTAGTCAAGCTATCATGAAGCACAAAAGGATGGTTTAGCTGGTGAGAAACTCAAACTGAACTTCCCCCAAATCTTGTGATCGAGACATCTGGGGGTGATTAAAATAGACAGCCTGTTTCTATCTTCAGTTGTGGTTTGTTAAGTTCTCTTGAGCTTGATGAAGGCATGTTGGTATCTTCGTTAATTTTCTTTTACACCCTATAGTGTCCTATGCTTTCAACCTTGTAGCATCCATGAGTCAACCAAAACATCTCAATCCACCATCCATACTTGCTCCCCTATTCTACCCAATGACCACAACCATCAAGCCACACTGGATCTATGTGAGCAATCAATCATGGTCAGCAGGGCAGACAAACATATTAGTAATCACAATCAGTACGTAACCTGGCCTAGTCTTGTCAGGTATTATGTAGCTCCCTTTGTGTTTAGGTTACCTTGAGGGAAATTTTTCTGTTGTTTGTCATCTTGAGGGAAGACGACCTCAGCTAGTTGCCTGATTCCTACATGAAACCCGGAACAGATCGAACCTGCAAAACCTTGAGGTCTTATTTCGTATTTGTTATTCAGGCAGGGAAAATGGTAATAAATACAGCATATTGGTTGAAATTCGTACTGTAAATATCCTTTTGACCAATGTAAATAGCTGTCAACTAGTGAGACCCTTTGCTTGGTATCCTTACTGACACTTGTCAAGTTGTCATATTCTTTGCATTATTATTATCTTAGAACATCTGATTATTGCCATACTGTTTGTCTATTCAGCCCTGAACTCAACCACACATCTGTAGCACCCAATTTATATCAATTTCAATCAGGCATAATATTAACCAAGTAATTTAGATGGGAAGAAATTTGTGTACTGACAGCATCTGAACTGAGTGCACATTACCTCCTATGACCAGCCAAGCAATCCCAACTTGCATTCCCTCATTCTGCTCCAACCAAATGGGATTTTATCCCATGCACTTATTCTAACAACCATTTAACCCTATTAGCTAGCCTGTAACTTTGAACCCAAAATGTGCATCACGTCTTTACACTTTACAAACCTGACGTAGTACAACTCATAAAAGATTAAGCAGCACTTTTTGACTTTGCCTTAAATGTTATGTAATTACCCTCTACTGCTACTCAATGGATTTGTTTTACTCATCTTACTGGCTGTTACCGTGCGTTCGAACTCGATGGATTTGTGAAGTAAAGACTATGATCAAACTTGAGCCATGAACAGTACTGCGAATGTGTGTAGTGAGGGGGCTGATTGGTTGGGACCTGCCAGGCAGCGATCGTGACCCCAGGCCGATGAAATTGTGCCTCAGGGAACCCTAAACCCTGTGCCAGGCAGGTTTCCTAGGAATCCCAAGCAACAGCCACTAGAAGTATATAGTCATGCCGAAATGTTTGCTTGTGTTCGGCTGTTTGCTATGATATGCCTCCCTATCAAATCTAAATTAGATCTGGATATGTCCTGATACATAAAAAGCGTCAGGATGTGCCATCCTTGTATTTGGAAGCTGAAAATTGCAGTATGCATGGCTGGGTGGTTTGAAATATAGTTTGTGGTCTTCCTTTCTTTCTTAGTTGGAATAGACATCTTGAAACTTCCTGCAAATAATCTGCACATTCTATTATGATATATTCAATAGTAATTTGCCATGTATGCACATCTTAGTGTAAGCAGTTTGATAATATGAAATGGAAACATGACTGCCATTTTTATATTTCATTAGCTGTTTGACTTATGGATTATCCCCTGTGTGTAGAAAAAGTACTGGAAACCTTTGCATAATTGTGCTATGCAAATGTATACTGGCCTCATATTCATTGCATGTACTGATATATATTGCAGGGTCCAGAGATTCGAACTGGATTTTTGAAAGATGGGAAGCCTATTCAGTTGAAAAAAGGTGAAGAAATCACAATTTCCACAGACTACAGCATTAAGGGTGATGAGAAAATGATATCGATGAGCTACAAGAAGCTTGTGGATCTGAAGCCAGGCAGTGTGATATTGTGTGCTGATGGTACCATCACTCTTACTGTGCTTCACTCCGATAAAGAACAAGGCTTGGTTCGCTGCCGTTGTGAGAACACTTGGATGCTTGGTGAGAGGAAGAATGTTAATCTTCCAGGAGTTATTGTTGATCTCCCCACACTCACAGACAAGGACAAGGAGGACATCCTTAAGTGGGGTGTTCCAAACAAGATTGACATGATTGCCTTGTCATTTGTTCGGAAGGGTTCAGATCTTGTGGAGGTTAGGAAGGTGCTTGGCGAGCATGCCAAGTCCATAATGCTGATGTCAAAGGTATGGTTATGGCATTCTGTTTTGGGTTTCAAGCTAGTAGATTTCCGAATTCAGGGTTATAATAATTGATTTGAATATGCAGGTTGAGAATCAAGAGGGAGTAGCTAACTTTGATGATATCCTGGCAAACTCTGATGCTTTTATGGTGGCAAGAGGTGATTTAGGGATGGAAATTCCTATAGAGAAGATTTTCTTTGCACAGAAGGTGATGATTTTCAAGTGCAATATTCAAGGCAAGCCTGTTGTGACTGCAACCCAGATGTTGGAATCTATGATCAAGTCTCCTCGCCCTACTCGGGCAGAAGCAACCGATGTTGCAAACGCAGTTCTTGATGGCACGGACTGTGTCATGCTCAGTGGTGAGACTGCTGCTGGGGCTTATCCAGAGCTGGCGGTGCAGACTATGGCCAAGATCTGCCTACAAGCAGAGTCTTGCGTAGACCATGCTGCTGTTTTCAAATCAATCATGGCTTCAGCTCCAATTCCAATGAGCCCATTGGAGAGCCTTGCATCATCAGCTGTCCGCACAGCAAACTCTGCCAAGGCAGCACTTATCTTAGTCCTGACCAGGGGAGGAACAACTGCTAGGCTTGTGGCCAAGTATAGGCCATCCATGCCGATTCTGTCCGTTGTGGTTCCTGAGCTGAAGACAGACTCGTTCGACTGGACCTGCAGCGACGAGGGGCCGGCAAGGCACAGCCTCATTGTGAGGGGTGTTATCCCAATGCTGAGTGCCGGCACTGCCAAGGCCTTTGACAGCGAAGCCACTGAAGCAGCTCTTGGTTTTGCCATTGAAAATGCGAAAGCGATGGGGCTATGCTACACCGGTGAGTCTGTTGTGGCCCTGCACCGTATCGGGACTGCATCTGTCATCAAGCTCCTGACTGTGAACTAGGGTCTAACCGAAGGGGGAGGCACACCATTTTGCTTGGCAGAACGTTTATGAGGCTGCTTACGCATATCAGCGGATCTGCAGCTTTTTTGTTGCCAGAGATACAGACTTTGGGTTCTGGTACACCTTGGTGTTACAAGGTTGTGGAATTTGTCATTTAGATGTAGCGATTTAAACAGTTTATCAACTGCTATAGCTAATTAATTTGCAGCTGTGTTGCAACTGCCATTGCACTGAAAACTTTATGGTTGTTTCACATGCTTGATGGTTGATTTTATTTGGTTTGGCAAAAAAATTCTTGTTGGAGTTAGAACAATGATCAAGTATTACGATTAGTTCATTACAGGGTTCAGCGAAATCATTTTATTACCTACCTAGTGTATTTGGACCTTTTGGAGTAGAAGAATGTTATTGAACGAACTGGTTCTTTGACAAAATCAAACAGACAACCTGTGTAGCTGAAACCTAACAGAAGCAAGTAGTTTTCAAGGGCAGTGTCTTGCAATGGTTTTATTTTTGTTTTGGCAAAAATAAGTTTTGATTATAAATGTGTTCATTAAGTTGGTAGACCCGTGATTAGCATCCTGCGGAAAACCAAAATTGACTAGCAAGACGATGATCAGCACCCAGTTCACGCAAGAGGCAAGTTCATACACTTGCCAATTTCTGTTTTTTTTACAACCATGATAACTGTATCAGAGAGAACATTACATGAGCCAAACTAGCACACTGAAAAAAGGCTCCAAATTTCCATGGCAGCAACCCGGCATGCTCCTGCTCCTTCCTATGTACATTGGCACCGATGGGCTCAAGCTGTCAAGCAGCAGCAACCCGCAACCATCCATCCTTATATATTGTCATTGCATTATTGCTCAATTCTCCCAATGATGCGAACTGCTGCTGCCGCTACCGGAGGACTGCGCCGATGGCGAGAACAGGCTGTTGAGCCACTGTAAGGATGGTGGCAACCGTCTGCCGCTCTCTTCGGCTTCAGCTGGCTCGGCATTGCCTGGAGGAGAGGTTGCCCTACCAGTACCATCACCACCGCCGTTGTCATTGCCTTCACGATCCGCATCGACACTGACAAAGCCACCGTCGCCGCTGTTGCATGAGCTCTTGTCGTCGGTGGCCGGCAGCTGGAACCGGCAGACAGGGCAGGAGCTGTGCATCTCGAGCCACGGCACGATGCAATTGGCGTGGAACCTGTGCCTGCAGGGCATCTCGCGGGCGCGCTCGCCGGGCGCGTAGTCCTCCAGGCAGACCGGGCAGCTGGCCGTGTCATCATCGTTGCCACTGGCGATCTCCACGGTCGGCATTGCCTCCACGACCTCCTTCTTGGCCGGCGGCGTTCCCTGCCGCCCCGCGTCGTTCTCGGCGAGCTGCTGCACCAGTGCGTCGAGGCTGGGGCCGAGGAAGTAGTCGCCCAGCGCCAAGCCATGCTCGCTGCCGCCGCCGCCAGCTGCGCCGATGAAGAGGCTCCGGCCGAAAGGGGTCAGCTGGTCGCCTTCGAGGGCGACGCCGGCAGCAGCCTCCAGTCGCTGCAGCTGGCGGTCCCGGAGCTCGTGCAGGAGCCACAGGAACGCGGTGACGCGCCGCCGGCGCAGCGAGAACTCGGGGTCGTTCCAGTCGTAGACGTCGCCGGCGGCATCCTGCTGCCGCCGGTTGCGGCGGCGGCGGACGGAGCTGTCGACCGTGCTGAGGATAGCGTGCGCCCAGATGGAGCTCGGGCGGTCGGCGCCGCCGGGGTACACTTGAGCCACCGTGCCGTCACCGTCATCGGTCGCGACCGCGGCCGCGGCCGCGCCGCGAGCGGTCTCCATCTCCTCGAGGAAGCCGCTGTGGCAGTGCGGGCACTTCATCTCCGCCTCTCCCTCCGCGGGGCTCACCACCGCGGCGCACATGTGGCACCAGTACCTCCCGGCGCCCGCCTGCTCCGCCATTGCTGCTGCGCTTCTCGCGCTGTCCCCCGCCAATGCAGCTACACTAATTGTTTGTGGGGAGATTCAGCTGCGACAAACAAATCAACAACGAAAGATCAGATTTTTGACGCTGCAATCCATCGTGGATGTGGATGATCTAATTACTCCCACTGAATGCAGGAATCATTTGGCACGGTAGATCGAATCATTTGCGTGCTCTTGTGATGGACAGATCAGACGCGGCTTCTTTGAAAGCTCGTAAATCAAAAGACAAGGACGCGGTGTTATTACTCAATTAGCAGTATTATCTACGCAGGAGCAAGGTCAACCACCACGCAAGGCAACCAACACACGATTCAATCAATCAGAAAAACAACATGGACAGGGCAACAGGGATGGATGGAACAATTTCGCAAGGTGAACAAGAAGAAACAAAGAGAACAAAATACACATCAATCAAGTACCATGAAGAGAGAAAAAATGCATCAATCATCGTTCCGCACAGACAGATGAATCCACAGGTAGCAGGCACACAAACTCCCAATCTGGCGCTAGGATACCAGTAGATAGAAGAAGAGATGGATCCATAAGCTGAATCTCAGCTTTGGATCGGTAGATGGGACGAGCAAAGGAAGGGGGAAAGCTTGAAACGAAGCAAGCAAAGCAACCAATGAATCACCTTGGGCGCAGCAGGGCAGGGCAGGGCAGGGCCGGGCGGGGGCAGGGCATGTGGGGGGAGGAAGGGGGGAGCAGCGAGGCCAGAGGGGGCCGGCGGTCTCCGCCTGCTTTATATACTATTATCAATCTCCGCGGCCGCGGCGGCATCCTCCTCCGTGCATCGATTATGACCTCGCCCCGGCACACATGTTTGGGGCAGTGATTAGGAGGGGCCTGCCTGCTCAATTATTGCGCTGGACTTCTAATTTTAAGCTTTCCCCACCTGATTTCCCCCTCGCCCTCGAGCGCTCTCGCTCGGCTAAAAGTTCAGCGGTGGTGGCATTTCGCTTTCCGGACAGCCCAGAAATAGATGGTTCCGAAAAAGAAGAAAAATAAATAAACATAGAAAAACGGGGAAAAATGGGGGGGGGGGGGGGGGCGCTTGCTGCCTCGCTGATCATCACAGCATGTGGTGTGGTGATGGGTGCCACCTCAGCTAAAGATTTTTAAAATATATTCTTTTCTTTTCTCCGGAAAAGGGATGATACAATATAATATAGACAATCTCAGAGTTCTGATGTCAGCTCTTACTTCAGTTTGCCATTTGATGTCAATATATGCTGCACTGACTGTTGCCATTTGATGTCAGCTCGTATTTCAGGTTGGTTAGGCCCTGTTCAGTCCCTCCCAAAATGTTAAAATTTTCAAGATTCTCCGTCACATCGAATCTTTGGACGCATGTATGAAGCATTAAATATAAATAAAAAATAAAACTAATTACACAGTTTAGACGAAATCCACGAGACGAATCTTTTAAGCCTAATTAAACTATGATTAAACATTAATTGCTAAATAACAGCGAAAATGCTACCGTGTCATTTTGTCAAAAATTTCGGCAACCAAACTGGCCCTTAGCCGCCTTGCTGGCGTGGGCCGGCAAAAATGGAGGACCTTTCGAACACAGCTGATCCTTGTGCATGCATCCAAAACTGTCCTGTTCAAAATTACAGTACGATTATTATTGAGTTAAATGTATCAGGGGCTCATAAACTTGTCATGGTGTGAAAATATATTTACAGGTCACCTAACTTGTTAAATGGTGTATCGCAAGTCCATACTGCTGTGTCAGCGTTTTCTTTGCTTACGTGTCATTGCCAACGTGGCATGTTTTTTTTTTCATTTAACCCCTTACAACCATAAACCAAGCACGTGTTGCCACCGTGGCCACGCCGCAGCAACCGGCGGCTAGCGCTACCCATACGCGGTCGTCCGTCCTCGCACAACAACCTCAACCACGAAGCTGGGCCCGGCGAGTCGAGCTCTCGGCTCGCCGGCACCGCGCACCCACTCAGGCCGCACCTGTCGAGCACGTCGTTCCCCTGCCTCGTCGCGACGTAGGTCCGTTGCAGCCGGTCGTGCCGCTCACGCCGGTGGTTGCCCTCGCGCAGCCTCACGTCCAGGCTGTCGTCCTCGAGCACAGTGTTCCACCCCCACCCGCTCGGCGGCGGCCGTGTCCAGGCTGTCGTACACCGCGGCGTAGTATCCCAACGCCTCGCCGAAGCGCTTTCGGAAGGAGACGCCGCCGTGGCTGGCCTCCTGCTCCGTGAGCACCACGACCTCGGGCGATAGCGCACGTCGCCGACAGGAAGCTCGCCAGCGCCGGCGGCATCTGGAGCTGTGGAGTCGACAGCGGCGGCGAGACGAAGCCCAGTGGCGTGGTGGGGCTGCTGTCGTCGTTGCCGCTGCCGCCGCACGCGCCGACGCTCATTGGGTACGAGGTGGACGCCATATGCTACAGCCGCAAGACACTCGTCGTCCGGTTGAAGCGGTGGTCGGCGCTGAAGGTGCTCATGGGGTCGGCGGCGGCGAGGAGGCAGTGTAGCTGTAGCGTGCGGACGACCGCGCGTGCCTTGTTGGACCTCAGCCTGAGGACGCCGTGCTCGGTGTAGGTCGTTGGGATCTAGTGCCTCGATTTGGCCGACGACGCGGTGCACTTGGAGTGGCATGTCGAGCTCCTCGGCCACGTCGGTCGCACGCCAACGGTGCGTTTGCAGGCCACGGGCTGCCCCTGTTTTTGCCAGCACGTCGCGCGCTCACCCTCGCCGTCCAGGCTTGCTGCGGCCCTGCCCCTGCCCTTGCAAAGTGGGAGGACGACGAGGCCCTGCGCCCCTGCCTCTGCCCCTCCCCTCGCAATCAAGAGTGGAGCCGTAGACATGACAGCGGACGAGAACATGGACCTCAACACTCTGGTGCCTGGATGCGGCACAGTATACGGTGACCGCCGTGGTGACCGTGCTCATCATCATCGTTGCCTTGAATCGAAGATGATGCTTCGTGTAATCAGACTCCGCAGCAGGCGAACAAGGTGGTGATCTCGCAGCTCAGCCTCCGTCCAGGGAACCCAGCGGCCGCGGCTGCAGCCGTGGCCGCATGTACTTCCTCGATGTCGCCGCGTATTGGACAACACAACACCGACGCCCACGTCGAAGCCGGATGATGATTGCATCAACTTCAAGCCGGATGATGATTGCATCAACTTCAAGCCCCGTGCTGCAGCAAATGGTCTACTTCAACGCTTGATCTGCTATACACGAGGCACAACGGTGGTTGTGGTGGTTCCTGCATGCCCATGGAGGCGCGGCGGGAGCGCGAACGTGCACGGTACGGGAGGTGGCCGGCGGCCGTGACGGGCTGACGGCAGCGGACTGCGTTGTAGTATGCTGTTATTTTTTATGTGCGGTGGCAGAGTTTGTCGTCCTCATGGCCATACACGTGCCTACTATTGTCACTGAAGTTTGAGGCAAAGAGCAAGAGGGAAGGGGTACATTAATAAGAGAAGTGAGAATAGGAGGGTTTAAGTACAAAAATACATGCCATGTTGGCATGACACGTTAGCGAGAGTTGCACTGCGATGGACCTGCGATCTACAATTTAACAAGTCCAGGGACCTAGAAATACGTTTTTTAAGTTTATGACCGAAGTAGCACCCATTCACAAGTTCAGGAGCCGCAGATGCATTTAACTCATTATTATATGAACTGATGGATATTAGTGTCACTAACACTACCGATTCATGAATGTCCACGGATATCCACATGCCTCGAAGTCCGTCTAAACGCGTTCACACACACACACACACATATATATATATATATAGTACGAACAAATTCCATTAACCGGATGGCACAATCAAAACGCACACCAAAAAAATTTGCTACTTTATAAAAACTCGGTCCACGGTGGTTAGACAGCCCCAGGTATGTTGGCTTAAGAAGAAGATCTTTTCATGCAGATCGAAAAAACCCTCGAACCCATACACAGCAGCACCGCCGCTTCGTGAGATGAGTTGGCTATAGACTTGTGCTTTGGATGTGGGGTAGACGAGAGAGTTTTTTCTCCTTGGTTGCTTGGTCGCTGTGGCCGAAGCCACAAATAAAGAGTGAGTTCTTGATACTCGAACTTTGACGTCTCACCACCCCAGGGGAGGTACTGAGCCTGCACTGACCACTCGGTCACGCAGGCCGTTCCCAATTTGCTACTTTATCTATAAGTCCAGCTAGGTTTAAAAGAAACCAAACCATTTTTTCTTTGATTTGAAAGTGTGTGGGTGGGGCGGGGTGGGGGGAATTGGGTTGGCGCCGGTTGCAGAAATTTTGAATTTATATTTTTTGTCCTATATCTATGATTGAAAAATAAACTAACTAACATGGTACACTTCAGGTTTGCTAGTATGCTCTATCTATCCGATTGCAAAGTGTTTTGCAATGTAGAGTCTATCTTATCAATCAGCCTACACTAATCTAGAAAAGGTAAATACCACACAATGCATAATTTTAAACGAGGAAGTCAAGGGATGTGAAACTCCTAAAGATGAGAATTTTTCCATAGGAATTGATCGCCAAAATACAACTCTAATCCACATTGGAGTTCCAATCCTCCATCAAGGTACGCTTCCAGTCAAAGTGTTGAGCTCACCACAAAGACTTGTGCAACCAAGGAAAGTGTCATCAGTCACTAAGTCTCACTATTGTCACCCATCTCTTCTGGTCACCTTGGCGCCGTCAACTACGGAACTTCTCCACCAAGTTAAGGAAAGGGGTCTCCTTGGATCCCGTACACCAAGTCGCCACTGCTCCACACCAAGCTTGGAGAGTTGATGTCACTACACGGTCACCAAGATCTCAAGTGCTCTAGCTCACAAGATTACAAGGTTGTACAGGCCCAATCCCTCAAGCTCTCAAGTTACAATGCATATCTCTCGTAAAGATGAATACTATTAAGTCCTAATTCACTACCTGAGTTGTGATCAATATACACTTGAGGGGGTGGATGGAGTGTAAAAACACCTGCTATAGCTTCTATCACCCTTAAGGCACTACAACAACATCAGGAAATTGAGTAGGAACGCAGATATATAGCCCATGCATCATGGCTAGCCTTTGATTCAAATTCCACTTTTCCATGCACCATCAAACGACCCGATGCTTTGCTTTTCCCTACCGCTGGACCGCCCAATGCAGCTAGCATTAGATTTGACTGTTGGTTGGCAATTGCACACCAAATCATTCAGTGCTTCAATTTGACCTGGCCGGACCATACTGTGTGTAGAAACACACCGTGACATGCATATTGTATACCATTAGACAATCTGCTGGGTTGTTATCCTTGCGGCGAACGAAGGCACGGGGGGCCTACAATAATGACAACCGACAGATCATCTGGCAGGAAATAATATTCCCTTGGGCTAGCTGCCTAGTCAACTATCTGGATACCTCTTGATCGTCCGGTGCTACAATGCTTATGACAGCCGAACCATCCAGTTGGATTATTTGCTTAGGGCAGTCACCGTTGTGGTTGGCCAAACCATCACCCAATTGTCTGATGCATTGGATATATACGTGTTGCCGGACCATCTAGTGTGTGCCTACACAATTACTTCATTTTACTCTATTTCTTCATCGGCCTTCATGCTACTCGTTTCCATGCATCCCTAAGACCTATTAGAGCATATATAATACATCTTAACACACATGTTACCCCTGGTGATTGAGTTGTCATCTAAATCACCAAAACTATACATAATCATTAAGATGTGCACAATATCCTTACAATAGACAAATATGATATTGGCACAGCTAAACTCATTATGAAACATTCTTTTTATGATACAACTCTTTCTACATAAAACAATATATTTTTATAGATATTATTGGTCAAAGTATCACCTTGCAAACCATGTCAATGTCCCAATAAACTTATATTTTCAATCGAAGAAGTATAATGTTATTGGCAATAAAACACATTGATGGGTATGGTGTCCTAGGCCTAGTACCATGTCTAGCAAGAGCACATGCGTCACCTCTGCAAATGATAAGGGTTAATTAGATCCATTCCATTATAAAATTTTCAGTTTTGAAATATACATTCATTCCAATATAAGTTTCGCTGTTTTGAAATATGCCACTACAACAGAGATGTTGGCTGTGGATTCGTGGTGCTAGTCCAATACAAGAGGTGGACCCTGCCTGATGTGTGTTGAGTTGACGAGTACAACGTTAAGCCACATACGGGTTCGAAGGCAAGGTGGAGGCCTAGGTGGGATACCTGGCCATATTCATGAGGGATGGGTCACTCGTTAAGGAGAGATTTGCTACCAAATTGGGGATCTTAATGCATTTTTTGTTTAATGATGGGTTTCATTGAAATTGAAGAATATCTTATAAGGATGAGATCATAACACTATCAATTTACAAAGTTGTTTGGAACCTTAACAGAGCACTGAAGTTTTTTTTAAAAAAGAAACTGAGCATTGATTTGTATGGCAAATATGAGTACCGAGAAGAAAGAGGGCGTAGAGCTCGATTGTAAACCTTGTGCTGGATTGACCTGCTGGAAATTAGAAATTGAGATGTGAAGGGCTTAAGTCTCCAGTGTGGTGGGATAGACCCACCATGACCTTGTTGTTTAACAAGTAAGATCTTTCTCTGAATTGAAGTGCCATGTTCGCTTGGACTGATAAGCCATGATTGAAAGCACTGTTGGCTGATTTTTTGTGAGAAAAAAATATTGTTCGTTGACTGAAAAAATACGGCTTATAAGCCAAGCGAATAGAGCGAAGATTGACCACCCTTGCTACTTAAGGTGTTGTAATTTGTGTAAATTATACAGTAGATCGCTAGTTTGTTCATAGGGCAAAGAAGACGGCATTCAGGTTCCAGGTTGAGAGCTTGGTCACTTTTATCTAATGAAAAGTCATAATTTAAACCTACTCCCTCCATTCCATTTGGTTGATCTTTGGTCTTTGGTTTGATTTGGGCCTTTGCTTTTTTTGTGAGAGGAAAATATTGGCTGCATTTGGTTTAAAGATAACAGACCGATTGACATCTTGGATCTTTTCGAGTTTAAAATTTATATAAAAAATACAAAGTATTTTGGGTCCTCAACCCTCCTCTCTTAGGAAATATTGAGTTTCCTTTTAAATTTGGCATCACCCAAAACAACTTGTCCGTAATTAAAAAAAATAACAACCAAAGTACACCCAGACAAGATTGATCTTATGGCAAACTGAAGTATAAACAAAAACAAAAAGGTGGTGGGAGCTGGCGAGGGGAGGTCGAGGGTGTGCGGACCCATGGCACCCGGTAGGGGCGAGAGGTCCGTCCCTGTGTTATTTTTACATATGCACAGGGTGGTTGCTCGCTCCCAACGGGTAAGCAGAGTGCGTAATACAAGGAGCTTTGGTGTGCGCTGAGCACAACACCGTTCGCCCGGAGTCCGGAGGGGCCAGTCTGGATTGCTCAGCGACACCAGGCTCGCCAGGCCGGTGAGCTCGAGACAACACAGCCTGCGCAAGCGTGGCGGTGGAAACTACTCACACGCACCAACCACGCTGCACTACCCCCCAGGACCCAACACCGTCCCCTGCCTAGAGCCACGCCCAGTCACCCGGGTCTAAGGGCCTGCTTGTTTCAGGGACTAAAGACTAAAATAGGACTAAAAGAGAGACTAAATAATCTGTTTGGTTCTAGGGACTAAAATAGACTAAAGGGCTGAACAAAGACTAAAATACTATTCTTCTTCCTCTGGACAGAGGCCATGGAGACGACACAAAACCGAGCTCGTCCTTCACGCCATGGAGAGAGAGCTCCGCCACGCGCCACGCCGCCAAGCCACTGGCGTGCCCGTTCTTGGCGTGCCTCGCTTTGGCCGGGCACCCGACCACGCACGCCCTATGCGCCCTTCCCATCATCGGTGCCTCAGACACTCCCCCCGTCGACCCCGTGAGATCTAGTGAGTCCTTGGTTGTGCGTGCCATGGCCATGGCGAGCTCCGAGAAATTTTGAATTATATTTTTTGTCCCGCCATGTGAGCCTCGCCCCACCCACACTCTGGCTAGTAGCAGCACCGCGCAAAGTGGGGGAGCACGCTATCTTATCGCCACGGTGGGAGAGCGCCGGTGGGAGATCGCGGCGCCGGTCTAGATCTCAACGAGGAGAAAGAGAAACGAAAGAGAAAAAAAGAAGGGGTGGGACCCGCAACAAATAAGGTGCATGGGGTGTCAATGTGGCCCATAGGTCCCAATAAGTCTTACCCTAAGGAACTTCTATCCACTTGTCCTGGTCTCTATTTTAGTTGTTTAGTTAAAAGGGATTATAAAAAATACTAAAATTTAGGCCCCGTTTGGCAGGGCTTCTCTAGCGGTTTCAGAAGCCGTTTGGAGCCGTTTTCTGTCAAAAACGTGCTTTATAGTGGCTTCTCTCGGCTTCACCTCATTCTACGTGACGTTCTCTGAGAGCATATTTTAAGAAAAACTATATATGAAGCTGTTTTGCCAAACGATTTATCAAAACGGCTACAGCTCCACCTATAGAGGTGAAGCCCTAAAAAATAGCTTTATAGGTGAAGTGGAGCCATGCCATGACCTTAGTCTTAGTCCCTACTGTTGCAAAACAAACGGGCCCTAAATTTCGCGGGATGCGGTGGTGCGTGATCTCTGGGCTCGAGCGCACCCGACCCCTCCCTCGCCAGCAATGCCCTCCAATGCTCGAGTGACAAGCCTGCACCCAGGCCCGGCGATGTGGTGGCCAATGGGGAGCGCTTTACCCGCCGCGGATTCGGATTCGAATGGCGAGGTGGGATTAAATTAATCATTCGTTCATCAAATGTCCGCTGCTTTGCTTCATTTGCAGGCCCCGAGCGACAGATCGATCGGTCGATGAGACGACGAATGCACGCCGGGCCCGGCCCAGCCGCTTGACGGGCTTCAGCCGCTCGCCCCGAGAATATCCGGTCCTCGACGCCTCGTTGAGCTGCCGCTGCGCCGCCGGCGTCGGTCGGAGAGAGCGATCGGACAGGGTCGTCGTCGTCGTCGTCGGTAGGGAGAGGCCGAGAGGGGATGTGCAGGGATGGGTGCGATGCCGTGGTTCATCACGTTTCTGAATTCTGGTGAAAACAGAAAAGCGAATATACTGATACAAATCCAAAATCATCATGTGAAGAGAAATTGCAAACGTGGAAACGAACGATGTAGATCCATGGCTTTTGGCTTTTGGGAAGTACAGTACCAACCGATTGTGGAAGAAGACCAAGAATTGGGATGCGGCGACTCTGCTCCTCGGGCCACCGTGGGGATAACTGTTGCCCGGCTGCGGCACCTTTGCGGCGGCCTTCCGGTCGCAGGCTCGCGGCGTCGCGCGCCTGCCTTCCGATCGCCGGCGCGCGGCTGTCCTAGGGTTTGGGGATAAGAGGATTGGATGGAGCCTGGGAAAGTCGGGAGCGAAGTCGAGAACAGAGAGGTGTGAGATCGAGTCGGGAGTCAGGAACCTGGACTTCGACTTGGCTATGGTCCCTTCCGCTACCCCATATTCGGTTTAATTTAATTTTTTAGTCGGAACAGTGTTTTTTTTTCACAACAATTCAGTTAGAACAGTATTTTTCAGCCAGTTTCAGCCAAAATTCTACCGGCCAAATGGGATGTGCACGTCTGCCAAGTCCGACTGTGGACCGAGTAAAGTGCTGGATTGACGTCTGGAAATGCGTGTGCCAGTGTGGTGTGTGACCCCCATGACACACATAACGTACGCTTTCGAAAGCATGTGCTCCGATAAGCCATGACGTGAGATGGTGAGGGAACAGGGATGGAAAAAAGAAGTTAGTCGATAAAAATGAGGTAGAGTGTATATAGAACTTCATCGATATATCGGTTTAACTATCTATGTACATCATATATATATTGATATTTCACGTAACAATTATAATCTAATATGCAATTCGGCAAACAAATGGTTCAGAAGAAGTTTGAACATAATTACCTTTCACATCAAAAGCACATGAGCAGAATTTTTATTCCATAGTCTAGATAATTTATCATACATCAAATGATCAAAACAAAAAAAGCCTAAACAACCTGCAACTAAAAAAATTTAGTAATTAATGAGTAACTGATAAATGAGGGAATATGTAAAAAATGTTAAACATAGTAGAAAACACATACCGATCCTAAACCTCTAAGAACGTCGAGGCTTTGTTAGACCTATCATCGGCTCCTACTTCATCTCTTCTCCCCACAACTTCTATCTCCTCCCCCATCCATCACCATCCACCAGTGACCAATTCAAGTATTCAACAATCACACACAAAAAAAAAGCAAAAAGCAAAAATCACCGGCCCACACTCCATAGAGCAGCGGGCAACAGCGAAGGCTGCAAGCATAGCGTGCTGCCCGTAGGCGCCCGACTGCTTTGCCACAGCTGCGCAGGGCCGTCGTGGCCCACGGCATCGCTCGCTGGTTGCCTCTGCCTCCGCCCTCCGCCCTGGCCCTTTTGGCTTGAGCGTCGCCGCTGAGCCGCCTTAGAGGCTGCTGCTACCGAGTGTCAAGCCGCCTTGGAACTGGAGGCCACCGCCCGCCCCGCCGCCGAGCTCCTGACTGCCCGAGCGACCGTGAGTCAGCGATTGTCCCGTGCGCGTGCTTCTGCTTGCCCCTAAGGGCCAGCCCAAACAGTGGAGTGTGTGGGACAAACATGTATGATGGGCCCATAATTGGGCGTCGTAGGCCAGACTGCCAAACAACGCAGAGCCGCCGAGCGTCTTCTACCTCTGTTCCTCCCGTCGCTCGTTCGGTGGGACCTCGGAGCTTGGTCGTCGGCCGGTGGGTTGTAGGTAGGGTCCTAGGGGTTGTACTCGTCGGAGAGGAGGTAGGACAGCCGCCCTATAGGCTCCACCGCTGTAGTCGATGCAGGATATAAAATAAAGAAAAACTCTCCCCGTCGGGTTTTACGGGAAGAGAGGCGAGGAACCATCCACTGTCCTCGTCTAATGCGTCTCCGCCCCGTGAAGCTATTTCTTACAGCAATCTTGCACGAATCTATAAAGTTTTTCAGTCTATTACTTTCATATAAATATATTGTACTAGACTAGCAAATGTGCCATGCGTTGCAACAGAATCTAATAGGTATAGGAATCATACTCCATATTATTGTCACTACTACAGATTGATCTATCACCAATACCTTTATCACCACTGGTATCATTAAAACGTTGGTGATAGTAATACGAACTGTTGGTGATGAGAGTATCACCGCCGGTTCGTAAGAGCGTGCGGGTTAATAACTATCACCGTCGCTTCGTCTTACCAACCGGCGGTGATAGTCCATCATTGCACCACCAACCGGCGGTGATAATGTGCTCCTCGTCACTGCCGCCTCGCCATATGAATCCAGCTGTGAAGACATTTTCACCGTTAATTTGTTGTATGATACATCGGTGATAACCATGCTACAATATAAATAAATCCATAACTTTTTCAAATAAAGTCAGATGAAAACAAAATTTATATAAAAGTTATAGACCTCGATAAGATCGACAACTTTATGGTTGATGACTTTTTCATTTGAAACCATTTACGGTCCTAGAATTCTGTTTGAAGCACTCAAATTTTGAAATTTAATTTTTTCGAATTGTACAAACGACCTTAGATGAAAAAATGACCAATACCAAAGTTGAAGATCTCGATGAGATATACAACTTTGTAGTTGACAACTATTTCATTAGAAATCATTTATACTCTCAAATTTGTATCTGAAGTTTTAAAATTTTAAAAACCAATTTTTTCGAACAACCTTGGATGAAAAATCGACAAAAACCAAAGTTGTAGATCTCAATGAGAACAACAACTTTATAGTTGATGAGTTTTTCATTTGAAATCATTTGAGGTCCCAACAGTCTGGCTGAAGTTTGGACGTTTTGAAATTCAAATTTGTTCGACCACGGATGATGAAACAACCAAAATCTAAATTGTAGATCTCGATTAGAACAACAAATTTGTAGTTTATAACTTTTTCATCTGAAGCCGTTTATTATTCTAAATATTCTTTTTAAATCATAAAAAGTGAATACTAGGGGAATTGATATGCTATATAAATACCAGTGACTTAGGGGTGAGTGGTTAGAGGAGTAAAGAACAAATGTATTAGGTTCGAATCCCAACACCGTGTACCATGAAAAATAGCGTGGAGTTGGAGCTGGAGCAGCTTCCCGATACCATGAAGCTGGAGCTAGTGGGGGGCTTTCCAGGATTGAAACAATTTTTTTTACTATTTTTTTGACCGTTTTTGGGAATTTTAAAAATTCAAATCACCATTGGCTGGTAATATGAATCGACTGTGATAAACTATTATCACCGTCGGTTGCAAATCGCCTGTGATGAGAATGTCATTACCACCGACAGCTTAGTGCCGAGACCGAAAAGTGCTAGTGACGGGCTTTACGAACCGCTTATGATTGGTCTGAATGTAGTAGTGTGTTATATATGATTTTTTTAACTTGTATAAGCGTGGGACATGAGTCCACATCATATATGAGATAGGCGCAATCCCATACATATTGAAATCAAACCCTGTATCCATCAATGCTAGACGCGAGTTGTTCTACGCGTACGAGTCATAAGTATGTGTCAAGTAAAGAAAGCATGACAAAATAAACTCCTTATTATTCGGATAGTTGAGAGAAGATAGACAAAAAAAAGAGTTAAAATGTCGACGTGTAAAGCATGACAAAATAAACTCCTTATTATTCGGAGTAGTTCTTAATCTTAAAGTCAGCAAAGAGTTAATTGTCGAAGTGTAAAGGATTAATCTGTCCTCTCCCAACTATCCATATGGTATCCTCCTCGGGAATTATAGAGATACATTTATTGATACATGATTAGACCTCTCTTAAAATTTTGTTTCATAGTTCGATCGGTTGGACCATCAGCTGATTATGGTTCAAAGGGCTGTAATATTGTTTTATTTATTTTACGCTTATCTAATATTGTATTTATTTTGTTTTAGCTTATTTATGACAAAAACAAGAAAAACACCAGAACGTAAATGCAAGATCGAAACAGAAGAAGAAAAAACGTCGACATATTGTATTTTTTATTTTTATATTTGGTTATATGAGAAAAACAATAGCTTATTTTTGAGGAAAACAAAAAAAACACAAAAATGTAAGTGCACCTAGCTTATTTATGAGAAATACTAAAAAAACACAAAAATGTAAGTGCAGGATCGAAACCGAAGAAGAAAAAACGTTGACCTATTGTTTTTATTTTTTACGTTTATTTATGAGAAAAAACAGAAGAGACAAAAAAAAAAAAAAACAAAGTCTGAGCGGAGACCGAGCGGGACAAAAAACGGTTGAAATCAGAAACGGGGTCCCAAAAACTGAGCGACCAAACACAGAAACGATAGAAGAACAAAAAAAATGCAGAGTTCGATTAGAAACAGAAACATGGACCATGCTAGACAGGAAACAAACTCGGTAACATATGGATGGTATATATGTGGGACGAGGTAGAACAAAAGAGGCAGGAATCTTGGCTCTATGGATAATTTGATATCTTTTAACGATAAGTTGATGGATTTTATAAGGTGTTTGTTGTTAATCTATTATTGAATTTGTGATAATTGTTATTCTTAAGTGGGGATGGGAACTCAGGATCGTTGATATAGATAAGAGAGCATATAAACATCCATAATCTATTTTTTGTTGTTTACATAGTGCCCTTGAGATTTCATATGGCATATTTTATTTTGTTCTCGTAGTATCCATGAGATATTCGACAATATGTTTTAATTGTTTCCATAGTATTCATAAGATGTTTCATAGAATTTTCTCTTTGTTTTACTATTGACCACGAATATTATGAACGGAAATATTGGCGTGCTACAGGGTGTAGCTATGAACCCTATGTTTTAATAGTAATCCGAACATGTTTCGACCGTAATAAGTGCATGTTTCAAGTGTTTTAGGTGTTTCAAATGCGTTTCAAAGCGGATGTTACAAGTGTTTCATTTGTATGCTGCAAGTGTTTCAAGAGGATGTTGCAGAGGGTGTTTCAAGCAGACGTTGCAGGTGTTTCATTTGCATATTTCAAGTGTTTTAGATGTTTCAAGCAGTTCTTGCAAGTGTTTCATCTAGATGTTGCAAAGGGTGCGCAGCTACACTCCGTCCTAGAAAATCCACACTCATATTATGAAATAACATTTAGCTGCAACATCAAACTTTATTCTTCTATAACTATAATTTTGTTCTTCTAAACCAAGAATATTTTTCTTTTGAAGGTAAAACATTTTATACAAAAAACATAGAACACTGCCCTTGCTTCATAAGAAAATGTTCTATATTCATGAGAAAAATATTCTTCAAAGTATTTAAATATGCGTAGGTGCGATCTTATTTTGAAAACTTTATTGTAAGAAACACAATGGTGCAATCGAAATTGAATTGGATACTCAATTTACAAACTATAAATTTTAAAGTTTCAAATGTTAGCACATGTATTCTGATTCCCTCCAAGTATTCATATTTCATAGATATTGTATGTTGACATATTCCTATAATACCCTTGAAATGTTTTATGGTATATTTTTTGGTTGCTTGCTTGGTATACAAGGAATTCGGCAATATATTTTCCTTACACATTACCCTTAATAGGGGGGGGGAGGTTGAATTGGGCTAATCTAAATTCTTCCAAAATTAAAAACTAGTCCATTTCACCCCTTGTGCCTAATAGTGTTTTCTAGCCTACCTCACAAAGTTTTGCAACCTAGTTCCAACTCTACACTAACATGACAATTCTAGTAATGTAAATACATGAAATTAAATTGCTCAAATGTAAAGGAGAAGAATTAGGAACACGGCGATGTATCCCGAGGTATTAGAGAATCGGCACTCCCCACTAGTCGTCGTTGGAGCCCCCGTGCAAGGATATAGCTCCCCCTTAATCCACACAAGGACCAAGTACTCTCTACGGGTTGATTCTTTGCCACTCTGGCATGGTGAATCACCCACAATCGTTTACACCATGACTTGGGCCTCTCACAAGTGCCACCGAGAGATCATCAAGCTTCCAATCACCACCAAGCCATCTAGGTGATGCTGATCACCAAGAGCAACAAGCACAAACTCTCACTTAACCTAAATAAGCCTAATGAGGAAGGTGGATGTACACTTGCTGCACCCTATGCACTAATGGAGTCCTTAGTCTTGCAATTAGCAAATCACAGTCACTCCACTAAGCATGAACTCCCCTTGCTCTCCAATGCATGTAGGGCAATGTTCTAAATAGCAAGAGAGGTCTCTTGCCCAAGATGGAGGGGTATAAATACCTTCCACTCCAACAACTAGTTGTTGTCCCTCTACTCACTGAAAATGCAAGCGCCGGATTGGTCCAGTGCCTCGTTGAATTGAGCACCGAACTAATTCGGTGACTCTCCAATGGCTAGCTCACCAACTAGCTATTAATGTACGGGGTAGTAACTTATAATTTGGTGCCTACCACCAGATCAATCTGTTGGCCTAAATCCCTATCTGTAGCGTCTCTGGATAGCACCGGGTTGGGGTTGAGACATCATCAGATCCACTACTACACAAAATCTTATGCACATCGTTTTGAAATGGGGCTCGACGAGGCGGTTGGCCTGGTTGCCCGCCTTGGTTATTCGAGGTAGGGAAGCCAGGCCTGCAACCGCCTCGATTAATCCTTAACTGAGGCGGGCACTATAAAGAAACCGCTACGGTTAATGCGGATTAACCGAGATGGTTGCCATGCCTCAGTTAATGTTTATTAACTGAGGTGATTGGCTTAGGATAACCACCTCAGCTAATCCATTAACCGATGCGTTTGGTCTAAAGCAACTGCCTTGGTTAACATGACGATTAACCGAGGCGGTTTCCTTATAGTGCCTACCTCGATTAAGTCTGGGCTATAAATGCAGCCGCACCCACCCTTCTTCCCCACGGTTTCTCCTCCATTTTTTGGGTTTTGAGCTCAAAACCCTAAAAATGGCCATTTTCTAGGGGGAGAGGTTTTGCACTTGGATTTGGTGAAGGCGGGCACCGCAAGAGGTTGATTCTCGCTCTCAAACCCTCAATCCTCTCTCTTTTCCATGATTTGGGCGCTTTTTCTCAAGATCTAAATCTAGATCTATTTAGAGGAGAGAAAAATCATCAGATCTAGAGCTACCCGGCTGTCTTTTTTCCATATTGCTCTGCTTATATGCGCCATTTTCGTTGTTTGTGTGTGCAAGGTGTTCAGGGTCATGGATAGGGAATGGATGTATAAGACATCGAGGCTAGATCTAGCTTTCCTAGATCATGTGACAAAGTTTATTGCTGTTGCGAAATGGCATCGTCTGAGTCTGAAGCGGGAACTTACCATCAATCTATGTAAGAGTTGCAAGAACCTTCTTGCCCATGGAGATGACATGGTGAAATGTCACTTGGTCTAGTATGGTTTCGTGAAAAATTACACGGTCTAGAAGTTTCACGGGGAAGCAGAGGATTCGAGTGTCGGTGCATCTGGAGGAGGGAACTCGTCGACAACGATGACGACGGTGGTGAATGCCGAACAACAAACCTTATCAGTGTTGGCAGTGCTTAACTCACATTTCTAACCACTAACTATCATATAAAAACTGCTTAAATAAACACCAAGCTTAGACATAGGGTTTTAGAACTAACAATCTCCACAAGTTTTGGTGTTTGACCATTTGTAGGATGGCGTTCATGGAATACATGGAAAATACATTCAAAATGCACAAGGAAACAAAGTATGACATGGTATTGTGCAAAGCAAAAAGAGCCCAGAAGGAGAAGGCCCACTACCAAGCCAAATCAGGACCCAGCCATATGGAGAAAGAGAGCCGAAACCCAAATAAAATGATCTCCAATGGGCGTAAAACTTCACGGGCATGGTCTATATTCCCCAGAGGCCCACCACATGAAGGTAGTGGTGAGAGGGCCTGGTCAGGGGTCGACCTTCCCCTGGGGTCACCCGCCCCCTCCCTGGCGCCTTTCTGCCGCTCCTTCGAATGGCGGTCACATGGCGCCATGCAGAGGCGGTGGAGACCAGGCTTCACGCCAAATATAGACGCACACACCGCCTTACTCCACCTATAAAAGGAGGCCTCCCCTTCCTCATTCCACACACACAAAATGGCAAAGAGCTTCTCCACTTTTGAGCAACACTCCAAGGGCTTAGGCCCTAGATAGCTAGTAGAATAGTAAGGGAGAGATGTGAGGGAGAGCTTAGGGAAGTGTCAGACTTGTCGGTGTCTCCCCGCCTTGTACCTAGATGAGCACCTTCGCTTCAACGGGTTCTCTCGCTAAGTGAGTGTTTGTGGTTCTTTTGGTTATAAAGTCTTTGATTAGTTAAGCTATACTCTTACTTGTTTGCGGGTTCGTTGTCCGTCCTTGTGGCGGATGCTCTAGTTAAAGGGCCAGGATAGAGACGGATAACCCTTGCATGCATGCTAGAGTAGTAGTCAATAGCATAGACATGGTGTCTAGGCTATAGGCTATCTTCATTTGTTTCGTTCCCCATGGTCGAGGGGTAGGCGATAGATGGTGACAACCATATCCGTCCTTTGTACTCCCCCATGTCCGGGTTTGATGTAGAGCGTAGGCCCGAATCGCTTGGCAAACCAGGTGCATCCCAGTGCCCGAAGTGAGCAAGTAGGAGTCGTGTTTATCTATCCTTAGACCGTAAAACCATAGGAATCCATTTCAACCTCTGCTAATTCTACCCTTGTGTTGTCCTTGGATGAACTAGGTAAAAGAGTACCTCCATTCCCTATGAAAAATATGATACCCTGAATACTTCCGGGTGAAATGCTACAACGGTAATTCCGTGCGCTTGCAAATTATTTCTGTATGCGTTAGGAAAACTAATAATCAGCAGTGGCTGGCGAGCACGGCAATAATCCTGCTACTAGCGATAATGCATATCATGATTACATCATGATGGATGATCTGTTCCAAGACATGGCTGACAACGATGATGGGGATGGCGGTGAGCCTATGAGGGATCCCGAGACCGCTGAGATTTTTGAGTTAATCGCTAACCGTCTTGACCACAACGATGTTCTATTTGGGAGCCTGGGTTGGCTGGAGAATTTCAAAGAGATGAAGCAGGCGGCAATTGATCCCCTCTATAAGGACTGTCCGAAGCACTAGATGGGGCTATGTTTTAACCTCCTGATGCTGATGCTGAAGGCTCACCACGGGTGGTCCAACACTAGCTTCAATGACCTATTACGTATCCTTGCTCACATACCTAGAGGGTAACAAGGTGCCCGCCAATATCTATCGGGCAAAGAAGCTGATTCGGCCAGTGGCGATGAAGCTTAAAAAGTTTCACGCCTGCCCTAACCACTATATCCTATATTAGGGCAAGTATGAGAACTTGCAGAGCTATCCACACTGTGGCGCAAGTTGGTATAAGAGGAATGTCATTGTCATGTGGATGCGGACAACGAGAGAGGGCCAAAGAAGAAGAAGAAGATGACCAAGAAGAGTACCACGAACAAGTAGATCCCGTCTCCTGAGGGCGAGGAAGAAGAGGGTAACACGCAGAGGAAAAGTCTAGCCCTGTCGATGTGGTACCTGCCCGTGATCGATCACCTACGTGCTATATTCAGGAACCCCGAGGATGCCAAGCTGATATCCTGGCATGCATATGATGAGCGCACGAAGGATGATGGCGAGCTGCAGCGCCCTTTCGATGGTAAGCAGTGGAAGCGTTTCAACGCCGAGTTCTCGGAGTTTGGCGATAAGGCGAGGAACATTAGGTTCACCCTGAGTACCAATGGGATGAATCCATTCGGTGACCTCAGCAGCTCACACAACACTTGGCCGGTCATCCTCACCATCTACAACCTACCTCCCTGACTATGTTAGAAGCGTAGGTATCTTTTACTAACCATGATTATTTCTAGACCTAGGCAGCTAGGCAATGATACAAATATGTTCCTGGAGCCACTCATGGAGGACATGAAGATACTATGGGAAGATGGGGTCAAGATGATAGATGCATCCCTAAAAAGGAGTTCACTCTAAAAGCCATCATCTTTATCACCATCACCGATTACCCTAGTCTTTTTTCACTGTCGGGGCAGATCAAAGGTAAGTCAGGTTGTGTAGTTTGCATTGACGGTACCTGCTACACTTACCTTAGTGCATCCAAGAAGATGGTATACATGAGGCATAGGTGATTCCTCATCAAAAAGCATAGGTATCGGACAGCTACGATGAATAAGTACTTCGACAACTAGGAGGAGCCTAAAACTAATGAGCCAGAAAGGACGAGGTATGGCCGAAAGGTGTTTGACATGGTGAAGGGCATAGACTTTGAGTTTAGGAAGAAGAAGAAAGAGGAAGATGGAACCATGACAAGGAAGAAGAGGAAGCGGGATAAGATGGAGGAACCACCTATCGCCCTGTTCCTTTCAAGAAGCAGTCATGTTTCTTCAAGTACCTGTCATACTAGAAGGAGCTAGATACGCCCCATACCATTGACTGCATGCACCTCAAGAAGAATGTCTTTGAAAGCACCATTGGTGTACTATTAGACATCAAGACTAAGACGAAGGATGGTCTAAAGTCACGAATGGATCTTGTCAACCAGGACATCAGGTCCAAAATTCACCCGACATCGGCGACCTAGAGCGAGAAAGTCGACCTTCCGGGCACGAGCTATAACCTGATGAGAGATGAGAAGAGGGCCATGTGCCAATGGCTTAGGAGTGACATGGTGCTAACCGATTTCTCTTCCAACATCAAGAACCTGGTCTTGATGAAGGACCTCACACTAACCAGCTGCAACGCACATGACTGCCATGTCATGCTCACAGCGTTCCTTCCAATTGTGATCAAAGCTATCGATCCAGAGTACGTGAAGATAGTCATCACATGCATGTCCTACTTCAACTACATCACACAGAAAGGTCATCGATGAAGCTGAGCTGCCTAGTCGAAAATAGTTCATCGCGGAGACTCTTTGCTAGCTCGAGATGTGCTTCCCACCATCGTTCTTTGATATTATGCCACACCTGATGATGCACATAGTTGATCAGATACAGGAACTGGGCCTTGTGTACCTACACCAGATGTGGACGTACGAGTGGTTTATGTCAACCCTCAACAGATACGTCCTTAACCGTGCCTACATGGAGAGCTCTATGATCGAGGCATACACAACCGAGGAGACCGTTAACTGCTGCACCAGGTACATTTGGAATGGAAGGGCAGAACCTCGACAATGGGTTGCACAGGGAGGAAAGTACGCACCGATTTATAGTACAAAATGGTGCAAGAAGCTCATCACAGCGTCCTCAATCAACTAGTGGTTATGGAACCATATGTTGACAAGCACCTAGAAGAGATCCGCGCCGCTCATGATGGACAGTTCACGGAGGCGTGGGTCCAGAAACAACACAAGATTAGTATCACGACATGGATCAAAGAGCTACAGGACATACCCCATGGAGAGTCCGATGAAGCGAGGCTTGCGTCCGGCCCATCCACCCAAATCACCATGTGGCAAGGGTATGACATCAATGGATATAGGTTCCACACAAAGGAGAAGGACAAGAAGAGCGCGACACAAAACAATGGTGTTCGATATGAGGGCATCGACGAGTCAATGGGGCAAACCAAGACATACTTTGGGCAGATTGAAGAGATATAGGAACTTGACTAAGCGGTGACCTACAGTTAGCTATCTTCCGGTGCTAGTGGGTCAAACCAAAGGGGGTTGTCGTGGACGACTTTGGTCTAACCACCGTTTAGCTCCAAAGTGTCGGCTATAAAGATGATCAGTGGGTACTAGCAAGCCGCTGCGCGCAAGTAGCCTACTGGTTGATGCCCAAAGACAGCAAAAAACACGTGGTTGTGTCTAGAAAGCAGAGGATTGTGGGAGCTGATGGAGTCCAGAGCCCCGAAGAATACACCAACTACACTGAGCTCTCGCTCTTTACCGATCATCCATAGAAGATCAAGTTGGTCGAGACCTACGTCAACAAGACCAAGATGATGCCCTGGTTCTGCCCCGACGGTGAGAAGACCATCGTGGGAACACTTGCAGCAAAATGATATGTGTGCCACACAAATATGTAATAATGTAGTCACTTATTGATTAACAAGAACTTTTATGTAACTGATTATTATTGTAATGGAATCATATATATATATTTGTATATATAATCATGGGAGATTGTAATCTGTACGTGTTAAGTGTTTGATTTTTAAAAATAATTTGATATTTGTTGAAAGGAATGAAACAAGTATTTCATTAACAAGTCCTACTGTCGGGTTTATAAACCCGGGGTCCCTCGGGGACCGGCTTCCATGCCAAGGCTCGGCCCAAGCAGACAACATATCACTTGTGGGCCGGCCCAAGGGTCCAGGACAATAGGCCGAAAGGGCGGTCCAGTCACCAACCGGAAAGTCTGGCCGAAGAGGAACATCGCCCGCTCATCGACTACTTCGGCCCACCTCTCCGACCAGAGCGCTCGCCTCGGACTCCATCCACCTCCAGACGGCCTCTTCGATCGGAAGGCCTGGCCCAAAGTACTACTTCCGACTCCGACCCTGCGTCTCTGACCGGGGTACATAGAAACCCGCTCACCGCTCTTCTCCAACTGGCGCGACCAGGGCCGACTGGAGCTGTCCGACCGGGGATGCTCGCTCGGAAGGAACCAGGGGACGAACAGAAAAAGCAAGCCAGGGCGCACAAGTCAAACCACGCTACCAGGGACCATACCTTGAGCACCTGTGGGAACAGTACTCTACAGCCGCCCTAACACAAACATTATTGTAGGTGCCGATATTTACCTCTACAGTGTTATGGGCGACGTTAAAACTCCCATACAGTAAGGCCCCCCACATGCCTCTGGGCATCGATAGTGTTGTGGGCGCCGGGATTTACCATACCAGGTGAATGTGGTGAAACTCCTCACATGCCTCTAGGCATCAACAGTGTTTTGTAGGTACTGACATCTGCCATTTTTGGAGAAGGCAACACAACCTCCCGTGTGCATCTGACACTCTACAGTGATAACCAATAGTGTTGTAGGCGCCTACTATTATCTTGTACCCACCGGCATGGGCGAGAAAGCCCAATAGCATACGTACCCTCATCCTCTCACTTGTAAAGCCATCCTTTTTATCTATAAAAGGGGATACGCTCCCTCCAACAAAGGGGGTTCTCCTTTTAGTCGTTTCAAGTAAAAAACCATCATCGATCAAGTTCATCAACTCACAACCACAGAACCGCTGGGTTCATACCCCAAGCACGTGCTTGAACACTTAGCTCATAGCGTAGCTCCTGTTGCTCTTGGCCTTTCCGACCGGAGCCGACCGGACCTCTTCTATACCCCATCTTTCTCCTTCTCGTTTGTAACCCCACTATAAACTTCGAGCACCTGGGCTCAGGAATAAAGTCACCAATCGACCCAAACTAGACATAGGGCACATTGCCTGAACCAGTAGAAACCCCGTGTCATTGAGTGCTAGGCCACCTCCGATCACAACGTATGGCAAAACTACAAATATTTACTAGTTGGTCACATTCTGCACCAACAGTTGGCGCCGTCCGTGGGGAAGACGCTGTACGTTCAACAGTTTTTGGTCATCGGATGGCCCACTTTTCTGCCACCCTCGCCGTGGCGGGCTCGAGCGATATGATTCATTTCGGCTCGCTGGAGTTTCCCGCACTCTCACCTGTTGAGATGTGGGCTCCCCCAGTCTTCAGGCCATCCTAGGTTTTCCTCTTCGGAAGCCTAGACTTCGTCGCCGACCGGCTCGACGTACTACACCTCTAGGAGGAGGCACACATTCCGGCACCTATCAAAGGGACGCCCTCCATCGACTCTGGGACGCACGACTTTGACGACGCGGCATCTACGCTTCTTTCTGAGCAAACTATTTACTCTAACCCCGCTGTGAGTAATGTACACGCTGTCATTTACTTACTATTCTCTATCTTCCGCCGATTACCTGGCGGAACCCTATTGTCCCCGATGCAACCGCTGTACGACCGGTCCCCCTACGACCTCATGTCTTCCGTGGATGCATACGCCCGGGGGCTCCAAAGGAGGCCAGCACCGCCCCCTCTCGCATCCAAATTTGTGGGAATGGCGAGCTATGCTCCCACCTGTTTCCTCGACCTCATGGATGACGATGGCGAGAGTGACGGCTCCAGCATCGGTGACATGGCGGCTAGCCACCGTCCGTCCTGAGAGTGCGCCATGGCGGACACTCCGGGACACCCACCAGCGGAAGCAGAGTCCTCACGGGCTCGCACCTCTCCGGACCCTCACGTAGAGATCCCCGAGCTCACACTTGAGCATGGGGAGGAACTATGACAACGGTGGCTGCATCAGCCACTGATTGCGCCACCACGCTTGGCACACCTCGTTGTGCCCCGTGCGCGTAGGCCGGTGGGCGGCGCTCGGGGTCACGCCCATCGGGTCCAACACAACACCATGGACAGGGGGAACGATCCCCCGCACTTTACTCGGGCGAACCAGAACATCGCCGTCGCGGCAATGCTTCTACGTGTCCTGTCCGAGCCGAACGACCCTCATGAACAGGCAATCCACTAGAACCTCCGGGCACTAGTGGAAACCGCCGCCGTTCAACAAGCCGAGTGTTCCGTATCACGACACTAACTTGTAGCCTTGCTCCCCGTCAGGGGAACAGGGACGCAGCAGATGGGTCGCTCCACCCGATTGCCGCTACAATAGTCGAGCATGGTACAGGAGGCCACATCGGCACCTCATCTTGATCTAACGACCACTCCGCACCGACCACCTATGCATGCACGGCTCGGACCGAGCCGAGGCAGCACGCAGCAGCGACCGGAGTCCCAGCCTTGATGGTCCGGGACCGCGGACCTCTGTCCAAAACCCCCAACAAACGCCGCCCCCGCCGTGCTCCTACGGTGGTCGAGGCAATGGCAAGGCCAAGTGCTAAGATCAGGATGAGGGCCCCTCCACGCAGGGGAAAAAGAACAGAAAGAATCACCACCGACCAGCCAACTCTGCGTTAGTCGACACTGCGGATCACGCGGGCACTCAGCCCCAGCAAGACCCTTTGGGCCACTTTCACGAGCTCACGAGCACCAACCACGACTATCCCATCAAACATCTCTACAAGGACTGCCAGCTCCTCAAGCGCCTGCTGAGGTAGACTGGCAGGCTAAGGAAAGAAAAAAGCAAAGAGGCAGCAACCGAAGAAGGGGGCACAGCGGGCAAGGATCCAGATGACTGAAGGATGAAGTGATCCGACCGGACACCTACCGGCTGAAGGACAACAACGATGCCCTTCTCTCCGAACGCCTAGAATAGCTATGTTGTTTTTTCTTCCCCTAAGTTTCGGTCTTACCATTATTTACTCAGCGTACGCTCCTACAAGAGCACCCCGACTCGAACACTTTTCGGCTCGAGGCGCTCGGGGGCTCCACTAGGGGGCACTACTACCTCTCTGTTTTATTTACTTTTTGTTCCCACCCAAACAGGGGTTCCTTTAACCTACCCACTTTGTTTTAAAAAATCTTAAACTCGCACTCCCCGCCTTTCTCCTCACTAAACTGAGCTTATATCATGCCCGGGCTCCCAAGGTTGTAGCCTATGGGACCGACCGAGAAAAAAGAAATAAAAAACAAAGTTATTCTAAGGGAAAGCTAAGGAACGAAAGGGAACAAGCTTCCCCAAACCAAGTGACTCCATCACAGAAAACAAAACCAATTGTTCAGTAGAACACCCACGAATGATTACACGAGGGCTCCCCCACAAACTTAAACTTTACGTTCACTAAACACTTATATCACCTACGGACCGACCCAGCGACATCGTCCGGTGCAACCGACATAGAGCTGGCAGGTGGTCACCCCAGCGGCATGACGTTCGCTTCTGAAACCGAGGCGACATATCTTCACCTGGCTCCGAACGTCCATCATCAAAGTGTGCTCCCCCGCGCATGATTCTAGCCATATCTTCATGACGAACGTCCATCACCCACTCAGCAGAGACTTGGTCCGCCACCGACTACGCATGCGGCAGCAAGCTCTCCCCGATCGATTGGACGTCCTCCATGCTCAGGCCTTTAGCATACCCGCTGCAGATAGTGGCGAAGTCCAGATTTGGGTGGTACGTTGCCACCGAGGTTAGCACCCCCGACGCTCCGTAGAAAAGCCCGCTCCTGATAAGGTCCTTGACCGCGTCTGGGACCTCCGCCAGCTGGACAGCAGGCGCGCTAGTGCTAGGCACCGACCCAAAGACTTCCGAGATGACAAGCTGGGCAACATTGCAGATCTGGTCAAGATCCCCCTCAAGAGCATGTCGCTCTTCACGGGACTTGGCTAGCTCCTCCGCATTCTGGCTGAGGGTCGCCTTGGTCATCTCTAGGTCTTGCTCCAGTGTCTTCACCTGTCCACCCAGCTCTAGAAGAAGGGCGACAAGCTAAATAGGCTAAAGAAAGAAACCAATGCAATGAAAAACAGAAAAGGTACGTACCGATGCGAGAGTTCTCAAGGGCGGAGAGCTTCTCCGTTTGTCGAGCCGCCTGACCGCACAGCTAGGCTTTCGCCTCCTCTGTCCCCATCACTTGGCCCCAAAGCGCGAGCACCTCCTGGTCTGCCTCCCACCGAGCCCTCTGCTCTGCCTCCAGGGACTTCCGTGCCAACTGTAGAGCGGCCTGCTCTGATGCCAAAGCGCTCTGCTCTGGCTCAAGGGCCGCCAGGGCCTCTTGAAGCACTGCCTCGGTGTTCGCCAGGGACGCCCGCAACTCTGCCTCAGTCTCTACTTGGTGAGCCTTCGCCGCCTCGAGCCCTTGCTCGGCGGCAATCGCCCGCTCTGCTGCACACTGTCTCTCTGCCCACGCCGCGGCCACCTCAGCCGCCTGGTCTTGGGACTCGCGGCAAGCGGACTGTACCCGATGCTTGAGCTCAGCCATCCGGGCGTGTTCTGTCCAGAGGAAGTGAGACTTGCGGGACGACGTCTCCTTTAGACTCTACAAAAAATAGGCGCGCTAAGAGAACCAACAAAAGGTTCAAAGGTCAAGGACAAAGTATGGGAAACTCACCGCTGCGGCAAGTTGTAGGTCGACCTCCACCAACTGCTGAGCAAACCTAACCTGTCTCTGGGCATTTCCAAGCTTCTCAGATAGGTTGGCAAGCTCGAACACCATGGCATGCCCTTGCTCCCCAAGGATGTCCTAGAGCTGATGCTCCCGGGAATCCCGGAGAATGAACCGTGGCTTCACTAGGTCCTCAGGGAAGACTGTAACACCCCGGGTGTTTTAAATACTAAAACATGCCATGTCATCATATGCATTGTACATCATTTCATATTAGTGAAAACTTTGATATGCATACACTAAAACAAGTTTACATTTATGTTATAAGTGTTGCCTTGTATGGTTTGAATCAAGTTCAAAGTTTTGTTTGGATTTGAATTTTCAAAAAACCCTAATTTCAGCATTTAAGTTTGCCCCGAAAAACCTAATTCTAAATTGAAGTACATTTTGGGGTTGAGCCTTAAAGCAAAAATGTAGAGCTTGTCGAGTTGTACAAAGTTGGTTTTTAGAGTTTTCAAAGTTGTTTTATAAGAATTGAAGTAATTTGAAAAGGCGTGATTCTTTAAATATTCCCTTTTTGAATTCAAACTTGCATTTCAAAATGTAGACTGAATTAGGGGGTGGTTATAAAAGCAAAGTTGTAGAACTTTGAATTTTGAGCAACTTTTGTTTTTGGAGATTTTTGAGTTGTTACATAAATTTGGGAGTAATTTGTGTTTTAAACCGAGTGGTAATTTTGTAATTTTGAGGACCAGTACCATCAGGCAGCTGTCACCGCCAGACGAGTTTCTTTCTGCTTCTAGGCACGCGCGTGGCCGTCTTTGGCGTCGCGCTGGCGAGGAGAAGGCTGCGTCGTGGCTTCCTCTTGCTTCCTGGCCGTCCTTTAAAGCCGTGGCATCGTCGCCGTTCTTCTCTTCTCCTCTGTTTTTTCAGTCACCACCGCCGCTGCTCCGTTGAGCTTTCGCCGTCGACCTAGCGCTGTTACCGCCTCGGCAAAGCTTGTCCCAGCTTTGCCTATTCCTTGCGCACCCAACCAACCAGCCTTGGTCGCTTGATTTCGCCGAGGAATGCCGCTCACTGCCTTTCTTCCTCACGGCCGGCAGCACCGCCGTCGCGTTCGCCTCACCGTGGCCAGTGCTCCATGGTGCGTAACTATCCTTGCTCGGTGTTGTTCTAGCTTCGCCTTGATGCTGTGGTGCTTAATACCTTGTTGCTTGATCATTTTGTCCACCGCAGCTACCGGAGCACCACCGTCGCCGTTGCTCGCGCCGCCGTGACTGCTGTGATCGTCGAACCGCGTCTCCGTTGCTCCTCCGGTGTTGCTCTCTGCTCAGTCGTGTTCGGGGTGAGCTGCTGAACCTTCCTGTGCCGTTTGTTTAATCGCTACCGGCCCCGTTTCATCGGAGTAGCATAGCCGCGCTGTCGTGGCCGCCATGGCCGGTGCCGTGCTCGTTTTGTGCAGCGATCGATGCTATTAGTGACGTCAGTAGGTGCACATAGTCGTAGTGAGCATGTTGGTGCCTTCGCCGTCGCCGGTGGCCTCGCCGTCGGCGAGAATTCGCCGGTCAAAGCTGCTGTAGCCGTGGTCAGCGCGGGAGGTAGGGGATGACATGTGGGGTCGGGTTGTCAGTGACTCAGTGTTTCCAAATGGATTTTTTCTATTTTCAGAAATGGATGAATAGTATGTGTTTTTGTTATTTTTGTGTAGAATTAATTAGAGATCCAAAAATTATGAAAAGTTTTGTGTGACCTCTCTGTGATGTATATTATTTAGGAAAAATATGAAATGTTGTTTTTCAGTACTTTTTGAATATGATAAAAATTTCTCAATTAATTAATAAATGAGTTTCCATGATTTTTGTAGGCTTAAATAATTATTCAAAAATTATGAAATTTGTTTTGCCACTTAGTTATCATGTGATGAACCTTTACAAAAATTTTGAACTCAATTGAAACAAGTTGATTTATTTCATAATTTTGAATTATATAATTAGTTCATAAAAGCAAATAGTAACCTTTAATGATTTAGGTTTTGATTGAATTTTGGATTGAGTGATGACCTTGGGTCATTAGTGGGTAATGATCTTTGGCAATTGATGGAAGTGTTATGAAAAAGGTTTAGTTAATTTGACTTGTTACTGTACCGCGAAGGAAAGTTGTATTCAAGCTGTTAATTTTACATCCATCATCGAGCATCATATTTTGTATCTCGCATCATGTTAAGCATGGTATTGTTACTACGTGTAGTGAACGAAGGTGAGCACGTGGTAGTTAATCAAGTTGTGGAGGAGGTTAATCCGCCTATTGAGGTCGGATTTGATATTTGTGGAACGACTCCGGAACCAGACTTTTCCGTGAATCAAGGCAAGCCCCGGATGCATTTAAACCTACCTTGTGTTTTACAAATTGATTTTGCTTTTGCTTTTCTACTGCATTAAGTGATTAGGGGTTGAGTGAAAACCTAATTGGTGCATTACTAATCTTGTTTTCCATATCTACCTTGTTAACCGTTTTAATTCGTATATGGCTAGTTATGCTTAGTCATGCTTAGACGAATAAAAGTCGGGTGATTACCTGTCACCTGTGAGTTTTAAATGGATCTTTGGTTATGCTTGGTTACTTATGTGATCATGAAATATGAGCATGTGGAGTAATAAAAATCTACACCCGACGGACTCGGTGTAGGGGAGCCACAAGACATGGAGGTCTTGTGAACGGGTTCTTTCCGCCTGTGTCGATTAAGGCCCGTCCGTTGTTGAATTGCGTGAGCTGAGACTTTGTAGTACTAACCGCATACTCCGGTAAGCCTTAACTTGGCTATTCTATTACGAGAATGGCTACTTGCGCACTAGGAGTGGAGAGATGGCGAGAATAGTGTGTACCCACGTGGCAATGGGATGGATTGGTAGAGTACTGTATTCTCGGGTGGCGCGGACCCATTCTTGTTTTAGAGGATCCGAGGGTAGGTTGGTATATGTAGGTCAGGGACCTGCATATGTCATGTGGTCTAGAATCCCCAGCTGGGTTTAATCGGTTCGAATCGTCGTTGCTCCTCGGTTATGGAGACTCAACTCTCTATTCATCATCGTAGTTTAATAACTGGAACTTGAGTAAGGTTTGAGAAAGAGTTTGATATGAAGTTCATGATCTGATTACGGATCATGGCAGATTCATATATGGTTCTTATAAAGTTTTAAATGTTGAAATAAAGAATTTTGTTAAAGAGCTTTTACGCAAAAGAACTTTGATTATTGCTAAAGCCATACCTTGAATCCCTGAGCCTGCATTCCTGAGTTCTATCAGTTTTTATTTCGGTTAAGTCTTGTTGAGTACTTTTGTACTCAGGGTTCGTTGACCCTTGTTGCAGGTGAGCCTCATGAGCAGGTCTGTTTTGGGCCGTGTTGCATGACGGTTGTTCGATCCGATGACGATAAGTAAATGTGTGGCCCTTGGGCAGGGCAGTTTATTTGTGTGTTTTGTATTATGTTATAATGCCACTCCACTACTTCATTTTTTAATAATTATTGAACTTAGTTGTAAGGTTTGAAACTAATATTTTGTAAACTAAGTTATTGTAAGACTTCCGCTATTTATCTCTGGTGTAGATATTTGAATAAATGTTGTAATACTGCAATGACTCTGTAATGTGATCCTGCTCGGAAATCGTGGATGATTCGGGGTTCTCCGAGGACACCCGATAGTCTTCTTAAGTTACCGGGAACATATGCATAGATGTTAGAGGTCGTTGGACAGTGACAGGTGCATGTGGGCCCTATAATTTAGGAGCTATCGTTACAAAGTCTTTGTTGTATTGTTTTACAAAAACTTCAAAATGATTTGGGACAAATAAGTATAACTTGTTAATTTGGTCCAAATTGCTTCTGACTTATCTTATTCTTTCTCCCCATTCCTTATTTGATTAAAAAGGTTTTGTGTGGTGGAGTAGTAATCTTATTATGCCCTATATAAAAACAACTGTTGTTTATGTACCTTATAAGCTTTGATGTTTTTGTTCGTAAGAATGATTCATGCATCATGATTATTCACTTGTTACTTCCTTCACCTCTGAGTCTGGGTTGGGTAGTGAGTCTGGGTTGAGTTGTGTAATCCACCCTAACTGCTCTTGAGACTGTTGTCAGATTGTCTTACTTGGATTAATCTTGCTTCCTACAATATGGCTCGTACCAAGATGACACCCCATAAGTCCGTTGGACCCAAAGGAGTTCCTCATCACCAACTTGCCTCTAGGAATGACGGTGCTAGCAGTAGCAGCTCTAGGCCTGATCCCTAGGCAGAGATATAGAGGATTTTTGCAGAGTTAGCACAAGCTACTAGAGATAGGGCCAGGGATGCCATCCAGGTAGGAGAATTGTAGGATCAATTGAGGTGCCTCACCACCGCTCACAGGAACTACGAACATATGTTAGTTCGTATGGTGGACGGAAGAAATGAAGCTTGGCATAGAGAAAATGTAGCTAGAGCTAGAACTCATGAGCTAGAATTCTATGTAGAAGATTTAGAAGAACATAATACTTATCTGCATGAAGAAGTTCATAGGCTAAGCAATCTCCTAGATCCAAATTATGAACCCGAAGCTGATGCCATGGACCCAGGTGTCATCCTTGCCGATGATAGTGAATTGGAAGAGGAAGAAGATCCAGAAGAATTAGTGATGGTTGATGAAAGTGATAATGAGGGCGGAAATATTTCGGAATGGATACCGAGCCCGAAGTTTGAGGTGATCGAGGAGAAGAGTAGAGTTGTATAATAGTGAGTTCTAGTTAAAGTTAAGTAGTCTTGTTTAGATGTGGTCTTGTGTATAAATTAGTAAACCCTATGTAATGTGTTTTGGAGTAAGCTCTTGTTGCAATTCAATAAAGACTTGTGAGTAAAGTTTGGTTTGTTATGAACAGATGCGTCGTACGCGGGGTTCGCATATTCTTGGTACTTCACAAGATGAGGATGGTATCCCCGATCCACCACCAGTTCCACCAAATCTAACTGATGCTATCGCCGCCCTTGTCAATGTGACTGTTGAAAATGCTCGATTGCTTCGTGAGATAGCTCAAAGTAATCAGAATATGGTGCAAGGAAACCATGGTCGCAATCATAACAGGCAGGAGGCTACATATGTTGATTTTATAGATACAAGACCACCAGTGTTCACTAAGGCATATGAACCACTGGAGGCTGATGATGGCTTCGCACCATGGAGCAGAAATTTGATCTTATTCCATGCACGGAGATTCAAAAACCTGTGTTTGTCGCTCAGCAACTTAGAGGTGCAGTAGGTGCTTGGTGGGCAAACCTAGTGGCTATGCAACCAGCTGGCATTCCAATAACTTGTGCTGAGTTCCGTACTACCTTCCGAGCCCATTATATTCTAGAAGGAGTGATGGCCATGAAGCTGGATGAGTTCCTTTCTTTGAAGCAAGGGGATCAAACGGTTATGCAGTATGTGGGAAGATTCAATCACCTATCACAGCATGCATCTAAACATGTCAATATAGATGCCAAGAAGAAGAGGTGGTTTATGAGAGGTCTGAATACCAAACTACAGACAATGATGACTACTTATATCAATGTCACTTATCATGAGACAGTGAATATTGCAATTGCTTCAGAGGAAAAGTATCGGCAACATAAGGAGATCAAAAAGAAAAAGAGTGTGCCATCTGGATCTTTTGGTGGGAATCAAAAGAGGCCGGGGTGATTTATCATCCAGTAAACCATTATCGTCCTCCTTATCGTCCGCCGCAGTTTCAAGCCGGGCAACAATCAAATGTCCGTCCTGCTACAACTTATCAGAATCCACAACAGACAAATGCTTCTGGTGTCAGTGCTCTAACACCCCAAGGTCACAAGTATCCCTGTTTCAATTGTGGCAAGTCTGGTCATTTCTCGAGGGAATGTCCTTATCCAAAGCAGTCTAATCCAAATTATCAGAAGGCCCCTGCCAATCAATAATAGGGTTAGGCACAGAATAAGAACAACAATCAGAATGCTCAGAAGGGCAAAGATGAAAGGAAGATAGGAAGGGTTTTCTATATTCAAGCCAGGGAGATTCCTGAAGGGGAGCCAGTGATGATGGGTATGTTTCCTGTCGCCAATCATCCTGCAGTTATGGTTTTTGATTCTGGTGCATCTCATTCATTCATCAATAGAACATTTGTCATAAAGCATGAAATTCTAATTGGGGCAACAAAGGAAAATTTCTTTATATAGTCACCCGGGGGACGTCTGTATACTAAGGAAATGGTATACCAGGTACCCATAAACCTGGGTGGGCATATTTTTCCCACTACCATGATTATCCTAAAGGATCAGGATATAGATGTAATCTTGGGAATGAATTGGATGTATCAGCATAAGGCTGTTATAGATGCTTTGAATAGGAATATAAGGGTGAGTTTGCCAGATAGTACTTCTCAACTTCTCATTCAACTTCCAACCTTAAGATGATCAGTGGGTAAAGTTTGTGCACCTGCCGTCAAAGAGATTAGAGATATCCCGGTAGTGTGTGAATTTCCTGATGTTTTTCCTGAAGATTTACCCAGTCTATCACCTGATAGGGATGTCCAGTTTAACATAGAGTTGAAACCTGGAATAGCTCCAATTTCTCAGAGATCTTATAGGATGCCACCCAAGGAATTAGCCGAGTTGAAGACTCAGTTGCAAGAATTGATTGATAAGGTGTTTATCCAACCTAGTTCATCACCTTGGGGATGTCCTGCAATTTTTGTGAAAAAGAAAGATGAGACCCTGAGGTTATGTGTTGACTATCGTCCGTTGAATGAAGTGACTATTAAGAATAAGTATCCCTTACCTCGGATAGACTTGCTTTTTGATCAACTAGCTAGAGCCAAAGTTTCTCCAAGATAGATTTGAGGTCAGGCTATCACCAAATCAAGATTAAGCCTGAAGATATTTCCAAAACGGCATTTACCACAAGATATGGATTATATGAATACTAGGTAATGTCTTTTGGTTTGACAAATGCTCCAGCTCATTTCATGTATCTGATGAATTCAGTATTCATGCCTGAGCTAGAAAAATTTGTAGTGGTGTTTATTGATGACATTCTAGTATATTCCAAGAACAAGACAGAACATGCGGAACATCTTAGAATTGTTCTGAACCGCTTGAGAGAACATCAACTATATGCCAAGTTCAGCAAGTGTGACTTTTGGCTGAAGGAAGTACAGTTTCTTGGACATGTCTTGTCAGCTGAAGGAGTTGCAGTTGATCCAAGCAAAGTTAAGGATGTGCTTGATTGGAAACCGCTAACCACTGTTCATCAGGTTTAGAGTTTTCTAGGAATGGCGGGGTATTACCGTCGTTTTATTCTAGATTTCTCTAGAGTATCCAAGTCCATCACTAGGTTGTTGAAGAACCAAGCCAAGTTTGTCTGGTCATCTGATCTTTCTGATTGTTAACCTTTTCGCACTAGTATTAGCACAACCGGATATTTGGTTAAGAGTAAATCTAGCTCATGTAGACTTTGACCAGTGGCAAAAGTATGTTGTGTTATAGTGTTGGGCTAATACTAGTAACCACTGCACTAGCACTAGTATTAGCCCAACACTATAACACAACAAACTTTTGCCGACACTTTCTATTGTAGGCAAATGGCACCTTTGCCGACAGATAACCTCCCGCAAAAAGTTTTTCTGACAGTTTAGAAACAGTCGCGCTAGAAGCCATCGGCGAAACTTTTGCCAACAGTTAACAGAATCCCTGACACTTTATGTGTAGGCAAACGGTCTACCTACGCCGACAGTTGAAACCTTTGCCGACAATTAACCCTTTGCCGATAGTTAAGACCTACGCCGATAGTTAAAACCTTTCCCGATAGTTTGTACGTTGGCCAAACCATTTCCAAGGTATTTTACAAACCATACCCTGCCAAAAAAAAACTGTTGGCAAAACTGCATAGATATAATTACAATTAAAATAATTTGACAAATCCACTTTTGCTCATATAGAAGGCATCACATTGAACAAATTCACTTGATTTTTGTATAAATAATATATTAGATCTTTCATACGGCACGCGCAAAAATACAAGGAAAATTTGACTGAAGATCTCCTCTCCAGCTCTCCTAACACAAGGGTTCAGACTTTATCGAAGCATCATCCTCCTCTGGCGTCCTCCCGGCTGCTTCTCTCTTGCTTTGCTTGGTGAGGCGTGCCCTCCGCATTCTCGATCGCGGCTAGCTTCTCCGCCGATCTCTGCTCCAAAGTGCCCTCGACCCCTTTCTCTGCGAGGGAAGCGAGACAATAATCAAATCAAATGAGATGCCCGAGATAAGAACATCAAGACTGATCAATGGGTAGCAATCATTTCGTGATGGTGCTCAACGGGTAGGAAACCAAGAGCATGTGCTCTACTAAGCAAATGGTTTCAGTGATGGATGGCTAAAATGATGAGAAAAAAGGAATTCACACCTCCTCCTGTTTGCCTCAATGGACCCCAAACTAGGGAACTGTGACCCATCCAATGTCTGGCCTGTGCCTTTAGGTCTTGCAGAGCGCCCACAGAAGAGTTTGTGGAATATGGAAGCAATAGGGTCTAAAATTGGCCTGCAATATTTCAATAAGTTTATGAAATAAAAAACAAAGTTTAGGTCTATTTATTTCTAGATTTGTTGAGTCTTGTACTGTTTGTAAAGTGTTTAGCAATCGTAACTTTCAGAAAAAAAATCCAAGGACAATTCTTCTACAGAACCTTAGAGCTAGGAATCCATAAAATGATATGGTTGGTTGGTTAGCATTAGAGTTCTGCATTATTACTAGGGACCAGGAGCCACCTCTAGCATCGAAAAAAGGTTGGATGAACACCTATATCTGATATCTCTACATCCATTTCCTAACTCTTTCTCTTCATATATGCTTTCGAAGGTAGAGTTAGATGTTATGTTTAATTGCAATGGTAATCCAAAATTTTCTTCTAACATCTTAAATTAGGGATTCACACATCGCTGAGCAAGGGGTCCTCTAAAATGTTCTTCGCTTCGCAGAATTATTGCATTGCATTTCCCACTGCTTTACACCAAGATCACTTGTGAAAAATAGTACCTTAAAAATCCAGGGAAGAAGCTTGAAAATGAGAATTCATCACTTGGGTCCCCCTTAAGGCCTACTTCTAATCTCCTTTGGAAGTAACACAGGTAAATCTAGCTCATGTAGATGCCAAATAATATGATGGGAAGGTATGACATCGATTCCTTTATGAAGAAGCTTACGGCAACAGAGATAAATGCAACGATAGATGGAATCCACTGAATAAACAGAAAAAAATGTTAGGAAACCTTGGGAGATAATCAAAATTAATTGCACAATTAGACAAATTTCATTACAGAAGTGATCAAACACCTTTGCATACTCTATTTTATTTGAAATCAATGTCATTCTAGCAGATCAATCTCTATAGAACATTTAAATAACTAGAAGATGGAATAAGACACTTTGTACCTTAAATTTACTACCGTATCTAGGAGGGTCATTTAATCGAGTACCAAGAATGCTTAATTGTTTTAAAAGCATATTCTCAAGTGTATCTAAGTACACAGCTAGACAGAGATTGCAGAGAGAACTTTCTGAGAGCACAAAAGTGATGCAGTAGCAGTGGTTTTATTCTTGCTGCACTAATTTCGCCGAGGGTTCAGCTGCTATTATTTTCCTAAAGTCTAGGAGTTCATAACATGTCAGGAATTTGTACTTTCCTGTACCTATTTGGAAATTTCTCTCCGTGGCAATGAAAAGATCATGCTTGCCATTGACATATAACCTCTATGTCTGAAATTGAACCAGGTAATTCTTCTATGAGATTTTAGTAAGGTAAATACCAATGCAATATGGCCCGATTCAGCTGAGAGGAGTAGCAAGAACACATAGGCAGTGAGGACGAGGACAAGGAAATTACCTCATTATGTTGCTCCCCTCGAAGGACCACTCATCTACTCAGAAAGTCATCATCATCATGTAAGTGCATATTAGCCATATCATCCCCTGCATATGATCTAGCATCTTGTTCTTCTTCTTCTTCAATACTTCTTCATCACGATAGGTTGGTGCAGCCCTCAAGTTCTGCACAAATGTGTGTTCAGCTGAGTTTGTTCTGCAACAGTCACATTATGTATTTCTCAGACCACTTGATGCGTTGATGCATATGCAACATTATATTAGAATGTTGCAACAACTAGAATTTGAAATTTAAATTAACATATTTGCAGTGTTAGATATATTGCCCATCAAAGTGAAAGGAGATTCCAGTATTTCTAAAAACCCCACATGGACTTGCATTATTATCTAAACAATTCACCGGCCCTACTGCACCTCTAAGGCTACTGACGACTTGTTGGTATTCGCATGTATCATTAGCAACTCTAAACTTAGAATCAGCCAAGCAATACGTTCATTAAAATATATAAGGTATTCTATGTAAGCCTTAATTGGTTCCTAATGCAAAATGAAGTAAACAAGAGATAGAAGCAGCAGACACCTCATATTTGTATTGTTCTGCTCCTTATGAATTCAGTAAACATACCCTTGTGAAGCTGCTCATATGTTTTTCGTTGACATCTTTACTCAATGATAGCCACAACAACGACCACCCACACTTAGTTCCCATCTGGCATCAAAAAACTTAAAACTGCAATATACATCAAGCATAAAAATGGAGATCATGCTCTGCATCATGAAACTCACATTCAGGAATGGATATCAAAGTTGCACTGAAACTGACCAAATAAACAGATACACATGTTGGACATATGGGAGAAGGAAACAAAACAAAGCTAAACCTCCTATTGTCATCCTCATCGCCAAGTGAAATATGAACCACTATATGGTGAGTCCTATGCACTGAAATTGGGCATAACTCACATCATGGACGTATGAATTTACCAAGCGAAACATAATTGTAATCACAGATACCAGCTCAGTAGATAGATAGATCCAATTTAAATCACCACAGAGATGAATAAAACAGTTGTACATATGAGCTCAATCCTATACCATTACCTTTACGAATGGAGAAGCCGAGATCTTTGTAGAGCTATGATTCTCCGCCTGAGCGTCTCCCTCCTCACCTAATAAAAAACTGATTCGGTAATTTTCAAAGACAACGACGCTAGCTTGTAATTTTTAGTACAACTGCACTAGTCCAAGTTCGAGCTTTCATCGTGAGTGTTGCTCATAGGTTCTAGTGGCGATGAAGATACTGAAGGACATGTTAGTTGGTAGTTATATAATTCACAGAGAAAACTACTGTGTACATCTCCACTTGGACTTGTGCGTTGTTGTGAGAGAGCTAGTGGCAACAATAAGTAGTTAGCAGTCAATTTCATACACAAAAATATATCACTACAAACTCATAAATCTAGGTCTAAGCCCACCTATCTAATAGTTCAATCCACACAAAAAAGATATGTTCTTGACAAAACAACAAACAAGGGAAACAATGGTACACTACTTAGGCTATGTCCGGACAGCATTTTGAGAAACAAAGAAAGAGCCCTTTCCATGCCGATGGATATTTGAAAATATAGGTTATACAATCCCAGTTCGATTAGATTTTCAGGTTATGCTGATAGTATAACAATCAATTCCGAAATCATTGGGCAAGAAAAACAAAGACTAAGCAAACTTACAGTGAAGCCAAGTTGTTAATTTTTCTGTTATATTTTACAAGTGCATTATTAGCTTTTTTGAGAGCGCAGGCAGCAGCAGGATCCTCTGTGACATATATACCTCTTTGGAATGAGGGCTCTGTTCAGATCCAGGGGTATGGATGAAAGGGGCCGAATCAAGGAGAGTGCGGCCTTCAACAGCAGGGGGAGCCTCTTACCTGGAGCGAATGAGGAGAGCCTCCTGAGTGGAGCCCTCCGCGCTAGCAGCGGTGGTAGGATTTCGTGCCAGCCACGGAAACTCCAAACCCTAACAAATCCTGTGTAGATGCGGAGCTGCAAGTGATGGGGAAGATGCGCCGTAGCTTGTGTCGATGCGGAACTGCAGGCGACGGTGGAGCCGCGTCGAGCATCGATGGTGTGCACCGGCGATGGCGACGGACGGATGGTGGGACCATGGGTTCGACATCCAGCGGCGCGTTGGGTGTGGAGCTTGGCAGGCGGCGATGCAGCGGGGCTCGACGCTGAGCTTGCACGGGTGGTGGCCAAGGCTCGGCACCGGAGATGAGTGGGCGCATTTGGGGATTGGAGCTGTGAACGCATGGCGGCGGCGGTGGGGTTGCTGCCAGGACGCACGAGCGGCGGCGGTTGGGTTGCTCATTCACGACTTTTTCTTTTCTTTTTTTTGGGTGCGACTTGGGAGGATTCAGATAAGAGGGGTGCGTGTGCCCCCTCTTCTATTTTTTCTGCTATCTGTCATGTGCTTGATGGACACAGGCAGGGCTCACCCTTCGTCGACACATGACCAGTAGCTAAGCTAAGGCTACGCCGACTGTTAGTCTACCTAGTAAGTTTCCCCGATAGTTTATTAGTCATCACAGAAACGCCGATAGATAATCTGTTGTCCTACTACATAATTGCGGACAGATGAGTTGACACTAAAAGATTGGACTTTTGCCAACAGATAAGGTGTGCGTGATACTAACCCTTTACCAACACATAACAGTGGGCAAAAGTGTGTCATGGTGTAGTGCAACTTGATATCGAGAAGTCATTTGACGTTTATTTTGATGCTTCGGGTATTGGTATTGGATGTGTATTGATGCAAGAAGGCTGAGTCATTGCCTATGCATCTAGACAACTTAAGCAACATGAAGAACACTATCCGACTCATGATCTGGAGTTAGCAGCAGTTGTCCATGCTCTGAAGATTTGGCGGCATTACCTGCTTGGTAATACGTGCCATATTTATACAGACCACAAGAGTTTAAAGTATATCTTTACCCAGTCAGAATTGAACATGCGACAAAGAAGATGGTTAGAATTGATTAAAGATTATGACTTGGAGGTGCATTATCACCCTGGTAAAGCAAATGTGGTTGCAGATGCACTCAGTCGTAAAAGTTATTGCAGTTGCCTGACAGTAAGAACAATGGGTCTGACTTTATGTCAAGAGATGGAGAAGTTGAATGTAGAGGTAATTCAACAAGGTAGTTTGACCAATGTAATTGTTGAAGCCACTATTCGAGACCAGATTATTGCCGCTCAGAAAGAAAACAAGGGTATAGCCCATATCAAAGAAAGAGTCAGGAATGGAAAAGCGGAATGCTTTAGCATAGATGATGAAGGTGTGCTATGGTTCAAGAATCGCCTTGTGGTACCAAAAGTTCCGGAGTTGTGACAGTCAATTCTTGAAGAGGCACATGCTACTAGGTTATCTATCCATCCGGGAAGTAATAAGATGTACCATGACTTGAAACAAAGATTTTGGTGGACCAAAATGAAGATAGAGATTGCTCGGTATATAGCCAAGTGTGATACTTGTCAAAAAGTGAAGGCTATACATTTGAGGTCCGTTGGAGAGTTACAACCATTGCCTATTCCAGCTTGGAAGTGGGAGGACATTAGTATGGACTTTATTGTTGGTCTACCCAAAACATCAAAGGGATTTGACTCAATATGGGTTATAGTAGATCGACTAACCAAGTCAGCACATTTTCTTCCGGTCTAGAGTATATATCCCACTATCCGATATGCCAAGATATATTTACTAAGAATCATGAGCCTCCATAGAGTACCAAAGACCATTGTGTCCGATAGGGGTACACAGTTTGTCTCCAGTTTTTGGAAACAATTGCATGCTTCATTGGGAACCAAGCTCCTGTATAGTACAACTTATCATCCGTAGACTAATGGTCAGACTGAGAGGGTCAATCAAGTACTTGAAGATATGTTAAGGTGTTGTGTCCTTAACTATTCCAATAAGTGGGATGAATGCTTACCTTTGGCTGAGTTCTCGTACAATAATAGTTATCAAGAGAGTATTAGGATGGCTCCATTTGAAGCACTCTATGGTCGTAGATGCAGAACTTCGTTGAGTTGGTCTAAACCCGGGGAAAGAAGGTTCTTTGGAGTAGACCTTGTGAAAGAAACAGAAGACAAGGTTAGGCAAATACAAAGTAATTTGAAGATAGCTCAGTCCCGACAAAAGAGTTATGCAGATAAACGACATAGACCATTGGTGTTTAACAAGGGAGATTTTGTATATCTGAAGGTATCACCAATGAAGGGGGTTACCCGTTTTGGTGTTAAAGGCAAGTTGGCACCTCGATATATTGGACCATTTCAAATTTTAGAGAGGTATGGAAAAGTGGCATATCGCTTGAAATTACCAGAACATCTCTCAGCTGTACATGATGTGTTCCATGTTTCTCAATTGAAGAAGTGTCTCCGAGTGCTTGAGCAGAATGTTGAGGTAGGAGTGGAACTTGAACCTGATTCGACCTATTCCGAATATCCTATCCGAGTTCTGGATTAGAAAGATCATGTCACTCGAAGGAGGACAATCAAAGTCTACAAGATACAATGGAATCAACATTCAGAAGAAGAAGCTACTTGGGAATCGAAGATTACTTGTTAGAAAAATTTCCAGAGTTTCTTGCGTCGATATAGAGTAATGTTAGTTTTGTTCTGTTGTTACGAACCATGTTTGTAAAGGAACCTCAGCTATTTTATGGACAAGTTTTAGATGTTTTTGGATTGACATATTTCCTTTTCCATTACTTACCCTATGACTTTGAATCTCGGGACGAGATTTCTTTTTAGGGGGAAGGATTGTAACACCCCGGGTGTTTTAAATACTAAAACCTGCCATGTCATCATATGCATTGTACATCATTTCGTATTAGTGAAAACTTTGATATGCATGCACTAAAACAAGTTTACATTTATGTTATAAGTGTTGCCTTGTATGGTTTGAATCAAGTTCAAAGTTTTGTTTGGATTTGAATTTTCGAAAAACCCTAATTTCAGCATTTAAGTTTGCCCCGAAAAACCTAATTCTAAATCAAAATACATTTTGGGGTTGACCCTTAAAGCAAAAATATAGAGCTTGTCGAGTTGTACAAAGTTGGTTTTTGGAGTTTTCAAAGTTGTTTTATAAAAATTGAAGTAATTTGAAAAGGCGTGATTCTTTAAATATTCCCTTTTTGAATTCAAACTTGCATTTCAAAATGTAGACCGAATTAGGGGGTGATTATAAAAGCAAAGTTGTAGAAGTTTAAATTTTGACCAACTTTTGTTTTCGGAGATTTTTGTGTTGTTACATAAATTTGGGAGTAATTTGTGTTTTAAACCGAGTGGCAATTTGTAATTTTGAGGAACAGTACCATCGGGCAGGTGTCACCGTCGGCGAGTTTTTTTCTGCTTCCAGGCGCGCGCGGGGCCGTCTTTGGCATCACGCTGGTGAGGAGAAGGCCGTGTCGTGGCTTCCTCTTGCTTCCTAGCCGTCCTTTAAAGCCGTGGCATCGTCGCCGTTCTTCTCTTCTCCTCCTCTGTTTTCCAGTCATCACCGCCGCTGCTCCATTGAGCTTTCACCATCGACCTAGCGCTGTTACCGTCTCGGCAAAGCATGTCCCAGCTTCGCCTATTCCTTGCACACCCAACCAACTAGCATTGGTCGCTTGATTTCACCGAGGAACGCCGCTCACTGCCTTTCGTCCTCGCGGCCGGCAGCACCGCCGTCGCGTTCGCCTCACCGTGGCCAGTGCTCCACAGTGCGTAATTATCCTTGCTCGGTGTTGTTCTAGCTTCGCCTTGATGCTATGGTGCTTAATACCTTGTTGCTTGATCATTTTGTCCACTGCTGCCACCGGAGCACCACCGTCGCCGTTGCTCGCGCCGCCGTGACCGCTGTGACCATTGAACCGCGTCTCCGTTGCTCGTCCGGTCTTGCTCTCTGCTCAGTCGTGTTCGGGGTGAGCTGCTGAACCTTCCTGTGCCGTTTGTTTAATCGCTACCGGTCCCGTTTCATTGGAGTAGCATAGCCGTGCCGTCGTGGCCGCCATGGCCGGTGCCGTGCTCGTTTTTGTGCAGCGATCGATGCTATTAGTGACATCAGTAGGTGCGCATAGTCATAGTGAGCTTGTTGGTGCCTTCGCAGTCGCCGGTGACCTCGCCGTCGGCGAGAATTCGCCGGTCAAAGCTGCTGTCACCGTGGTCAGCGCGGGAGGTAGGGGATGACATGTGGGGTCGGGTTGTTATTTTTGTGTAGAATTAATTAGAGCTCCAAAAATTATGAAAATTTTTGTGTGACATCTCTGTGATGTATATTATTTAGAAAAAATATGAAATGTTGTTTTTTAGTACTTTTTGAATATGATAAAAATTGCTCAATTAATTAATAAATGAGTTTCCATGATTTTTCTAGGCTTAAATAATTATCCAAAAATTATGAAAATTATTTTGCCACTTAGTTATCATGTGATGAACCTTTACAAAAATTTTGAAATCAATTGAAACAAGTTGATTTATTTCATAATTTTGAATTATATAATTAATTCATAAAAGCAAATAGTAACCTTTAATGATTTAGGTTTTGATTGAATTTTGGATTGAGTGATGACCTTGGGTCATTAGTGGGTAATGATCTTTGGCAATTGATGGAAGTGTTACAAAAAAGGTTTAGTTAATTTGACTTGTAACTGTACCACGAAGGAAAGTTGTATTCAAGTTGTTAATTTTGCATCCATCATCGAGCATCATATTTTGTATCTCGCATCATGTTAAGCATGGTATTGTTACTACGTGTAGTGAACGAAGGTGAGCACGTGGTAGTTAATCAATTTGTGGAGGAGGTTAATCCGCCTGTTTAGGTCGGATTTGATATTTGTGGAACGACTCCGAAACCAGACTTTTCCGTGAATCAAGGCAAGCCCCGGATGCATTTAAACCTACCTTGTGTTTTACAAATTGATTTTGCTTTTGCTTTTCTACTGCATTAAGTGATTAGGGGTTGAGTGAAAACCTAATTGGTGCATTACCAATCTTGTTTTCCATATCTACCTTGTTAACCATTTTAATTCGTATATGGCTAGTTATGCTTAGTCATGCTTAGACGAATAAAATTCGGGTGATTACCTGTCACCTGCGAGTTTTAAATGGATCTTTGGTTACGCTTGGTTACTTATGTGATCATGAAATATGAGCATGTGGAGTAATAAATCTACACCGGGCGGACTCGGTGTAGGGGAGCCACAAGACATGGAGGTCTTGTGAGCGGGTTCTTTCCGCCTATGTCGATTAAGGCCCGTCTGTTGTTGAATTACGTGAGCCGAGACTTTGTAGTACTAACCGTATGCTCCGGTAAGCCTTAACTTGGCTATTCTATTACAAGAATGGCTACTCGTGCACTGGGAGTGGAGAGATGGCGAGAATAGCGTGTACCCATGTGGCAATGGGATGGATTGGTAGAGTACTGTATTCTCGGGTGGCGCGGACCCATTCTTGTTTTAGAGGATCCGAGGGTAGGTTGGTATATGTAGGTTAGGGACCTGCATATGTTGTGTGGTCTAGAATCCCCAGCTGGGTTTAATCGGTTCAAATCGTCGTTGCTCCTCGGTTATGGAGACTCAACTCTCTGTTCATCATCATAGTTTAATAACTGGAACTTGAATAAGGTTTGAGAAAGAGTTTGATATGAAGTTCATGATCTCATTACGGATCATGGCAGATTCATATATGGTTCTTATAAAGTTTTAATTATTGAAATAAAGAATTTTGGTAAAGAGCTTTTACGCAAAAGAACTTTGATTATTGCTAAAGCCATACTTTGAATCCCTAAGCCTGCATTCCTGAGTTCTATCAGTTTTTATTTCGGTTAAGTCTTGTTGAGTACTTTTGTACTCAGGGTTCGTTGACCCTTGTTGCAGGTGAGCCTCATGAGCAGGTCTGTTTTGGGCCGTGTTGCATGACGGTTGTTCGATCCGATGACGATAAGTAAATGTGTGGCCCTTGGGCAGGGCAGTTTATTTGTGTGTTTTGTATTATGTTATAATGCCACTCCACTACTTCATTTTGTAATAATTATTGAACTTAGTTGTAAGGTTTGAAACTACTATTTTGTAAACTAAGTTATTGTAAGACTTCCGCTGTTTATCTCTAGTGTAGATATTTGAATAAATGTTGTAATACTGCAATGACTTTGTAATGTGATCCTGCTCGGAAATCGTGGATGATTCGGGGTTCTCCGAGGACACTCGACAGTCTTCTTAAGTTACTGGGAACATATGCATAGATGTCAGAGGTCATTGGACAGTGATAGGTGCATGTGGGCCCTATAATTTAGGAGGTTCTGCCACAAAGACCCACTCTTGGTCACCCTCTAGCAGCTCACGGAGGGCCTAGCCTCTGACTGGACCACCGCCAGCTCCCGCGGCGACACCGGTGGCTCCGCCACGATATCCACCTCATCGTCAGACGGGATTTCCACCACCTCATTCGCATGGACCACCGCCGGACGTCCCGACTCCGTCCTGGCCGCACTTTCCTCCGGCGCCTTCGGCCCCGTTGGCATGGAGGAGCCAGGCGGCCCTCCACCCGGGGAGATAGGGAGCTCAGCCTCACTCGCCTCTTCCACCGCAACCGGCAGAGGAGGGGCCATGAGAGTTACCCCCACCGTCGGCACCGGGATCGCCGCCAACACCGACATCGCCGCTGCCATCATACCAACAGCCGACCCAGAGGGCACCACCCCCGGGAGGGAAGGCTTTGCTGCCACCACCTTGCTCCCCCCGTCGCTCACCACAACACGCTACAGGGTGGGCCTCCAAGTCTCCTACACTAGAGTCGAGGCGATGCTCAGCCCCGTCATCCCTCGGCCATTGACAGAAATTGCAGGTAAGTCACACTCCAAAAAGACTCAACCTGCAAAAGATCAAAGATCAACAAAGGGAAACACACTGAGAAGTGAGCGGCATGACTCTGAAGGCAGGCTCCGATGACGACGGACCTACTGGATGAGGACCGCTCCTGAGCTATGACCCACACCCCCTCACTTCAGACGGGGGTGGAGTCATCCCAACCAGCTCCTGCCTAGCTACGGGTCGCTACGACCTCCGGCTTGGGACTCCCCGACTGGAGCAATGGGTGGAGCCTCCGCCGGCTGCAAATCACGCGACGCACGGGCACCAGTCTACCCCTTGGACCGCCCGGCTTGCTCAACCATGTACGTAGTAGGCAGTGTCTCCCCCGGAAGCAAGTCATGCATTGGCACCGGTCCCGCCGATGCACAAGGGCCAGTCTGCTCCTCGGACCGACCGGGTTGGTCAACTACGTCCGCCACATGCGACGACGGGACCGGCGACACCACCAAGGGCTCTGTGACCGTGTCTGCTTGCCACCGTCCGCCAACGGCGTTCACGCTCGCCGCACGCTTCCTCGGTACGGGAACCGCCGCACGCCACGCGGCCTCCTGCTCCTCACCGACGGACGTCGCCGTAGGGTCACGACGCTCCACCAAGGTCACAACGACCTCTCGACTCTCTTCCTCATCGGAGAAAACCATGTCATCTACATCTATAGGATCATCTGATGCGAGTTCGACTCAACGTCGCTCCTACGTTCCCCGGCATTCACGCGCCGGGTGACTTCCTGCTCCTTCTACTGCTTCCGACGAACCTCCTTGGCTCTCTTCTTCTTCTAGGCGACCGCCGCATCCTTTTGGGCAGCGTGCTGGGCCATGCCCTCCGGTCCCTTAGGAAGGTGCGACTAGGACTTGTACCTTTCAAGCCCCTACAGAATGGATGACCCGAAATCAAGAAATAGGAAAAGCAGAGGAAGAAACACGAACGGAAAGGAAGGGAGCATACTAGTTTGGACATGATTGAGGCATTGAATGATATGGGTTTCCCCACAACCATCTCCTTGGGCCTCAGCTGTAGCACCCAGCCAAGGCGACTCCAGACCTCATCATCTGGCAGGTCCTCCGGCGATGCATGGTCCGGGTCCGACTGGCCGCTGTACTTCCACATCGGCTACGTCCTCCCCACCAACGGCGCAACCCGACGGCGGTAGAGGGTGTGGAACACCCGCACTCCATCAAGGCCACGCTTTACGAGCTTTCGGAGCTCCTCCTCGACAACTCCCACCTTGTGCTTCTCCGTGTGGGCGCAACCCCACGACCAGCTATTCCGCTTCTCTGGCCTCCCACCGGTGAACGCTAGGAACGGCGCCACCGTCGGATTCCTGATGTAAAACCACTCCCCGTGCCACCCCTGGTTGGAGTCACAGGGGATGTACATGGGGTACGAACCTCCTGTGCTCAGCTTCCTCTGCTGGGCGAAACCACCCACCGGCGCGGTTTTGGCCGAATTCCTCGCCATCAGGGTCCTCCCAGAGAACAGCCGCCGAAAGAAATCCGCGTGTGGCTCCATCCCGAGGAAAGCCTCACAGACGGTGATGAAGCCGGCGATGTGCAGCACCCCCGTCGGATTGAGGTACTGCAGCTCCAGACCCCACTCATTTAGGAGCCCGCGCAAGAACCAGTGCGTGGGGTATCCCAACCCACGCTCATGGAAGGTGAGGTAGGACACCACCTTGTTAGGCCGAGGCTGCGGAAACTCCTCCCTCCCGGGAACCCTCCAGTGTTGCACCTCCTGCGGTGGCAGAAACCCCTTCTTGACGAAGGCCTCTAGCACCGACTTCCTCATGGTGGATGACCTCCAGTCCGACATTGCGCTCCGAGGATTGGTGAGTGCTTCTCTTCTCGCTCTCTCCCCTTTCTTTCCTAGAAACCACTACGGCTCTCAGGAAGGCTCGTGGCAAGAAGGGAGAAGAAAGGTGGCGGCAGATGAAGAACTGGCTAAAGAACGGGGTGAAAAAAACCCTCTCCCTTCTCCTACTTAAAGGAAAAGGGAACAGCAGTCAGGGAAGGGCGCACCGATCGGAGAAGGCAGAATGGTGGAGCGAAAAATCCTCTCTCTTTCCCATTTAATGCAGATATGACATACCCTGACCGATGAGACGTGCCCTGCGCAACAGAACGGCTCCTGATCAGAAGGGACGTGGCCCGGCCATGGCCCACCCCTACCGCACTACAAGCCACTACCGCACGACAAGCACAGTGACCAAAGCGCCATCGCACGCGGACGGATCCCCGCTTCCCTAGGCCAGACCTTGAGAAATCCAAAGCGAAATCTTCCACCGGAAGAAACCATCCGAACCCCTGAGTCGATCGAATCACTCAGGATACACACCGAGACACAGATAGGAAGCGAAGGGACGCCCCATGGGGGCCATGCCGACTCCGTCATGAACGACGAGCACGGGTCCCGGTCGGACATTTTCCGATTGAAGCTCTCTGAGCCCCGTCACTCCAGTCGTCAAGGTAAACACTACCGAACCCCTCTATTACCTTATAAATCATTTCATACATCCATACTTACATTCATTCCATACGCCCGCGCCTCCCGGACGATTCAGGCCCTGAACCACCCGGGGGCTCAGGAACTAAGCATCGCACGTGCAGCGAAATGCATCACAACGCTCCGTGTTGCATCACGAAGCGGCAGTTGCCTCATTCGACATGAGCAGCCAACAGAGCTAGGGGAGAAAACCGTAGATGAGCGCTGTGCGACCCTCGCCCAGTCTGGCAGACTGGGTCATCTCAACCTTATCATTTGATCCTGAACCTTGGCAAGCCCACAGAATCTCCATCGAGGAGAGGCCGTTAGGCCACCCGGGTTGGTCTCTAGAGCGACCCAGGCATCTACCGGGTAGCAGGTAAATGAGTAGTGGAATGTCACAAGAGGGCTATGGCGACCCCATCATGAACGACGGACCTGGATTCCGCTCGATCACACCCATTATCGAACTCACCGAGCGCGTGACTCGAGCCCGAGCGATCGGGACAAGCGACAAAACTCAGCCCCTCCGGTTGTGAGGAACCGAGGATCGGGTAACGCACACAAACTCACACCGACCCCTACGAAGGCCCGATAGGGCTCAGGGGATCAAGCCAAATGCCTAGGTCTGCGACCCCGATCTCGCCCCATCCAGCTACACTTCCGACTACGCTCCAAGGACACCTGGGTCTGCGACCCCGATCTCGCCCCATCCGGCTACGCTTCCAATTGCGCTCCAAGGACACCTGGGTCTGCGACCCCGACCTTGCCCCATCCGGCTACGCTTCCAACTACGCTCCAAGGACACCTGGGTCTATGACCCCGATCTTGCCCCATCTAGCTACGCTTCCGACTACACACCAAGCTCCTAGGACCGCAACCCCGAACTCGCCTCATCGGGATCCACAAGCCCCGGCTCGTCCGATCCCAAAAACTAACTAAAACTAGGTACCTCGGCTACGCAGGCTATACCAAGGCCAGGATCCATGACTCCGACCCGCCCGGTCCCATGGCGTGCACCGATGCCCGGACCCACGGGCTCCGTCTCGTCCAATCCCTAAAAACTAGCTGTCTCGATCCACAGCGCGCACCAACGCCAGGGTCCATTCACGACTCCGACTCGCTCGATCCCACGGCGCATAATGACGCCAGGGTCAGTGAGCTCAGTCACGCCCAAACTAAACTTCCTCCCCCGGTCCTACGGCGTGCATCGACGCCAGGATCAGTCAGTTCTGTCTCAAAATCTAATCCCCACGCCTAACCACCTCGGCTGCACAGCGACACCTTGGTGACAAAATTCGGTCTCGAACACACACACACGCCCGCTAAAACCGAACATCCCCTAGACAGTTTTGCCCGAACCGCCCGGGGGCTCGGGGGCTACACCCGCGGGTGCGCTCGCGCGCACCCACCGACACAACAGAAAAACCTCCCCCACTGACAACACGGAAAAGCCCCCAGCCAGTTCTGCCCGAACCGCCCTGGGGCTCGGGGGCTACACCCGCGGGGGCGCTCGTGCGCACCCACCGTCAAGGCAAAAATCCTCCAGACAATTCTGCCCAAATCGCCCGGGGGCTCAAGGACAAGACCAAGATGATGCCCTGGTTTCTACCCGACGGTGAGAAGACCATCGTGGGAACACTTGCAGAAAAATGATATGTGTGCCACACAAATATGTAATAATATAGTCACTTATTGATTAACAAGAACTTTTATGTAACTGATTATTATTGTAATGGAATCATATATATATATATGTATGTATATATATAACCATGGGAGATTGTAATCTGTACGTGTTAAGTGTTTGATTTTTAAAAATAATTTGATATTTGTTGAAAGGAATGAAACAAGTATTTCATTAACAAGTCCTACTGTCGGGTTCATAAACCCGGGGTCCCTCGGGGACCGGCTTCCACGCCAAGGCTCGGCCCAAGCAGACAACATATCACTTGTGGGCCGACCCAAGGGTCTAGGACAATAGGCCAAAAGGGTGGTCCAGTCACCGACTGGAAGGTCTGGCCGAAGAGGAACAGGGCCCGCTCGTCGACTACTTCGGCCCACCTCTCCGACCGGAGCGCTCGCCTCGGACTCCAGCCACCTACCTGGATGGCCTCTCCAATCAGAAGGCCTGGCCCAAAGTACTACTTCCGACTCGACCCCTGCGTCTCGCTCGGGGTACACAGAAACCCTGCTCACCGCTCTTCTCTGACCGGCACGACCAGGGCCGACTAGAGCCGTCCGATCGGGGATGCCTGCTTGGAAGGAACCAGGGGATGAACGGAAAAAGCAAGCCAGGGCGCACAAGTCAAACCACGCTACCAGGGACCATACCCTAACCACCTACGGGAACAGTACTCTGCAACCACCCTAACACAAACAGTATTGTAGGCGCCGACATTTACCTCTACAGTGTTATGGGCACCGTTAAAACTCCCTACGGTAAGGCCCCCCACATGTCTCTAGGCATCGATAGTGTTGTGGGCACCAGGATTTACCGTACCAGGTGAACATGGTGAAACTCCTCACATGCCTCTAGGTATCAACAATGTTTTGCAGGTACCGACATCTGGCATTTCTGGAGAAGGCAACACAACCTCCCGTGTGCATCTGACACTCTACAGTGATGACCAACAGTGTTGTAGGCGCCTACTATTATCTTGTACCCACCGGCATGGGCGACAAAGCCCAATAGCATACGTACCCTCATCCTCTCACTTGTAAAGCCATCCCTTTTATCTATAAAAGGGGATGCGCTCCCTCCAACAAAGGGGGTTCGCCTTTCAGTCCTTTCAAGTAAAAAACCATCATCGATCTAGTTCATTAGCTGACAACCACAGAACCGCCGGGTTCATACCCCAAGCACGCGCTTGAACACTTAGCTCATAGCGTAGCTCCTGTCGCTCTTGGCCCTTCCGACCGGAGCCGATCGGACCTCTTCTATACCCCATCTTTCTCCTTCTCGTTTGTAACCCCACTACAAACTTCGAGCACCTGGGCTCAGGAATAAAGTCACCAACCAATCCAAACTGGACGTAGGTCATGTTGCCTGAACTAGTATAAACCCTATGTCATTGAGTGCTAGGCCACCTCCGATCACAACGTACATCAAAAATACAAATATTTACTAGTTGGTCACATTCTGCACCGACACCTACTCTACTACTCCTACAACACTACTGCTACTCCACCTAGAACTCTACTACTACTACTCCTACAACTATACTACTCTTCCTACTACTACATACTCCTCCTACTACTCCTACAACACTACTGCTACTCCTAAAACTCTACTACTACTCCTACAACTATACTACTACTCTTCCTACTACTACATACTCCTACTACTCCTCCTCCTAGTACTACTCCTACTACTACATACTCCTCCTCCTCCTCCTCCTACTACTACTACAACTACAACTCTACTACTATTCCTACAACACTACTACTACTACTTCTCATACAACTCTACTACTACTAGTACTCCTTCAACACTACTACTCTACAACTACTCCTACTACAAGTCTACTACTCTACTACTAGTCCTACATTAGTACCACTTCCTACACTACTACCACTACTCTATTACTCCTACACTACTACTCCTATGAATTTTAAAAAGCATTTATAAATTAAATATCAATTTTAAAACATTGTAAAACAAAAATAACCTGAGGCATATCAAATATATAAAAATGGAAAATCTTAACCGAGGTGGGCACCCTAAGCCGCCCACCTCGGTTAATATTTACCGTGGCAGGCAATATAAGCACCTGTCTTGGTTAAGGCTGCCTATATATACTCCCTGCCCTCCCCAAATTATTCTAAGTTCTTCGGTGCGTTCAATTGGACCCCAAAGGGCTGCTAAAATTTTCGCTCGCTCCGCCACCGTCCGCCGCCATCGCCGGTGCCGAGCTCCTCCACCCCATCCTCGACCTCACATGCTCAGAGCTCTGCCCCAGCATCTTCCCCACCCGTCCCCTGACCTTGCAGCCTCCTTCCTCACCGCGCTAAGATCTGGCGGGAACCCTAGCGCACAGCGTCTACCGTCTTCCCTCCCTAACCCCGTCTACTGCCGGACCCTACGCGGGACCCTTGCTAGGTGAGGAGATCCGCCGCTGCCACCGCTGCCGCTGGTGCCGAGTTCCTCCACCCCCATCCCCAATCTCCATGCTTCATCCGCCAGGAACCCTAGCGGCTGTCTTCCCCAACTCCATCCATCTTCCCTGGCTCCGTCCCTCTTCCCCGGCTCCATCTGCCTCCCTGGCTCCATTCGCCGTACCCCAAGAACCCTAGCGCGGCTGTCTTACCTAACTCCATCTGGCGCCATCCAAGGTTCATCCCCTTTAGTTCCTGTGATGCCAAATTATGCTGCCTATGATGCCAAATTATTGATTGTACTGAGCAAATGCCACTGCTTGTGATGCGAAAATTATGCTACCCGTGATGCTTACTGGTGGCTTATTATCTGGGAACATGCCTATTTTGAATTGAGCACATGCTGCCTATTCTTGAATTGAGCACATGTTTACTTGGCCAACCTATTTTGAATTGAGCACATGCTGCATATTTTTGTTGCTTACTATTGGCTTATTATCTGGTTGTGATGCCCTCACTAATGCCCTCCCCAAATTTTGCTGCCCTCCTCAGGTTGTGATGTCCTCACTGAATTTGGTTGTCCTCCTCTACTCCTACAACTACTACTCCCACAACAACTCCTCCTCCTCTATACTCCTACAACAACTACTAATACTCTATACTACTTACTACAACTACTACTACATATACTTACTACAACTACAACTCTTACTACTCTACTGGTGTGTTGGCTACTGCTCCTATTTTTTACTACTGCTCTACCTACTACTCTGTACTACTCTATACTACTACTACCTAACTACTACTGCCTATATACCTCCTATATACTCCTCTTCCTCCTATATACTACTCCTACTCCTACAACTGCTCTATACTACTCTATGCTCCTATACTCCTATTGCTACACTTCTACTACTTGCTGGTCCTAATATTACAACATTGTTGCTGGTCCTAACAACTTGCTAGTCCTAACTACTATTTCCTACTATACTACTACTACTGCACTTACTACTACTACTACTACTACTACTACTCCTACTACTTCTACTACTCTACTCCTCTACTCTACTACTCTACTCTTACTACTCTACTACTTCTATACTATTGTCCTACTACTACTCTGTACTCTACTCTACTACTCTTAACTACTATCCTCTACTCTGTACTCCTACTACTCTTACTACTATCCTCTCTACTCTATACTCCTACTACTCTTACTACTATCCTCTACTACTCTCTACTTGTCCATATCTGACTGCTCCTTTAGGGACAATTTGAGCAGCCCTACCTTGAATAACCGAGGCGGGCAACCAGGCCAACCACCTTGGAGCCCACTTGTGAAACGCAGTGTAAAAGAATTTGTGTAGTAGTGCCTTTGGGGTCGATTTTAATTTAAGCATCTCTTTGGCATATGCAATGATGAATTGTTTAAACTTTGAAAAATGTACTGAGACAGTGGCATTTGTAATGATGTGAACCCTTTTATGCTGAGGCAGCGGCTATGATGATCAAATGCCCCCTACTGGTACTAAGCTCCTAAACTAGGATGGCTTGTATACAAGCAACCAGTTTAGAAGCGATGTGATGACAATGGGGCGAATCTGAGCCAACTATGTACATGATTTTGCTCAATTCTTAAATTTTGTACTTTTCTTGTTTAATTTTGTACTTTTCTTGTAGAATTTTTTACTTTCTTCACTTTTTATATCCCTACACTCAATGTATATGAAAAAAGGATGCAATCTTGTTTCCAAATGAATATATAATTAATGATTCCTATATGTTTTGAGATGAATATAGCATTGTATTTATATAATTATGAAATGTTCCTATAACTCTCTCTTCGTCATAGCTATCAATGTCGACCGAGGCTCTTGAAAATTGGTGCGAGGCTACTCCTGATGCGAGCGATGATGAAGGCTCATCATTAGATGGGAGCACCTCATACGAGAGTGAGGAACTAACACCGAGGCCGGTGAAGAGACCTTGTGGTGAGGAAGAAGATGATCCAGACTTTGATTCAAAGGGCGAGGCACGAGGTTCTCGCGTGGAGCTACGATAGCCTCCGAAAGATGATACACAAGCCCCAAGGCTCGAGGTATGTAGAATAAGTAGTGCACATTAATTGACACAATGCTCGGGGGCCTCACGCAAGTATATAACTAATACGAGTTCTTGTCCTCGACAGATACCGATGGTGCCTCTTCGTTTAGAGTACCCCGACGGTAAAGAAGGAAAGGAGGAGGAAGCACCCAGTCCCTCCTCGGGCACTTCTTCAACTACAACGATGGGCAGCAAGAAGAAGTTAGACTTGAAGAGGGGCCAATATGTGAGGCATCAGATTAGCAAGAAGAAAGTACATGCGATACACAAGATAGGGCCAAAAGGAGAGCCCTTGGAGCCAACTATCATCATCGGCACCTTCAGCAACCAGCGTTTGAAAGTGCATTTGCCTCCTATGTGGGTTTTGGTGTATTGTAGGTTTAGTCCCTTGAAAGTTTTAAAAGAGTTGATCTAAGATGAAATGGTATCTCTCAATTCTTCAAGTGCAAAAAGCGGACGAACCCAAAGCGCTCTCCAAAGCTTTTGTGTTTTGTTTTGGGTTTAGGCATACCGTACTATAAAGAGGGATGAAAGTTTAGGTGGTCTAAGGAAGATAGAGTGCTCAAGCATAAAAATAAAATCAAAAGAGAGACACAAAGTCAACTCATGAACACTAGTTTGTGGACTTTTGGTAGTCAGAAGTCCCGGCGTGAGCCAAGACTTCTGGCTGTTAGAAGTCCTGACGTTTGGTGTTGGAAGTCCGGGAGCTTGCCGACTTAGCCATAGCCCACCTATGCACCTTAGCTCGTTAGAAGTCCCAGCTCTCGCCGGAAGTCCCAACGCTTTGGGACTTAGTCGCCTAGCTTGCTATGTCTGTCGGGAGTCCTGATGAAAGCTAGAAGTCCTGACTGCCAAAAGTCCCGGCAATAGCCGAGAGTTTCCGACGCTATACGAGCAAGCCCGGTGGACTATCTACGTGAACAGTGTTTTTGCATTGAGCCGAAAGTTTTGGTGATCTATGTCGGAACTTCTAACTCAGATTTGAATGGTTGGATTTGCCTTTGAGTATAAATAGCTCTCTCCTCTCTTCTAACCGGGACCACTTATTCATTGCTCACCAACCTTCATCCAAAATAGCTCCCAAGCATTCAAGTCTCCCCTCTCCTCTCCTCTTTGCTCCAATATTTGATTCCCCTAGGGTTTTGAGTGAAAGGAGAGTGGATTGAGTGAGAGAATTACTTTAGCAAGCTTGAGCACTTGATTTCTTCGTTAAGGCGATTGGATTTGCATCTATTACTCTTGGGTTCTTAGAACCCTAGCCGACTAGGCGTCGCCCAAGAGCTTTCATCTTGTGGAAGTGCCTAGGAAAGTTTGTATTACCCTCGATTTCTTAGTTGAAAGCTTAAGTAACCTTTGTGGTTGCTTTGAGAGAGGCAAGGAGGTGGAAGAGACTCTGACCTTTGTGGTCACCTCAACAACGAGGACGTATGAGCTCCTTTGTGGGGCTGCTGAACCTCGGTATAAATTCTAGTGTCCCGCGTGCTTGTTGTTATTGTTGTGATTTGTGCTATCATATTTGTTCTTGTTGGTTTGTCGTCCTTCCCAACTCTCCTCTTAGGGTTTGGACTCGATCTATAGAGTGATGACCTTTCGGTGTTAAAGGAGCAACCCTAACACTTTATCTTACCACTAGGGAGTGGGGTTGTAAGATATCTTTTACTCAAAGTTCATTTTAGCACTTGTAGTGCTATTCTCGTAGGTGCCAGAACTCCCTGCTGGCTACCGGAAGTTCTAGCCCAAACTGTTAGGACTTTTGATTGTCACTGACATTTGACTTTGAGATTACGTCAGATATTTTAGATACGCCTATTCACCCCCTCTAGGCATTGTTTAGATCCTTTCAATTGGTATCGGAGAAAGGTCTTCTTTTGGTGCTTCACCGTGAGAAGAAACAATGTTGGAGACCGACAAGATGCAAACCGACGCCACTGAGATGACCAAGAAGATAGCTGAAGAGTTGATGGCTGCTCAAGTCAAGTTCTTCCAAGATGAAATGAAAAAGATGCAAGATGAGATGAGCAAAATGAAGGAAGAATTGAGCAAGAAGGTTGATGATGCAATAAGTGGCAAGAATGATGCAATAAGTGGCAAGAATAAAGCAAACATAGATGCCGCTAGTGATATTGGAGCCAGTGAGCATGCTCATGGAAAGGGAATATATTCAAACATGAACTTCGACTATGGACAACTCATAAAAGGTTCACCTCTACATACCAGAAAGTATTCGGTCTGAACGGCCGTACCGTAGACTCGCGCCGAACGGAGCGTGTGAATTCTCCTCCATTGCTAGCTTGCATAGGCACTGTAGCATGAGGCCCATGGGTGGCCCACATAAGGGAGCACAACGCATCCGCTAGGCACGAGATTCTGACTACAAGAGCTTGCGTCCAAGTAAAGTACGCATGTTATCTTGTAATCGTATGTTTTCTTTCATTTTTTTCTTTTCTTTTTTTCTTTTCTTTTCTCTTTTCTTTTCTTTTCTTTATTTTTTTTTTTTATTTTATTTTATTTTATTTTATATTTTTTTTTTTTTTCATGCTTCATTTTTACTTATATTTCTTTTTTTGTTTTAGGTGTTTTTATTATTCTTTTCATTTTCATTTTTATGTTTCTTTTATTTATTTTTTATTTTCTTTTATTTACATTCTTTTTCTTTTTATTTTTTGTTTCCTTTCTTTCTTCATTTTTTATTTTTGTTTCATGTGATTTTTTATTATTCTTTTTATTTTGTATATTTTTACTTATTTTACTTATTTTTTCTTTACTATAACTAATTATCTTGTTTATTTTATTTTATTATTTTTTTGTATTTCTTTGTTTTTTCTTTTTCTCTTTCGTCTTTATGTTTTCTATAGACTTTTTTATTTTACCATTTTTCTTTTTACTTTACTTAATTACTTTTTCATGTTTAATTTTTTATTTTCTATATTGCTGAGATGCTATGTTCATATAGTATAGATGTGATGTTTTGTAATGATTTTTTATGGTGTTCTATGTTGTTTTTTTTATGTTCATGTAGTATACAAGTGATGTCCTATGTTTTTTTATGTTCACGTGTTATACATGTGATATGTTTTTATGTTCTCTTGGTATATATGATGATGTTCTATGGTGTTTTTTGCGATGTTTGCATAACATACATGTGATATTCTATGATGTATTTAGTGATGTTCACGTAATATATATGCAATGTTCTATAATGTATTTAGTGATGTTATATGGTGCATTCAATGATGTTCACTTAGTATACATGTGATGTTCTATGATGTTTTTAGTGATATTCACGTAACATATATGCGATGTTCTATAATGTATTTAGTGATGTTCTATGGTGTATTTAGTGATATTCACTTAGTACACATGTGGTGTTCTATGATATATTTAGTGATGTTCACGTAATATATATATGCGATGTTCTATAATGTATTTAGTGATGTTCTATGGTGTATTTAGTTATGTTCACTTAGTATACATGTGATGTTCTAAGTATATTTAGGATGTTTGAAAAGTATCCCTGTGATGTTCTTTGAAAATTTTCTCTATTACGTGTTTTTATTTTTTTCATATGCTTTGCTCCAGATTTTATTATTATTTTATTTATGTTAGGTATTTATTTTATGTATATTATAATGATAATTTTATGAACCTAAAACTACAATACTGAACATTTTTATAGTGAAGGGAACATTGTTTTTTGAACCTAGAACATCACCTCTATTCAATAATAAAAGAAAATGTTCTATCTTTATAGAATAAATGTTCATTAATAAAATATTATCTAAATATATTCATGTGGGGTGTTGTTTTGAAGGATTTATTGTAAGAAACATAATGGTGCAATCGGAATTCAATTTGGATACTTAGTTTAGTAGTTACAAGTTTTATTAGTTTGTAGAAAACAACATGTAACTTCCTACACGCAAATCAATCAATAGAACAAAAAATTAATAAACAGACTCACCTACGTTCCCTTCCTGCACACGTAGACTTTCCCGTGTGGATTGGGGGCGGGCGGGAAACGTGGAGCGGGAATCATCGAGCAGAGTTTATGGTTCGAATACCCGGACCCTAGCAGCGTCCTCTACATACCCCTTCTGTCAACATTGGTAAGCCACCTCACTTTGATGGAATAAGATACACCGATTGGTCCTATAAGATAAAGATGCATCTGATTATCGCAAGACTTTGGGAAGTTGTGGATATTGGTGTGATGATTCCTACCGATGAAGATAGAGAGATAACTCCAGAAGAAGTGCATAATCTTCATCAAAATTCATAAGCCATAGCATTGCTTGTGTCAAGCCTAAGTCTGGATGAGTTTAGAAAGGTAAATGGAATGAAAAGTGAAAAGCAAATTTTTGATACTTTGAAAATGTCATTTGAAGGAGATAAGAGTGAGAAAATGCAACATTAAGTTACTTTATGGTGAATTGGAAAGATTTGTGTTCTTGCAAAATGAAACAACACAATCCATGTTTGATAGGCTTATGGCATTGGTCAACAGCATAAGAGCTCTTAGAAGCACCAAATGGGATGACAACAAGGTTGCTAGAAAGATGTTGAGAACCTATAGAGCCAAGAACAACATGCTAACGTCCGTGATCATGGAAAGGGCCGGTTATGATGAGATGACACCCCAAGAAGTTCTTTCAAAGCTCAAGCATCATGAGTGTCTAGATGAAGATGCAATCAATGCTCACAATCAAAATCCTAATGCAATGGGATATAACAAGAATGCAGCCCTAAAGGCAACTCAAGTTCATGAAGGAAAATCTTCTAGTCAAGAGAAGAAAAAGAAAGTGAAGGATGATTCCTCAAGTGAAGAAGAAGAGTCCGATGAAGAAGTTGCACTCATCATTAGAAACTTTAGAAAGTTTATAAAGAAGAAGAGCAACCGCAAGACTTACAGTGATGGAAAGAGAAGGAACAAGAAGAGGTTTTGATATGGTTGTGTCCAAATCGGTCACTTCATAGCCGATTGTCCTAATGAGAAGAAGCACAAGCACGACGAGGATAAAGACAAGAAGAACAAAGGCAAGAAGAGAGGTGAAGCTCATCTTGGTGAAGAGTGGGAGTCAAATGATAGTGACTCAAGTGATGATGAGAAAAAGAAGAAGGGAGCCAGAAACATCGCCATCCACCACTCTTCGTCACTGACCACGATCTTCCTGGACTCGACTTTACCACCAAAACTCTTTCCCAACTTATCTTCATCACCAAGACTCTTCTCCAACCTCATCGACAATGACTACTATACTCCAACTTGCCTCATGGCTAAGAGGGAGAAGATACATGTTTCATACAATCCCTCTAGTGATGAGTATGATAGTTGTGATGAGAACATAGAAGAACTTGAAGCAACCATGATAAAAAATTTTGGTAAAAAGGCCTACACTAAAAAAAATGCTAATAAAGAAATTAAAGAAGAGAGATAGATGCTTAGAGATGCAAGGAGACATAATCACTCAAGAGAGATACAAGAACCTTGCACTTGAAGCATCTATCGCCGAGAAAAAGATAAATGTTGAAAAGTTAACCGTTAAATTGTCTTTAGCCAATGACTCAATTGGGAAATTGACTAAGGAACATTCCTCGGTTAATGATCTAATGGTTAGCCTCAAGAATGAGAAGAGTATAGCTCAAGAAAGCCTCACAAGCTTGGAAGAAAAATACTAAAATCTTGAGCTAAACTATAGTACTCTTTGGGCTAGCACTTCAACTTCTCCTAAGGCAACAGAAGACTCTAATGTCTCTACTAGTAATGGTTATAAAAGATGCTATAATATTGATGTAAATGCATATGCAACTAACCTTGTTGAGCTAGAGAAGAAAGACAAGGAGATTCATAGGTTGAATATGATCTTGAAGAATGGGTGCAAGTGTCAAGAGCAATCCAACGAGACTATATACAAGTCATCAAGGCACCCATCAATCAAGGAAGGCATTGGCGACAATAGGTATGATGGAAAGGCCAATAGAAGGAACATGATCAATGGTGTGCCTTGTGTGAAGTTCAACAAGGGCGTTGCTCTTGATGAGCTTATATGCAAGGCCAACAACAAGGTCTACATTCCTAAGATCCAACCTACAAGTGACAAGACAATCAAGACAAAGCAATCCGAGGCCCCCAAGCCACAAGCACCACTTCCACGGTGCTATGCTAGTGACTATATGTGTTGTTGGGGCAAGGATGACAAGATTGTAGTCAAGTATGTTGGTGCCCAAAAGAGGAAGGAGATTATGAAGAGTGTTTGGGTGCCCAAGTTTTATGTGATTAACCCCCTATGACCTAAATTTGTTTGGGTACCTAAAACAAGAGCTTGATTTATCTTTGTAGGAATATTCCTCCGATGGAATAAGTTGGGTGATGGATAGTGGTTGCACCAATCATATGACCTGAGAGAAAGACATGTTCACATCATTCCAACTGAGTCATGATCAAAGTGGGAACATTGTGTTTGGTGACAATGGAAAAGGAGAAGTTCTCAGTTTGGGTAAAATTGCTATCTCAAATGATAATTACATTTCTAATGTTTTACTTGTGAATTCATTGAGATACCATTTATTGTCCATTTCACAACTTTGTGAGATGTGCTACAATTGTCTCTTTACGGATAAGGGTGTGGAAGTCTATAGAAGGGAGGATTCCTTTTTGCATTTATGGGTCATTTAAAAGGAAAACTCTATCTAATTGATTTTATATCAAATAGAGTAAATCCTGAGACTTGTTTAATGGAAAAAATCTAGCATGGGTTGGTTATGGCATCGCCGACTTGCCCATGTTGGGATGAGAAACTTGGCCAAACTTCAAAAAGGTGAACACATCCTTAGACTAACAAATGTTTCTTTTGAGAAAGATAGGATTTGTAGCGCATGCCAAGCGGGAAAGCAAGTTGGGGCTAAACATCTCGTCAAGATGTTGTGACAACCGAAAGGCAATTGGACTTGCTTCACATGGACATATTTGGACCCGTCACTTATACAAGCCTTGGTAGTAACAAATATGGTTTCGTAACTATTGATGATTATTCTCATTTCACTTAGGTATTCTTTTTGCGTGACAAGAGTGAAGTACATGGCATCTTCAAGAAGTTTGCAAAAGAGCCCAAAATGAGTTTAATGTCAAGATCAAGAGAGTTAGAAGTGATAATGGAACAGAGTTCAAGAACACCAACATTGAAGAGTTCCTTGATGAAGAAGGAATCAAGCATGAGTTCTCGGTTCCATACACTCCACAACAAAATAGTGTTGTAGAGAGGAAGAACTGAACGCTCATTGAAGCCACAAGAGCAATGTTGGATGAATACAAGATTCCAACCAACTATTGGGCAGAAGCGGTTAGCACGACATGTCATGCTATCAACCACTTATATCTTCTCAAGAAAAGGGACAAGACCACCTACGAACTTCTAACCGGTAAAAAACCTAAGGTGCACTACTTTAGAGTTTTTGGATCCAAGTGTTTCATACTTAACAAGAAATCCAAAAGCTCAAGTTTGCACCAAAGGTTGATGAAGGTTTCATGCTTGGTTATGGTACTAATGAACATGGATATCGTGTTTTCAATAAAACCATCCATTTGATTGAAATTGCGGTAGACGTGACTTTTGATGAAACCGACGGCTCTCAAAAGGAGCAAGTCAATGTTGAGATTGTATGTAATGAAGAAGCTCTACATAAAGCCATCATGAAGCTTGCAATTGGTGAAGTAAAGCCCATCAAAGATGAAGATGATGACAATATTATGCAAGTTGATCTTGATCCAACCACTCATCATGTTTCATCCAATGAACATGGTGAAGCTTCCGCAACAAGAAATGATCAAGATGGGAGATCAAATGAAGCACAAGGTCATTCTCATGAAGATGGTGTCAACAATAAGCAAGCTCAACCTCAACTCAACAATGAAGAAAGAAGTGAAGACAACCCTCCAATCGATCATGACCATGATGATGAAGATGATGGCCCCATCCAAAGATCAACTCAAGTGCCACATCCTATAGTGTATCAATCCATTCAATGAGATCATCCCGTTGATAACATATTGGGGAGCATCCGATGAGGGGTAACGACACATTCTTGTTTAGCAAGTTTTTGTGAACATTACTCATTTGTTTCTCCTTTAGAACCTCGTAGGGTGGAAAAGGCACTTGATGATCTGGATTGGATGATAGCCATGCAAGAGGAGTTAAACAACTTCACTCGAAATAAAGTCTGGTCCTTAATGGAAAGGCCTAAGCAAAATGTGATTGGAACCAAGTGGGTCTTCCACAACAAGCAAGATGAGCATGGTGTGGTGACAAGGAACAAAGCAAGGTTGGTGGCTCAAGGATTCACTCAAATTGAAGGCTTGGATTTTGGGGAAACCTATGCATCGGTGGCTAGGCTAGAATCGATTTGTATTCTACTGATGTCGCTCATCATGATTTCAAGCTATATCAAATGGACGTGAAGAATGCATTTCTCAACGGCCTCCTATCTAAGTTGGTGTATGTAGAGCAACCACCGAGCTTTGAAGACCCCAAGTGTCACAACCATGTCTAGAAGCTCGACAAGGCGCTCTATGGGCTAAAACATGTCCCTAGAGCTTGGTATGATTGCTTGAAGGATTTCCTACTCAAACAAGGGTTTGAGATAGGAAAGGTTGATGCTACTTTATTTACTCACAAAGTCAATAATGGTATCTTTGTTTGCCAAATATATGTCGATGACATAATATTTATTAGTACTAATGTGGCTTTTTATGAGGAATTTAGTAGGATTATGACAAATAGGTTTGAGATGTCCATGATGGGAGAGTTGGAGTTCTTTCTTGGATTCCAAATCAGGCAACTCAAGGATGGCACATTCATAAGTCAAACCAAGCACACCAATGACATGTTGAAGAAGTTTGACATGGACAAAGTCAAACCCATCAAGACACCTATGCCAACCAATGGACATCTTGACCTTGATCAAGGAGGAAAGGACGTCGATCAAAAGGTATATCACTCCATGATTGGAGCCCTCCTTTACCTTTGTGCATCTAGTCCTAATATTATGCTTAGTGTGTGCATGTGTGCAAGATTTCAAGCTAATCCAAAAGAATGTCATTTGATGGCCATTAAGAGAATTTTTCGATATTTAGTGCACACTTCTCATCTTGGCTTGTGGTATCCTAAAGGTTCCACTTTCGAGTTACTTGGCTATTCTAATTCAGATTATGCCAGTTATAGAGTAAACCGAAAGAGTACGACCAGGACTTGTCAATTTATTGGTAGGTCTTTGGTGTCTTGGAGCTCTAAGTAGCAAAACTCCGTTGCTTTGTCCACCGCCGAAGCTGAGTATGTGGCGGCCAGTGCATGCTGTGCCCAACTACTTTGGATGAAGCAAACTCTCAAAGACTTTGGTTGTGAGCTAACAAAGATTCCCCTTTTGTGTGACAATGAGAGTGCCATTAAGTTGGCAACAACCCCACAAACCACTCTCGAACAAAGTACATAGACATCCGATATCACTTTTTGAGAGACCACAAAGCCAAAGGAGATATCGCATTTCATCATGTGAGCACCGAAAAGAAACTAGCCAATATATTCACAAAGCCCCTAGATGAGTGAAGATTTTGTGCTTTGAGGAGTGAGCTAAATATCATTGATTCTCATAACGTGGCTTGATGTCTTGCACATACTTTGTTTGAACTAGCTAGGAGAAAAGAATTAAGAAAATATTGTGTGACACTTTCAAAATCTAATTTATAGTTTTCATATGTGACTATTGCTTTGTATTGAATGTTTGAAACCTAGTCACATGTGATCATGATGTGTCCATCATATTTTTGCATCGGAAGTCCCAGCGTCCATGAGAAGTTCCGACAGCCAGAAGTCCTGACCCTAGGGCCGGAACTCCCGACTGTCGGAAGTCCCGGCTCATGCCAGAACTCCTGACATAGATTTGAGTCGGCACCCCTTTGACCACTGTTTGACCGCGCTGTTTGACCTAGGGTTTCACCTTTTACTCGGCCTGACCCAGTTATTGCTCGGCAACTCCTCATTCCCCACCGCCCTGCCCCCCGTGTGCCCATACTCCGCTCCCACGTCACCCCGCGCCACCGCCCTCACGTCCTTTGCCTACGCTGTCGTTGCCCTGACACTTCCGGTGGCCAGAGGTCTCACCGGTGGTCTCACCGCTCCCCGCACCCCTGCCTCTCCGCCCTTCTCCATCTTCTCCCGGAGGTCCTAGGCCGCTCCTCGTGCTGCCTCCGTTGCCCTGTCTCTACCGTCGCCTCCTACACTAGTGTGGTGGCTGGGCTCCTATCGTGGTGGCTATGGATCTGTTCAAGGAAGTCATCCTCATAGCAGAGTTTTATATTTCTCCTCTTCTTCCTCTCTATTCCAAGCCATGGACAACGACAGTCCCTCACAGCGCAAGGGGAAGCGCTCCAAGCGAAACCAAGACCATGTCGAATCCTCTTAGTCGACTGGATGCACCAAGGCTCACTCCCTCGTGATGTAGCTGGTGGTCATGGGGCTCGTGCTTGTGCCGCGTGCTCAAAGCCTCTTTCAATCCTGTTGGTGCCACTACTCATGAGTTTGTTCCAGGGATTGGATTTATTACCGCCGTCGATTCTGCTAAGCAAGCCCTTGATCAAGAAGGACATACTATTCCTAATGATGTGTGCTCTGGGTTACTTTGGGATTAGTCGGTTGATTCCGTTCAATGGTCCTACTCCTACCATCTAGGAACCATAGCGCACTCCAAATCCAGCCGGAGGTTACACACCTCATTGGATGGTTGATTACCATCACTAGGTGGCCGAGATTTGTCGGCGGCGTGCATAGCATCTCTATGATGATCCCAAGGATCTGAGGATTGAGTACCGGTTCTGGGTGCCATTTCACTTTGATTTCTACCATCACTTGATGTATCTCAACTTTGTCAACAAGCAAGAGGCCCAGTGATTCAGATGAAGGCCATTGACACCTTTGAGCTTAGCAAGCTGCCTGACTTGGACATGACACAACTGCTCCATGACTTGAGGAGGATGGGGTTGCAGCCACTGATGGAGTTCCGCAAGCCGTGGAACAACAAGATTATCTGTTAGTTCTATGCCTCCTATCACTTGGACACTTGGGCGGATACACATGTCATTCATTGGACCACCGAAGGCAAGCACTACAAGGTTGATTTCAATACCTTTTCTTGTCTTCTTGGCTTGGACTATAGGGATCGCACCTCCACTACGATCACTGAGATTTTAGCTCTTGCTATGGATGAGTATCAATACATGTATTTGGATGGTCATCGTGCTGATGGGAAGACTATTTGGCTGAAGCCCTACTACTATGTGCTCAACAACATTCTTCATCAGATCTTGTATCCCAAGATAGGTGACTCTACTAATCTCCATGCAGATTCCCAGGTTCTACTTGATTGCTTTGGAGATGAGTTCACCAAGTTCTCCATCAGTCATTATATTTGGGACAAGATCTTCGTGGCTAATGAGGATGTGGTGAAGCACTACCCCTATGCTCCATTCATCATGCATATCATTGAGCATGTGTTAGGCATTCACTTCCCTTCAGATGCCCCTCACAAAGTTCTCAAGATGTCCAACAAGACGTCGCTTCAGGCAAAGAGGGAGTTAGAGGATGCCGCTAAGGGAAAAGGAAAAGGCAAAGGTGCCTTGGGCTCCTCCTCATGTGCTTCTCCACCACGTGCTTCGCACGCTCACCATGCTCATAGTGAGGAGCCTCAGTCCTCCTCCTCCGATGGTAAGCCCCTGAGCAAGTTTAAGTTCTTCATGAAGTATATGTTTGGAGCTTGTTGTGCTAGCGCAGAGCATGAGCAAGAGTTTCTAGTGAGGATGCATCGCATTGAGCAGAAGTTGGACATTCACTCTACACCACCTTGTGACTTAGAGCCTCTTTGTGATCCTTTCATCCTTTATGATGAGGCTAGCAAGGACTTCTATGGTGAGTCGTCTAATCAGCCCCGTCGCCATGGCAAGCAACAAACCGACGCCGAGGATGAGGACTATATCGAGGATGATGACGATGACAATGGTGGTGATGATGGTGACCATGATGAATATGAGGACTACGAGGACGAGTAGTCATTTCTTTCACGTGGCCTACCCTTTTTGGCACTTGTTGACAAAGGGGGAGTGTTAGGCTTTGATCTATCTATGTAATAAGTTAGTTGGCTTGTGAGACTTTAAAACTTTTAGCTTGTATGAACTATATCGTGTGGTGGCACTATGTGATGGACAACTATATTTATGTGTGTGATGGATGATTGTAGGACAAGTAATGTTTATCTACATATCTATTAGTTATATTGCTTGTCTCTACATGTGAATGGTGGATGGTACTTTGGATGGCCATGTGTTGTTTCAAGTTGTGCTTTGAGATCTTGGCCATCACATTTTATTTTACTCATTGTGTGAATATAACATGTCATATTGCATCTCCTTTTTCACGGATATTCACTTGTTCACATACACTTGTTGCACCCCACGGATTGCAAAATTTAGGGGGAGTTTCTATCTTAATATATGCAAGTGATGTGTTGATGATCATCATTGAAATTCAAATCCATTGCATATATTAAGGGGGAGCTCTCTATAAATTTTGGGGTTCAAAAGCTTTAAATTCTTTCATTCTTATAAATGCCTAAGTTGGTTGTCATCAATTAGCAAAAAGGGGGAGATTGAAAGTGCATTTGCCCCCTATGTGGGTTTTGGTGTATTGATGACATCTAAATTAGGGACTAATGAGATCTTAATGAGATATATTGCAGCTTTAGTCCCTTGAAAGTGCAAAAAGCGGATGAACCCAAAGCGCTCTCCAAAGCTTTTGTGTTTTGTTTTGGGTTTAGACATGTCATACTATAAAGAGGGATGCAAGTTTACATGGTCTGAGGAAGATAGAGTGCTCAAGAATAAAAATAAAATCAAAAGAGAGACACAAAGTCACCTCACGAACATTAGTTTGTGGACGTTTGGTAGTCGGAAGTCCTGGCAAGAGCCGGGAGTTCTGGCTGTCAGAAGTCTTGATGTTTGGTGCCAGAAGTCTTGGCGCTTGCCGACTTGGCCGTAGCTTTCCTGCGTACCTTCGCCCATCGAAAGTCCCGACGGGAGTTAGGAGTTCTGGGTGCCAGAAGTCCCAGCTCCCGTCGGAAGTCCTAAGCTTTGGGACTTAGTTGCCTAGCTTGCTATGTCTGTCGGGAGTCCCGACGAAGCTGGAAGTCCCGGCTACCAGAAATCCCATCAATAGCCGGGAGTTCCGACGATATGTGAGCAAGCCCAGTGGACTATCTACGTGAATAGTGTTTTGCGTTGAGCCAGAAGTTCCAGCGATCTATGTACTCAAATATGATCGGTTGGATTTGCCTTTGAGTATTAATAGCTCTCTCCTCTCTTCTAACCGAGGCCACTCATTCATTGCTCACAAACCAATTGGATTTGCCCAAAATAGATCCCAAGCATTCAAGGCTGCCCTCTCCTCTCCTCTTTGCTCCAATATTCGATTCCCCTAGGGTTTTGAGTGAAAGGAGAGTGGATTGAGTGAGAGAATCACTTTGGCAAGCTTGAGCACTTGATTTCTTCATCAAGCCAATTGGAAATATGTGGGGAGAGGTTAAAAGGCGGTTCACGTATCCAGCAGAGGGCTTTGATGAAGACAAGTGCATGGGGCATGCGCTGTTTGTTGTAGGCAAAGCGCTTTGCAACTTTAGGTCCATGCTCAATAGGGAGTACATGCAGAAAGGGAGGACACCATTCGAAGACTACAACTTCATCATGCATGATGTCTTGGAAGAGTTCATCACGAAATAATCGACCGAAGAAGCAAACACCAAGGGTGAGAAGTTTTCTGAGCTCGCAAAGAGGAATGAGCTCCACCACCACCTAGGCATGATAGGGTATGCCGCTAAGATGGAGAAGTGTAGGCAGGAAGAAAGGGAGGCAGCAGAGGCCAGGCAACCAAATCCATTACAGGGCATCGATGAGAGGTCACGTAACTACCTCTATGCTCGCAAGCTAAAAAAGCTGAAGGAGGGTAGGACCAAGTACAATGAGCTAAAGGTCGAGGAGGTGGAGAAGAGGATCTTGGAGGTCTCTACGGCCGAGAAGAGCGGGTCATTCGAACCTCACTGAGAGAGGGACATACTAACCGAGGCGCTAGGAAACCCCGAGCACCACGGCCGTGTCCGTGGGGTTTCCTTGAGGTAGAGCTAGAATGACATGGAGGCCTGGCAATCCAATGCCAACTCTTACCACATGAGATAGAGGTACAAGGAAGGGCTCTTCCATAAAGGCTGTGATGAGGTAGTTAAGGACATGATCTTAGGGAAGATACAAGATGCTTTCACGAGCACTGACCCCAAGATGGTGGAGTTGAGGACGTAGATGTTTCACCAGTCTAGCATGCTGCTGCCATAGGGTCAAGCCACCATACAAGGGCAGATGGTGCCAGGGACTAGACAACTCCCAAGGTACCCAGTCAACGACATCATGGAACCAATGACATGCACGCTCTAGGTGCCCTTTGGCAGGGTGCAAAGGAAGAAGGAAGTGGCCCAGGGAGTGGCACTGCTGCCTAAAATTAGTGCCATGTACGACAGCAAGCCCATCTCGCTTGACTATGCCAGGGTGGATGTGACGTGGATGAACCCGGATTTCGACAAGGATGAAATCAACATTCCCACTGAAGAGGGGTATAGGTTCATCGAAGCTACTATCGGCATGCGCGTGCTATGGAACAAGAGTGACATTGTCTTGGACATGTCGATGCTGGCATCATAGCCCTCACACCCATCATCGTCTCCCCAGGGTAACCCGAGTGACGACAATGACGATGATGGCGGTGATGACAATGACAATGCTGGTGCCTGAGTCCTCTGTAGGTGCAAAAACATGGTAGCCACGCCAGGTGGACACGCAGCAAGCTAGAACAATCTAGAGATCTGCCTAGCTTCAACGCAGGACCAGTCGATCCTGTGAATTCCTAAGGGCGTGCCAGTCAATTTGACCTACAATTGACAAGGAGAGAAAGTTTATCAGCAATTTAGGGTGGAACATGCTGGTTTTGCCTAGACAGTTCGATGTGTGCCGCTTCAGGAGCAGCTAGATGGGAAAATCGACTAAACAGCCGATACGAGAAGAAATCGACTGTTAAGGACTATAACGCTCGTGGGTCATGATTGATTTTATAGTAACGAATGCAATACACCCAGTTTTAATGATCTTTTCCCTTAAGCTATTAACATGTATGCGTCAAAGGTACATCACTGGCTAAATTAGATTTGATCAATACATGGTGTAGAGCCAATGAATCCAGTGAAAAGGGATATGCCACATGAACAATTGACTATTTGATATAGATAGATCTATGAACTGTTTAGATCTAATCTATTACCGTTAACAGTGAGGTTCGGTCGGATCGATACAGCTATGATGATGATGATAGTCTAGAACCAAAAAATCAATAGAACCGACCATACTTCAATAGGTTCATGAAAGTGTTCCATATCTGTGAAAGCACAGGCGAATCGGCTAAAATAGTCGATTCAGGTAGAAAAGGGATTACAACATGTGAACAATCAACGGTTTAATATGGACAGATCTATAAACTCATCAAATCTAACCTATTATCCTTAATAGTGGGGTTCGATCGGATCGATGGCAGCCATGATAAAGATAATAGATCAAACCTTTAAAATAAATAGATATATTCACATTTAATAGAATTATGAAGACACACTATAAGCGTTAAAGTACTGGCAATCGACTATTTAGCCGATGCAGGCATGGCAAACAGCCAAGGTCACGCCTGGTCGAAAGCAAATCTACCAACTAGCATACTCTGATTTAAAGTGCTAATAGTGGGGATCGACCGGATCGTTACAGCCATAATAGCGAGCTATAGACCAGATTCAGCTAGCTAGTAAACCTTCTCAAGATCAGACATGCCTTAGCCGCGTACTATGCACGATCAAGATCAAAGTAGAACGGCCGATAAAACATAATTCGTCGTTTAAAGTAAGAACCATCGTAATGTGACAAAATAAATGATGGACTAAAAGGATGTGAGGCCGATCTAGACCAATCTTGATCGGGCAGGTTGATATTGCTGAAACCAATGACAACAAGAACATCAGCAAGATCGGTAACTTAATGAATCTACCTGAAAGATGCCACCCTTAGGTAGAGAAAATAACTTGACCTTAATCTAATTCAAGCAGTGGAGGTTGAACTTAACCGATGCAGCCATACTTGAACTAGATAAAGATCGATAACTAACTTATACTAGAGCTCGTAAGAGGTCGACCGGACCGATGCAACCTTACAAACAAAAGTATAAGCCATGAGGGTACTTACAGACAAGCCGGAGGTCGACCGGATCGATGCAGCCCTACTTGTTGAAGAACTCGCTGAGATCTATAGTACTCCTACTCTTAATGGTTGGTGTGAAGCCAGAAAAAAGTAATTGGTATTGATTGATTTGATCCCTTTTACAATAGCTAGGGTCCAATATTTATACCTAGAACCTAAACATGAATCCTACTCAAATACGACTCATTACAATCTTTGGCATAAGAGAAAACATTACTAACTTAAGATAACTTGGACCCTAATCTTTCCCTTTTTATAGAATTCGACATGTTTCCCCCCTCGAAGCCATCCGTACATAGTCCATTGATATTGTCTGCTGACGTCATCTATAAAATAGTCGATTCCGACACTGCATCAAAACCAGCTGACCTCGATTCACACCCGATCGATCCCTTGGTGATACAATTTTATAAGCCTTGAGTTCCTGCATTCTTCTTTCCCAAATTTTGGTATAAACGCATGCCCCCCAATTTTGGGATAAAAGTAATTTTATTCTACCACGTCTATACCCCCGATGGGTCCATAGTCACGGGTAGAGAACCTTGATCTAGGGCCTACCAACATCCTTGCCTGCTTATGAGCCTACACTTTAAAGCTTCATGAGAGCACTATTGCTTCATGGGCGCTTGGATTCAATCTTCTAGACCGACTATAAATGCTTATCCGACCCTGGTGAGAGCAACCCAACGACTCAGTTATGTTTCCCTTCTGCTTGTCTCCTCGAGTGCCCTTGACTCTGCTAGACCCTCCATGGTCTAATGCCTTACTATGAGGGTCTTGAGTGGTTAGAAGAATTCTTGTGCATAGGGCGATTGTGTCACTCATTTTAGTGCCTTCTTGAGCAAGAGGATCAGTTGCTGTGGTTAGAAGAATTCTTGTGATGTCACCTAAGTTTTCTCACCATTAGTGCAGAGTTGTTCTAGTGTTTGCAAGGGTTCAAATGTGTGGACACCTTCCCCTTGTTCACTCTATCAAGTGCTGATGCCGAAAAAATAGTTGGATATATGGGCATCTTTTTAGCAGGTGGCCCTTTCTCTCCCTTGATGCTACTTCTATCAGCGGGCCGGTATGACTCGATTCATGATGACCTTCGGCCTTATGGGGATCCGTACTCCCTTCGATCTAAGGAAGTCTTAGTGGGTCAATTGTCAGTCAAGGTAAACCCTTTGTATCAATCCCACGGTATCTGTAATTATAGGAATCAATAAGTCTGAATCCGTTGTGCTTCCATGAACCGTTCCCTGAATTTCTAGAGTGTTGATCTGTTTCCGTAACTGACTTCAACTCCATACCCCTGATGTAGTCCATCTTCTCATCGCCCATGCTATATATACAGGCCATGGTTGTGGACCGAAAAACAACCTGCTTCGTCCCAAACCTTCTATGCTTTCGGTGCATTTTTCTTTCTAATAGGCTTGAAGACATGGAGAACGGCAAGAGGCCTGTCGAAGAGGCCCTTGACGAGTCTGTGCCACCATACCAGCGTCTTCATCACTAGGAAGATGCAACCTATGATATTGGGCAGATGGACTTTCATCTGAATGCGCTGTAGGACGCTCTCATCATCTTAGAACTGGGGCCAACTCCACTCAAGCGAGGCTAGCCAAGGCCGAGGCTAGAGTTATGGGTGAGATATCCGCCACAATTCTCTATTTCTTATAGTGTTGTCTTCAAGATCTTGATTATCCCTTCCTTGAATCTTTCCAAACCAATCGGCCCAGCTAGAAAGCCTACGATCAGCTACAGAGTATATGGTAGGATTCATCAACGCCAAAGGTGCCGTGCCGGTGGTTTGCCTGTATGATGTCCCAAACGTGTCAGAGAAGTTGCCCTTCATGGTGTTCATCATGGTGCTGCCATGGCATTGGCTATTGCGCAAGCTTGCTCTAGCCATGAGCTTCGACTTCTTCCCCATGGTTTCCCACCCTGAGGACCATGAGCACCTGGTCAAGGACTTCTTCAACATTACCAACTCCGTACCCCTCGCTTCCTAGGCCAAAGACAGTGAACAAAGTGTTCTCCGGTCCTTAGTTTGTAATAGGAGAAGCTAGTAAACAATTTCTTCATTGTAAGTGACTCCTCTTTTGCCCCATGTGCCAATTTGTAAGCAGTTGTCTGGCCTGTTGCGTGTCTCCTCGAGGCTCAGTAGAATAGTCATTTCGGATTAACCGATTTTGACTTGTGATTCGATCTGACTCGATTAAATCTAAAAATGGCTCTCATGGCAAAACTTTTTCAAATTCCTCCCTAGTCATCAATCGCTGCATTTTCCCTCGATACTGGCAGAACGGTGCTCTCTCTTCCATTAATTGGGCTTGCCTTTGCATATTCGAGATATTAACCATCCTATCTCTATGGTTGTAAACATCAGCTAAGGGCTCTGACTTCAAGCACATCTACACCTGCAACCGCCTCTATTCTTTATACTTCTCTGCCTTCACAAACCCTATTGTAGTTTCCATGATCTAGGCCATCATCCATGGTAGGAGAAGATCACCGCGGCAAGCGCACAATGGAAGATATCCTAGAGGAAGGGGTCCCGGTCAGCCAGCGGCTCCGCCGTATGAGGTAAGATTGAACGCTCCTGTCCATAGCGATAATCATCTACTAATGCATCTGCAAGCCCATCCTTAATGATAGCCTCTAGCTGCTTCCTCTCAAGGCCGGTGGGCCTTCTACTACCGCATTTGCTGTTGCCACACTGGACTCGTCGTCGGACTCCTTCGATTCCTACAATAGTGATGACGCCCGGCATTTCCTCTAGGAGTGGAGGGCGGCCAAGGACCATTACTCCGAGGCAACTCAGGAGAACAGTCAGTTTGAGAGTCGCCTCGAGGCTTCTCAAGCCGCCCTCCTCACCACCGAGAAAGAAGCCAATGCTGCTCGGGTGTGGTTGGCGGAGTCTGACACCATGGTGGCGGGTAAGAGGAACTCCAAGAAAACCTTTGTTTCAATTTCCACTATCTTTGTCTTGATAGCTCCTTCATTTCCATGATTTCTAGCCTTGATGGTGCAGTTGGAGAACCTCCAATTGGTAGTGAATGCGGCTACGGCGGCCGTCAATGCCCGAGGCCCTCTTCTCAACAACCATCTACAGGATGTCCCGACGCACGTTCAGGAGATCGCCTTCCATGGCGTTCATCGTGGCGCGACGATGGCTCTAGCAGCGGCATAGATCCAGACCGGGTGTGATCTCCGCACCATGCAGCCAGGCTTTCCGATGGCCGATGACCCCAGCATGCATGATGACCTTATTGAGGACTTCGAAAATGTCGTAGCAGCCATCGTGGACATCGCTTCATCTCAGGACGTTGTGAACAGGGTGTTCGATTAGCTTGTACCAAGTACAAACTAATCAATGAATGAAATCCCTATTTTTCTATGATTGTGTCTTAGTGAACTTCCTACAATATTTTTGTATACATCATGATTGTCTTTGTGTTTGTTTTTGCTCTATAGGAGATACATATCGTATCGGCTTTTACCCCTCTGGGTCCATTTTTGAACTAGAGGCGATACCCTTCTGGTACCGGCTATTAGAGCCGATGACTGAATAATTCGGCTATCAAGTATTAATCCAAATGCTAGGATAATATATCTTTAGATACTTTCCATTGATTACTTTGTCCAACTCATCTCCTCATCCTAGTGTTTCCAAAATATAAGCATTGCCTGGTGCACAACGTTTAATCTGATAAGGTCCTTCCCAATTAGGTGACCACTTGCCAAACTTGCTATCTCTTGACTCGATCGGTAATTTCACCTTCCAGACCAAGTCTCCTTCAGAAAATTTTTGCTCTTGACCTTCTTATTGTAATACTTCACAATCCTTAGCTTATTGGCTTCTATATTCTCAAGAGCACACAGCCGATGGCAACTTAAGTCTTCTAAGTCATCCATCATAAGATTTTTGTAAACTTCGGTTGACAAATCATTTTGCAACGTGACACGCCTCGATCCAGTTTGAATCTCCCAAGGAAGGACTGCATTATGACCATACATAAGTTCATAAGGTGACGTTTTAATCGATCCATGACAGGCCATCTTATATGCCCATAATGCCTCATTAAGCGTTGAATACCACTTCCTTGGCTGTTCTTCGATCTTTTTCTTGATCAGCTTAATCATAATTTGATTGGATGCCTCTGCCTTGCCATTAGCTTGAGCATAGTAAGGAGAAGGATTTAATAACTTAATTCCCATATTGGTAGCAAAATCTCTGAACTCTTCTGATGTGAACATTGTCCCCTGATCAGTAGTAATAGTTTGAGGAATCCCAAAGCGATACACAATATGTTCCTTGACAAAATCAACCATGTTATTTGAGGTTACTGTCTTCAAAGGAATGGCCTCAACCCATTTAGTGAAGTAATATGTTGCTACCAATATGAACTTATGTCCTTTAATTGAAGGTGGAAAGATCTGGCCGATTAAATCAATTCCCCAACCTCGAAACGGCCATGGTTTGATTATTGGATTCATAGCCGATGCGGGAGATTTCTGAATATTACCAAAACATTGACAATCCTGACACCCCTTATAATATTCAAAACAATCTTCTAGTATTGTTGGCCAGAAATATCCAGTCCTATAAATAATCCATTTCATCTTATAAGTTGATTGATGAGCTCCACATATCCCTTCATGTACCTCACCCATCAACACTTTAGCTTCTTCTTGATTTAAACATTTAAGCAACACCCCATCGACTGTCTTGTAGTATAGCTGATCATCTAGTAAAACATACTTAGTTGATTTATACCTTAGTTTCCTGGTAACCATCTGTGATGGATTCTTAAGGTAATCGGCTATTTCAACTCTCCAATGATTAGTCAAGGTTTCACTACTTAAGATATCTTGAAACACTCGATAACCTAACGCACTTTGAGCTAACCAATTAGCCTCTTGATTCTGTGCTCTTGGAATATGCTAAAGAGAAATATGAGGAAACTCCTTGAGTAACCTCTGGTATTCATCATAGTACCCCCTCAGAATATCATCTTTACATTCATATAGACCAATCAACTGATTAATAATTAACTGTGAATCTCCAAATACTTCAATTGACTCAGCCTTTACTTCATGAAGAAGTTGAAGTCCCTTAAGAATAGCTTCATATTCTTCTTGATTGTTGGTAGTCATTGGTTTAGTAAGAAAAGCAAACTCAAAACTTGCACCCCCGAGGTGAAATAATAACAATGCCAATGCCACCACCTTGCTTGCATGATGATCCATCAAAGAATAACGTCTAAGGTATCAGCTCTACATAGCTAATACTCGGCTTATGATGCTGAGTGACAAAATCGGCTATTCCTTGCCCCTTGACTGCTTTAGCTGATTTGTACCTCAAGTCAAATTCCGACAATACAAGAATCCACTTTCCCATTCTCCCATTTAATATCGGCATTGATAGCATGTGTTTGATCACATCAGCCTTAGAAACAACTATACGCTCAGCCGATAACAAGTAATATCGCAACTTAGTGCAAGAGAAATATAAGCAGAAGCATAACTTTTTAATAGGAGAATATCTTGTTTCTAGATCCAAAAGCCTTCTACTTAGATAGAAAATAACTTGTTCTTTTCCTTCAAACTCTTGCATTAAGGCCGATCCAATTGTTTGGTTATTGGCCGACACGTACAACTTAAAAGGCTTACCTTGCTAAGGAGGGACTAGCACGGGTGGACATTTCATATATTCTTTTATCTCCTCAAATGTCTTTTGTTGTATGTCACCCCATTTAAATTCTTGATCATTTTTCAACTTCAACAAAGGAGAAAATGGTAGAACCTTTTCTGACAAATTTGAAATAAACCTCCTAATTAAATTAATCTTTCCAAGCAAAGATTGTAACTCTATTTTAGTAGTCGGGGGCACTGCCTCATCAATTGCTTTCATACTTTTTTGACAAATTTTGATTCCTCTCTCATGGACCAAAAAACCCAAAAATTGTCCAGCTGACACTCCAAAGGCATATTTATTGGGATTCATCTTTAAACCTTGTTTTCTTGTGCACTCCAAAGTCTCCCGCAAATCAGCTGGATGTTCCTTGTACCCTTTAGATTTTACCATCACATCATCAATGTTGATTTCAACAATCCTACCAATCAACTTATGAAAAATATAATTCATCGACCTCTTGAAAGGATCAAGATGCCCAAGAGGGGGGGGTTGAATTGGGCTAATTCTAAATTTCTTTCAATAACTAAGTCCTACGGTTAGCCCAATTAACCCCTTGTGCCTAGAAAGTGTTTCTATTGAACTAACGCACAAAAGACTTGCAACCTAAGTTCTAATCCTTCTCTAGCATGGCAATTCTATGAATGTAAGAACAAGAATTGAATTGCTCAAAGTAAATGCTCAAAGTAAATAGAGAGGAGAGGAAACACGGCGATGTTTTGCCGAGGTATCGGAGAGTCGCCACTCCCCACTAGTCCTCGTTGGAGCACCTACGCAAGGGTGTAGCTCCTCCTTGATCCACGCAAGGATCAAGTGCTCTCTATGGTTTGATTCTTCGACACTCTGTCGCGGTGAATCACCCACAACCGCTCACAATGTGAGTTGGGTCATCCACAAGCTCTCCGGATGATCACCAAGCTCCCAATCACCACCAAGCCATCTAGGTGATGGCGATCACCAAGAGTAACAAGCACAAACTCTCACTTGACCATGACAAGCCTAATGAGATGGGTGGATGCACACTTTGCTACTCTTGATCTCACTAATGAGGGCTCTCTTTGGGATTCTCAAATCTCAATCACCTCACTAGGACCTTGCTCTTCTTGGCACTCTCAAATGTGTTTCTTAGCTGTTGGAATGAGCAAAAGTACCCCCACACACGAGTGGAGGGAGTATTTATACCATGGGCTGAAAAACGAATCGTTATGTGCCTCTGCGGGGTGACCGGACGCACCGGTCAGTACGCCCCAAACTCTAGTGTTTATAGTGTGACCGGACGCTGGGCAGCATCCGATCAGCACTGACCAGACGCGTCCAGACACAATTTTCCCTCTCTGGAACCTTACTGGAATCGACCGGACGCTGCCTCTCAGTGTCCGGTCACTTGACCTCTCAGCATCCGGTCAAACCAGATGCAATCACCTTGGTCAAATGAATTGACTGGACTCTGTGCCAGCGTCCTATCAACCCAGAACCAGCGTCCGATCAGTATTTGACCCTCCATTCACTTCCAACTCTCGATCATATGTGAATGAAGTTTGCTCCATTGGATCTAAGGGCTATTTTGGAGCTACCTAGTGCTAGTTTTAACAAGTGTGCACCACACCTAACTCACTAGACTCACCTAGGTCAAGCTACCCGTCCATACCCCCCTTAATAGTACGGCTAAAGGAAAAACAAAGTCCTAAACTACTCTAAGTGTCTCTCCAACTCCAATTGACACTTAGAACTAGTCCATCCTTAACCTTGTTGTCCATCCTTTGAAAACTGAAATGATTTCCATCATAGGGGCATGACCACCTTGATTGCCCAATCAATCTCCATTACCATGACCTAACTTAATTGCCTCTGTAAAACACACATTAGTCATAGTAATCTTGTATTGTCATTAATCACCGAAACCTAACAAGGGGCCTAGATGCTTTCAATCTCCCCCTTTTTGGTGATTGATGACAATACCACCTCGAGTATGTGAATGAGTTGAGGTTTTTAACATGCTTGGATCATATAAGCTTTTGTTACTAAGAACAAAAGGGTTAGGCAAGCTTATATGACCCAAGCCATCATGATGTACTCAAAAAATATGAAATAAGCATGAGTACAAGTAATAAAGCTCATTTGCATCAGAGTGAAACGCGGAAGCAAAAACAAATGAGCATAGCACAAGTGATATGACATATAAATGATTCAAAATAGAGAGCACACATGTCATATATCACGATTACATAGATATCACTATCACATAAATATAGTTTAATGCATAACAAGTAAACACATGACGAATGCATAATAGTGTATCACACATAAGAACTCCAAATATAATAGATAAGCTAATATAATAACTAAGCTCCCCCTAAGGCTAACATACTCGATCCCTCTCCCCCTTTGGCGTCAAACACCAAAAACTAAGGGTCGGTCGGCAGGGCTGCAGCGGATGAGCCGGGCGCTAAGGTACGAGGAGCGAGCTGGAACTAAGTGCCATCATCATCTGACCCTGAGCTCTGAGCTGTCTGACCCTCTGAAGCTAGAAGTGATGCTGAAGCAGTCTGGGTCGGATCAAGGACTGGAGCTGCTGAAGGTTGTGCTGGTACGACTGAAGCAACTGGCTCTGATGATGCCACAGAGGAAGGGAGCATCTCTATCGTGCCTGTCACTGGAGCAATGGTGGTAGGTATAGGGACATGTAGGTCTGGCGGTGTAGGGTGCCCTGTCAACTCACTAAAGGATGCACCAAGGCTCCTAGACACTGAGGTCTCTGGTACTAGCAGCGAGGACGTCTCTACCGGTGTGAAGCCCGTACGAAACGGTGTGAATTGTGGGGCTGGCAGTGACATAGCAAACCACTGGGACACCTACTCTGTAGGTGAAGCAAGCTGTGCTGGTGGCTGTCCCTGACTCTAAAGCCCACTAGGCTGTAACGCTGGAGTCATGGAAGTGGTGCTAGGGTGACCAAGCTGGGGCGAAGGCTGTGACGGTGGAGCTCCAATGGCTGTCACTACATGCTGCATAAATCCAAGAAGTTGTTGCTGCATGAGGATCTGCTGCTGATGCATGGCCTACTACTGCTGCTGTAGAGCCTATGTCTGCTAATGTATAGCTAGCTATTGCTGCTGGATCGTCTGCTGCTGGCGCTGGAACTCATCTTGACAAGTCTAGAACTAAGCAAATGTAGCAGCTGTCTCCTATGCCTGGCGAGCCTGATCCTGCCTCATCTGCTCAAGTATAGCAAGGAGAGCGGGGTCTATCTGCGGGGCAGGTGGTGCTGAACTAGAGCTGCTGGCCTCATGGTCATGTCGCTGAGGAGGCATCCGAGGGATAGGCTGGTAGTCATCATTGGAACTATCACTGGGGTCGCTCATGACCATTCCCTCCTGCTGCTCAAGCTGCTCCTCCTCAGTAGTTGCAATACCCCTAATGATATCATCCTGCTGGGCTGTAGACTCTGGCACATCAGGACGATGACGTGACTGACTAGGTGCTGTAGGTGTACTATCCCGAATCATCTGTGTCATGTTATAGGCAGGGAACTCTGTGGTGGCACCACTGTACTCAGTAAGCATCTCTGGCGGCCTCACTGTTACTACTCTGTGGATAAGGAATGTGATCTAGTGAGCATAGGGCAGCTGCCTATGACCTTGAAGCCCTTAGCTATAGTGTCCTCCATCTCTGACAGAAGAAGATCCCAAATATCAAAAACTGTCTGCTGCATCAGAGAGTTGATAAGCCATAGCTATATACGAGTCAAGCCCTCTCTGTATCCCATCCTAGGAAGCAGTGTCCTCCTCATAATAGCCTCAAGCACGTGAGCAGTGGGATTGAGGTCACTAGGGTTCCTGCATGATATTTCGCCAAAGGGCTCAGTGAAGCAGTGGCGAACCAAGTCAGTAGAGGGGCACATTACCACCATGTGGACGTCTAGGAGGCGTTGTCTGTGCATAGCAAACCTCATGAAGTCTGACTGGCTACTCCTAAAGCCTCAGTATCTCCCTGACCCTAGTACTCGTTAGCCGGTAGTCTCTGCCTCTAAATGTAAAGTGTATAAAGTTATGATGTGGGTCAATAAAGAGAGAAGCATAGAACTGACGAACCCAAGATGAAACATATAATCCGGTCCGTCCAATCAAATCTGTCAGCCCCAGCAGATATGCAAGGTAGGGGCGAATGCTCTCTCCAGCTGCTGCAACTATAGAATCAATGTGGCAGACTCTCTAAGATCTAAAAACTACCCCACTGTTGAGATAGGCATTGTAGAAGTCCTCCTGCAGAGGTGTGTAGAAACCCTCAGATGCTCTGTCATCTCTCCTCGGTGGGAACCACACCTCAAAGTCCACGAACCTTAGCTGCTGCACCTGCTTGGCCGTGGCGGCCCTCAAGTTAAGATGGGTCACTGGAGGCGGACCCTGTGGTCTAGGCGGTGGACGAGAACGCCTCCTCTGTGTGTCCGGCCTAGGTGTAACTGGAACACGGGTATGACTAGAGCGGCGTAACTGTGACTATGGTGCCTGCTCTATCTCCTCTGCCTCCTATCCCTCCTGACCCTCCTAAGTCTGCTCTGCTGGCGGTGCTTGCTGCTGTGACTCCCTCTAAGGCTGAACCTCATCAATAGCATGACGCCATCCTGCAATCATGGTAGTCCTAGGTGGACCACCATGAAGGCGCTCAACACACTCAATTCCCTCCATTGCTCCTGGTGGAAGCGGATCTGCAATAACGACTCCACTGTAAGCACCTCCTCTCTCAGCACGGTCTGCAGCCTCAGCAACTACAGCTGCTCTTGCTGTCTCTGCATCTGGGTACTTGCGCTTTCTTGTCGCCAGCTTCTTTATCGCCTTGCCTTTAAGATCTGCAGGCTGGCGAGGTGGGGCCTCCGATCCTCATCACCGGGACCACCACCGACATTCTTCGTGCGAGCCATCTGATGAATCTGAAGAGAATCAACTGTCGCTGACAAGAAACAAGTACCTCTGACACTTTTGAGGCTTGGCCTCATTCCATACTCTCGAGCTTGGCCCTAAGTTAACTGACAACTGTCACTGACACCTCAACAACACCGACTCGCTGTACAATGGAATAGATAGGATATACAAATAAATACAATATATCTAATAGATGCGAAACCCTAGGAAGCAAGCAATTTAGATACAAAATTGAAACGACTGGCTTGCTACCTGACGAACCGGCGATCCGAAGAAAAGAGAAGCGACACGCGGGGAACCACCGAATCGGCTAGGGTTAGGGTTTGCGGTTAGCAGTGAATCGATAGCCCTAAATGCAATTGAAAATAGTGCTTTGAAACCGATCTAGGTCACGGGCAAAGCAATGTGGGTGCTAGGGCGTGGCCTTACCGGTGCGGAGCATGGGGTGAGGACGCTGCAGTGGATCTTGGCGGTGTGGGACCATGGCTGGCGCTGCTGTGGTGGCGCCGGTGGCGAGCGCAGGCAGGGCACGATCAGCGGCACTGGAGTTGGTCACTGGCGCGGTGGCGCACGGGAGCAGAGAGCACAGGCTGGCGTGGCGGCTCTAGAGAGGGTCACGGCGGTGCTGGGGCATGGCATGAGTGGCTGGAGCAGATGGTGCGGGCGTGGCTGTGTGGAGGCGGAGGCAATCTCGGCGGCTAGGGCACGAGACGGCAATTCGGGCGATGTCGGTGTGGCAAAGGTGCGGATTAGGTCAATGTACGGTGTGCTGAGACTAAATAGGGTGCCCCCCCGAGTCAGAGAAGGAAATAGGAAAAGAGATCTGGTGCCGCACGTTTTCTACTGACCGAACGCTCCAGTGGTAGTGACCGGACGCTACCACCCAGCGTCTCGGTCGATTCTAGAGAGGTCCAAATGCTCTGGAATCACGACCAAACGCATCCGGTGGACACCGACCGAACGCAGACAGAGTCCAGTCACCTAGCCTTGACATCTTCATGATCGACCGGACGCTGAAGCTCCTCCTGACCGGACGCTGGAAAAATACTGTTTCAGCGTCGGGTCACTCCTTCGGTAGCGGTTCACCTCCTATGAACTGACCGGACGCTGGACAACAGAGTCCGGTGCAGCATCCGGTCACTCCTTTTCCAGCAAATCTTCAAAGTTCTTCGTGCTGCCTGTTCCCAATCAAGTCCCAACTTCAATAAGATCCAAATAAACACCAATTGGGACCGATGTGAGTGACCTCTCTCAAACCCTCAAGTTTTTCAAAATATTTTGCCTTAGGCTATTATTCTTTTTAAGAAAATAGGCAATAAGAGGGCAAATTAAGATAAACAACAAAACAACATTCATGCATATGCAATACTTGTAAGTAAATCTAGTTGCTTGTCAAGTTTGATCCAAGGTTAAGCTTCTTCACACGCTTTTCGGCAGTTTATCTTAACCATGTTAGACAAGCCCTATATGCATTATAAAATATTAAACATGATATATATTACAATGCAATGCAAGGGACAACACAAGCTCATCTTTTAGTGAAGTTACTAAAATCAAGCACATTGAGCTCATTCCGTAATCTACAAAATGTAGCCTCATCTAGTGGTTTAGTGAAGATATCCGCCAATTGATCTTCGGTCCTTACACCTTCTAATGATATATCATTTTTAGCAACACGATCTCTAAGAAAGTGATGTCAGATATCTATATGCTTGGTGCGAGAGTGTTGAACCGGATTATTTGCAAGTTTTACCGCACTTTCATTGTCGCACAAAAGAGGTACCTTTTCTAGAACTACACCATAGTCTAGCAAAGTTTGTTTCATATAAAGTATATGTGCACAACAAGCACCCGCAGCGATGTATTCCGCTTCGACAGTGGACAAAGTCACACTATTTTGTTTCTTGGAGGACCAAGACACAAGTGATCTACCAAGCAAATGGCACCCTCCGGATGTGCTTTTTCTATCAACTTTACAACTGGCATAATCCGAATCGGAATAGCCAACTAATTCAAATATAGCTCCTTTGGGATACCAAAGGCCAATGCTTGGTGTGTGCTTAAGATACCTAAGGATTCTTTTTACGGCAATTAAATGTGTTTCCTTAGGGTTAGCTTGAAATCTAGCACAGATACACACACTAAACATGATGTCGGGACTAGATGCGGTTAAATATAACAAGCTACCAATCATAGAATGGTAGAGAGTTTGATCAACCTTGTTACCTCCCTCATCTAGGTCGAGATGTCCATTAGTTGGCATTGGTGTCTTGATTGGCTTACATTCATCCATCTTGAATCTCTTGAGAAGATCTTTTGTATATTTCTCTTGAGAGATGAAGATCCCTTCTCTCATTTGCTTGACTTGAAAACTAAGAAAGAATGTAAGCTCACCAATCATGGACATCTCGAACTCCTTCGACATCAATTCACCAAATTCTTTGCAATAATCTTCATTTGATGACCCAAAGATGATATCATCAACATACACTTGACAAATGAAGATATGCCCATCAAGCTTCTTGGTGAATAGTGTGGTGTCGACCTTCCCAATGGTGAATAGTGTGGTGTCGACCTTCCCATCATTGCGGGTGAAGTTGTTCAACTCTTCATGCATGACATTTATCCAATTCGGATCTTGAAGAGCTTCTTCAACCTTAGTAGGCTCAAAGCAAGAGACAAAAGAGTGATGAGCAATAAATGAAGCAAGTTTTTGTGAACGAGTCATTACACCCTTTGATGGACTCCCTATGATGAGATCTTGTGGATGATCTTGTAGTAGAGGTGTATTTCTTCTATTGACCACTTGAGGAGAAGGTTGTGGAGCATCAACATCTTGTGCTTGTACCACCATTTGCTCATGGGAGACATGAGTGTCTTCATTCTCTACTCTCCCATCTTTTTCACCGTCTTGTGGCACATTTGATGAAGAGGGTGGATCAATCACTTGAACATCATCTTCATCATCTTTAGGCTTGATGTCTCCAACCGGAATGTTCTTCATGGCCTCCCTCAATGGTTCATCACCTACATCATCAAGATTCTCATGTGCTCCTTGGGAGACGTTAGATTCATCAAATTGCACATCATATGTTTCTTCAACCAAGCCGGTGGCATGATTAAATACTCTATATGCTTTGGACTTTGATGAGTAACTAACAAGAAAACCAATATCACAATGTCTTTGGAACTTCCCTAGGTGTTGACGCTTCTTGTAGATGTAGCATTTGCAACCAAACACCCTAAAGAAGGAGACATCCGGCTTCTTCCCATTGAGCAACTCATAAGGTCTCTTACCAAGGAACTTTTGAAGGAATAGGCGGTTTGATGCATAACATGCGGTGTTAATTGCTTCCGCCCATAGAGCTTCGGGGTGTTGTACTCATCAAGCATAGTTCTTGCAAGAGTGATCAATGTCCGGTTCTTCCTCTCAACTACACCATTTTGTTGAGGAGTATATGTTGCGGAGACCTCATGTTTGATTCCAACTTCATCACAATAGGCTTCTATGTTTGTGTTGTCAAATTCCTTCCCATTATCACTTCTAATCTTCTTGAGCTTTACTTCAAATTCATTTTGAGCCCTCTTGGCAAACTTCTTGAAGCAAGATGCAACTTTAGATTTGTCATGAAGGAAGAATAACCATGTATACCTTGAATAGTTATCAACAATCACAAGACAATAAAGATTTCCTCCCAAACTCTTGTATGTTGTTGGTCCAAATAAATCCATGTGAAGGAGTTCTAGCACTCTTATGGTTGACATGAAAGCTTTGGTTGGATGAGTATTTACAACATGCTTGCCAGCTTGACACGCACTATAAAGCTTGTCCTTCTCAAACTTCACATCCTTCAACCCTCTCACCAAATCATTCTTCATTAGCTTCTTGAGTGAGCTCATCCCAACATGAGAAAGTCTTCTATGCCATAGCCACCCAAGTGTTGTTTTGGTGAATAGGCAAGTCTTTAAGTTTGCATCTTCAGAGGTGAAGTCCACTAGATATAGGTTGTTGTATCTAAATCCTTTGAATATCACTTGTTCATCATCCTTCTTAGATACAACAACTTCCTTCTCGATAAACAAGCATTGGAAGCCAAGATCACACAATTGCCCAATGGATAGCAAGTTGAAGCTCAATGAAGAACCATATAGCACATTTGAGATTGAATGATCATTTGATATTGCCACTTTGCCCAATCCTTTAACCTTGCCCTTTGAATTATACCCAAATGTGATTCTTTCTTGTCCATCTACTTCTTCATCTAGTGAGGTGAACATACGAGGATCACCGGTCATATGTTGTGTGCAACCACTATCAATAACCCAATGACTTCCACCGGTCTTGTAGTTCACCTACACACAAGAGATCAAGCTTTAGGAACCCAAACTTGTTGAGGGCCGTTCACATTCTCAACAAGTGACTTTGCAACCCAAATTTTCTTAGGCCTATTCTTATTTGGAGGTCCTAAGAACATCACTTTCATCTTTCCACTAGAATTCTTTCTAAGCATGTAGTGAGCATTGAAGGCAAAGGGTCTAGCATGCTTGGGCAAGGGTTGTGGTGGTGGAGTTTGGCACTCATGAGCAAAGTGGCCTTCTTGTCCACACTCAAAATATCTCTTTGCCTTTAGCTTTGGCTTTGATTGTTGTAGTTGAGCTTGGGCCATCTTCTTCTCTTGATTTTCCATATACCTAATGCCACTTCTATCCATCTTCATGACGGTGTTCATTTGAAGCTCACTTTGAAGATACTTGCCTCTAGTGAACTTGCTCAATCCAATCTTGAGAGCTCTTTTTCTAACTTGAGCTTCTTGTTCTCTTCCTTAAGAGCATCATTGTTCTTCTCTTCCTTGAGCTTCTTGTTTTCTTCTTTGAGCTTCTCATTCTCAAGGATCAAGTCACCATCATGATCAAGGGTTTCTAGCACAATGGTGTTGTGGCTTTTGATTTCTTCAAGATCTTTCTTGAGCTTTGCATTATCATTCTTGAGCTTGACAAACTCATCATAATCATCGGCCTCAACCACTTGCTTGCCCTTGCTACTAGAACCTTACTTAATGCTCTCAATGATCAAGTCTTCACATGATGTACCTATATCAATCTTAACAACATGGTTAGTAGCATCATGTGGCTCATTTGATAGAAATTCTTGAGCAATAACAAGATTATCATGATTAATCTTAAGAGTGGTATATTCTTCTTTTAGCTTGTTGTGACTAGTGATGAGCTCTTTGTGCACCCACTCAAGTTTATCATGTTTATCTTTAAGCTCTTTCTTAGAAGATTTGAGCTCCTTGAGTTTGGATGACATAGCTTCATTTGCTTCTCTAAGCTCAACACTAGCCTTTTCCGCTATGTCACATTTAGCTAAGAGAGAATCATTCTTAATCTCAAGCTTTTCATTTTTAGCTCTAGTATTTATAATGATTTTAGTGTATTTCTTTAACAATTTAGTAAGATCATCATAAGTAGGTGATTCATATTCATCATCATCGCTATCACTATCACTATCATCATTATGAGCATGATCATCACCACTACTATCATCATCATGTGATACCTTTCGTTCACCTTTGGCCATAAGGCATAGGTGTGTAGAGGATGATGGCGGTGGTGGTGGTGAAGATGATGAAGAATCAATAACAACAGCGGCCACCTTCTCGTCGTCACTATCATCATTGGATGATCCACTAGATGAAACAATGTCCGTGAGCCAATCACCGACGATGTAAGCCTTTCCACTCTTCTTCTTGTGGAAATCCTTCTTCTTGCCATCTCTCTTCTTGTATGGCTTGTTCTTTTTCTTCTCATCTTCATCTTCATTTCTTGAGTCATCTTTCTTGCCCTTGTTCTTGTTCTTGAACTTGTCTTTCTTGGGCTTTGTGCATTGGTGAGCTAGATGACCAAGTTTGCTACAATTGTAGCAATCCATCTCGGACATTGGATTTCTTCTTGAGCTTGTGAAAAACTTCTTCTTGCCATCGAACTTGATGCCACTCTTGTTAAGCTTCTTTAGCATCTTGGCGGTTTTCTTCACCATAAGAGCAAGGCTTTCATCATCAACTTCATCATCACTTGAGCTCTCATACTCAAGCCTTGCTTTGCCCTTTTCTTGGCTAGCTTTGAATGCTAAGTCTTTTTCTTTCTTCTTTGTAGAGGATGAGCCATCTTGAGGTGTGATGTGCATGTACATCTCATGAGCATTGATCTTTCCCAAGATTTGTGTCGGTGTAGCTGTGGAAAGATCACCTTGATGTAGCATGGTCACAATATGCCCATATTTGTCAATGGGGAGGACACTCAAGATCTTTCTTACAACATCGGATGGTTGCATTTGAGTGAGTCCAATCCCATTAACTTCCTCTACAAGAACACTCAAACATGAATACATCTCATTAGCACATTCTTTAGGTAGCATTTCAAAAAGAGTTGAGCTTTTTCATGACAAGATGATAGCGTTCCTCATGCTCACTCTTTGTTCCCTCATGGAGCGCACAAACATCCGACCATAGTGCATGGGCGTCTTTGTGGTTCCTCACCCGATTGAACACATCTTTGCAAAGGCCTATAAAGATGGTTTTGCGAGCCTTTGCATTCTATTTCTCGTAATTCACCTCATCGCCTTGTGGGTGTGCGGGATCCTTAGATTTTGGGAAGCCTTGCAAGGCGGCTCTAAGTATTCCAACATCTAGAGCTTCTAAGTACGCCTCCATACGAATTTTCCAATAAGGAAAATCGTCCCCCTCAAAGATAGGAGGAGGTCCATCCCTGTGAGACATCTTTCTCTAGACGGTTAAGCCTAAATACGTGAGCACGAGGCTCCGATACCAATTGAAAGGATCAAGATGCCCAAGAGGGAGGGTGAATTGGGCTAATTCTAAATTTCTTTTAATAATTAAGTCCTATGGTTAGCCTAATTAACCCCTTGTGCCTCAAAAGTGTTTGTATTGAACTAACACATAAAAGACTTGCAATCTAAGTTCCAATCCTACTCTAGCATGGCAATTCTATGAATGTAAGAACAAGAATTGAATTACTCAAAGTAAATGCTCAAAGTAAATAGAGAGGAGAGGAAATGCGGTGATGTTTTGCCGAGGTATCAGAGAGTCGCCACTCCCCACTAGTCCTCGTTGGAGCACCCGCGCAAGGGTGTAGCTCCCCCTTGATCCGTACAAGGATCAAGTGCTCTCTATGGTTTGATTCTTCGACACTCCGTCGCGGTGAATCACCAACAACCGCTCACAATGTGAGTTGGGTCATCCACAAGCTCTCCGGAAGATCACTAAGCTCCCAATCACCTCTAAGCCATCTAGGTGATGGCGATCACCAAGAGTAACAAGCAAGAACTCTCACTTGACCATGACAAGCCTAATGAGATGGGTGGATGCACACTTTGCTACTCTTGATCTCAGTAATGAGGGCTCTCTTTGGGATTCTAAAATCTCAATCACCTCACTAGGACCTTGCTCTTCTTGGCACTATCAAACGTGTTTCTCAGCTATTGGAATAAGTAAAAGTACCCCCACACATGAGTGGAGGGAGTATTTATAACATGGGCTGAAAAATGAACCGTTATGTGCCTCTGTGGGGTGACCGGACGCTCCGATCATGTTGACCGGACGCTCCGGTCAGTACACCCTGAACTCTAGTGTTTACAGTGTGATCGGACGCTGGGCAGCGTCCGATCAGCACTGACCGGACATGTTCGGTCGCAATTTTCCCTCTCTGGAACCTTACTGGAGTCGACCGGACGCTGCCTCTCAGCGTCCGGTCACTTGACCTCTCAGCGTCCGGTCAAACCAGACGCAATCACCTTGGTCAAATGAACTGACCAGACTCTGCGCCAGCGTCCCATCAACCTGGAACCAGCATCCAGTCAGTACTTGACCCTCCATTCACTTCCAACTCTCGATCATATGTGAATGAAGTTTGTTCCATTGGATCTAAGGGCTATTTTGGAGCTACCTAGTGCTAGTTTTAACAAGTGTGCACCACACCTAACTCACTAGACTCACCTAGGTCAAGCTACCCATCCATACCCCCCTTAATAGTACGGCCAAAGGAAAAACAAAGTCCTAAACTACTCTAAGTGTCTCTCCCACTTCAATTGACACTTAGAACCAGTCCATCCTTAACCTTGTCGTCCATCCTTTGAAAACCGAAATGATTTCCATCGTAGGGGCATGACCACCTTGATTTCCCAATCGATCTCCATTACCATGACCTAACTTAATTGCCTCTGCAAAACATACGTTAGTCATAGTAATCTTGTATTGTCATTAATCACCGAAACCCAACAAGGGGCCTAGATGCTTTCACCTCTGATAATTTGCACTGGCATTCTTCAAACCAAAGGTCATCACAACCCATTCAAATAGACCGATTGCGCCAGGGCACCTAAAAGCTATTTTTGCTATGTCTTCTTCAGCCATAAAAATTTGATTATATCCTGCATTGCCATCCATAAAACTAAAAACCTTATACCCAGCTGTTGCATCTACCAATATATCGGCTATTGGCATTGGATAACTATCCATGGGTGTAGCCTTGTTCAGATCTCTAAAATCGATGCAAACTCTTAACTTCCCATTTTTCTTATACACAGGAACAACACTCGATATCCACTCTGCATATCGGCATGGTCAGATAAATTTTGCTTCTAGTAGTCTTTCAGTCTCCTTTTTGATATCATCAAGAACATTTGGGTTAAATCTCCTCGGAGCTTGTTTAAACGGTCGATATCCAGGTTTGATTGGCAACCGATGTTCAACAATAGATCGATCTAAACCAGGCATCTCATAGTATTCCCAAGCAAAACAATCTTTAAATTCCTTTAATAAATCTATCAACTCTTGCTTATACTCAGGATCCAACTTAGCACTCACATACATCGGCCTAGGCCTATCTCTAGGACCAATATCTATCTCTTCTAATTCATCGGCCGACGTGAAGCCATGTCCTAGTTTACCATCTGTACCATCTATTGGATTATCCATTAAAACAAACTCTCAGAGCCGACTACTTGGATTGGTTGTTGGCTTTCATCATTGATTTTAAAGAAGCCTCCTTCCCATAGCTTGCCAGAAAAACATTCAAAGTCTTCCAGTTCCCAATACATTGGATCAGCTGTTGCTATACTCACAGAATCATTAGCATGGATCAGCTCAACATCATCTTCATGCCACTGAATCAAGCATTGATGCATAGTCGATAGTACACAACAATTTGCATGAATCCAATCATGACCAAGGAGTGTACTATATGAACCTTTTCCATCAATGACGAAGAATGTGGTGAGCAAAGTCTTACTTTCGATTATCAATTCGACGTTTATTGCCCCCAGGTCTTGGATGCATTACCCCCAAAATCCTTAAGCATCATGTCGGTCTCAATCAAATCTCCTGGTCCCTTGCCAAGTTTGCGAAAAGTAGTATAAGGCATAAGATTAACAGAAGCACCTCCATCCACCAACATTTTGCTCATCGGCTTCCCATCAATAAAACCTTTTATATAAAGCTTTTAAGTACCGATGCTTGACTGGCTTATCGAATATAGCTTGTTGTATAACTGTCAACTAGGCAACTATCTCCTCATACTCTGATTCATCAAAATCTGAATAGACTTCTTGGTCTGCTGGAGCTCTAAATTCTGATGGCAATAGAAAAGCCATTTGAATATTAGCCGATGGTTGACCCCTATCGGTTGTTTGTTTAGCACGCCACACTTGAGGTCTACCAGATGCCTGAGCCTATTCTAGCTCTCTATTTCTTATGCGTTGTACCCTTCTTGTCGGCCGAATGTTTGCAAATAGCGCTTGATAGGCACCATTGCATGATGGCCATCATGAGTTCATTATCTCCCCATATCGACCAAAATTGAAGAGAAGGGAATCTGCTTTACGGCTTCTTGTCAAACCTCCTAGACACCATTGCCCTTCCTGCCAAACATATTCTTCCTCATCACCCTCTTCTTCATAATCAGCCTAGTTTTGATCAACAACTCGCTTTCCTGAGCCGATCATGAACACTTCTATTTTTTAAGCGCCGATCCATGTTATTATGATGATACTCATTTTGAGCACGGATAGACCGGCGGTTGGCTTGAGATTGCCTAAACTCCCAATATTATTCACTACACTCTGGGCAATTATTCCTCTCCTCTTCTTGTTGACGATGGTATTCTTTCTCTTCTAACCAACGCTAATAATCCATTTTCTTCTGCCATGGCCATTTATTCAACAAAATTCAAGATGTGACACGTGGCCTTATTGCCCTATTTCTTGACATCTCTCCTTGCTCATATCGGCTCTTCTGTTGGTCACAACACCTTTTAATCTCTATATTCATCAGCCGATATTTGCATCTTTGGATCGACGGTTCTGGTTTCTTTTGCCCTGGTTGATGTTAGGACTTTAGTCTTTCCTTTGAGCAACTTAACATCGACCATATTCTGATCTCTTGGGAAAGGATTATCATCAACTTTCATCTTCCAAGGTGTATCAGATTTAAGCTTCCCTTGCTGAATAGCCCTTTGTATATGTTGTTAGAAAATTCTACACTCATTAGTAGAATGAGAATTAGCGTTATAAAACTTGTAGAACTTCTTATTCTTCAATTGATCAGGAGGTAACATAACATGATTGGCGGGCAACTTGATCTGTCCTCTCTCAAGCAATAAATCAAAGAGCTTGTCTGATTTTGTGATGTCGAAATCATAGCTCTCCTCAACTCCTTTTCCCCAAGGATTTGGCACCATTACTATCTTTTTACCCCAATTCCATTCAGCCACAGCAATCTCTTCTTCTTCATCATCCTCATCGCCATCATTAACTGAATATGGATTATAAGCTTTAGTAATTGCGGCATTTTTCTAGAATCGGGTATCTCTGCGCATATTCTAAAATTGGCTATTGAGTGTTGCCACCCATTGAGCCAACTAACCTAAATTATTAAACTCTTGCCCAAGTAGCTTCTCTCTCAATGTTGGCAACATTCCTTGAACGGCCAAAGCAGCTAGCTGATCATCAGTCAGATTCAATGAAAAGCACAAATTCCTAGTTTCTCGGAACCTCTGAAGAAACTCGGCATCTGATTCATTAGTTCTTTGCCTTATGGTTGTCAAATCTATGATTTACTTTTCTCTTGTCCTAGTATAGAAATATGTATGAAACTTCTTCTATAGGTCAGTCTAATTGGCAATGGAATTAACTGGTAACGATGAAAACCAGGTGAAAGTTGGTCTTGACAGGGACAGGGAGAAGAAATGAACTCGATGAGCTTCTTCAATGGATGCTTCGCCCAACTGTGTAAGATACCGACTGGCATGTTCTATTGTGCTCGTGCTATCTTGACCAGTGAACTTAGCAAATTCTAGGAGCCTGTAATTTGTAGAAAGAGCAACCAAATCGTACCACTCTAGATACAGACGTTTGTATGAAAAGGTCTGCCCTTTTGGTTTTAAACCAAATTGATTCTTCATCATTTCAGTTACTGTAAGCAACAACTCATCAGCATTTGAATCTGGATTTCTCTATAACTGCTGACCCATCTGCGGATTGAAATTTCGGGTACCTTGATACCCTAGATTTATAATCATATGAAGGGTATTGTAATATGTTCCATAATAATATCCTTGTGAAATCTCTATCTGTTGGGTCCTTTACTGATTTGCTGCTTGAAGTCTCTGGTTGTAGATGTTGGGATCTATATCTCTACGAATCCTTTGAACTGATGGCACTATTTTTTGAGCCGACAGTGGTATTTGGCCTGATGTGCCAAAATTAACTACTTGATTCTAAACTTGCCCCGTCAGCTGTTGCACATACTGCACTGATGATCCAGGATTATTTTGTATTTGATTAGCAGTGGTACCTTGAACTTGCTCAGATGACCTCTGAACTGCTTGGACATCATCATTACTAGTTCATGCTACTTCTTGATGGCTAGTACCAGCTTGATTAGTCCCCTGAGTCGACAGATGTGGAATGTTGTAATAAGCTGGTCCAACCTGATCAATTTGACATCTATGAAACACCTCTTTCATGGTATTGTGGAATCTGTTCAAGAAAGCTATATTATGGTTCAACATGGCATCATGAACAAATTTGTTTATAGCATCTACGAAGAAACATCTATCATCAGCTTTGTCTATTCTGACTGCCCATGCATCATAACTCTAGGTAGTGGATATTTCTGAACAACATTATTGTCACATGTCTTAGTGTAGGACAACAAACACTTGTTCTAAAATTCTTCTATAGCTTTACTGATGACATCTTTATCCTCATCAGGTAGGTCTTCATAAGGCACCATAAGAATGTCCCTGTTGTTGTGAGTTGCCATGATGATTGTGGGGTCCCACCGGGCATGCCAGAATGCGTGTTGGCACGAAAACGTGGTAGCCACGTCGGGTGGACACGTAGCAAGCCAGAACGATCTGGAGATCTGCCTGGCTTCAATGTAGGACTAGTCGATCTTGCGAATTTCCAAGGGCATGCCAGTCAATTTGACCTGCAATTGACAAGGAGAGAAAGTTTATCAGTAATTTAAGGTGGAACATGCTGGTTTTGCCTAGACAGTTCCAAGTGTGCCACTTCAGGAGCAGCCAGACAGAAAAATCGACTAAACAGCCGATACGAGAAGAAATCGATTGTTAAGGACTGTAACACTCGTGGGTCATGATCGATTTTATAGTAATGAATGCAATACACCTAGTTTTAAATATTCTTTACCTTAAGCTATTAACATGTATGCGTCAAAGATACATCACTGGCTAAATTACATTTGATCAATACATGGTGTAGAGCTAATGAATCCGATGAAAAGGGATATGCCACGCAAACAATCGACTGTTTGATATAGATAGATCTATGAAATATCTAGATCTAATCTATTACGTCAACAGTGAGGTTCCACCGGATCGATGCAGCTATGATGATCATGATAGTCTAGAACTAGAAAATCCATAGAACCGACCATACTTCAATAGATTCATGAAAGCGTGCCATATCTGTAAAAGCACAGGCGAATCGGCGATTCAGGTAGAAAAGGGATTACAGCATGTGAACAATCGACTGTTTAATATGGATAGATCTATAAACTCATCAAATCTAACATGTTATCCTTAACAGTGGGGTTCGATCGGATCGATGGCAGCCATGATAAAGATAATAGATCAAACCTTTACAATAAACAAATCTATTCACATTTAACATAATCATAAAGACACACTATAAGCGTTAAAGTATTGGCAATTGGCTATTTAGCCGATGCAGGCATAGCAAATAGCCAAGGTCACGTCTGGTCGAAAGCAAATCTACCAACTAGCATACTCTGATTTAAAGTGCTAACAGTGGGGATCGACCGAATCGTTACAGCCATAATAGCGAGCTATAGACCAGATTCAGCTAGCTAGTAAACCTTTTCAAGATCAGACATGCCTTAGCTGCGTACTATGCACTATTAAGATCGAAGTAGAATGGCTGATAAAACATAATCCATCGTTTAAAGTAAGAACCATCGCAATGTGACAAAATAAACAATGGACTAAAAGGATGTGAGGCTGATCTAGATCGATCTCGATCGGGCAGGTTGATATTGCTGAAACTAATGACAACAAGAATATCAGCAAGATCGGTAACTTAATGAATCTACCCGAAGCATGCCACCCTTAGGTAGAGCCGATAACTTGACCTTAATCTAATTTGAGTAGTGGAGGTCGAACTTAACCGATGTAGCCATTCTTGAACTACATAAGGATCGATAACTAACTTATACTAGAGCTCATAAGAGGTCGGTCGGACCGATGCAGCCTTACAAACAAAAGTATAAGCCATGACGATAATTACAGACAAGCCAGAGGTCGACCAGATCGATGCAGCCCTACTTGTTGAAGAACTCACCGAGATCTACAGTACTCCTACTCCTAAGGGTTGGCATGAAGCTAGAAAAAAATAATTGGTATTGATTGATTCGATCCCTTTTATAATAGCTGGTGTCCAATATTTATACCCGGAACCTAAACATGAATCCTACTCAAATAAGACTCATTACAATCTTTGGTATAAGAGAAAACATTCCTAATTTAAGATAACTTGGACCCTAATCTTTCCCTTTTTGTAGAGTCCAACATGTTTCCCCCCTCAACGCCATCCGTACGTAGTCCGTTGATATTGTCTGCTGACATCATCTATAAAATAGCCGATTCCGATACTGCATCAAAACCAGCTGGCCTCTATTCGCACCCTATCGATCCCTTGATGATGCAATTTTATAAGCCTTGAGTTCCTGCGTTCTTCTTTTCCCAAATTTTGGTGTTAACATCCTCCAAGCAATTCGCCTCCTGGCAACAGTAATCCACACGGAGGCACAGGGGAAGCATCGAGCGATGTGACACCACCGCCTACAAGTGGTTCAAACCAGGGCTCAAACCAATGTCGTCCCCTACTGAGGAATCCTACAGATGAAGAGGAGGCCATACCCCCGAACCACACCAAGTCGAGTTGGGTGGCCTGTCAAATAACCGATGAGCACCCATACTCAACTACGTTTGAAAGGTATGGTACTAGCAAGCATAGTCAATCTATAATTCATTTCGAGATGCTAGCTATTTTTTCACTCCCTAACATCTCAAGCCCAAGTGTTGCAGGCCAAAAACACCACCGTCGTTTTGGCCCCGGTCGGATGATTGCCCTGAAAACTACGTGCATGGGAAGTTCATGTTGACCTTGGGCAACCTCCTTGAAGAGAAGTGGGAGGTAAGGAGGTTCCATCTGTGGTACATGGAAGCGGCGAAAGTGGGCCTGGAAAACTTCATCATCAAGATTTCAGCGGTGTACATCCACACGCCCATGGATGGTAAAGTCATTGTAGATTTCCATGACATGCATAGACTCCTATGGCAAAAGGACGTCGACGTCACCCAAGTCACCTTATTTGCCTTGTAAGCAACTTACGACTTTGACACCACTACATCGTTGTAGGTACTTTACGAACAAACTAATAATGCCATGATGACTTTTCCTTGTAGGATGCAGGCCTATGTAAGCATGGAATTGGTCAAGGGTATTATCTCTCTCTCTCTAATGCTTATTACAGAGAGAACCATCATGGGTTATGATATACTAGACATTCATGAAAAGCTAGTGAACTTGACCCTAGAGGAGAGAAAGAAATACAGGGAAGATCTGGTAATCGAATATAAGTATCGGGCGGGAATGTACATCTATGGAGCCATGAAGAAGGTCCGAGGAAATGGGTGCGTCATGGCTGCCCACCAATTCGGGTAAGTCCAAAAGATACTTGGAACATATATATAGGTACTGGGATCATGACTTCTCATATTTGAACATTTTTAGTCTGTATTGTGTGAATGGTGCAGCCAGGGCATCATGGGCCACTAGATTGCATTTATAATCTATCCTTAGGATAGAAGGGCCTATATATTTGACTCTTTGCATGATACAAACAAAGCAGGGTACAAGCAATTTGAAAGCTGTTTGAGATAGTAAGTGATAGATCGAAATTATTCATTTATAGTTAACATATGTGTTGAAATTGTCATTGACACTACTATTTTTTTGTACAACGCTTATATGAATTATGTGCAAGATTTCGAATCCTATGATCAAAGATCTGAGGAGAAAAAAATTAAGAATGCCACAAAACTGAAACTTAGGAGTGAGTTCCCGATAAGTATATCAAAAGTCATTTGTGTTATTATATCGAGCATGTGAAAGGTCCTAATGGCTAGAGGGGGGTGAATAGCCTATTAAAAATTTCTATAACAACACTTAGCAAACCGGTTAGACAAATATAAGGTGAAGCGAGTGTTGCGCTAGCCTACTAAAAATGCAAGCCACCTACCACAATTCTAGTTTCTATAGTTTCTATCCACACAGTGGCTATGTCACCATACTAAGTTAGTGTGCTTTCAAAGGCTAACTAAAGAGCCACACTAACCAAACTAACAAGCTTCATGACTAGCTACACTAAAGAGCTTGACAACTAGTTTGCGGTAATGTAAAGAGATAGAGCAAGATGGTTATACCACCAAGTAGAGGAATGAACCAATCAATCACAAGAATGAATGCCAATGAAGACCAATCACCTCAAAATTAAATGATGACACAATGATTTTTTACCGAGGTTCACTTGCTTACCGGCAAGCTAGTCCTCATTGTGGCAATTCACTCACTTGGAAGTTCACACGCTAATTGGCATACACGCCAAACCCTCAATAGGGTGTCGCACAACCAACACAAGATGAGGATCACACAAGCCATGAGCAATTTACTAGAGTACCTTTTGGCTCTCGCTGGGGAAAGGTCAAGAACCCCTCACAATCACCGTGATCGGAGCCGGAGACAATCACCAACCTCCGCTCAACGATCCTCGCTGCTCCAAGCCATCTAGGTGGTGGCAACCACCAAGAGTAACAATCAAATCCCAAAGCGAAACACGAACACCAAGTGTCTCTAGATGCAAACACTCAAGCAATGCACTTAGATTCACTCCCAATCTCACAAAGATAATGAATCAATGATGGAGATGAGTGGGAGGGCTTTGGCTGAGCTCACAAGGTTGCTATGTCGATGCAAATGGCCAAGAGAGTGAGCTAGAGCTGGCCAAACGATATTTATAGACACCCCAAACAATAGAGTCGTTGGCTCAATTATTGGGTTGACTGTGGGACGACCGAACGCGTAGGTCGTGTGCACCGAACGCGTCCAGTGTGGTGACCGAACGCATCCGGTCGTTGTGTCCAGTCATAGCATGACCACCACGTGTCCCTTTCAAATTGTTTAGCCATTCACGCCCAACGGATAAAATTACGTGATTGGACATGCTGTTAGAAAATGACAAGACGCGAGAGACACAGCGTCCGATCAAGTCTAAAGAGCTCCCAGAGCCGCTTTGGGCCGACCGGACGTGTTCGGTCACACCGGACCGGACGCTCCCAGCGCCCGATCAATTATAGCGCTGAAAACCTAAGTCTTGTTGGTTCACACCGAATGCGTCCGGTGTGGCGACCGAACACGTCCGCTCGCTGCGTTCGGTCGAGTCCAAAGAGCCCCTAGAGCCGCTCAACTACGACTAGACATGTCCGGTGTGGCCGACCGGATGCACCCCTGCATCCGGTCCTCTCTAGACCAACACCCGCGCCCCACGTCACCTCGACCGGACGCTAAACAGTGATTTCTTAGCGTTCAGTCACTACTACGACCCAGAGTCCGATCACTTCGTCAACTCTGCCGCGCCTGGGCAGAATATCAGACGCCTCTAGTATGGATATCGGACGTGTCCAGTCATATCAGGAAGATACCGGACGCATCCGGTCCGCACATCGGATGCGTTCGGTCACCCCGTGACTAGCGCATTCAACTCCTTTTCAACTCTATCTTCTTTACCCTTGCTCAAATGTGCCAACCACCAAGTGTATCACCATGTGCACATGTGTTAGCATATTTTCACAAATGTTTTCAAGGGTGTTAGCACTCCACTAGATCCTAAATGCATATGCAATGAGTTAGAGCATCTAGTGGCACTTTGATAACTACATTTCAATACGAGTTTCACCCCTCTTAATAGTATGGCTATTGATCCTAAATGTGATCACACTCGCTAAGTGTCTTGATCACTAAACCAAAAAGCTTCCATCAATTTCACCTTTGCCTTGAGCTTTTTGTTTTTCTCTTACTTCTTTTCCAAGTCCAAGCACTTGATCATCACCATGGCATTACCATCATCAAGTCATGATCTTCATTTGCTTCACCACTTGGAGTAGTGCTACCTATCTCATAATCACTTTGATACACTAGGTTAGCACTTAGGGTTTCATCAATTCACCAAAACCAAACTAGAGCTTTCAATCTCTCTCTTTTTGGTAATTGATGACAACCCTTTTACAAAGATATGAATTGAAATTTATTTGAATCCATATTTCTTGCCCAAGCATATTTACCATGTGTAAAAGGATATGGACAAGTTTCATGAATCCCAAATGGCAGCAATTGCTTCCCCTACATATGTGCTAAGAGTTTTGATTGTAGCTTGCACATATGCTTAGATAGGAAATATAGGAGAGAATGGCTACCAAATGATGCTAAGGTATAAAAGATGGACCTTTGAAGCGTGATACCAATTAGAGTGCACCAATATACCATCCTTAGCACCATTAGTAACTAGACATACACAAAAACTAGAACACCCCATGAGATCAACATTAGAAGCAAGGGTCTAGTTTTCATAATATGAGCATGAGTCTAGTTACTTAACCTATGCTTGCTAGTTTTTTATTTTATCATTCAAACCTACAACTAGCATACACCACACAAGCATGGATATTGAAATTTAAAACTTGTGCCATGCAAGCAAACATATGAAATGCACATTCAAATGCATCAATCAAGTTTATGAGCTTGCTCCCACTACTTGTGTGCTTAAAATTTTAATTGATCACCTTTCTTTGTCATATATGTCCCCCTATTTCAAGTTTTGCCCCTATCACTTATATCTTTGTACACTACTTATATCTTTGTACACTATTTCTCCCCCTTTGTCATCAATGACCACAAAGGTTCAAAATGTAGATAGGTTGAGATTATCAATGTCAATCAATAGGGTGAGGATCATTTTCCCAAAAATGGTCCAATCTAGATCATTTGCCAAAGATATTTAACTCGGTTTGATCCAAGGACAAGCTTCTTCACTCCTCAAAATAAGGGTTATCTTGTACCATGTTGAGCTAAACACTTATAGCTCATTTTCTAGATCAAACACTAGGTTTACAAGCCCACAAACATGTCATATGCTACCACTAGACCAAATTAAGCATAGAAGCAATAGTGGTACCATACAAACATCAAATTCATTTGATTTTCATGAATAGGCCTATTAGATGTGAAAGATGATTAGATGCACTAATCATGTCCTTAGTAAGGATGTATGCCATGCCAATCAACTTTTACCTTGGATTTCTCAAAGGAGAGGCATGTCATATAAGTGGGGAGGTGCATCAACACATATTTGAGAAATCTAATATGTTCAACTCATTCCTTAGCTTGCAAAACATTTTCTCATCCAATGGCTTGGTGAATATATCGGGAAGTTGATCTTCGGTGCCTACACTCTCAATACAAATGTCCCCTTTTTATTGGTGATCTCTTATGAAATGGTGGCAGACATCAATGTGTTTTATTCTTGTATGTTGAACCAGATTGTTGGTTAACTTAATTGCACTCTCATTGTCATATAGCAATGGCACTTTCTTGAACTTGATTCCAAAGTCATTCAAGGTGGCCTTCATCCAAAGTATTTGTGCACAACAACTACCTGCGGATATGTATTCGGCTTCGGCAGTTGATAATGCAACACTATTTTGCTTCTTTAATGACCATGAAACAAGTGATCTTCCTTTCAACCTTGCATCTCACATAATCCGAGTCGGAGTAACCAACTAACTCAAACTTTGCTCCTTTGGGATCCACAAACCAACATTTTATGTATGCTTCAAGTACCTCAATATCTCTTTGTAGCCTTCAAATGACTTTCTCTTGGTGAGGCTTGAAATCTTGCACACATGCATACACTAAACATGACATCCGGCCTTGATGTGATCACATAGAGTAGGCTTCCAATCATAGATCGATATAATTTTTGATCCATCATATTGCCACTTGCATCACTATCCAAGTTGCCATTTGTTCCCATTGGCGTACTAATGGCTTTGCTATCACTCATATCAAACTTCTTGAGCATGTCTTTAAGGTACTTGTCTTGACTTACAAATGTACCATTCTTCAATTTCTTGATTTGAAGAGCAAGGAAGTAGCTTAACTCTCCAATCATGGATATTTTAAACTCATTAGCCATCATCTTTCCAAACTCTTCACAAAAGTCTTAATTGGTTGATCCAAATATGATGTCATCAACATAGATTTGCAACACAAATAAGTCTTTGCCAATCTTCTTGGTGAAAAGAGGGGTGTTAACCTTTCCCATCATGAACTCTTTAGAGAGTAGGAAGTCCCTCAATCTCTCATACCATGCTCTACGTGCTTGCTTCAAGCCATACAATGCTTTCTTCAACTTGTACACATGGGCGGGCTTCTTGTCATCTTCAAAACTGGGAGGTTGCTCAACATATACTTCTTTATTGATGTAACAATTGAGAAATGCACTCTTGACATCCATCTGATAGAGTTTGATGTTGTGGGCACAAGCAAAGGCTAATAAGATTCTAATTGCTTCCAATTTAGCAGACGGGGCATATGTTTCTCCAAAGTCAAGACCTTCAACTTGTGTATATCCTTATGCTACCAATCTTGCTTTGTTCCTTACTACTATCCCATCTTGATCTTGCTTGTTTCTAAAAATCCATTTGGTTCCAATCACATTATGTCCCTTTGGTCTCTCTATCAATTCTCATACTTGATTTCTTGTGAAGTTATTCAATTCTTCATGCATAGCATTCACCCAATCAACATCCTTTAATGCTTCATCTATCTTCTTTGTTTCAATTGATGAGACAAAAGAGAAATGCTCACAAAATGAAGCTAATCTTGATCTAGTTTGCACACCTCTTGAAATATCATCAATGATAGTGTCCAATGGATGATCCCTTGCAATATTGGTTGGTTGGAGTATTGGAACTTGATTGCTTGCACTTGCTTGATCATTGGATTGAGATGATGCACTAGCCACTTGTTCTTGTTCATAATCATGAGAGCCACTTGTACTAGCTTGATTTGTATCATCTTGCACATTTGAGTTAGAGAGCACTTGCACTTGATCATATTTAGTGTCATTCACTTGCCTAGGCCTCAATTCACCAACATCCATGTTCTTCATGGCATTTGAAAGTTGAATGCCTCTAACATCTTCCAAGTTCTCACTCTCATCTTGGGAACCCTTGGTTTCATCAAATTCAACATCATGAACTTCCTCAAGAGTACCACTATCCAAATTCCAAATTCTATATGCTTTTCTTGTAGTGGAATAACCAAGTAGGAATCCTTCATCACATTTTTTATCAAACTTGCCCAATCTAGTGCCTTTCTTCAAGGTATAGCATTTGCAACCAAAACCCAAAAATATGCAATGTTGGGCTTTCTACCATTCAAGAGCTCATATGGTGTCTTTTATTTCAATGGGTGACAATAAAGGTGGTTGCTACAATAGCAAGCCATGTTGATAGCTTCTGCCCAAAAAATTAACTCACATTGTACTCACTAAGCATAGACCTTGCCATATCAATAAGTGTTCTATTTTTCCTCTCAACAAAGCCATTTGATTGTGGAGTGTACTTGGCCGAGAATTGATGTCTAATTCCAAATTCATCACACAACTCATAAATTCTAATGTTCTTGAACTCACTACCATTGTCACTTCTAACTCTCTTAATGGTTGTTTCAAACTCATTATGAATGCCCTTGACAAATGATTTGAATATTGCAAACACATCACTTTTGTCCACTAGAAAGAATATCCAAGTGTATCTAGTGTAATCATTCACTATCACAAAGCCATATTTGTTTCAACCGATGCTAGTATATTGTGTTGGCCTAAATAAATCCATGTGCAATAACTCAAATGCTTTACTAGTGATCATCATGCTTTTCTTAGGATGGGTGTTTCCAACTTGTTTTCTAGCTTGACAAGAGCTACAAAGCTTATCCTTCTCAAACACAACATCTTTTAAGCCTTTAACCAAGTCATGTTTAACTAATCTATTCAATTATTTCATTCCAACAAGACCAAGCCTTCTATGCCATAACCAACCCATGCTAGACTTAGTGAACAAACATGTAGATAATTGAGCTTCACTAGTATTGAAATCAACCAAGTATAGATTCTCAAATCTAAAGCCTTTGAAGATCAAGTTGGAGCCATCTACATTTATGATCTCTACATCATCTGCCCCAAATATGCATTTGAATCCAAGATCACACAATTGAGCCACGGATAGTAAATTAAGTTCAAGCTCTCTACTAGCAACACATTGGATATGCTCATGTCATTGGATATTGCAATCTTATCAAGCCCTTTGACCTTGCCTTTGCCATTGTCACCAAATGTGATACTATCATAACCATCATTGCCATTGGTATTGATTGAATTGAACATTCTTGCATCACCGATCATGTGTTGAGTGCACCCACTATCAAGAACCCAATGCCTTCCTCTGGCTTTGTAATTGACCTACAAAAAAGATCAATTCCTTTTAGGTACCCAAATTTGCTTGGGTCATTGAAGGTTAGTCACTAAGCTCTTCGGTACCCAAATGGCTTTCTTCTTTGAGCCCATCCATGATGCACCAATGAACTTAGCCTTTACACCATTTGCACCTTTGGTAAGCGCATAGAAAGAATCAAGCTTAATGGAGGATACATTAGCTTGTGACTTCTTGTTCGTGCACTTTTGCTCTACATGACCAACTTGCTTGCAAATAGTGCAAAACCGACCATTGTTCTTCACAAAACTAATCTTGTGAGTAACAAAAGTCGCCTTGCCTTTCTTGGGGGTATAGCCCAATCCCTCTTTGTAGAGAGAAGCTCTTTGGCTACCCAAGCACATAAGCAAGCGGTCCTCACCACCATAGGCCTTAGCCAAAGTGTGAGTGAGCTCATTGACCTCCTTCTTGAGGGTCTCATTCTCAACCATTAGTGAGGCATCACAAGTGAAACCATCACTACTAGATGAGGTGGAAGTAGAAGTGCTACAAGAAGGGTTAGTGGGAGAAACAATGATAGGCTTATATAATGATTCATCAATTATATCATAAGTTAAGCCTATATTACATGTCTCAACATGCTTCTTCTTATTTTGCTCATCAAGCAAAGAGGAATGAGCTTTTTCAAGCTTCTTGTGAGCTTTGCCAAGCTTCTCATGGGCTTCCTCTAGCCTCTCATGAGATGCTTTGAGATCATCAAAGGCTTGCTTAAGGGCTTTTAATTCCTTACACAAGCTTTTGCATTCCCTTCTCTTAATGTCAAAGTGTTCTTTAGCATCATCTAGCATGTCAAGTAGTTCATCCTTAGTTGGTTCATCATCATCACTATCACTTTCATTTTCATTTTCATTATCATGTTCCTCATGACTTACATCATCACAAGTTTGTACCTTAGTGGCCTTAGCCATGAAGCATGATGGAGTGTCAAAGAGAGAAGGCTTCTTATTGATAGCCATGCTTACAAGTGCCTTCTTCTTAGTGGTCTTGGCATCATCACTATCATCATCAACACTTGAGGAAGCATCACTATCCTAAGTGACCACATATGAACCACCCTTCTTCTTCTTGAAAGTCATCTTGTCCTTCTTCTCTTTCTTTTCCTTCTTGTCCTTCTTCTTGTTCTTCTTGCAATCATCATTGTCACTATTGTATGGGCATTGAGCAACAAGATGATCTTTTCTTTCGTAATTGAAGCATCTTCTTGACTCTTCCTTGTTCTTGGATGAAGACTTCTTTCTTCTAGCATGGTAGCCCTTCTTCATCATGAACTTGTCTAATCTCTTGACAAAGAGAGCCATCTTCTCATCATCCATCTCATCAAAGCTCAAGTCTTTATCTTCACTTGATGATTCTTGCTTTGCGTTGCCCTTGGATGATGTGGCCTTGAATGCCACTCTTCTTCTTGTCATCCTTATTCTCCTCTTTTTTTCCTTCTCATCATCATCTCTATAAGCATCATCGGTCATGATATCTCCCAAGATTTGATTTGGTGTCATTGTGTCCAAACTGGTCCTCACTAGCAAGGTGACCAACATACCAAATCTTACGGGTAAGCATTTTAAGAACTTATGAGAGAAGTCCTTGTCCTCCACCTTCTCACCAAGTGCTTTGAGATCATTGACAAGCACTTCCATCCGATGGAACATGTCTAGCACACTCTCAAATTCCTTCATCTTGAAGCTAGCAAATTTCTCCTTGAGAATGTATGCCTTTGCACCCTTCATTGCCTTGGTGCCCTCGAATGATTCTTCCAACTTCTTCTAAGCCTCATGAGCCATCTCAATGTTCTTGATTTGCTCAAATGTTCTCTCATCAATTGCATCATGAATGGCACTTAGAGCAATGTTATTGTTTTGGAGAAGCACTTCTTCGGCCGCGGTGGGATTCTCCGGATCGGCAATCTCAATTTTGGTTTCTACCACTTTCGACACCCTTCTATTGATTGACTTGATATGTGTGGTCATCTTTGACTTCCAATATGGATAATTTGTGCTATCAAATTGGGGTGGCTTCTTGGTGTTGTTGATTTGAGCCATTTTGACACCGAAGGTTGTTAAGCCTCAAATTACAGTGGCAACTGCTCTGGTACCACTTGAAAAGGTCCTTTTGGCTCTCCGCTGGGGAAAGGTTAAGAACCCCTCACAATCACTGTGATCGGAGCCAGAGATAATCACCAACCTCCACTCAATGATCCTCGCTGCTCCAAGCCATCTAGGTGGTGGCAACCACCAAGAGTAACAAGCGAATCCCATAGCGAAACATGAACACCAAGTGCCTCTAGATGCAAACACTCAAGCAATGCACTTGGATTCACTCCTAGTCTCACAACGATAATGAATCAATGATGGAGATGAGTGGGAGGGCTTTGGCTAAGCTCACAAGGTTGCTATGTCAATGCAAATGGCCAAGAGAGTGAGCTAGAGTTAGCCAAACGATATTTATAGACACCCCAAACAATAGAGCCGTTGGCTCAATTATTGGGCTGACTGCGGGATGATCGGACGCGCATGTCGTGTGCACCAGACGCGTCCGGTCACTGCGTCCGGTCGTAGCCTGACCGCCACGTGTCCCTTTCAAACTGTTTAGCCATTCGCGCCCAATGGATAAAATTACATGATCGGACGCGCTGTTAGAAAATTACAGAACATGGGAGACGTAGCGTCTGGTCAAGTCCAAAGAGCTCCTAGAGCCGCTCTAGGCCGACCGGACGCGTCTGGTCACACCGGACCGGATGCTCCCAGCATCCGATCAATTATAGCGCTGAAAACCTGAGTCTTGCTGGTTCACACCGGACGCGTGCGGTGTGGTGACCGAACGCGTCCGGTCGCTGCGTCCAGTCGAGTGTAGAGAGCTCCCAGAGCCGCTCAATTGTGACCAGACACGTCCGGTGTGGCCGACTGGACATACCCCTGCGTCCGGTCCTCTCTAGACCAACACCCACGCCCCACGTCACCTCGACCGGACGCTAAACAGTGATTTCTCAGCATTCAGTCACTGCTACAACCCAGAGTCCGGTCACTTCGTCAACTCTGCCACGGCTAGCTAGAATACCGAACGCGTCCAGTATGGATATCGGACGCGTTCGGTCACGTTGGGAAGATACCGGACGCGTTCGGTCCGCACGTTAGACGCATTCGGTCACCCCATGACCAGCGCTTTCAACTTCTTTTCAACTCTATCTTCTTTACCCTTGCTCAAATGTGCCAACCACCAAGTGTAACACCATGTGCACTTGTGTTAGCATATTTTCACAAATGTTTTCAAGGGTGTTAGTACTCCACTAGATCCTAAATGCATATGCAATGAGTTAGAGCATCTAGTGGCACTTTGATAACCGTATTTCGATACGAGTTTCACCCCTCTTAATAGTACGGCTATTGATCCTAAATGTGATCACACTCGCTAAATGTCTTGATCACTAAACCAAAAAGCTCCTATCAATTTCACCTTTTCCTTGAGCTTTTTGTTTTTCTCTTACTTCTTTTCCAAGTCCAAGCACTTGATCATCACCATGGCATTTCCATCATCAAGTCATGATCTTCATTTGCTTCACCACTTGGAGTAGTGCTTCCTATCTCATAATCACTTTGATACACTAGGTTAGCACTTAGGGTTTCATCTCACCAAAATCAAACTAGAGCTTTCAGCATGCTCTATACTACTACTCTGATATACTACTTTACTACTCCTCCTACTACTCCTACTACTCTTCCTCCTCCTCCTACTCTACTACTACTACTACTACTCTATTCTACTCCTATACCAATACTACTACTACTCCTAACTACTACAACTACTACTACTACTCTACACTACTCTACTCTACTCTAATCCTATAACTACTACTACTCTTACTACTCCTCCTATACTATATTGTCCTCCTCCTACTGCTCTCTATATATGCTCTAATGATTATGTACTATATATCGTGCAGTGCGCCAAACAACCTTACGGCTCAGTATTATGTGGATTCACTACTCCTATACTATACTGTCCTCCTCCTACTGCTCTCTATATATGCTCTAATGATTATGTACTATATATCGTGTAGTGCGCCAAACAACCTTATGGCTCAGTATTATGTGGATTCTATGTTTGCGAGTACCTAAGGTCATGCAGCAGATTCAGCAACAGCTGGCGGCAGCTCAACAAAGCACAAGGATGGTGGCGAAGGGAGAAGGTCAACCAAAACTTTAGACAAACAGTAGCAGACATATGTAAGTTTGTCACAAAGAGCGCGCATGAAGGGAATACATTCTTCAACAAGGAAGGTGACTTAACGCGGGATCTAAAGTTCTAGAGGATTAGAAATTAGAGCAAGCAGTTACAAATCTCGGATTACATTTTACCGGACCTCTTTCCCAAGAAAGGTTGATATGTATGATTGTCCTTAGTTGCTCATGTATGAATGATGTGTGTTTGTGAAATAATGATGAAGACATCTCTAATGTAATAACTTAAATGTTGGTTCATCGAACGAGAATGGATGTAATATATATTTGTCATCTATTTCCTGCTTTATCTCTGTTTTCATTAGCAAAATTCGAATTCAAATTCTAATTCAAATTTGAAAAGCATTTTTTTAAATCTAGAAACCATTAACCAAGGCGGGCATTTAATAACAACCGCCTCTGTTAAAAGTTTAAAGGTGGCGGGCGCCTTTAGGCAACCACCTCGGTTAAACATTAACCGAGGCGGGCTCTATGGCACAACCGCCTCGGTTAATAGTTGGCTTATAATGCCCACCTCGGTTAATCTATTAACTGAGATGGTTGGCCAAACACCTTGGTTAAGGCCATGATTAACCATGACCTTTGCTCCAAGGCGGTTGGCTTGCCCGCCTTGGTTAAGCCAAAATGCCCGCCACAGTTAAGATTCATGTAGTAGTGATCAAATCTAGTGACACTGTCACCTCATTGTGCAGCAAACCCTAGCTGAGGGACCCTATGACTTATAGTCTGAGACCATAACACCGAACCAATCCAGTGAAGCTACCAAACCCTAGCTAGGTTTTGCATATAGCTTATAGTCCGTTGGCATCCTGGCCAGTCCATCAGACCAATCCGGTGGTACCAGTAGGAACCCTCCATTTGGTTCCATTTCAATCCACTTCGTGAATTGTCTTGCTTCCAAATGATCTTTGGGCTTCCTCTGAGCTACCTAGTGTTATGTTTGAAAAGTGTGCACCACACCTAGTCACTAGACTCATCTAGTCAAGCTACTAGTTTATACCCCTATCAGGATTGCCTCCCTCCTAACTTGATTACCTAACTAAATAGTTTTCCATTGACTATCATTAGTTAGATAATAAACTTAATTGGTCAACCCGGTACAATACCCACATAGTGCACTAAACCAACCTTCTTCATCTATGATCACGCGGATGGAAAGGATTAGTACAACTTACAACAAGTTCACATAACATTAAAAGAAGTACTTACGTTTACAACAAGTTGTTCCACACTCAGTCCATTACACCATCATCACAGATTATGAGCTAAAGTCTTTTAGCACAAGAAACATAAGTTTTTAATAGAACACATAGACATGCCACTCTCCATGCATTCTATGTCACACAACTTGTCCATAACAAAGAAAAATAAAAACTAAGTACACTCGGCCCTCCATCTTAATTAGTAAAAGACAAGGTGGTCTTATGACAAGCTTCTTATTTTGTTTGAAAATCATCTATATACTTATATTTCAACACAAATGCAGTGCACCACTGATAAAACTTTTTTTTAAAAGTGATGGGGCTAGCGAGGGGAGGTGGAGGTGTGCGAACCCAACACTACTATAGAAATCTTAATGGAGGCGGGCAAAATGGGTTAACAGAGGCGGGCATTGCAACCTTCTCCAATCAATGGTCATCGTTAATCGTGACATAACAGAGGCGGGTGCCCAGCCCACCTCGGTTAATCATTTAACGGAGGCGGCCAGGCTACAATACCCGCCTCCATTAATCAAAAAAAAATCTAGGTTCTAGAGCCAGCTCCAGCTTCGGGAACTAGCCCTAGCTTTTGAGTCGCCCAGATTCATCCTTCGTCCGCCTAGATCCACCCGTCGATTGCCCATATCCGCCACCGTTGTTCGCCCAGATTTGTCGTTGTCGTCTGGATCTACAAAGGGGAGAGAGAGAAGAGTGAGGGACATGAAGAGGGGAAGAGAGAGGAAGATGGGAAGAGGGATACCTGAACCACCGCTGCCGGCCGGATCCAGAGAGAGGGACCGGATTTGGCATCGAGGGAGGAGCTGTGACTGCGCGTCTTAGCCTGGGAGGACCTACGCTACGCTGCCACCGGAGAGGGCGAGGACCCACGTCGTGGCCGGGGAGAAGACCCGCGTCGTTGCCATCCACGCTGAGGAGAGAGAAGGAAGACCCATGCTGAGGAGGGAAGAGGGAGATCTACGCCGAGGAGGGAGGAGGGAGACTCGTGTTGAGGAAGGAGGAGGGAGGAGCGCTCCCTGGTCACCGAAGCTTCTGCTTGTGTGGTGAGAGAGAGGGGGGATGCGTGGGGAGAGAGAAGAGAGGGATAAGTGCGGCTGAGGTGAGGAAAACTGAGTGATGAGTGCAGTGGTTCCAAACCCTAACTCCCTATTATATATGTTAGGCCTGTTTCTAGTGGCGGGCCTCATAACAGGCCCGCCTCTAAAAATGGATTCATTTTTGGAAGGTCCGCCTCTTAGATGGCCTGCCTTGGTAAATTAATTTTAGGAGGCTCGTACCGGCTGATTAACCGTGACGATCACTTTAAGGTGACCACCTCCGTTAAAGATTAACCAAGGCGGCCGCTCGGGAGCCTGGCCTAGCTGGTGATAATGGAGGCGGTCAAAAGTGGTGCCCGCCTCCAATCAAAAAAGGGTGCCACCACCTAAAAGAAATCCTATAGTAGTGCAAGGCACCCGGTTGAAATGAGAGCCATCCCTGTGTTATTTTTTTATACACACGCACAGTTATGGCTGCTCGCTCCCAACGGGAAAGCAAGGTGTTTACGCAACGGGCTTTTGTGTGCAGGGCAAGCTCAACCCAACACACCACACTTCAACCCGGAGCCCGGAGGTGATCATGGGTCGCTGGGCAATGGGCTTTTGTGTGCTGGGCAAGCTCAAGCCAACACATCGCACTTCAAGCCGGAGCCTAGAGGGGGTCATGGGTCGCTGGGTTGGTAAGTTCGAGACAACACATAGCCTGTAGCACAAGCGTGGCAGTGGAACAACACACCCCACTCACCACCACACTTGCCTACCCCCCACTGGACCCAAGCTCACCCCCTGCCCAGAGCCGCGCCCAGCCCCACCCGATCCGAAATTTACCGGATGCGGTGGTGCGCGTGGTCTGACCATGGGGGCTCGAGCGCACCTGACCCCGGCTCGGCCACGCCAGAGAGAGAAATCGTCTCTGTAGCGTCTCCCACGATTGAGCGTCTCCCTCGCCAGCAGTGCCCTCCGATGCTAGAGTGACAGGCCTACACCTAGGCCCAGCGATGTGGTGGCGAATGGGAGCGCTTTACCCGCCATGGATTCAGATTCGAATGGCGAGGTGGGATTAATTTAATCGTTCATTCATAAAATGTCCACTGCTTTGCTTAAGTTGTAGGCTCCGAGCGACTGATCGATCAGTCGACGAGACAACGAACGCATGCCGGGCCGGGCCAGGTCGGCCGCTTGACGGGCCTCAACTCCTCGTTGATCTGCCACCGCACCGGCCCCGACAATCAAACAGGGGCATCGTCACATCATCGGCGGTAAGGGAGGGGATTTGCGATGCAGTGGTTCATTACGTTTCTGGATTCTGATGAAAACTAAAAAGATACAAATCCAAAATCATGTGCTTGCTGATAAATAAAAAGAAATTACAAAATCATGCGAAGAGAAATTACCAACATGGAAATGAACGATGTAGATTCATGGCTTTTGCCTCTTGGGAAGTACAGTACCTACCGATGGAAAAGAAAACCAAGAATTGGGATGCGATCGACGGCTGCTCGTCAAGCTACCATGGGGGTAACTGCTGCCTGGCCGCTGAGCCTTTGCGCTGGCCGCATGGTCGCTGGCTTGCGGCGTCGCGCATGCATTCCTGTGGCCGGCGCGCGGCTGTCCTAGGGTTTGGGGTTAATAAGGGAGCCTTTTCCCTACGTGCTATTACGAAAGATGCTCCATTCTTACATGCCAGTAAAAAGTTCACACGAACCCTGGTGCCATGATACCAAACTCTTTTATTCAACACGCCATTCCGTATAGCTTTGCTCCAAACGGTGGGTAACAGCATAGCCAAATGACTTATATGTCCTTAGACTTAAGAGGCTCTATGAATTAGTTGGTTTGCTTATGTGCCATTCCAAGGCCAGCCCTTAGGCTTCTCCTCCTATATATAGGTCCTCAGCCCTATCTGTTGCCACTCATCCAATTTGAGCTCTATCTCCTTCACCTGTCTCCTGCCACAACCATGTCTCAAGCTTCTAGCAGCTACGGTGGTTGGGTCAAGTGGGTGATTTGCCCCAACTGTCATGTGCTTGCCAATCGGTTCATCTCGATGACCAGGAAGAAAAACAACCGTGCCTTTCACAAGTGCCCCTATTTTGCAGTTTGTGTTTCCTTCTCTGCTTATTTTTTTCCTTTGCCTATTTCTTTTTTGTTGTTTGGTAATAATGAGTTGATGCTTTGGGTTTCAGATTGGAGGCTATCAATATTATCAATGGGAGGATGAAATGGAGGACATTGAAGTGCAGACACCTACAGCCCCTGCTCCACTATAGGCAGTAACCCTACAAGTAGTGGCACCACCTAGTGGTTTCCCTACTGTAGCTCCTCTAGCCATCATCCAGGAAGGTTCCTAGGCTGCTGGAGTTGCACAAGTGGAGAATAGGATTGACAATAGGGTTCTACAGTAGCTTAGGTGGATTGCAAAGATGGTCTATGTTTGCATATTTTTTGCTTTGTATGCTATTTTGAAGAAGTAGGTGCCTATGTGTGTGTGAGTAGTCATGGATGAATGGATGTATGGATGTATGGATGGATGGATGAATGAATCAATGTTGAATGATGAATATGAAGATTGTTCATTTGTCCAGAATGCAACAACATATGAGAACAATATAACAGCAATTAGAGTACTGCAACATTAAACTAACATTCATCACATAATAGCAGCTACCTTACTGTTTTCATCACAAAGGTTTCATGGCACCAACGTGTCACAAACATTCATCACATAGTAACTAAGTTACTGGTTTTCATCTATAGCTAAGTATTGTCATGCCATCATAGAACATTCATCATAGAGCAAAAGAACAGTCATGCCATCACATAGCAGGTGTTTTTTCTGAACCACATCACCAAAAGAACATTGAGCAGGCACCTTTCACTGTAGCGGGAGCTTCTTCTTACTTCTGGTATTTGAAGCAGGGTTGGTTGTGCTAGATGGGCTGGCTACTGTAACTTGGAGCTTCTTTGGTGTAAGTTTCTTCTTGATCCCTATCTTCCTCTTTGGTGAAGCTTGGGGCAGCACAGTCTCCAGTGGCTCTGTCTCTATTGTAATGGAGTCTTCATGAAAAGGGGCCAGGTGCACAGTTTGGATTGGAACTTGGTCATTAGAACCAGTTCTAAACCTTGTGGCAAAAAGGCAAAGTGTGCATTAGCATTAGCAGTCATAATAAAAGTGTTGTGATCAATTGAAGAGCTAGTAAACATACCTATTAGACACACTGTTTGGACTTGAGCTTGAAGTAGTAGTGGTAGCTGCCCCCTTGCTCTTCTTGACACCAGAAGAAGAAGAAGAAGATTTCCTCTTCCTTTTCTTGTGTATAGCATTGACCACGACCTCATTGTGTGGGAACACTATCTAGGATGGAGTAGCAACCACAATGCTAGTCTCTAAAGATAGCAACCATCTAGGAAAAGTTACATTAGTTATTGAAGCTGTACATGTATCTGCAAAGTAATTTAGGTACATAGTTTACCTTTTAGCCTCTATTGCAGCTATATCTTCTGGATTCCTATTCTTACAAGTGTACCAGTGATGCCCTAACTCATGGTAGATGGGGCACTCATGTTTCTTTGCCCTCTTCTTGCTGCTGCCTCCTTCAAGTAATGATTTCATCCTATTCTTCCTTCTACCTCCTGTGGACCTAAGATAGGGAAGGTGCATGAAAAATCCATGAGTAGCTTTGGGCCTCATGCTCTTGTCAGGAATACAAGGGATGGAACCCTCATATGTAGCTCTAAATTTGTTGACAGAGAAGTAATCATCCACATAGTCTTCCAGTTTTCACCAGGAATTGAAGTAATGTAGGCTATTGCATGCTTGCATGGGATTCCTGACCTCTGCCAAACCCTACAGGAACATATTTTGTTAGGTAGGCTGACCACAAACCTAAAGCACTACCTCCCTTAACACACAGTTCTACCACACCATCATGGGAGACTGTGATCACTTCAATGTCCAGGTTGTAGTTGTCATCCCTTAGTTTCTCCAGGATGTGAGGCAGAATCTTTCCTTCCAACTTCTTGGCTACCTTCTTCCTATGGTTCCATTTGATCAAAATCTTATGTCTTATAGTGTCCAACAAGTCATCCAGGTGCTTTCCCTTCTCAGGCTTGATCCAATTATTGAATGACTCAGCCAAATTATTAGTCACGTAATCAACCTTTGACAATGTCCTGTACTGGCTCCTGGTCCAAAGTTTCTTGTGAGTTTCTTGTAGATACTTCATTGCCTCAGGTTTGGCTGCAGCCATTGCTTGATAGTGCTTCTCAAACATGTAAGGGCTCCATGAATATGAAGAAGCCCACAAGTGATCATCAAATACCTTCCCACTGTACCTCTTCTTGAAATTTTGTACTAAGTGATACATACACAGTCTCTATGTTCAGCATTTGGAAAAACTTCACTAACCCCATTCATGACTGCCTGGCCACAATTTGTGTAGAATGTTAGGCCCTCTGGGGTGCCTATTGCTTCCTTCAACCTCTCCATGAACCACACCCAATTCTCATTGGTCTCTGAGTCAATTACACCAACAGCTACTAGATACATCCACTTGTGCCCATCTACTGCACAAGCAATGCACAACTGTCCCCTGAACCTTCCTGTTAAACATGTGCTATCTACTGCAAGATATGGTCTACAGCCTCTAAGAAATCCATCAACACATGGTTTTAGTGCAAAGAATAGCCTATTGAACCTGATCTTATTGTTGATGGTGTGATTATCAATGAAAAGAAATGATCTAGTACTTGATTCTTCTAATTGGGCCTTAACCCTATACAGGTTATCAAAACTTTTGTCCTAAGGCCCATAAATCTTATCCATGGCAAGATTTTTACCTTTATACACTCTCTTGTAGGGCACCATAATTTTGTGTGCATCCTTCAACCTCCTTTGTAGTTTTGTTGCACCCAGAGTTCTATCTTCCTTCAGCCAATCAATCACCTGACTACACACCAAGAACTATGTTACCCCTACACAGATTCCTTGCCTCCTAGTGCTCTGACACTAATGAGGGTAGGGGTTCCTTTTCACCTGCAAAACAGTCAAGTAATGCACTAATTATAAGCCACATAATGCAAGAAAAATAGGGAGCAGTTAATGAAAACAATGTACTAACACATTACCTTAATAGTGTGCCCATCCCTTTGAGTTGAGGCATGAACCTCCACCTACAGCCCTCACTCTGCTATGAGTAGTTCACCCTATACCTCCCTGTATCACTCTTCTTAATGTCATAGTTGAACTCATGTTTAACAGCATGAGTAGCTAAAGCAATCTTAAAATCATCCATGTCTGAATACACTGTTCCTACTGACATAGGAGGGTCCTTCTTGTCATAATCAACATCAGGCATATGTTCAGGCTCCCTATCTTTAACCATATCATCTATGTCTTCTACTTCATCATTAGAGGATTCATCATCAGAGTCTATCTTAGAGGATTCATCAGCACCAGAACTATCACCTTCCCTTTCTTTACTCCCACCTTGGCTCTAAGGATTGGGAGGAGGTGGGGGATATTGGGGACCAAGGTCAATATACAACCCTTCCTCATCAACACCCACATGCTCATTCATTAGGTTTGGGTTAGCTAGGTATTCAGGTTCAGCAGATTGAGTGTGTGTGTGTGTCATGGCTTGGTTCTGCTAAGCTTGGACAAGCAATTGAAGGGGTGAATTGTGACAGAACCGTCCAATTTATATAAGATCAAGTACGGCTATCCTCGTTTAGCACATTGACGTGCACATACTTTCACTTATATAAACCTGGTAGTCCACCGAGTGTCACGAAGGACCTCGGTAAATCAACATCACAACCAAGATTGCGTGATTAAGCAAATACCCATCACATACACAGAGTTGCAGTGAAAATAATATTACAAGTTTGGGTTTCAAAACTAGTTAAGGGAAACAACATAGCTTTCAATGATTACATTAATATAAGTTCCAAATACAAAATCATATAGATGAGAAATAAATATAGAGTCATCGAGCCCACCAGTGGTTAGCCACCATCTTTCTCAGGCCAAGAATTTCACCTGCAACATGGTGGGATAAACCCTTAGTACTCGAATGTACTCAGCTAGACTTACCCATCATAAACCAAAAATAAAATGACACCAAGGATCACGTAAGGCTTTATAAGTGGAGCTAGCTTGACAACATTTTGCATAAAAAGCCACTAATTCAACTATACCTTTTATAATTCGGTCATTAAGTTAATTATAGCTATTCATCTCTAGATTAGCAACTAACCTGTGCCAAACATGTGGTATATCATTTAGTAGCTTAGCAATAGTAATCATATCTGGTGTAATAATTCCATGTTCATCATAACCATCATTCCATAATTCAGTTAGTGCGATGTTGGGACTAGCCAAGTTTCTCACTGTCCGGGAGAGACAGTGATTCGAATCGATTTCAACCAGCTGGGAATTTATTCCTAACACAAACCCGAGTCTACCAGCCATGGTAGCCTTAGGTCACCTTTGGTACAACTTAGGTCCACATTTTGCAGGTTCGCCCAGCGCCGCACAATCAGGGACATCCAGCTGCCAGGACGTTCAGGCCCGACCTGCCCTTGGGCTCATGTCTAGCTCCCCGCATATCCTTACTACCATCTAGAGTGCGCATTTTTACATAACAGGGTCCGGCCTGAGTTGAGCTACTCGGCTTCACGGTTGGAATGAGTTATCCGGCCAACTAAGTGAGAGGCATGCGTTCAATCTCGACAGAAGCACCAACAACGGTACGGTCCTTAATCGACACAGACAGGATAAAACATGCACACAAGACCTCCATGTCCTGTTGCCTCTCAATCACTAGATCCCATCCGGTCTCCGTTTATTCATATCACATGGTTATTTTCCATGATAGCAAATATAGCCAACCGTGTTTGGTATCCACCTATATCTCGCAGGTGATAGGAAATCACCCGACTTCTACCGGTCTAAGCATTGCTAAGCATATATTTGATCCTGGACCTACATAGGGTTCAAGGTATATTTCTAGACAAGGAACTTATATGCATCAAGTGGTTCCAATCAACTCTTATAACCTAATGCATCAAACATAAAAGGACTCAAGTAGATATTTGTAAAACATAGGAGGCTTAGAATGCTCCGAGGCTTACCTAGGATCCAACACTAGGTTAGTGTTTGTTAGACAACACTCGCTTGGCGAGCATCTCCTATCTCGGTACTTGCTTAGTTCTTCCATCTTCTGGATGGATTCACCAAACTCCATCCTCGGGTTTGGCTCTAGCATCATGTCCTTTACGTGGTGCATCTAGCGTACCTAGATGAGATAAAAAATGCAGATGTATGAATGCATAGAAAACAACTCATGATGCATTGCAACAGGCATACAAAGGCAAGGACAAGGTAACATCATATTTACTTAAGCACTGGAGAGCAACTCATTCAACTAATTATTGCACAGGCCTATCATGGTAAGGTAGCAAGAAAATAGCACCAAGCATTCACCAATGAGGCACTCAAATTAAGCTACTTTAAGGAATCATCTAGTACAACCTAATACTAGTAATCATACAATCAAGATCAAGCATAAGCAATCAACTCCAAGTATATGCACAAAATCAGGACAGCAACATAACAGCCACTCAACTTAACCATAACTAGAGTTATAGGCCTCCAACAAGGGTGATCCTAGACTTTCTGGACAACTAATGAGATTATATAAAACTTTGTTATTATCATCTAAGGGTGACTTCACAGCTAAAAGAGTTAAACAACACAATGAAGACATCTCTGTCTAGATTTGGACATAACCTACCATTCCACTTTGAATAACAATAACTAGAGTTCTAGACCACCAAAAGTAGTGATCTCAGACATTTTAGAAATCTTAGGAAGAGCAATACAACTCTCCTATTATCACAAATACATTATTCCATGTTTAAATGAGACAAACAATATAATCATTCAGATCTATCTAGAGGACAAGCAAAAACCTGACAGCAACTTCTAAAATCTATAACTCCTAAACCATCAGGCCTAAAATTATGAAATTTTAGGACAAGCAATATAAGGAAATTATCTACAACTTTTGTATTCACTATATTTACAGAAAACATCATTTGATCCACAAAGTTATCATCACAACAGAAAATACACATGCAACCATTTTAGAATGTAACAATTTGATGTTTCACTTGTTTTGCTAACAAAGAGCATGCACACATGAGCCATTCAAGAACTTCAACCACCACTAACATACTTAGAGACACTTTATTGAACCCCAATCACTTAAAGCATCACCAAATACAATTACAAGCTTTATCTACAATTATGCTTTTATTAATCCTTTTTCCTAATAAACATATATATAATTTTAGTGATATAAGAGAACAACTAGTTTGGGGCAGAGACTTTTATGAGTGGTATATGTTATCAAAACATGGCTACAGCATAAATTTCACATGCTCAGGTTTTATAGATTAATTATTAAAAAAAAGACAAATTCCTAATGCAAGAAAATATGTGAGAGCAAGATAAATCTAAAACACACCACTTTCTGCAAACATATGGCCATATTATATGTTATTATGGTATCACAACATCATACAAAGGTAGTGGAACCCCATTTTCCATTTTACACCTACATAAAAATTATAACTAATTTAAAACCATTTATCAAGCAATAAACAAGTTAAATCAATAACTCAATAACACTGCCTCCAATGGCCATGAAATTTTTACCACAGCACACACCTAGCATCAGTAGCCTACCATAAAAATTTCACTTAAATCAGAGCATGACAACTTTAGATATAAATTTATCCCTAAAAACCCTAATTAATAGAGATAAATAAAAACAGCAAAAACCTTATACTAACACATGTCATATTATGACTCCAATGCATAGATATACTCTCAAGGATTCCAAAAAGTCCTCATTTGTTATTTTACAATTTTTCTACGATTTATTATGATTTTTCAAAGTTTCAGCCATAAAAGAAAAACAAATTTGCACCGAGGACCCTGAACTTTCTTCAAATGCTGAGTCCAGCGAACAGGTCCCTATAGGCACTATTCATATGAGTCAATGGTTCATAGTTAGGTCCTTCTCTTTTTATCAAATTCTTGCGCGAGGTCCCCGACGCGAGTTGGAGTAGGGGACGAGCTCGGGAACGGCGATTTTCGGTCGGCAAGGGCCGTCTCCGGTGGAGGTGAGTGGTGGGGGAGCATGGGAGCTATCCACTGTTCCCAAGGGTGGCACCAGCTAGGCCAGGGATGGGCCTAGGTGGCTTGGTCATGTCCATGCGCGGCGCACAGAGGCGCAGCTCGGGCGGCGGCTGTCCGCAGCGGGGAAAGCGGCCGGTAGACGCGTGCTACGGATGTGGGGCTACTAGGCCGCACTTCCACTTGGGTGGAGGAGAGCGTGAGTGGTCAAACGTAGCGCTGTAGAGCTGAGCTTGGGGCTCTTCATGCTCTGCGCGCTCAACAGAGGCAAGGGAGGGCAAGCGAGAGGCAAGAGCGAGCGCCTGGGAGGAGAGAGTGAGGGCATGGAGGCGTGGAGGAGCTCGGCATACGCTCTAGAGGAGCAGGGGCACATGGCAGCAATGGTGGGGTGCGCTCCCCTACATGACAGACGCGTCGGCAAATCGTCGAACAGGTGGCGGGCGTCGGCGTGGCCACTGCGGGACATCGTTTTGGGCTGGCTACAGGCCGAATTGGACCTTGGGCCCAAAAGCAAAGTTAAAGCCCACCTGATAATCTACAAAACTTATTAAGGATGCCTATCCATTAGAGCTCTCCATTAGCTACTAATTAAGCCCCAAGTTGACATTGTCAATGACTTGATGAGGTTTAAGCCTTGCTTTGCTGGTGCTCCAATTACTTGGTCCAAACGTGCTCAAATTTGATCCAACTTCTTCCTATTCCTTCTTCATGATGTAAACTCCAACTTTTATATTTGGCTCAACTTGAGTTGCTTAACAAAAAAATCCAAGAACGTGAAATGCCAATCATCATCGACATTACAATCTTAGACTTAGCCAAATCTTCGAGATCCAAAATAGCACTGGGGTTTAGTTTTGAGACCTCGGTTTGACTAAGTTAGAGACCAAACTAGCTCTTGACCCTTAAACAAAGTTTCTTGTACACCTCTTGGTCTGCAACTTTGCTTAAAGGATCATGGACTGGTTCAACTTGGTTAGGAAGATACAATTCTCTAAAGTGGGGTACACGAAACTAAAACCAAGATTCAGTTAACTCCTAGAAATAGTTAGTCTTTGCTGATTTTGAAACTAACTTCGAAGATCCAGATGAACTTCAAACTTGATGAGACTTACTTCATTGTTTCTAGTACAAAGTGTACTTCAACTCATATTAAGAAACCTAGTTGAGTTACCATATAAATTTGGAAGATAAAAATGTCACAACATGTCAACTTGCTGTTGTCAATCAGGGACAAAATATTTCAAAGGGGCCAAAATAGCTCTGCATTCAAACTTGAGACCAATGTTTGAGCCACTTAGGAGTTGAATCAGGGTTTGGTCCAAAAATAAAATTTGTTGTACTCTACTCAAACTTCAACTTTTATTTACGGATCCAACTACATGCAAGCACTCCAAATAGTTGATCAACCTAGGTCAAAACCATATCATGAAAAAGACAATTTTAGCCATTCCCACACTTAGAAGCATTTTCTTGACATTTGCTCAACACGAACCCTTCATGACTTTTGTTCATGAGTTGAATTAGAGTTTTTTGAGCAAAGTTGCAAGGTTTGGTCGACATCCCATGTTTCCATTTGCTAAATGAAGCAATTCAAGCAAAAATGTAACGTATCATTTCATGTGACTTTTTGGCTCCATACTTCATGAAACTTTTCCAATAGTCAATGCAGATGGAAATGGATGTGAGGCACATGAAAGGGGCACCTTCATCATTATTTCTAGATTATGAACTAGAGATCACAATCATTGCTTGACATATCCTACTTAAGTCCAATTTCGCTGCTTAACTCGTGACTAACACCCGGGGTGTTACAGCCCTCCCCCCTTACAAGAATCTCTCCCCGAGATTCTGTGTGAAAGACTTTTAAGGGAAGAGAAGCATGTCATCTATTTTCCAACATCAGTGATAGCATTAGGCTACTTAACTTCGGAGAATCAGAGAGGCTAATTTGGTCAAGACACTTTCTGATACTTGCTCTTCATAGTAACTTTTGTCTGAAGAATTTCCTTCGTTGACTTCCATGAAGCATTGTTACGTTGGGAGGAATCCAAGACAGCACAACACTTCGTTCTCAGGATACGAAGAGTACTATGGAGCATAAACTAACTACCCACAATCTCTATTTCCCTAGTGAATATAACATGGACCATGTGAACTTTGCACTAGACTGCAAGCTTCTGAAAGCTACTCATTACAATGGTTCCATGTTCATTCATAAAGTTCAAAAAGCAGTCCTCTACCAAAGTAGCTTGAGTACAACCTTTCATAAGGGATGAGATCACAGATGAGGTAAGCATCCTCTGAGGTTATGAGAAACTGAGTAACCAACAGACAATGTCTATGCCGGTCGTAACTGTTCAATCACTCAGATGCCAATCGATGGAAAACTACATAATGTTCCATGTGTGTAGTTCTCTTTCTCTAATGATAACACTGTATTATCTGAGTCCGTTGAGTGAGCGGTGAATATAATAACTGACTCTGTTGACTCAGTGTTTTCGACGATCATTCTTTGAGGGAAATCCTCCTATCCAAGCGGCAATAGTTTTCTAGGTTGAATCTGATGCAACCTCTTGGGTAAAAACACATGGAAGGTACCAAAGGACAAGTCCGCCATGGAAATCATTACTAAAGAAGGGTGGTAACGAGGTCTGGAGGACAACAAAGGTTGCAAGTATTCACTAACTGGAGAAACGGTACACCACCAAGATTGAGTAAAATTTTCCTTCATGGTGCTGTGGCACAGTAGGTTGGGTTGTCTTGCACTGTAGCAAAACTAGCCTTGTTGGACTACTTTTGACATTGAGGCTTCTTTCTAATGTCAATCAATAACTCAAAATCATAACCTAAAATCTGTTGTTTGGCACTTTTCAAATTGTTTTTGACTCGTAATGTCACAAATTGACTTGTAGAACATCTTGACTGCTCAAGCATTGTTGATATGAGAGGGCAAAAGCAAGCCACAAAGGGGTGCAAGGAGTCACCTCTAGGGCATCTAGAGAATTACCTAATCGTTAAAATATTGACCATGTTGCCAATCTTGACATCATTTACAAACACAACCTTCTAATATGAGGGATGATAGCAGTCCACCGAGAAATCACAGATTTTGTACACTTTGGTTTTTAGTTCATATCTCACAAACTACTGCTCCATTGTGCACAAATTCTATAGTAATATAGACCCATGAGTCCTCTAATTACTGACCAAAATTTAGCTCAAACGAACACCGTTTGACTATCCAAACAAATCATCTAGCAAAACTGCTTTGTTCTGAAATTTTGTGACCAAATTGACAAAACATCTTTCAAATCTTGTGCTTTACTCAATCAATCCTCAACCAACTTAAGACATTGGAGTACCCTAAGCGAGGAATGAGATCACCAAGTTTGGTGCGAATTCAATCATGTTTGAACCACTAATCATCGGCTTAAAGATAACCGGTTTAGTGCCATGAAACCTGGATAGATTTCCCGCTCTTCTTTTCCTTTGATTCACACATTGGGGAGTGTGTTCAGCAGTCTCTAACTCTTCTCATAGCAGCGGTAGCTTTCTCACTAGGGAGTGAGGCTAGTTTTTTTCCTTATAGGCTTCTCAGGAAATGACCTCAATCGTAGATTTAGACACCAACTCGATGATGCACTAAATAGCAATCAACACTACAAACACGGGGCACCACGAAACCAAGGGGGGAAGCAGTGAAGTCACCCATCTAGAAGCCAATCCGGTCGCTCGCCCACGCCCTTGTTCCTCGCCATGTGATGCTTATCCTCTGGTTCCATAGTCGAATCCACGCTCCACTACCCCATGCGCTGCCACAAGCACAGGGGATTCGTCATCTTCTCTCGAAGTCGCCGCTACAGCCTCCGCAGCCAGATTCGCCGCCGCTAGGGTTAGGGAAATGAGGGAGTTGAGCGAGAAGAGAGAGCGAGAGACTAAGGGAGATGCTGGTCAATATCAATCAACATAGCCTCCACATATGCCCATGACTAAAAGGGCAACATAGACATTTTTCCCGCCCAGTCCCACATGTAAGAGCTACCAAACGGTCAAAACCAAACCGAATGGAGATGGAATAGCATGTTGGACAAAAGAGTTTAGCATCATGGCACCCAGGTCCGTGTGAACTTTTTTAGTGGCATGTAGGAATAGAGGATCTTTCAAAATGGCACACAGGGAAAAGGCTCACAATAAGGATTTAAGAGAGAAGTCGAGAACAGAAGAGGAAGAGGTGCGGGATAGAGTTGGGATGCAGGAACTGGGACTTCAAGTGGGCCTTTGTGCATGTGTGCCAAGTGTGACTGGCAACTGTGGGCCTAGCCCCACAATATTTAACCAGGACGCGTGTGTCGTGTGATTGTACCCATTCTGATTCTCACATCCCTCGTCTTTATTCATTCCGATTCAGGTTAGGGGATGTGTGCCAAGTTGCGGAGACACACGGATGGATGGTGCGTCGCATGGCCAGCGACATGGCCGGCGGTGAAGTTACCACCAGCTGGGGATAGTGGACAAGGCCACTAGCGGCAAGGCATCGGGGATTAAGAGGTTAGAGTTGGATTTTGGGGTGACCTCTAACGCTATTCACAATGTAATAGTGGTGTCCAAAAATCACAAAGTTCCATGTAAGAATTTTGGCATCACGCTCGATAGCTCACAATGATGGACAACACCAAGCATCACTTGTGTGGCCATCAATCTAGTTAAAAACATAGATGTCATTTCTCTTTACTTAGAAACCATAGTACTGATCCATCTCCTAATATCTCTTGTCATGGCCGCTGCTCCAATCCACCAAGCTATCGTTGCCTCCCCAATCCTGCTGGTCACGGTGGCCAGCCACCCAATGAGAAGGCGATTCTCATAGCCCCTTCCCCCGAGCGCTCCCAATGGGCGATTCAGGGATGACCACGCCGATGTCCGAGCACCCCTTGCTTGGTCTTCATTAGCGGATGCTTTGCTGCCGTTGCTACTAGATATTGATGTGTCTTCTCTAGGTGGATACTTTGTCACCACGGCTTTGTTTTTGCTGTGGGAAACCTTAACATTGATTACTTTTATTGTAGGCACAGTTGTAGGTCTAGGGTGTTGAGGGCAGTCGCTCATTCTTTTGTCTTTTTATTGTTCCTATGTTTATTCTAGGTCAGTCACTACTATCTTAGTGGTTTGTAATCTGTGCTATGAGTGTTCTCTCATAGCTGACTTGTAATTCACTCCTCTTAATGAAAAACGGGCTATATCCCCTAATCCAGAAAAAAGAAGGCGATTGTCGTCAGCCACAGCTTTGCATAGGTCACCATGGTCGTCTTGCTCTCGGCCACCATGCTTGTCGCACGGGAGCCAACATCACTGCCCCAATCCCTAGGCCGACGCTGTTGCCACGCTCCTATAGATCACCGCTAGGCCATGCCCCACTCCTATAGGTTGTCACCGACACCTGAGTCCCCTAGGCCTACGATGCTGCCCCGCTTTTGTAGTCCACCACTACCACCATGCCCTGAGGTCGATGAGGATGAGTACCAACACATCTCTACTCATATCCATTCCCGATCTATGGAGGTAGCTAGCAGTAGTGGCAGTAGTGGGTGATGAGTGAAACATTATTTTATCACTTTGGCATCGGTGGGCATCGACACAAGTTCTTGCACCGCTCTCCGTTTTGGTAGCGTCGCTGAAAATTGGCTTCACTAGGTGCTATGGACATGGTGATGTTAGAATCCTATCTCTCCTCTTTTGGGCATCACCCAAGAGCACGTTATGGAGGGCCTAAGGCCTTCCACAATGTGAAGCTTAAGTGATGCCATGTAGCACCCAGTTTTAAGAGCAAAACCAGATACACACCATATGTGAGCCCAGGAAGTCAAATATCGCATATAACTACAAATAAGGGTAATATCAAAAGACAATGCTTAAATACATAGCGTAATAGTATAAAGATTATAACCTTAGAGTATAGACAGCGTAAAGACAACTCCGATCTTCAGGCGAAGATTCCAAATCCACAGGGACAACTAACTGGTTGATCACAAGCCTAATTCCTCCAAACTCTAGCAATCTGGTACCCATCCGGGATTTTTATCCAAATATTTGAAAAGTAAAGCAAGCGTAAGTACATGTCATACTCAACAAATATAACATGGGGTTCATGAGGCTCAAAAGGCTGACACTGGTTTAACTGCAATCAGCTTTTAATTGTCATAATTTTAGCATAGGAGTAGCAACAAGTTTATCACAAGCCCATAAACACATGATCGGGTAAACATGAATAATGAATAGCAAAAACAGTAATCATTAGTGAGCATCTTTATCATCAGTGTTCACCTTCTATTTCGTAAATGTTCTAAGGCCGCTCGTGACCATGAGCACGGCTGATATACCAGTTTTACACTCTGCAGAGGTTGTACACTTTCACTGTGAGTCGTGATTTACCCTTTCACCCGAGGTGATCAGCCTCTTGACCCACTACCAAGGAAGGTCGGTAGGGTTCACTATGAAGCCTTTCAAAGGTTTGTCTAACAAGTTAGGGCCATTAGATTCACTCGGCAAACAGATATAGAGCCCCCCTTCCCGATGGCACAATGACACGCAGCCTATACACAAGGGGACAAAGGCCGCACTATACCCGATTCGGCAAGCCATTCTTACGCCAATAAAGGTAACCACTAACAAGCTAGAAAAGATCCTCATACTAAGCTAAAGCCAGAGCCATATAGCCCTCACAGCTGTACTGTAAGTCCCGGATAAATCACTTACAGATAAGTCCTTAGAGAGAGAAATCTAGAGCACCATAAAAATAGCCCAATGCTCTAGCCCCTTTGTTCTATGTTGCTAAAAACATCTTTTAATGTTTATTGCATATTTTATTAGTCAAGTTACAAGATCATGGTCTTTAATTGAGCACTAGCATCATACTACCCAATGCAATACCCCAAAGGTATCAAGGAATCCAGGATATCAAATAGCTAGGAAAAATTACTATGGTTGTCAAGGTAGACACATGCAGTATGATTCAAGTGATTAAAGGTATATAGGACAACAAGGAAGATCCCATACTATACTTGCCTTAAAACACCAATCCTTCGGTAAGCTTTAATCTTCAACGTTCTTCTTCTTCTTCTTGATCACCACGTATATCTCACCGACTGGACATAATCATAAAGCACCACACAAACATCCGTACAATCATACACGAAGCAAACAATAGATCTAAATTAGAACAGTACACCAATCATAAAATCAAGATAAAAAGTTTGCAAAACGAATCTACGTCTCACTACGAACACACAGACGTGAAGAGCACGCTAATCGGAGCCACGGTGAAAAAGATACATCTACCAAAAGATCTACTCACAAAACTATTAGTTTCATGTGTTTTAATTATATAAAAACATATAAAATATTTTATAGAGATTATAATTTAAGTCAAATTTAGATTTGATTTATAAAACTAAAGTGAAACAAATCATATTTTATCTATAAAATCCGGTTGCATAATTATTATTCAAATTAGAGTTTAAACCATAAAATTCTAGAAATAGTAATATGATAAACACTGTTATTAACGCGTAGATCTCATCACTATGAATCTAGCACAACTTGAATGGGTCAAAACGGAGTTAAAACGTAAAAGATATGATTTAAACAAGATTTTCTTTATTAAAGTAATAGATTAAATCTAACCTCGAATTTTAAAAGTTGAAAACATATCTAACAGTAGTATTATCATGTAGATTATGAAATTATGAACCTAACGCAATTTAAACGGGTCAAATCGGAGTTAAAACGGAGAAGTTATGGCTAAAACAAAATCAGTGGCAAATCTGTAAATAGCTGAAAACGTATTTTAGACTTAACCGAAACAAAATACGCCTTCAAAAGAAGAAAACGAAGTCGGGAAAATTGTTTTGGACTGTGGGTTCTAATTGGAAGAAACCGAGGAGATCTTTAATAAAACGGCCACGCGAAGGGGTACCGGTTAATCCTGACCGTTGGATCTACTTTGGACGGCCAAAAACAAAAGCAAGGGAGAGAGAGAGAGCTGGCCGCTAATGTTAACAAGGGCGGCGGCGACACCATTGCCGGCAAAAGAAGCTTGGCGGCGAAACAAAGAAACGGCCCTACGGCGCACGGTTTTCGACGAGGAAGCCACGGGAGAGGAGAGGAGGTCGAGGCGAGCTCACCTAGGGCACTGGTGGGGACCTCCAAGCACCGGAGACGGCGCTAAGTTGCGGTGCGGTTGCGACGCTCGGGCGATGGTGGCTGCGGATCTAGAGCTAGGGATTGGAAGAGGAGGGCACGGGCATCCGCTATTTATGTCCCTGGAGCCTTGGGAGACACGGCAAGCGGAGGGAGACGGGGCCAGCGCGGACACGGAAGGCGGCGGTGTCCGGCTTGGCTACGCGCGAGGAGGAAGACGCCTTGGCGAGCGGGCCCGGTCGTCAGCGACAGAGGAGGCAAGACACGCGCGGCGTGACCTGGGCCAGGCGGACTGGGCCGTGCGGGAGGGGCGGCTTGGTGCTGGGCCTGCCTGCTTGCTTGGCTTCACGAGTGCGGGCGGGAGCGGGCTGCGCGACGACTGGGCTACGGCCTGGCTGGCTGCTGGACTGCGCAGGAAGGGAAGGGGAGAGCAAAATGGGCCGGTGGGAGGAGATCAGGCCGGCGGGAGAAAAAAAACAGACTAGGCCATGCAGGCCGAAAGGAAGAGAGGGTTTTCTTTTTTTCCAAATCATTTTCTAGTTTGTTTTAAAAACCAAATTCAAATGTAAACCAAGTGCAACTTCAAATAAAGTTTTCAATATACTTTTCAATTCAAATAAAAATGAGAAATTTTTATAAGTTTTCAAAAATAAATTTTACAACTTTTTAAATTCTTTTATTTCCTAATTTTCTTTTCTTTCTTTTCTTTTACTTCAAAGCCATTTTTAATCTCATTTGCAAAAGAAATTTAAACCATTTGAAATTTTTCAATCAAAACCACTCAACCAAATAAATCAAATGCAAAGGCATGTATGCACAAACATGTTGCTAAACCTTATGATGAATTTTAATTCAATGAAAAATTTTATTTCCCTATATTTCATGAGCATAAAATTCAGAAATAAATCATTTTAAACCTATTTTCAAAAGAGACAAATTTTGGGTTGTTACATGCCCAAAGGAGAGAGAGAAAATTAAAGCTTCGCTTCTGCCATTTGTGGCCGGCGATGCCCCCAAAACCAGTGGTGCCATAAAATCCTGAAGCAGTGCACATACTTGCACCGATGCCTGGCGATTCCCAAACAATAAAGAAATATTTTATTGTGCTAATGCTTCTATGCTAGAGCCATAGACCTCGGTGGCTGGACAAATAGACATGGGTCTCAGCAGGTTAGATGGCTCCGGTGCCTATATTTTAATAGCGACAGCTATTCAGGCTTCGATGCCCATTGCTTGACGTGAGACCCATTTTTTTGGGAGCATCACTAGCCCATTGTGGAGGTCCTAATGGCTTGTGGCCTTAAAAGGAAGAGGACATCTTGACAATGGCCGGCTAGCGATGGTGGTGGCTGGAGGGGTGCTGGGTGAGGCTAGGAGCACCAGCAAGCAAGCTGCAGGGGTGAGGGCCCAAGCTTTCCTCATCGATTGGGACTAGAGGAGAGCAGGCTGGAGCAGTAGCGGAAGTCGGAGGCGGCAATAGACATGTGCGGTAGAATGGGAAGAAAAAGGAGAGCGAACTAATCTTAGATCAGCTGGCTGGGTTCCTTGCAGTGGAACCTATCCATCCGGGTTTAAGTTCTCGACTTGATACGTGTGCTCGTATTTTTCTAAATTTATTCCAAGATTTAACAATGTTATGCTTTCATTGATAGGCGATGTCCCTATCGACAACGAGGCGCCTGTGGTGACTTCGTGAATTTTAAGATCTGTCGGCTCAGTCCTTCAAATATGCTCATAGGGATAGGGTTTGTGTACGTGTGTTCATAGGGGTGAGTGTGCGTGTGCGTTGTGTGCGTCTACGTTGTACTATGTAATTTAAAAAAAGAAGAACAAAAAGGAGAATGACAAAGGAATCCATGTGTCGGTACCTGTTTTTGGCACCTGTGCTGCTTAAGGGGTGTCCTGGCTGTAGAGGACCGTGACGCCTAAGAGGGAGGTTAAATTAGACAACTTAAAAATCTACTCTAAACTATGGCCTCTAATTCCACCTTAGCAAAACCTATGCAAGAAAATAATTTATCTAAATCTGCAACTATAGTTTTGCTAAGTGTGTTGCTATATCTACCACAAAAGAGTTACGCAACCTAGGTTCCAATCCTATCGACTAGTCTATCAACTAAGCTAGAAAAGTAAAGTACACACCAAGGTAGCAATATAAATGCGGAAGGTAAAGATGAGGTAGAGATGCAAACGCCCATCGACAACTCCGGTATTTTTACCGAGGTATCGAGAAATGCTCAAGCTTCCCCCTAGTCCTTGTTGGAGCCCCTCACAAGGAATCCCTCGCAAAGGGACAAGCTCCTAGTTGGGTAACTCCGTGGATAGCCCCAGGCCTTCCCCATGCGTAAGTGGGTCTCTGGTGTGCCTTACGGCAAGCCTCTCCCGGACCGCTCCCCACCGTCTTCACTATCAAGCTTCCGACTGAACCGCTACTGGCCTTGTTCTCTCCGGTACACGGTGGCGGCCACACCATAAACGCGGTTGGTGTGGTCTCACAAGACTACAAGCCCCGCCGAGTACAAACACTGTGCGCGCAAGCACCTTGGGTTTAGAGGTATGCAAACCTCACTAGCAACTAGACCTAAGCCTAGAGCAAGTGCATATGAGCATGGTCTAACTAAACTAAGCACTTCGTAAAACACCTATGCTAATCACCAAGTAATCTTTAAGCTCTATGCATGTGGAGAGCACAAATGAGGTGTAGCAACACCCTCCTATCTTCCCTCAGCTCCCTCACACTCCAAATGGCCGGTTGGGGCAAATATTTATAGCCCTCAAGTCAAAACTAGCCATTGTAGCAGAGATCCTCTTCTCTGTGAGGTCACCAGATAGGGCGGTGCCTGGCACCGGACAGGGTAGTGACCGCCACGTGGACTAGTTGTTGCTCATTGACACACCGACCGTTGGGGATACTGTTCACAGGGCGGTGCACTGCCACCCTTAGGGCGGTGCCCGAGTCCCCCTTTGCTGCTCTCTAGAATTTTAGGGCGGTAGCACCGCCACCCCCTATCCGGTGCATCGCCACCCCATGGCGGTGACCAGGGCGGTGCACACGTTACTGTCCGGTGCCCCCCTCTCCTTCTAGCTACAGCAGCCCTCTGTTTGGTGGCGGTGCCCCCCTGGCAGTGCACCGCCATGCCTAGGGCGGTGCCCCCTCTTGCTGTTTCTTCGTCGGGGCTTCGTCATCTTGACGTCTTGGACTCCTTGCTTCTCTCCTAAGCTTCAACACCTCCTCCAATGTCTTCTCTTGAGTGTTGATCAATTTCTTCACGTTCCAAAGTTGGTCCAAGTCCACGTTGCATCCTATTTGACTATAAAATAGAAACTACCAAACACATTAGTCCAATTTAGTTGTGTTGATCATCAAACACCAAAATCAAAGTAAATGGGCCTAGGGTCCATTTTTCTTACACGGGCTAACCCTCCCCATGTCGGAACAGATGTGTGGTCATCTGAATTGCCCCTCCTCCACCTGCTCTTTGAGAGCACTAGTAGTGTCGCCGTATTAATGCTACGGTAAAATACAAAACAAGGTAAAATTTATAAAAATAAAACAAATAAGATAGAACCTACCTCATTTGCACTCAACCCCAAATCAAATGAATTTATTTTTCTAGCCCATTCCATCCAAAACACAATTAATTAACCCATATCTCACATGCTAACCAACCTCTGTTTCACTGTCTGCACACATGAATCACATGTTGGCTTCCTTCTTTTTTAGAGAGATATACTGATTAAACAATGGTTCAACAACAAAGTTACAGAGATTGAAGTACATGATTCAGTAACAAAATTACAGGGATCCAAGTACATGATTCAGCAACAAAATTACAGAGATCAAAGTATATGAATTGCTAAAATATATGATGAGGAAGGCGTGGTCATGTACTTGAGAAATGTTTATGTAAATAATTTAGTACAAAGCCACCACCCTAGGCGTGCTTGGATGACTGGCGCCGGAGAAATTTTGGGACAAAAAAATGAGGTCATCCGGTAGAGCATCATTGGATCTATCTGTTCCATCCATCACCCTGTCGGAGTGCTGGCTGGGGTGACCAGAATAGTGGACGGCGATGCTAGGGTCCATTGAGAAGGAAGGGGGGCGGCGCGAGAGAAACGTCGAGAACGGGTTGACGGACAGAAGCAGTCCTAGACAGAAAGGAAAGGAAACGTCAGTATTTGTGTACGAGTGGCAGTTGTGGGTTTTTTTTCTCCAATTCCATGAGGAAGCACAAAAGGTAAAATTCTGGAGCACCCTCCAGAAAAAAATGTGAAGTTGGCCCTTAACTCCATCTTTTTTGTGAAGCTTAGTTTTAGGAGCTGGAGGTGTTTGATCGGAGCACAAAACTCGAGTGGAGTAGTCCAAACAACCCTTAAGCCCTATTTGCTTGATGTTGAGATGGGAGGAATTGAAGGGGGTAGAGGAGAAATTTGACTTGTAGGGGGATTGAATCCCTCTCAATCCCTTCTAACCCTATGGATTTGGGATCAAACGAACATGTTGTCTTCCTTCCTGCTCACAGGAGGACAGGAAGTGGCCCGCACACGAGCTAGCTAGATGAGGGGAGGGGAAGCTCCGCGTACGAGGTGGAGGAAGATGTAGGTGGCATGTCGACGGGGAGGAAGCAGCGCGAGCTGGCAAAGAAAGCGCGGCGCGCGCAGCTTTTGTCCGCGAGTAGGAAAAAAGCCCGCGCGAGGAAAACAGCCGAAATGGACGTTTTGGGGCTCTGCCTTGAGCCCCCAGGGACGGGTGGTGATGGCTGAATTTGGGTATCCACCCAAATTTGGATGTCGTAGCAGAGGCCCTGCTGGACCTCATGTTTTGGTCTGAACACCTATATTTAGCTCTCTTTTTTTTACTAGCAAATATGCCCGTGCGTTGCAACGGGAGTACAACTTGTTGCGTAGTTTGTGTAGATGATTTGTAGCTTAAAACTTTATCCAACAAACATGTGGTGCTCTAACTTGTATACAAGAACTTTTCAAAAATAACTTGTATACATGAGCACGAGACGCTTGTCTGTGCATTTTAATTTGTCTTGAGAGATTGGACTTAATAGTGTTTGAGATTGCATCATATGTTTAAATTCATCTTTAAATCGAATTGTATAACGTGCCTGTTTGGAGAGAAAAAAATCACACCAGAGGAAGAGGATCTCTCTATGCATAGAAAATAGCACGAGCATGCCATTGTATTAAAGTACATAAAAAGAAACAAAGAGAAGAGAAGACATACATGGGCCGGTATAGTGTAGAAAGAACCGCTACCCGTCTGTGCCATTCACCTCGTCGGTATCGAACGCCATGTAGTGGTGGTTACACAAGCATGGAGACGGTGTAGTCGAACTGTCTCAAACGTCCTTGGTCGTTGCATCTTCGGGATACGCTAAAGAGCATGGTAGAGGTAGAAGTCGTTGAAGTAGAAGCCTGGTCAGGCCATTTGTTTGTGTTGTGTCGCTAGACTGCCAACTTCACGTGCCTGCGTCATCCCCGCCTGCCCATGTCGCCCGCCTTGTTGGTGTCAAACGGTGGTGGGCGACGTAGAGTTGCACCATCTGCCTCGTCTGCCCGCATCGTCCGCCTCGTTGCCCGCTCGCTTCGGTGATGTTGGCGGCATGTAACTGGTGTAGTAGGCGGGTCATAGTAGTAGATGGAGCTAGCGCGGCACAGCTGGAACATCAGCTTTGCTCGCCCGCCTTGCTTGTGTCATAGTAGAATGACGATAAGGCGCGTAGCTGAACCGCCACTACGCCAGGATTGTATTTGTAGGGGCGGCTCCAGATGGTCTGTAGCATCGGTTTTGGCAGACACCCCTATTAAACCGTGACTACAAATCAACGATTTGTAAGGGCGGTTGGCCAGCCGCCCATACAATCGATTTATAGGGACGGCTGGATATTGAGCGCGCCTACAAATCAATTTCCAGAAATCACGAAAAAGGGACAAAAAATAGCATTTTTTAATCCGAGGAGGTCCCACTGGCAGCCACAACACCCACTCTATAGTTACAGCATTTTTTCATGATTTTTGCACACTTTGCGTCGTCCAAGATTCGAACCCGCAACTTCTTCCTCGCGTGCAAACTCCTCTACCACTGCACCTCACGATCACTTGTGTCTACAATCCATTTTAGTTCCCCACATATTATACAAAACTGAGCATAAATTGATTGTTTGAGACCCTAAACTAATTCAAATGAAAAAGTTGTCAACTATAAAGTTTTATAACTTTTTGAGATCTACAACTTTTATTTTGGTAGTTTCTCCATCTGAGGTCACTTATAAAATTTGAATTTCAAATTTGAGAAATTCAAACGTAATTTTCCATAACAAGATGATTTCAAATGAGAAAGTTATCAACTACAAAGTTTTATAACTTTTAAGATCTACAACTTTCATTTTTACTGTTTGTCCATCCGAGGTCGTTTAGAAAATTAAAATTTTAAATTTTTAAAAATTCAAACGTAGTTTTCCTTGACAAGATACTTTCAAATTTAAAAGTTATCAACCACAAAGTTTCATAACTTTTCGAGATATACAATTTTTATTTTAGTTGTTTCTCCATCCGAGGTCGTTTACAAAATTTAAATTTTAGTGCTTAATTTTTAATAATTGATGTTTATTTGTAGGGGCAGTTCAATATTGATCCGTCCCTAAAAATCCGATTTGTAGGGACGGCTGGATATAGAGCCGCCCCTACAAATCGGACCAAGGGCGACTAATTTGACAACCATTTGTAGGGCGGCTGATAACATAGGCCCCCTACAAATCCATTTATAAGGGCAACTCATTTGACAACCATTTATAGGGGCGGCTCAATATAGAGCCGCCCCTACAAAGAAAGGAAGACGTTGCCACAAATCGTTTCTAGTGCGCTAAGACCTATAACATGTAGAAGTACATTGGGCAACAATGGCCCCAAGCAGGAAAAAAAAACGAACCTCAAGATCTACTTAATTAAGAGTCTACCTATAACATGTAGAAGTACATTGGGCAACAATGGCCCCAAGCAGGAAAAAAAACGAACCTCAAGATCTACTTAATTAAGAGTCTCTGGGCTTGCTCACATCTGGTGCATTACGTGATACACATGCATGTGCAAGACTGCAGACATGCATCCACACGTGAGCGGCCAAACACAGCTGGTATGCGCGACCCTGTGCATGCACTCGAACGTATTAAAATTATATTTGGTTTAAAATTCCTATTCATAGTAAGATATATTTGGATTACTAGGAATTGTAGGTATCTAGGTTACCTTAATAATACGTTTTGGAATCGAAATCTATATCGCGTTAGACAAGAGCTATTATAACTCATATGAGCACGGGTCATATAAGTTTAGACGGAAGAAACGTTTGACCACCGGTAGTTAGGGGAGGTGGATGAAAAAAATAGATGGACAAAAAAAAATAGCTGAAAATTTTGTCTTTTTATTATTATTAGATATAAATAAAACATTTATATTTAGATACTAAGGGCTTAAATAGAGACCATGCAGAAGTTGCTCTTGGTCGTCATTCATAGTTTCATACAATCCTAGCTCTCTGCCTCTCTGGGCCTCAAGTAACCGGGCCCGAGGAGGCCCATCACCTGGCTGAGCAGAGAGTAACGAATCACTGATGACTCGTGAAGTCACGAATGAGCAGGTCACGTCACGACTCACGACGACTCGGGGTTTCGATTCCGATGGCGGCGGCCCCGGCGGCCGCACCAACTCACGCATCCGTGTCCTCCTCCTCAGCGTGCCGCGCGGGAATCTTCTCTAGCGGTACATCCTTCCCCAATTTTCGCTCCGTGGCGGCTTCGGCCCCTGGGTGGCGGCGCAGGGAGCCGTACCCGGCAGTCTCCGTGGTGGTGGGCTCCGCGCAGTCCGCGCCAGGAGCTGTAGCCGTCGACACCGAGGTTTGGAGTTTTCTTTCCTTCTTCTCCCAGCGAAATCTATTTCTCTCTTATTACATTAGGACCAAATTAGTTGTGGGATTGGAGCGGACTGTAAGCCACTGGGGCGGCAATCCGTTCCCTGCCTTAAGTGCCCTGGTGAGGGTGAGGAGTTCCACACTGACACTGTGACACATGATGGATACAAGCCCTGGATGAGGTGTTGTGCAAGGTTGTTTTTGGCACTCAAGGGGAGTTGCAGCAAAGACATTTCATGTTGCCTGTCGATTTGGATAGCTCATACTTTGCTCTGTTTATGCTAATAAGATGGCATGCCGTAATAGTGTTTGACGAAATTTTGTTGCTAGTGCATTGCTTGCAGCCAACTTTCTGGATGCACCATGAAGCTTGTGCAATTAGATGCATATTTATGTCAGATGTATGCTTTATCAAGTGGTAAGCATTAAGCCAATGAAGTGCAGACTTCATCATGGAACGCAGATAAGTAGTGTATATGGATGAAACACTAAATGGTCTTGTTCGATTTGTTATGTTGCTAGTAGTTTATCTTGTCCATTACCATTAGTGGTGATACTATATAGTGTTCCTGTAATATGATTGGATGATTTAGTTGCATCATGTTGTATGGTCCATTACAAAAGGCAGTCATCAGCTGATATCTTTATTTGTGTGTCTGATACTCCTATTTCTGCATTATTTCTAAATAGCCCTTTGTATATGTTGAAATCATGTATTGATAATGTTTCTTAGTTTGCGTTGCCTTTTATTTGATGATTTATTTGATCAAAGACTCAAAATAAATATCTGGTATCATCACGGGTGAAATTAGTATGGCGAAGCATCTCAGTGAGGCATTCTTGGGTTGCTCGTTGCGAGTAACTTGTGTCATGAACAAATGGGTTTAGTTTTTATGAAATTTTTGGGCAGCATTTTGTGTCAGAATTTTGAGGATTTGCCTCATGTTTCTTGGCATTTCAGATTTTGCAACTCGATATCTCACATTTTGATTCACATATGGATTGCCCCCCCCCAACCCACACACACACACAAAAAAAAATCTGTGTTGATCTTCATTCTTTAGAAATTAGAATGCTCAATTAGAAGTTGAAGTGTAGACTTAGTCCTGGTTTATCCTATATGTATTGCCATTGCTTACAGTCTGGTAGTGTTGGAGGCTTAGTAAGTTGGTATGCTAGTTGCTTCATAATGCATTAAGAATGGCGCAATTAGCTTCATTCTTTTACTGTATATAGTGCTTCCATTTTTGAGACATATATCCATAGCTGGTATTGTTTCACAAAAGTGTCACTTTTGGGTGCTGTGGTGCTAATTTTTCCACAAAGTATAGAGGAAATAAGAAAAATATCATAATATTGAACCTGCCATTTTTTTGCTTAATTAAAACTAAGATACAATTTCTCACAAAATATACTTTTTTAAAATGCAGTTTCTAAAACATACGGGTACTGGTGAAGTGTGTGTAATTTGCTTTAGGTAGTTATATCTTGTGCTTGTTCGGAGGGTTTAGGATTCATCTATGTATTTCCTTGTACATGCAGATATATTCTTCTAACCTTTTGAATATCAAATCTTTCCAGTGTAGATTCTGGCATTAATACGAACTACAGCAATTGAGTCTTTGCAGTAGCTCTGCTACAATTTTGCATCAGTTTTAAATGGAAAGGAGAATGTATGTTTTTTATTGTTCCTCTAATATAGAGTTTAACTATCATTGAAGCCTAACATAAGTTTATTATTGTGCTGCATAAAAAATTAGGTTGACACGTTACTAGACAGTGTGAAGTGGGACAACAAAGGGTTGGCTGTTGCTATTGCACAAAATGTGGATACTGGAGCCATTCTTATGCAGGGCTTTGCTAATAAAGAAGCCCTTGCAAAAACTATATCAACCAGGAAAGCTACATTCTTTAGCCGCTCACGGTCTTCCTTGTGGACGAAAGGGGAGACATCCATGAACTTCATTAATGTGCATGACATTTTCCTGGACTGTGACCGTGATTCTGTAAGCATGTTCTGTGTTGTGAATAAATACTTTCACTTCGACTTCAGAGGGTACTAACTGCACAGATGTTCTATTTTTCGTACAACTTAGATAATATACCTTGGAAAGCCAGATGGACCTACGTGCCATAAAGAAGAGAAACGTGTTATTATACTTCAGTTTATGATGTTCTACAAAGTTCAAAGGTACTCATTATTAAGTTACCCTTTCCTGAAATAGACTTCGATTCACGATTAAAATTAATATATGATTTCCCTTCACAGCCCAATGAAGGCAGGCAGGTTATGACAACCCTATACTCACTTGAAGATACAATTAGTAGACGACAGGAGGAGATAGTCACTGAAGGAGGTGGCAAGCCATCATGGACGAAAAAACTACTGCTTGATAACCAGCTACTTTGCTCGAAAATACGGTATGTGATGTTATCGTTTTTCTGAGCCATCATGGTACTACATTATGAAAACTGTTAATAGAATTAATGGGAAAGACAACAAATATAAAAGCAATGAGTCTTTTCTCTCTTTTTCTTAGCCTAGTTCACTAAGTTCTGCATTTTAAAATAGATTATTGTATTTGCTGCTATCCTTGTTCTCTTGTTGTATATCTGTCATCTTTGCCATCTTCAGCTGTCAGGTTCTCAGATCGTTCACATTTCACAGGTTTTTGTAACCTATGGGTTTTTAGTTGCAGTGAGCATGCCACATGCATACTCCTTTATACCATTAGGGTGACGTTAATTTTAACTGTTCATGGTTTCTGAAATGAAGTTCGACCAGTGTTTTTGGTCATGATATTTTTGGGTTACAAAATGACAACATTATGGAAGTTATTTTTAAGGAAAATAAATAGGTGCTTATAAGTTTTAGAGGTAAGTCTAAATGTTCAAAAATATATTGTTCGTCATCAAGGATTAAAAAGGTTCGACAGGACAATTCCCACAGCTCTAAATGTTTATGGCAGGATGTAGGTATCCCACTAGAGAAATCTGATTCTGAATTATCTGAGCATGTGTGCCTTTTGTTTTCTAGATTTTGAAATTCTACATTTAATATATGTTGAATGAGTCCAATATTGAAATTGTAATTACATCTTCCTTCATCTTCATTAGATGTTGAATTAGCTTGATGCCTCAGTTGTGTTTATTTATGCTCAGTGTCAGAATTTGTTTATTGATGGTTGTCTATTGAGTTTATGACTTGGCATCAACAAGTGTGTGAGAGAGAATCCATTTACCCGACTCGAGCGCATTTCATACTTTTTCTTTTGTTACTGCCATGTTTTGTTCTCCCTTTTCCTACTTTTCTTTTAATGAGAATGCCAATATATTTCTCTCTTAATTAATGCCAGTGCTGCTATTTTTGCTTATAATCCAGTGAAGAAGCTGGTGAACTAATTCAAACGCTGCTCGAGAACGAGGACCAATCTCGTGCAGCTTCGGAGATGGCTGATCTGCTGTACCATGCTATGGTGCTGCTCAGAGTAAAGGATGTAAAGATGGAAGAAGTCCTTGAGGTCCTGAGGAAGAGATTTTCGCAGTCTGGTATCGAGGAGAAGGCCAGTCGCAATAAATCTTAGCGTGATTGGTTAATGCCTTAATGGTGGATGACTTATCTGGTTTCCAATCGATTCCAGCATCGGTGCGGAGTGTGAACTCTGGAAGAATTTTGTGTTTGATGATCAGTTGTGGCTTATGTTTTCTTTTTTCTCCGACAAGAGAACCAGCATGAACTTGTGGTAATCTTGATGACAACACAGGGGTCAATAAAGTTATCATCGATATGTAGTCTTAAAAAAAGACAAGAGCATGTTCTGCATCGTTGATTTATAAAACTAAAAAAAGTGTCTTCTGGAGATAAATAAGATAAAACTCTGAGTGTAGCGCAGTCGATTAAGTTTTCGGTGTGGGATCTATCCATTCATCTTCGACTTATTGGCTTAAGTGGATGCATTTTATGTGTAGCTAATTGTTTTTAATCGATAATTTCTTCTTCTTTTTATTTTTATTTATTATTATTATTTTATTTTATTTTTTGCAAATTGAGTATAGCTCTCAGTTGATTGAGTTTTTTGCAGTAAGTTGTCTACCTGCGTAAAGTTTACACTTAACGACATCTAGTGATGGTGCTCATAATGGTAGGTATATATGTGCTTAGGACAAGGGCAAATGTTAAAGCATAATGGTAGGGTATTATATACATGTGCTTAGGGCAAGGGCAATGTTAAATGACCAGGTGGCCCATATGCAGTTGTTGGCATTAGTTATGACTGACTCATTTGCTCTTCTTCTCAACTTTGACCCTCACAGTGTTCGAAAGCAGGATAGTAAATAAAGACCAACCCCACAGATAAAAAAACAATCCGCTCTTCTTTCTCAACTTCCAAACAAGATCAAACATTTTATGTGGAGAGTTGCACGCAACAGCCATCCTCTAAGAGCTTACATGGAATTCAAGGCATGGATATCAGAGAATAAGTGTGTTATCTGCAACCAGAAGGGTGAGGATGGAGGCCACCTTTTCTTCAAATGTCATTTGGTTAAGAGCTTTGGGCCGGACTAGGTATGGAAGGGTGGAGAGAAAGATTGGCTCACATATTAGAGCTGAAAGGGGATTCCCAAATGAAAATGGCAACAGGAATGTGGTCGTGGTTGTCAGAGAGGAATAGAATTAGAGAGGAGGGAAAGAGGAGACCAGTGCCGCTCATCGTTAATTCTGTCCAAGCCTATGTGGGAGGGATTACCAATCTATGTCGCGAGAGCAAGAGGTAGAGTGAAGGAGGAGCAGGTGTGGCAAAAGCCAGTTCCAAATTTCCTGAAAGTTAACTGTGATGCTTCCTTTCACAAGGATACCGGTGGAGGAGGGTTGGGCTATATCATCCATGATGAAGATGGAGACATGGTCTCTACAGGGCAAGGCTGATTATGCCACATAATGGACTCTTTCCATGCGGAGGTTGTGGCCTGTTTGCAGGGTGCGCACTATGCAGACTGCCATTCATCTAGGCGTTAGCTAAATTCTGATGTCATGTAATACGGTTGCTCATGCCCTAGCGGTGTTTGGGAATGAGTGTACGAAGGAGGATGATCCAATTATGGATCCTATCCTAGATTGTATCTAGTCGATTGTAGCTGCCGATTGTGCGGGCTCTGAGTAACGGAATCCCTTTCCATTTTAAAAAAAAATACAGCCAGGCGCAAGGAGGAAGGGACTAGAAAGAATACTCTTGTGGGTGAGCTCGTAAGCTTATAGACCACTTTATCTCTGACATCTATACAGACCGGTCTATGAGTTAGCTCACCATGTATATAAGCGACTTTGAGTGGCTTATGGACAAATTTTTCTCACTGCCCTTATAGGTGTAAATGTGCATGCATATATGAGTGTTGGTTGCTGCATATATTTGTGTTTGATTTGAGTATCTATTTTTTAAGTTTGAACTCAGTATAGAAAAATAAAATATTTTTGTGCTGCTTTCTAGATAATGCTTGATTGGTAAACATTTCAACAGAGAAATTTGAGATTTTCCACGCAATTTCGCACAAACGCGTGGACCAAATCGAAAACCTGAAAGCTCCGAGGAGCGCGAGAAATTCCCCATCGATCTCGTCTCCCCTCTCCTCCTCCCTCTCCGCGGCATGGATCCCGCCGCCGCCGCCTTGTCGGCGCCGGCGCCCGCCGTGGAGGAGCCCGTCAGCGCCACCTCCGTTCTCGACACCCTCGGCGCGGAGGTGCTGGCGGTCATGTCCCCGGTCTCCATCTGCATGGCCCTCGTCGTGCTCCTCATCTCCCTCCTCTCGCCGCCGTCCTCCGGGTCCGCGGCGGCCTCGCCCCCGCCAGTCACCGCTGCCACACTCGTCTACCTCGAGTCCCCTAACGACTCCCCGGGCCAGAAGCTCCTCGGCGCGCTCCTCGACGCCGCCGTCTTCGTTGCCCTCGTCGCCGCTGTCACTTTCGTCCTCGTCGCGCTCTACTACTACCGCTGCACGGGCTTCCTCAAGAACTACATGCGCTTCTCCGCCTTCTTCGTCATCTTCTCCATGGGAGGCGCCATCGTCGCCGCCGTGCTCCACCGCCTCGAGGCCCCGCTCGATGCGCCCACCGCGCTCCTGCTCCTCTTCAACGGCGCAGCTGTCGGGGTCCTCTCTGTCTTCGCCTCCGCCGTCCCCATCCTCGTCCGCCAGGGGTACATGGTCGCCCTCGCCGTCATTGTCGCTGCCTGGCTCTCCAGGCTCCCCGACCCGAGTGGACCACGTGGATCATGCTCGTCGCGCTCGCCGTGTACGACCTCGTCGCCGTGCTTGCACCCCGGGGACCGCTCAGGATGCTTGTGGAGCTGGCCTCCTCCAGGGATGATGAGCTACCGGCACTCGTCTACGAGTCTCGGCCTACTGTCGGCCCAGCCACAAGTTCTTCCTCTTATGCTTCAACCATGGGGTCTGTGGAGATGCAAACCATGACAGATTCTGGTCAGATTGGTGGCAGTCGGTATGACCGGGTGGAGCAGGAGGAAGATGCCAGCCCTGCCGTTGTGGAAATGAGGGATCTTCGAAGAGGCCGATCAAGCATTGGTGAGATAAACAGGTCAAGAGGTTCTGTGCTCCAAATGGAGAACCTTGAAAGGGAGGTACCAGTGACTTCAGCAGAGCTGACAGCAAACCAAGGTGGGAGTTCACAGCATGCCATCATTCAAATTGAACAGCCTGACGGAGAAGAGACATCACCTTTGGTATCTGCAACATCTACCAACAATGCAGCTTTGGATGAGGAGCATAGACAAAGTTCATCGTCAGAGCCTCTGGATTTTGAGATGTTTGAGTCTACCAGGGGCATCAAGCTGGGCCTTGGTGATTTTATTTTCTACAGTGTGCTTGTTGGGAGAGCTGCCATGTATGATCTGATGACTGTTTATGCATGCTACCTCGCCATCATTGCTGGGCTTGGTTGCACCCTTATCTTGCTTTCCATATGCCGTCATGCGCTACCTGCACTCCCAATTTCTATTATGCTGGGAGTGACATTCTACTTCTTGACACGGTTGCTGATGGAGCCATTTGTGGTTGGTGCTTCGACAAACTTGGTGATGTTCTGACTTTTCACTGATCTGCTGTTGTCATTTACATGTGGATGAAGCCCTCAACCAAAAGAAAGTTGTTGGTCAGCAACTCAACATTCTATGTGAGAGTGACTAATATTTTGTTGGTCACTTATCATAAACTGCCAATTGTATTTATTGCTAGGAATGCTTAAGACCATAGACTCTGAGGTAGCATCGTAGATAGATTTAGCTCATGTCTTGTTGTAGTTGTATCAACCTGACATGATATTTGAGAAGAGCTATTCTACATTCCGTGTTCTTTGGCTTATTGTGTTCTTCAAAGCTGGTGTTTTCACCCTAAGATTAGTGATAAAGTAATTGATCATCCATTATGTTGCTAATCATTCTATGCTCAATTAACTACTCATTTTCCACCAGTACAATAAAGATTTTTAATAGGAAGCTAGCCGTCTTACTTTGTTTTGAGGCTTTTTCAATATTTGATAGATTCAGTAAGTCAAGTGTTTAATTTTGGAGTCTGTAGCTAATGCTTATGTACTGTTTTAATTGAACAGTGGTAACTGAATGATTGTGAAAGAATTAGTACAGACTTGAATTCTTCTTTTTAAGTTTTAACTGATTTTAACATTGACAATACATAGGCGGTAGGTGGGGCTAAGCATCTAAAATATTTGTTCCTGTCAAAGTTTTTATTAATTATCATTAGTTCAAATTCTTTTCTGTCTTAGGCTATCCAACATGATATACTGGGAAGGAATACATTTTTACACCCTTGTCAATTCCAGCCACTTTTTACGTTGCCTGAAAATTCTGCTAGAAACATTAGTTTTGCACTCTCCCTCTTGTTTTCAGTTTGGTGTTTTCTTCTTTGGTATGTCAGCACTTTAGCTATTTTAAGCTCCGGCAATTTATTTAGTGGGAATTGGAATATCATTTGGAAAATAGAAACCTGACACTATCTCTGAGAAGTGACAAGGTAACATCGCAAAACTGAATCTGATCTCGAAAACTAAATCCATCTTTGGCCAAGTTCAATCTGTACACAACTTGAGCCTCATCTTTTTTGGGATGACTCTACAAACCATAGTGCTTAACTGGTGGCCTAAGCTTTTAATAAAATCAAAGGAGGACACAAATTTCAATGGCTTGAGCCATGGTATTGATTAGCATTCTTTAATTACCCACTTTTGACAACAGCTTTGCTTTTGATCCATGGGTTGCACATATCCTCTGTTAGGCAAGCTAAACTTTCTCCTTTTGATTACTAAAGATGTTTTAGCTATTGCCTTACATGTTTTTATTTTATTGTTTTCCTTGCTACTCCTTGTATCATTTTCTCAATTTGAGTTCAGTGTCATGTATTCATGTAGTATTATGTGTTATTTGATATGCGGACTATTAAATGATAATGTATTGTTGTTCCAGAGTTGATACTAGTATACTGTTGATTATGATCCTTGGACAGCAACTTACTTGAAAGTATATTTCTACAGAGCTGTCTTGATGTATGCACAATCACATAAGGTGATTGTGAAATGTCTGAGATATTATCTTGCTAGTTTACTACGCTTCTGTAGTTCTGTTGGCCCTTTGCCCTCACGTCTTTGTGCCCGAGCTTGTAATAGTATAGTTTACTTAATTCCCTTGGATTAATTTGTCATACGGACTACATAAGCTAGCCACATTTAGTTGCAGCTTCTGTTTTTCATATGACTGCCATTGCTAGCCATTTAGCTGCAGCTGATTCGTAACAGAAATCTTCGGTATATATAAAAGAAGTCACTAGTATTGAATAAATTACATTAACATAGGGTTAATGGATGATTGATTGACGGCTCAACTCTCTCTCATTGCATAACTTTCTGGTTCAGGCCAAGACCATGATACTTGGCAAACAGCATAATAAGCAAGGAAATGGTCCTTTTCCATACCCTGTACTTTCCCTGATTAGTGCTCTCGGTTTCTTTGCTTGGCTGACTCTTTTGCGTTTTGATCCTTTTCGGGCAATTGTGACTCGAAGTTCTGTACCGAAGTTTTGAAGCAACTATCACCAGTTCACCACGTTTTCATGGTTAGGTCGCATAGCAAATTGTGGCAATAACACAGCTGAGTGGTGAATGGGTTCATATGGAAACTAAAAATAGTTTTATGTTCAAAAAGAGCAACGGGCATGAACTATCATAATTGTTTTGAAACGATTTTTTCAATAAATACAATTGTACAATTTATAATGTACATGTTTTGAAAGTAAATAGTTTGACTAAATCATGTCCTAAATGTTATTATATGTTTCTATGATCGGAGGGACTACAATGCTCATGGTGAATCAACATGGTAGTGGAGCATAGATTTTGGAATTATAAGTTGCTTCCAATTTTTCATGAACTATCATAATCCCTTTTGGTTTAGTCCTATCCGATGGTTAAGAGTTCGGAGGGACTGCATCCTTGGTATGAGGTGCCGTGCAATCAGTGTTCAGTGAGGCCGTCCCCGACGCGACACGGTGGACATTAGCCCCATGCTCCACGTATGCAGCAAATCTCTATCTCATATAGCATCCCCTGACAAAAGTTTCAAGCACCTGTTCTAATATGCGTTGTGGCACGTACTGGTGTGACCCTGGCATGCGTTTTCACATAGCTAAGTCAGAGAGGACTGCAAAAGTTCTAACAAAATAAGATGCTCTTTTCGAACAGAGCGTTGGCCCGTGCTACGAGAGAAATAGCTTCACGTGTTCCCTATCTTATGTGTCCAGCAACTTCCCCTGAAGCCAATACCAGCGTTAGCCTCGTGTTGTTGTTGCCCTGATAAACTAAGATCTTGTTTGGATTTTATGGGACCACTTTAAGTCATTAAACTTTAGACCACTTTAGATCTTGAGGTGCGCTCCAATTAGGAGTTTAAAGTGCTGTCTAAAGTTTAGACAATCTCACAAAACTTTAGACCGCACAAGTAAACTAAAGTGGTCTAATATTTTAGTCCTCAACTTAGTTAACTAAACTTTAGACCTAATAACCCAAATAGACCCTAATCCAGTCATCATTGGCATCATCTTCCCTTGTGATCATTAGTTAATACTAGAACATTGCTTTATTAACCTTACTAATGAAGTTGTTACTAAGAGTGTAAAAGGTATGGATATTTTCTGACAGACCGTCTGAAAGAAAGGGTTGGATAGTTATTTGGAAACATTTTCTGAATATCCACAAATTTCTTTGAAAATCAAATACAAATACATATATTTATTGTGGATATCAAATAATACAAATGCAATTTAACCATTATTTGTCCCATATATCATTCTAATATATCCGAAAAATATCCAACTAACATTTAAATTTAAATATTGTACGCAGCTCATCAAGATCAACAAAAAAATACTTATCTATTTATTTATTGAGGGAAAGTCCATGCCAATTAAAGAATGAGTCGTTAATTAAATGGATGCATGGACACATAAAGTCTACAAGATTCAAGAATTTGATATGACCTGATCTAGTGTCCAAGAGCTACAGCATTAAGTTTTCTAGGACAATATAAGAACTAACATACAATTATTATACAAGAGTAGCTACCCTAACCTGAATTCTCACACGTTGACCTTTGCTTGCTACGCCCTACGCTGCTACTGGTAAATGAAACTGTATATATGACCCTCTGCTATGAACCCCAATGACTTCAAACCACGTTTTGAATACCAAATTTGTTCAACTCATCAAGATCTACAAACGTTTTGGTCAACTTTCCATTTGAGATAGTTTGGACGGTTCACTATTGGAAACTAAAATTCGGGCGGATTTACAAACTAGTTTTGAAAACCTAGATTGTCCAAATTGAAAAGTTTTGAATACCAAGTTTGTTCAGCACCATCAAGCATGCACTCCGGATTAGGATGTTTTTTCATTTGAGAAAGTTTATTTGTGATGATGTAGTTCAAATTTCAAAATGCATGGACTCTTGTAAAGCAAGTCTATATCAGATTCCAAGAATTTGTGACTAGTGTTTGAGAAAACTTTCTCAGCCTCTCCACAAATAAGCTATGTAACAATTGTATATCTGCTGAGACATCAAACTTGGTATTCAGAGCCTCCTTTCATCTCGAGGTCAAAAGTGAAACATTTGGAACAAACATGACCAAGCCACTTCAAATATGTCAAATGAAGATAAAACACTTGCAACTGACTCTGAAAGATATAAAACATTTTGAATGAACTCTGCAATATGAAACACTTGCAAATATGAAACATATGCAAATACCATCCCGTTTGTTCAACATACATAAGATCTACAAATACCTCTGAAATATCTAAAACACTTGAAACATACATTTGCAACATACATTTTTATTGCAACATCTTTTTAAATTTCGGCGCGTTACAAACTAGCCTTCCTACCCTAGATTGTCTCAAATTGAAAAGTTTTGAAGCAAATTTGTTCATCTCGGCGGGGATCTACAATCCTTATATAGGCGGGGATTTTTCATTTGACGAATTTGAAAAAATATAGTTCAAATTGGGATGGGATGTGGGCGTGGTTGGGAAAGCGGCAACAATTCGAGGTGGAGTGACTAGTGTTTGATATCTTTCTCAAATGGAAAAATCGCGTCTAAGCATTAGTAATGCAACACGTAATATATATGGATGTTGCTTTTTTCCAATATATGCCACATTATTCGTATCTGGCCCGTCTCATATTCCATACGCACTTATTGGTATTCGTAACCGTGATAATTCGTCTTCATATTTGCATGCCTTAGTTATATTATATATATCTGTGTCTGAACAAATATGAGATTGATAATATTCGACCGTATCCGATGGAGTTACATCCCAAACGTGTAAACGACCACAGACGTTGTGGGCTTCGACAACTCATGATGTGCATGCACGAAAGCACGATCGTTAAGCCTGCAAATTTGTTTGAGTACCGACATTTAGAGTACATATTGTCCGCATCCGTCTCGGCGTCTCGCCAGTCGCCATTCGTCTTCCAGAGAGACGACGCCCCCCCCACCCACCCCAGTACGGGCTCTGGGCGGTAGCGCCGCCGTGCGACGGGAAGTGCAGCGACGGCAGGCGCTCCGAGGAAACTGCTTCTCACCAATCACGTACGTGGCGCGCGCAGAGAGCATTCGCGGGCTGGGCCGGAGAAGAAACCCGAAGGTCGTCAATATAAAGCCGCTGGGCGGACGGCCGGGGGCGCGCGGCGGCCGCGAGCTCGCAAAGCACGCTTTGCTCACAGTCACAGCAGTGTGCTCGATCGGTCCCACCTCGCCATTCCGCGCGGAAATGGCGGCGAATAAATCGCGCCCCATTCGCGGCTGCATCGCCGGGCATGGTAGCGCATGCCTGTCACTCCAGCTTCTTTGGAGGGTAGAGTTGGCGACGGACGCCGGATCTCCTTGAGATGATCTCGTCCGGCGGGGGGCTCCTAGAGCCTCCGGGTTTGAGCGCGCTTGAGCACGAGATTTCAGAGACCGCCGCGTCCGCCCACCGGACCGTCGCGCCTAGGCCTGTTGAGAGATCATCACAGGACGCCGCGCGGCTCTCTGAACCTGGCACACACCGGTTCCGTCCTTAACCGGCGGGGCAGAAACGTGCCGGAGAAAGAATTCGGTACGAAGCCCACAATGTGTACGGACTGTATGATGAGAGAGAGAGAGAGAGAGAGAGAGAGAGCTTGTGTGCTGGGTTTGGGTTCGCACGCTTTAATCCTCTCTCGCCAACTCTCTTTTTTTATTAATTGCATCCATCTTGCCAAACGAGGCATCGAGAGCAACCTTCAACAATAAAATTAACAAGATATTTCTAATCTACAATAGAAAGATTAAAAAGAACACTAAAATGGAACTACTATGATTACTAAGAATTGAACCCTCAACATCCATTTGTGTTCTCATGAAAAACATATTTTTAGGTATTTCTTGATGCAAAGTCAAACTGCATATTCTACAAGGGAACCCATTTTCAGTTAAGATATCCCTTCCCTTATTATCAATATCTGCCCAAGTTGTAGGACCACGTAGACATTAATCAACTGAAGTTTCTTCCACACCAATAATTTGGTTTCCCGTGGTGATGAAGCCCGTAGACTCCCAACACCTAAATTAGGAGGGGCAACACATGAGCAATGAAAATTCTAACCAATATATACTACGTGTGTGCTTGGTTGCCTGCATCCCTTTCATTCAGCTGGTGGATCCGTATAATTTGAGAAAAAAAAAGTTGTTTGGTTGCCTGCTGAGTGGATGCAACCTGCATGAGCGGATGCAAAAATACGCCCTCATCTAGCCCGGTGGATATGCTCAAAATGAGCTTCGCTGGACATCCTGGCTCGATAGATGCAGCGCATCTTATGCTAGCCCACATGTCATCCTCAGACAAAGAGTCCATGTATCCATCCGTACAGGCAACCAAACATCTTCATAGGGGATTAGTGTATCCACCCATGCAACCATACCAACCAAACAAACAACAATCTTTTTAGACCAATGTATCCACTTAGCTTGTATCCACTCATGCAGGATATATGATTGCAAGGTTATGAAACCAACAAAACACAACCTACACTTATTATCTACTCATCTAAATTCCCAACACCTACATTGAAAATTTGTATAACTATAAAATAAATGTACAATAATTCAACAAGACAACATTAGAAAAAGAGGATCATAGAAAGAGGATTGAGCCCTAACATGCACGTACTGTTGGAAACTTAGAGGAAATCAAACAGTGAATGGAAAATGTCCATGATGGGAAAACGAAATCACATGGCACCACGTGCCTGGCTGTTGGCGGTTTAATTGTGCTATGTGGAAGCATGGCTGAAAGAATCAACTAGGCCTAGAGGGGGAGGTGATGAAGACTTGATTCCGATTTTCATGGCATAGGATCGATCTTGATAACTAACTGTAGAATAGCCGGATGACTTACTGCAAGTAGCGATAAGCCGATAGCTAGTGCAACTCGATGACACGCACAAGAAGCCAACCATCGTCTCTATACACAGCCTAAACCAAGGATTCACCCAACCATACTTTCAAAGAAACAACCTACGCAACCTGGAATCAATGTACTAGGATCACGAATTGGGTGCCGATGACGCATCCGCTTCTGTAAATTCCACGAAAGAAAATACAAAAGTAAAGGGGTAGAGATCACTCTCTGAAATTTATTAACACACGGTTGAACAAAGGGGTTTGCATTTGATTATCGAAGGTATTTTCTTGCTTAGATATAAAGGGATGCTTATACAAGAACAATCGTCTTCGATGGGTGTGAATTGGGCTTTGAGTTTTTGAAGATAAGCTAGGTGAAAAGTCTCCACAAGATGAATTCCAGAGAAGTCTTTGCGCAACTATTGGTCTCTTGAGCGCAGTCTCCACTAATCTTGTCATAATTCCTTCTTTGAAAGTCCAAATGATACATCATTTGTTACGTAGGAAATAGACTTGAATGAGTTTTTCATCCATATATAACATGAAACCCAGATATTCACATTATAGTGTGCATGGTGAAAGGTCCTAATATGGCTAGAGGGGGGTGAATAGCCTATTTAAAAATCTACAAACCAACTAGAGCAATTTGATTAGTTTGACAAACAGCGAAATGCAAACTTACTCTAGCTCTACAAGGGTTGCAAGCCACCTATCCAACAATTCTAGTTACTATGATCACTAAACACACAATTTGCTAAGTCACTACTCACTAAGAGCTCTCACACTTGCTACACTAAAGAGCTCCACTAGATGAACTTAAACTACAAAGCAAGCTCTCAATTCTAGCTACACTGAAGAGCTTGTTACAACTAGTTTGCGAGAATGTAAATGAGTGAGTAGGGTGATTATATCGCCATGTAAAGGAGTGAACCAATCACAAGATGAATACCAAAGGGCAAGAGACAACCAATTTTTCTCCCGAGGTTCACGTGCTTGCCGACACGCTAGTCCCCGTTGTGTCGACCAACACTTGGTGGTTCGGCGGCTAAGAGGTGTTGCACGAACCTCGTCCACATAATTGGACACCGCAAGAACCTAATCACGAGCAATCCACTAAAGTTACCTTTCGGCGCTCCGCCGGGGAAGGCACAAGACCCCTCACAATCACCGCGATCAGAGCCGAAGACAATCACTAACTTCCGCTCGACGATCCTCGCTGCTTCAAGTCGTCTAGGTGGCGGCAACCGCCAAGAGTAACAAGTGAATCCCGCAGAGAAACACGAACACCTAGTGCCTCTAGATGCTATCACTCAAGCAATACACTTGGATTCTCTCTCAATCTCACAAAGATGATAAATCAATGATGGAGATGAGTGGGAGGGCTTTGGCTAAGCTCACAAGTTGCTATGTCAATGCAAATGGCCAAGAGAGTGAGCTAGAGCCGGCAATGGGGCTTAAATAGAGAGCCTCCATGAATAGAGCCGTTGGCTCTCTGTTCCCTAAAATGTTGGGACGATCGGACGCACCGGTCGGATTGACCGGACGTAGGACCCCAGCGTTCGGTCCACTGATGATCGCCACGTGTCATCAGCTTCAAATGCTGAGCGCCCGGTCTTAATGGTTAGTCTGCTTCGCGCCATGTGTTAAGTTGCGATTGGACGCGCTGCTCAAAGTGACCAGACACTCCACCACTGGAGTCCGGTCGTTTTCAGTATGGTTCCAGAGATAGTTTTTCGCGACCGGACACGTCCGGTGGCTCATGACCGATCCCAGGCCAGCGTCCGGTCAACTCAGCCTCTCGCTGTTACTTGCGTCAGCGTACGTCACTAGGTGACCGGATGCACCTCCTGCGCGTCCGGTCCCTCTATATCTTCAGCGTCCGGTCAAGGGACCGAGGGCGGCATTCACTGCACGCCACTGACCGGACGCAGGGTCAGAGTCCGGTCACTGCCCAAGGTAGAGTCCGGTCAATACGAAATAGCTCCTTTTGACCCGTAACATCACCACCCTTGGTCAAATGTGCCAACCACCAAGTGTATCACCTTGTGCACATGTGTTAGCATATTTTCACAAATGTTTTCAAGGGTGTTAGCACTCCACTAGATCCTAAATGCATATGCAATGAGTTAGAGCATCTAGTGGCACTTTGATAACCACATTTTGATACGAGTTTCACCCCTCTTAATAGTACGGCTATCGATCCTAAATGTGATCACACTCTCTAAGTGATCACTAAATCGAAAAGCTTCTATTAATTTCACCTTTGCCTTGAGCTTTTTGTTTTTCTTTCTTCTTTTCTAAGTCCAAGCATTTGATCATCACCATGCCATCACCATCATCATGTCATGATCTTTATTTGCTTCATCACTTGGAGTAGTGCTACCTATCTCATAATCACTTTGATAAACTAGGTTAGCACTTAGGGTTTCATCAATTCACCAAAACCAAACTAGAGCTTTCAATCTCCCCCTTTTTGGTAATTGATGACAATCCTTTCATAAAGATATGAATTGAAATTCAATTGAATCCATATTGCTTGCCCAAGCATATTTACCATGTGTAAAAAGATATGGACAAGTTTCATGAATCCCAAATGGTAGCAATTGCTCCCCCTACATATGTGCTAGGAGTTTGGATTGTAGCTTGCATATATGCTTAGATAGGAAATATAGGAGACAATGTCTACCAAATGATGCTAAGGTATAAAAGATAGACCTTTGAGGCGTGATACCTATCGGAGTGCACCAATATACCATCCTTAGCACCATTAGTAACTAGACATACACAAAAACTAGAATACCCCATGAGATCAACATTAGAAGCAAGGGTCTAGTTTCCATAAAATGAACATAAATCTAGTTACTTAACCTATGCATGCTAGTTTTTCATTTCATCATTCAAACTTACAACTAGCATACACCACACAAGCATGGATATTGAAATTTAAAACTTATGCCATGCAAGAAAATATATGGAATGCACATTCAAATGCAACATACATGTTTATGAGCTTGCTCCCCCTACTTGTGTACAATTTTGATTTATCCCCTTACAATTTCATTTCATTTGTTTGCTCCCCCTAATCTTACTATCCCCTAATCTTACTATCTTTGTGTATCCCCCTAATCTTACTATCTCTATGAATTTCTCTCCCCCTTTGTTAACAATTAGCATAAAAGGCGAGCTCAAATTTTAGTTAGGTTGAGGTGAAACCATGTGAAGTGAGGATCATTTTCCCAATTTGGTTCGATCTAGATTACTTGCAAAAGATATTTAACTTGGTTTGATCATCACACCTACAAAAGAGGGTTATCATGCACCATGTTGAGTTAAACACTTATAGCTCATTTTCTAGATTAAGCACTAGGTTTACAAGCCCACAAACATGTCATATGCTACCACTAGATCATTTTAAGCATACAAGCAATAGTGGTACCATACAAGCATCAAATTCATTTGATTTTCATGAATGAGCCTAAGACATGATAGGAATGACTAGATGCACTAAACAAGTCCTTAGTAATGGATGAATGACATGTCAATCACCTTTACCTTGCTTTGCTCGAAGGAGAGGCATGTCATATAATGGGGTGCATCAACACATATTGGAGAAGTCAAGTATGTTCAATTCATTCCTTAGCTTGCAAAACTTCTTCTCATCAAGTGGCTTGGTGAAGATATCGGCAAGTTGATCATCGGTGCCAACACTCTTAATACAAATATCCCCTTTTTGTTGGTGATCTCTTATGCAATGATGGCGGACATTTATATGCTTTGTTCTTGAATGTTGAACCGGGTTGTTGGTGAGCTTTACGGCACTCTCATTATCACATAGCAATGGCACTAGCTTGAATTTAATTCCAAAGTCACTCAAGGTAGCCTTCATCCAAAGTAATTGAGCACAACAACTACCGGCCGAAATGTACTCCGCTTCGGCGGTTTAAAGTGCTACACTATTTGATGACCAAGACACAAGTGATCTTCCCAATAGTTGACATGTGTCTGATGTGCTCTTTCTCTCAACTTTGCATCCCGCATAATCGGAGTCCGAATATCCAATCAACTCAAATCTTGCTCCTTTGGGATACCACAATCCAACATTTTGTGTATACTTCAAGTACCTCAATATTCTCTTTGTTGCCTTCAAATGACTTTATCTTGGTAAGGCTTGAAATCTAGCACACATGCATACACTAAACACACATCCGGCCTTGATGCAGTCACATAGAGTAGGCTTCCAATCATAGACCGATACATCTTTTGATCCACCATGTTGCCACTAGTATCACTATCCAAGCTTCCATTATCTCCATTGGTGTACTAATAGCTTTAACATCATCCATTCCAAACTTCTTGAGCATGTCTTTGATGTACTTGCCTTGACTCACAAATATGCCATTCTTCATTTGCTTGATTTTAAGACCAAGGAAGTAACTAAGCTCTCCAATCATGGACATCTCAAACTCACTTGCCATCATCTTGCCAAACTTCTCACAAAAATCTTGATTTGTTGACCCAAATATGATATCATCAACATAGATTTGCAATACAAACAAGTCATTTCCAAGCTTCTTGGTGAAGAGAGTGGTGTCAACCTTTCCCATCTTGAATCCCTTAGAGAGTAGGAAATCCCTTAATCTCTCATACCATGCTCTTGGTGCTTGTTTCAATCCATACAAAGCCTTTCTCAACTTGTACACATGGTCAGGCTTCTTGTCATCTTCAAAACCGAGAGGTTGCTCAACATATACTTCTTCATTGATGTAACCATCGAGAAATGCATTCTTGACATCCATTTGATAGAGTTTGATGTTGTGGGCACAAGCATAGGCTAGCAAGATTCTAATTGCTTCCAATCTAGCAATCGGGGCATATGTTTCTCTAAAGTCAAGACCTTCAACTTGAGTGTAACCTTGAGCCACTAATCTTGCTTTGTTCCTTATTACTATCCCATCTTGATCTTGCTTGTTCCGAAAGACCCACTTGGTTCCAATTACATTATGATCCATAGGCCTCTCAACTAACTCCCATACTTGACTTCTCTTGAAGTTGTTTAGTTCTTCATGCATAGTATTGACCCAATCAACATCCTTCAAAGCTTCATCTATCTTCTTAGGTTCAATGGATGACACAAATGAGAAATGTTCACAAAATGATGCCAATTTAGATCTTGTTTGTACACCTCTAGAAATATCACAAATTATAGAGTCTAAAGGATGATCTGTTGCGACATTGGTTGGTTAGAGCACTTGCACTTGATTGCTTGTATTTGATCGATCATTTGGTTGAGATGATGAACTAGCCACTTGTTGTTGATCTTGCACTTTGTCAACACTAGCGCTTGCTTGACTTTGATCTTGAGAACCACTAGCTTGTATATTTGAGTTTGAGAGCACTTGATTCTTGTCAACTTCAACATCAATCACCTCTCTAGGTCTTATATCACCAATGTCTATGTTCTTCATTGCATTGACTAATTGAGTGCCTCTCACATCATCTAGATTCTCATCTTCCTCTTGGGAACCATTTGTTTCATCAAATTCCACATCATGAACCTCCTCAAGAGTACCACTATCCAAATTCCAAACTCTATATGCTTTGCTAGTAGTTGAGTATCCAAGTAGGAATCCTTCATCATATTTCTTGTCAAACTTACCCAATCTAGTTCCTTTCTTCAAGATATAGCATTTGCAACCAAAAACCCGAAAGTATGCTATGTTGGGCTTTCTTCCATTCAATAGCTCATAAGGTGTCTTCTCCATCATGGGGTGACAATAGAGTCGGTTGCTATAGTAGCAAGCCGTGTTGATTGCTTCGGCCCAAAATGAATGACTCACATTGTACCCACTCAACATTGATCTTGCCATATCAATCAAAGTTCTATTCTTTCTTTCAACTAGGCCATTTGATTGTGAAGTATACTTGGCCAAAAATGATGCTTAATTCCAAACTCATCACACAAATCATCCACTCTTGTGTTCTTGAACTCACTTCCATTGTCACTTCTCACTTTCATGATGGTTGTTTCAAACTCATTATGAATTCTCTTGATGAATATTTTGAAGGTTGCAAACACATCACTCTTGTTAACAAGAAAGAACATCCATGTGTATCTAGTGAAATCATCCACAATTACAAATCCGTATTTGTTTCCACCAATGCTAGTGTATGTGGTTGGTCCAAACAAGTCTATGTGCACTAACTCAAATGCCTTAGATGTGCTCATCATGCTCTTCTTAGGATGTGTGTTACCAACTTGCTTTCTGGCTTGACATGCACTACATAGCTTATCCTTCTTAAATGTGACATTTTTCAAGCCTCTAACTAAGTCATGCTTGATCAACTTGTTCAATTGTTTCATTCCAACATGATCAAGCCTTCTATGCCATAACCAACCCATGCTAGACTTAGTGAGCAAACATATTGACAATTGAGCTTCTCTAGTATTGAAATCAACCAAGTATAGATTCTCATATCTAAATCCTTTGAATATCAAGTTAGAGCCATCTACACTTATGATCTCTACATCATCCACACCAAATATGCACTTGAAATCAAGATCACACAATTGAGCTATTGACAATAGGTTGAAGTTCAAGCTCTCTACTAGTAGCACATTGGAAATGCTCAAGTCATTGGATATTGCAATCTTACCAAAACCTTTGACCTTGCCTTTGCCATTGTCACCAAATGTGATACTATCAATCCCATTGCTCTTATTTTCATTGATTGAATTGAACATTCTTGGATCACTGGTCATGTGTTGTGTGCACCCATTATCAAGCACCCAATGCCTTCCTCTGGCTTTATAATTATCCTACAAAAGAAGATCAATTCTTTTTAGGTACCCAAACTTGCTTGGGTCCTTAAAGGTTAGTTACCAAGGTCTTTTGCACCCAAATGGCCTTCTTCTTTGGGCCTACAATTGGTGTACCAATGAACTTAGCCTTCACACCATTGTCACCCTTAACAAGCATGTAACAAGAATCAAATCTAATTGAGGATACATTAGGTTACTTGTTCTGTTAGTCTTGTAATATTGCTCTATATGCCCAACTTGCTTGCATCTATTGCAAAACCGACCATTGCCCTTCACAAAGCTAGCTTTGGGAGTGACAAAGGCCACCTTGCCTTTCTTGGGGGTATAGCCTAATCCCTCTTTGTTGAGAGAAAACCTTTGGCTATCCAAGCACTTTAGCAAGCAGGCATCTCCACCATAGGCATTGCCTAAGGCACGAGTGAGCTCATTCGCCTCCTTTTTGAGGGTCTCATTTTCCACCATTAGTGAGGCATCACAAATGAAATCATCACTCAAAGGTGAAGTTGAAGTAGAAGTGCTACAAGAAGGGTTAGTGGGAGCAACTACAATGGGCTTATAAAAAGATTCATCAATAATATCACATGTTAGTCCCACATCACAAGACACAACCACTTTCTCCTTCTTGGCTTTCTCCATTTTGACTTGCTCGATGAGAGAGGAGTGAGCCTTTTCAAGCTTAGAGTGAGCTTTGCCAAGCTTCTCATGGGCATCTATTAGCCTCTCATGAGTGGCATTTAGCTCATCAAAGGATTGCTCAAGAAATTTTACTTTCTTGCACAATTCTTTGCATTCCTTTCTCTTCATCTCAAAGCAAGTGCACACTTGCTCACACATGTCCATGAGCTCCTCCTTGGTGTACTCCTCCTCATCATCATCATCACTCCTACAAGCATCACTTTCACATTCTTCATCATTACTCACATCATATTTTATCTTGGTAGGGTTTGCCATGAGGCATGTCGATGGAGTGTCGAAGATGGAGGGCTCGTTGTTGATGGCGATACTTGCTAGTGCTTTCTTGATAGATTTCTTGCCATCATCACTAGAGCCATCACTATCCAAAGAGTCATCACTATCCCAAGTGACCACATAGCATCCACCCTTCTTCTTTTGGAAGGTCATCTTCTTCTCCTTCTTGTCCTTCTTGTGCTTCTTCTTCTCATCCTCATCATTGTCACTATTGTAGGGATAATCCGCTACAACATGATCGGGGCTCTTGCAATTGTAGCATCTTCTCACATATTCTTTGTTTTTGGTGTGATCTCTTCTCTTTCTTGCACCATAGCCCTTCTTCATGAATTTGCTCATCTTGCGCACAAAGAGAGCCATAGCTTCGTCATCAATGTCACTAAGATCATCATCATCACTTGATTCTTTCTTGGACTTGCCCTTTGTAAGGTCGAGATGGCGACTAGAGGGGGGGGGGTGAATAGTTGTTTCTAAATTTAATCGCACCGGCTAACCGGAATAAATGCGGAATTAAATCTATCAGTCTAGCCAAGACTACACCCCTCTATCTATGTTCTCTAGCACCTTGCAAAGATCCTAATTAAGCAATTAAGGTGTCGGACTAGTTAGAGCTCACCTAACCAATTCTAGAAGCAAGGTCACACAAACCTATGCCACTAGTACTTTAAGCAACGAGGGAGCTCCTATACATGCTACTAAGCAAAAGCAGAAAGCTCCTAAGCTCACTAGCAATGCTCAATAACAAGGCAACCAATACCAAATTAGAGAGTGCAAATACTTAGCTACACAAACTAAGCAATATGACTAACAAGGTTACACAAACCAAATTAGCCACGCAAGGGAGCTACTTCTTATGCTACACAAGCAAGAAGGTAACTAGTGAGCTACACAAGCTAACTAATTACAAGAGCAACTACACAAGCACAATGTATGTGAAAGTAATTACAAGCTTGTGTAAGGGGATTGCAAACCAACGGGAAGAACAAAGTTGACACGGTGATTTTTCTCCTAAGGTTCACGTGCTTGCCAATACGCTACGTCCCCGTTGTGTCGACCGCTCACTTGGTGGTTCGGCAGCTAATTGGCATCATCCGCCAAGCCCACACGTCGGGCATCGCAAGAACCTACCCCAAAAGTGAGGGTAGCTCAATGACACGCTCAACTAGAGTTGCTCTTCGTGGCTCCCGTGGGGCAAGCACAATGCCCCTCACAAAGCTCTTCTCTAGAGCACCGCACAAGCTTCTTGTGGGCTTCGACGGAGACCATCACCAAGCCATCTAGGAGGTGGCAACCTCCAAGAGTAACAAGCACCACCGGCTTGCAACTCGATCACCTAGTGCCACTCGATGCAACCTCATGATGCAATCGCACTAGAATCCCTCACTCACTCTATTGGATGAACAATATCAAGCTCAAGTGAGTTAGAGGGCTCCCAAGCACTACCACATAAGCCACCAAGGCTCTAGTGTGCTCAGCAAACAACCCAAGGCCGAGACCCCCTTCTATTTATAGCCCCCACAAAAATAGAGCCATTGTACCCCTTCACTGGGCACAGCTCGGGGTGACCAGAGGCTCGGGCCAAATCGATTGAACGCACCCTGCCAGTGTCTGGTCAATGGATGGCTACCACGTCATCCCTGGCTTCAAATACTGAGCACCCGATCTCAACGGTTAAGTTGTGACTGGACGCAGCACAGTGTATGACCAAACACAGGGCCCTAGCGTCTGGTCACTTCTAGTAAGGTTCCACTCGCGACCGGACACGTTCGGTCGGTCACGATCGGATGTAGCATCAGCGTCTAGTCCTTCTCTTCTCTGTGTTGCCATGTCAGTGGGACCGGACACACCCACCCAACGTCCGGTCATGAAGTGACCCAGCGTCCGGTCGAAGATCGACGCCTGCGCCTTCACTACTGCCACTGACCGGACGTAGGACCCCAGCATTTGGTCACTGCGTGACCAGTGTCCGGTGCACTATGTGAAACCCTGTCTTTTCTATACAGGGCGCCGGTGAAGTTTTGAACCCTTCTCGCCTCCGTTTCATCATCGAGTTGATCCACATCAACTCCAACTTCTTCTCCTTTGTAAATGTGCCAACACCACCAAGTGTACATCACAATGTGTATGTGTGTTAGCATTTTCATAATCATTTCCCAAAGGATTAGCCACTCAACTTGCCACGCCACTAGATCCTAGCGACGATGCAAAGTTAGATCACTCAAGTGGCACTAGATGACCGATATGCAAACAAGTTTGCCCCTCTTGATAGTACGGCCATCTATCCTAAACTAGGTCATCAACTTCTCTACACACCTATGACTAGTGAAATGAAATGCCCTAGGTTATACCTTTGTCTTGCGCATTTCATTCCAGCTCCTCAAATGTCGATGCAACACATGCACCAACGTGATCAACAGTGATATGATCCACTTCATATCATCATATGATCATATTGGTTCATCGATCTTGACTTCACTTGCTTTTCACCGTTGCCTTCGTCCATCGGCGCCAAGTCTTGCTCAAGCTTCACCGCCACGTGGTCCATCGCTCCAAAGCCTCTGACTTGCCCTTCACTCTTGCAACCGGTCCATCAAGCCAAGTCTTATCTTGATCTTCTCCACCTTGATCACATGACTCAATGTCATGTATCATGTGCAATGAGCTCCTTCATCATCACATGTGTGAGCTTTGCAACATCTCCGAGCCATTTCCACCTTCATGGCATATGTTGCTCACACACATGTACCTGTGGACTAATCACCTGTGTATCTCACATAAACACAATTAGTCCACATAGGTTGTCACTCAATTACCAAAACCGCACAGGGACCTTTCACCCTTGTTCTTGGATGATGAGCTAGCCTTGAATGCTACACTTTTCTTCTTCTTGTCTTCATCTTCCTTCTTGTCATCCTTGTCAACCCCCTCCCTTTCCACATGGTATGTCTCTTGTGTCATGACATCACCTAATACTTAGTTAGGGGTAATCTCCTTCAATCCTCCTCTTATGATAAGCAATCTCAACATCTCAAATCTTAGAGGTAGGCACATCAAGAACCGATGAGAGACATCATCATGATTGATCTTTTCTCCCAATGCCTTCAAATAATTGACAATCACTTGCAATCGATGGAACATTTCTGGAATGCTCTCATCTTCCTTCATCTTGAAGCTTGTCAACTTATCCGTGAGAATATACAACTTGGCACTCTTCACCGCCGGTGTGCCCTCATATGTTTCCTCCAATCTCTTCCACACCTCATTAGCTCTATCACAATCCTTGATTTGCTCAAACACCTTGGAATCAGTGGCATTGTATATGGTGTTGAGAGCCATTGTATTGCATTGCTTGTTGTCTTGTCTTGGTTGCTGAGATTTTCAGGATCAATGATAGCATAGTCACTCTCGGTCACATCTCATACTTGATCATTGATTGAACCAAGATACATCTTCATTTTTCTCTTCCAATAATCATAGCATATGCCATCAAAGAACGGTGGTTTGCCCCCCACATGGTTGAACATAACTTGAGCCATAATTTAACACCGAGGTTGTTAAGCCTTCAATCAAACGGTGACCATGGCTCCGATACCACTTGAAAGGTCCTAATATGGCTAGAGGGGGGTGAATAGCCTATTTCAAAATCTATAAACCAACTAGAGCAATTTGATTAGTTTAACAAATAGCGAAATGCAAACTTGCTCTAGCTCTACAAGGGTTGCAAGCCACCTATCCAACAATTCTAGTTACTATGATCACTAAACACACAATTTGCTAAATCAATACTCACTAAGAGCTCTCACACTTGCTACACTAAAGAGCTCCACTAGATGAACTTAAACTATAACGCAAGCTCTCAATTATAGCTACACTAAAGAGCTTGTTACAACTAGTTTGCGAGAATGTAAATGAGTGAGTAGGGTGATTATACCACCATGTAAAAGAGTGAACCAATCACAAGATGAATACCAAAGGGCAAGAGACAACCAATTTTTCTTCCGAGGTTCACGTGCTTGCCAACATGCTAGTCCCAGTTGTGTCGATCAACACTTGGTGGTTCGGTGGCTAAGAGGTGTTGCACGAACCTCGTCCACACAATTGGACACCACAAGAACCTACCCACAAGTGAGGTAACTCAATGACATGAGCAATCCACTAAAGTTACCTTTCAGCGCTCCGTCGGGAAGGCACAAGACCCCTCACAATCACCGCGATCGGAGCCGAAGACAATCACCAACTTCCGCTGGATGATCCTCATTGCTTCAAGCCATCTAGGTGGCGGCAACCTCCAAGAGTAACAAGTGAATCCCACAGTGAAACACGAACACCTAGTGCCTCTAGATGCTATCACTCAAGCAATGCACTTAGATTCTCTCCCAATCTCACAAAGATGATGAATCAATGATGGAGATGAGTGGGAGGGCTTTGGCTAAGCTCACAAGGTTGCTATGTCAATCCAAATGGCCAAGAGAGTGAGCTAGAGCCGGCAATGGGGCTTAAATAGAGAGCCCCCATGAATAGAGCCGTTGGCTCTCTGTTCCCTGAAAAGTTGGGGCGACCGGACGCAGAACCCCAGCGTCCGGTCCACTGATGATCGCCATGTGTCATCAGCTTCAAATGCTGAGCGCCCAATCTTAACGGCTAGTCTGCTTCGCGCCACATGTTAAGTTGCGACCGGACGCGCTGCTCAAAGTGACCGGACGCTCCATCACTGGAGTCCGGTCATTTCCAGTAAGGTTCCAGAGATAGTTTTTCACGACCTGACATGTCCGGTGGCTCATGACCGGACCTAGGCCATCATCCGTTCAACTCGGCCTCTCTCTATTGCTTGTGTTAGTGTACATCACTAGGTGACCGGACGCACATCTTGCGCATCCGGTCCCTCTATATCTTCAGCGTCTGGTCAAGGGACCGAGGGCGGCATTCACTGCACGCCACTGACTGGACGTAGGGTCAGAGTCCGGTCACTGCCCAAGGCAGAGTCCGGTCAGTACGAAATTCCTCCTTTTGACCCATAACTTCACCACCCTTGATCAAATGTGCCAACCACCAAGTGTATCACCTTGTGCACATGTGTTAGCATATTTTCGCAAATGTTTTCAAGGGTGTTAGCACTCCACTAGATCCTAAATGCATATGCAGTGAGTTAGAGCATCTAGTGGCACTTTGATATCCTCATTTTGATACGAGTTTCACCCCTCTTAATAGTACTGCTATCGATCCTAAATGTGATCACACTCTCTATGTGTTTCGATCACTAAACCGAAAAGCTTCTATTAATTTCACCTTTGCCTTGAGCTTTTTATTTTTCTTTCTTCTTTTTCAAGTCCAAGCATTTGATCATCACCATGCCATCACCATCATCATGTTATGATCTTTATTTGCTTCATCACTTGGAGTAGTGCTACCTATCTCATAATCACATTGATAAACTAGGTTAGCACTTAGGGTTTCATCAATTCACCAAAACCAAACTAGAGCTTTCACATGGCTCGTGATATTTGGTGCATCTTCCAGCAAGCATTGAAGTCAATAATTTGTTGTGACTTCTTGTAATTGTTCGCCATCTTTGTGTAATCCTTTCTCCACTTGTGCAACATACATGTTGGACTCTCTATAAACCCTGTTATACTCTATGTCTCTATGTAATCTACCTTAGCTTGGATGAAGAGTTGTTCCATCTCACGTATTATTTTGTCATCTTCATGTAACCAATTTCACCTTGTGCAATAAATGTCTTATCACGCGTAAACCTTGTCTAGTCATTTGCACAACTGTTAGGTAGTATAAAGTTCTTGTCAAAATTGAAGTATGGTATATAAAGGAATGGCTTCACCTCTTGTTGTAACTTGTGTGGCATGTCTTTTTGTAAATATTCTTTGGTTTACATGAGTTAATCCATGGTTGACGCTCGTTACTTCATAGATTAATTATGGTGATTGCCGATTGATTGAGAGTCCTCATCAGGAGGGGGTTTAAATAAGCTAGTTGTTGAAAATTCAAAACAAACTCATACCAAAATTTGATATAGAGTAGAGGTCCAGTTTTAACCAGATATCCAGTGCTCGACCATATACCCACCCAAAACTAGGGGTCCAGTCAGATAACCAAAGTCCCTACATGAACTACAAACTTGACCAATGAAATTTAGATTGACTTGTTACTGAGACCTTTAGGTGAAGTAAGAAGTTGCCTACAAGTGTAACCTGCAACCATAAATACTTGGACAAGTAGATCGGGGCTTCTTCCCAAAAGTCATCCACATAATACACAAGCACAAAACATGAACAACATAAGAACATAAGGAGATACAAGATTTAACCCCTGAGGTTTGACCAATCCACAAATAAATATATGCGTCCTTGTTATTGACGAAGCCACCAATGCTTAGGTCTCTTTCAATCCTATCCTCTTCTCAAGCGATTCACAAATATCAAGCTCAATGGTTGTTACTAGAATAGTTGAGGTCATACAAACTCTCAGAGCAGTCCACAAGAGGATGGGTGCTTCAATGGATAACTCCTTGTTGGCTAGGATTTAGTGAATCATGTAGTAAAAAATTCTAATCTATGTGTTGCAAATCTCTGAATACTTGGGAATGAACTTCTTGTATTCAAATCTCTCAACCCAAGATCTCTTCCACTCAAATCAACACTCCCATTCTCAAATCCTACAAAGACGCAAATGAGAGGGAGGAATGGATGCTATGGATGGTTTATCTTGACGTGGTTGAAGAGCTACGAGCGAGAGGGTGTAGGATTATATATACTCAACCCCAAAATCTAACCATTATTGTGCATGTGAGTGCATTAACGAACCTCTGATCGATCCACCAAATGTCGAGTCCTAGAGACAAAAACATGCACCGAATGAACCCAAAGCTGGACCTCCCATAGTCCCATAGGGATCGGATGTTTGATGCTCTGGACAGAACTCAAAATTGGACCTCCAATCTGACATGGGCTGTAAAAATAGAGAATCTACACATATGGTTAAGTGACATGGGCTGTAAAAATAGAGAATCTACACATATGGTTAAGTGACTAATTGTCAAATTTCACAAGTAGGTTTATTTATTAGGTACTTTGCTTGTAGAAATGAACTTTTCATAGGTGTTATGTTACGGCCACCACTAGTAAAAATCGATCCACATGCCACACCAATAAAAATTAAAAATAGACGTTCATCTACTCCCCGTGGCTAGCCAAGCGTCACCCACCTACTGTGGCCTCGTGAAGCCTGTGCCAAGGACATTGGTTGGCCATAGGCCTTGTGCTGTCATGGCCCCACACTACTACAGGCTAGTCGTGCATCGCATCGAGGCTCATCGATCATTAGAGCATGGTCAATAATAGAGCTAGGTGTTTGACTATAAGTCAAGTCATAAGAGCCAAGTTATACAATAGTTGTCTTCTATTTGTCTATGAAAAAAACTTTTTATTATTATATGGTACCATGCCTTACATTATCTTTACTATTTCTTCTCACATACACTTCTATCTGGGCCCACCAATATCTATGCTTCCATGCCCAGCATATTGCTTAGATGAGAGCCAAGCTCGCTTCTCTCTTCTTCTTTTTTCACATAAGCAAAAAATGCTAACTAGCTTGGCTATAAGAATATTATTATTATACTTGCTCTTATTAATAAATTGAACCACAACGCCGCCACTGTTGACCGCCACAACCGTACTGAGGAGAGAGAGAGTTGGAGATGAGAGATGGATGATAGATGAAGGAGAGAAGGATGGAGAAATAGATAAAGGTAGAGATGGAATATGAAAGAGAGAGTAGTTTGTAGCTCCCGCATTTTTGAAAAAAAGCTCCTCACTAGCACCTTCATTCTTCCATAAACTTCTATTTAAAAGGTGAAATAGATTATTTCCACTTCGAAATAGATGATTTCCACTTCGTTTCATCACTAATGGTTTACTTTAACATTTGTATATGAAAAAGCTATTTCTACTGCCGACAACCTTAAGAAATCCACCTCTAGAATACACTATTTCTACTAGCTCTTGGTACCCTGGGTCAGCTTCATAAACTCGGTATGCTTGATACTCATAAGACCTAGAGAAATATAGTGTCCCTGGAAAGCAGCCTTAAACTGGTTCCAGGTAATGTGACAATTCTCAGACAGGGTGGCTCGATGATGACTCCACCAAATGTCTACAGGCCCTTGCAACTGGTAGGATGCATACTCAGTTTTCATTGGCTCAGGCAGCCTCAGCAAATGAAACTTTTGTTCAAGTGTGTTCAGCCATTCCTCCACTTGGAGTGGGTCTTCAGCCTCCTTGAAAATAGGCGGCTTGGTATCTAGGAACTCATTGAAATCACTGTATTGGTTTGGCTCTGCACCCTAGCATTGATGTCTGCCTTGGGCGACTTGCTGCGCCATGGTGCGCATAGCCTCGCCCATAGCACGTTGCCCTTCAGCGAGCATAGCCATCAACTCTGCCAGAGTGGGTGGTGGCGGTGGTGGCAAATCTTCATTGTCATAACCATTCAAGCCACTACCCCCGTCACCATCATTCCCATTGTTCCCACCGGCTCCAGAATAGGTGCGAGGCATCTGCAGAATTACAACAATAAGCAATTATTGATGATGTCAGAAAATTGTAGAAGAATTGTATAATTATGCCAAACTGAATTTACTAGAGAGAATATAAATTCATACAATAAAATAGAGGCACAATAATTCATTTCTACAACCATAACATCACCAATTATATTACTTAATGCCATTCGCAATGCATTCCGTATATGCCAAATTGCTTGCCAACTCAACGGTCATTCGTTAAAAGTACAACCACAACATGGATTACATGCAAGGTTTCAAGAGTACATCAAAGGGTACACCATGAGATCGAACTGAATTACGAGTTTATTACATAAATGATCGAAGATAGAGAGCTAACGCATCTAGCTACATACTAATGCTAAGCTACTCCTCAGGGTGGTCACTGTCGATGTCAGACACACCATCACCGTGGTCGTCCTCGAAAGGCTCAATCTTGGCTTCCACCTCCATGTCATCGTCCTCAGCAATCAACACATGGGGATCTTCTTCCACCGCTGGAGCATTTGGAGGAAGAATTGGGTTCACCTTGTTGTTGAGACGATGAACATCCAGCTGAAGCTCCTCAACCTGGCGTATAAGTTCTTGCTCTCTACGATCAAACTCCATTGCCTGCCTAGCAGCCTAAAACAACATCTGGATTCTAGCTGTCTCCCTAGTCTCAACAAGACGAATAGCCTCGTCTCTCTCCACATGGATCCCCTGAACCTTAGTTGTGGCTGCATCCCTTTCAGCAACAGCACGGACAAACTGCCCCCGATGAGCTTCCAAGGCTGTCATATAATTACCTATCTCATTCTGAGATGCTCTAATTGCACTTTGGTGCATGCACATGTTCTTGCATCCTACGTAGTGCAGCCTGTGCTCTTTGGAGGTCTTGCATACAGCTGATGTAGCTATCCTAGCAAGAGTAAAACATCTTCATAACAGCATACATGGCACTCGTGATAGAATTACTACTTCCTACTCTTTCATCCCGGTCTCCTACCAAAGCATTACCGCCTGGTTGGGTCCATGAGGTTTGCGAGGGGCCCACTCAAGGAAAGGATCCGATAGGACCGTTGACAAGCTCGTCCCCAAACTCCTGACATATCTCACTAAGGACCTTGAAAGCTACAACTTGGGCACCCTCCTAAGGTGTCTGCCCATCTGACTCCACACTCCAGCCTTGCCACTGTGGGTGATCAGCACGGGCTGGGACAGTCACCCATACATCGTACCACTATTGTGCCTTAGTTACCACTTCGCTCCAAAAGTAGTGAGGTGGTTCAGCATACCCGACCGAGTGCAGTACCCTCCACAGTAGGGTGGGAGTTCCAAACAGTGCCAAAAAGGTGTTGCTTGCAATAGGGACTCCTAGGGCTGCCATCTGTATCAAAATGGTATAACTCCAGTGAGACAACGCGATCATAGAAAAGGGTTACATAACATAATCTGAAGCTTAAGGGGAGGAACAATGTAATTATATGAATGAATGATTTATCATGATGCATGCACGTTCCATACGTCCTCATAAACTTAGGAAAAATTAAATCCTTAACTATATACGCGGTGGCATACATACGTTCTCTCAATATAATCGTAACTAAATGAGCTAGATTTTCGTTGTTAGTGTACCTGCAGAAGATTCATTTCAGTCCATCCCAACAATTAAATGCACAAGAATGTAATCTGGGCTCCATGTTGAATATATGAGAGCGGTAAACTAAATACTTCATTATATATATCCCAATATATATACTTCTATATCAAGCTACCCAATGACAATTTATTACCCACAATTAAATACGCACCATAAACACATGCAAGCATGCATATGCAGCCATATCAAGCTAGCTCTCCCCGACCGCACGCTCACATCTTGCGGTCAAGCCACTCATAAACTTACCTTCTTACCTGGGCGTAGAGGCATTCGATCCATACATTACCACTCCAGTGAATGGCATCCATACAATAGCACGTCGTATGGACAACGAAAGTAAAAACCCATCCTATGTTAGTACTTAAATAGCCACCTAATAGTCCTTAACTGGGCATAATGGAGATGACCACTGACATACTTTAAAATTTTAAAATTAAAACCTTTGTTTTAAATACACATATGACAAGTTTAATGTTGAACCTTCCTTCGATGCCAGCTGTAATAGATCCATCCAATTTATAAGAGTACAAGTATAATAGCAATCACCGAGGCGATCAAACCGTCATACTTGAACCTATATAGACTCGGTAGTCCGATGAAATCATGAAGGATCTCAAACAAACCAACATACAAACAAAGATCATACATGACTCAACACAACTAGTCACATGTTACAATAGGTTCACAAATAGTTCTCATACATCGAAGTTTCAACAAAGTTATTACAACTCAAATTTAGAAGTAGCGGAAGCAACATAGTTTTGAAACAACATCAAGATAGTTCAAATACATAGCCAGTTAAGATCATCTCCAACAAAAGCACATAGAGGAGATGATATAGAATGACCATGCCCTTGGTCTTACTCTCCATCAACTGTAGGAGTTATGCAATGCTTGCAGTAACCATGGTACATCACGTCATCTATAACAAATGGGAATAAACCCTGAGTACGAGAATGTACTCAGCTAGACTTACCTGTCATAAGCCAAAATAATAAGACACCAAGGAGTATGCATGGCTTTAAAAGGTGGAGTTAGCTTGACAACATTTTGCATAAAAGCTTTTGTAATATAACTTAGAGATTTAGTGCCTCTAGCATCAATTTGAATACATATTCAATTAAGCATCTCTAGATAAGCACCTGTACTAGAGCAATCACTTGATTAAGCTAACCAGCATTAGTAACCATATCTGGTATAAGAATAATTTGAGCATCATCATAACCATCAAGTTTCCATTAAGTTATTCTACGTTGTCGCTGCTCAGTCAAGTTCTCACTATCCAGGAGAGATGACGATTCGAATCGATTTCAACCTAGCTGGGGAATTTATTCCTAACACAAACCGAGGCACACCGCACGAAGGTAGCCTCAGGTTACCTTTGGTACAATTTAGGACTAACTCGTGGGTCCGATCAGCGCCGCACCCTAAGAGATTCTACCAATCTGCTAGGAAGATTGGGACCCGGTCCTGCCCTTGAACTCATGCCACTGGCTCTCCGCACATCCTTACTGCCTCCAGTGTGTGCACTTTCACTTATCGGGGCCCGTCCTAAATTGAGCTACTTGGCTTCGCGATCGTATTACCAGATCTGGCCAACTAAGTGCTAGGCATGCGTTCAACTTGACATGAGGACGTACAGCGAAGCGGTCCTTAATCGACACAGACAGGGATAGATGTAACACCTCTGGTGTTACGAGCTCGTTTAGCACTAAGATTATGGCCTGAGAAATAGATCTATAAGTATAGTGAGTTAGTTTAATCAAATACGATAATAAAAAACCTAATCCCTAGTTATATGGATAAGTTAATAGTTTGACTTAAAAAGTGATTTTTATAAAGCAATAATAATATAGAACGTGTGTTTGGGATTTTAATAAAAATTGAAGTACAAGCCAAGTAGTTTAAAATGCAACTTGGGTATTAGAAAAACAAATGTTGTTGACTAGGGTTTTTGCCAGCTCAAAAATCAAATGGGAAATTAAAATTAGTCCTTTTCGTTGAGTCGGCAAAAATTTGAAGTTGTGTTGAAAGTACACTTTTTGGCAATTTTGAAAATGCAAAATAGTTAAATAACGCCCTTATGTTTTGGTTCTATTGTTTGGTATAAAGTGTGTGCTATGCCGTGAAATGGTGGTTGGTGAAATTTGGTAAATTTTTGACCATTTAAAAATTCAACCAAAAGTGCTAGGGAGTGTTATTTCTAACTAGAACGCGCTGCGAATTCAATCTGGTGCTCGTTCATGAATCGACGTTCAACATCGTTCGCAACCACTCATCTCACCTACCTCGTCTGCTCTGCTTGGTGCCACTGCCGCACTGAGCGAGCGCAGTAGGCTCCAAGTGCGCATGCTCCCTCGCATCCTTGCTCGGGAGCGCCTTAAAGAAAGATGGCCAAGCCGCTGCTGTCCTTGCCTCACTTCTCTCCTCCATCGCTCTTTCTCCCTCTGCTTGTCTCTGCTTGCCTCACGATGAACCACCTGGCTGCCTTGGCCAGCGCTGGGCCACGGCCGCCACCGCTCTTGCCCGAGTCCTGAGGATGCCTTGGTCATGCACGGCCCTGGCCAGGCCGCCCTAAGCTGCCGCTACTGTGCCCGTACTACGTCTAGCCCCATGCTGCCGCCTGCCTGTGCACGACGCATCACCAGCTTGACCATGCGGAGTCATCCTGTGCAACACTGTAGCCATAGCGATGGACTAGTCCTCACTCCCTTCGTACCGCTGGATTGAGCGCCGTGGCCACTGGTTCCATAAAACCATGGCCACAACCGTTTCTCTCTCGCCCGGCTCCCATCCGCCATGGACGCTGGCTCGAGTTTCAGCCACCGCCACCCTCTCCCCTTGCTCTAAGCCTCCCCGAGCACAACCCACACATCCACCAGCTCCGTGACCCTCTCCTATCTTCTGCGCACACGCTCATCTGAGCCGAAGTCGCCACCAACCGCCGGCCGTCGCGCACGCCGCTGCGCGCGGCGCGTCTCTATGGGCCACGGTGGGGATAGCCTTGGCCACACCCATGAGCATCCTAGTCCCCTGCTGCCCTGCGCTGTCTCCCCACCACCTGCGGGTGCACAAGATGGTTGGGATTTGGCCAGCCGAGCCCGTCCCATGCCTCCTCTGTTCGTAGAAGAAGAAGAGGAGGTAAGAAACTAAAATAGAAACTTTTCCTTGGGTCCAGATGTGAAACACTAGACTCAGATGAATAGTATTGCATAGTGCTTGATGTACTACGGGTTGAATTGTTAAAAGTTCAAGGGTCTTCGTGCATGTTTGCCACCGCGCCTGGGCTCGTTCGCATGGGCCGGCCGCTTTTGGCTTGTTGGGCCGCCCGCGGCGTTATCGAGCTTCCCGCTGGGCCGGCCTATCACCGCCGCGCCTGGGCCGCTCACGCCCGCCCGCGCGCCCCGCCCCTCCTGGGCTACTTTGCCCGCTGGACCAGGCCGAGCTGGGCCGCTTCGCGCCCAAATCCTTTTTCTTTTTCGGTGTTTGGTTAATTTTAGTAATCGACTAAATGCTTGGAAATTCATAGTAAATAGTAGAAAAATCATAAAAAGGAAAATGAATATGTTCTGGAATCCTTGTTACTAGCTCTATGCAGTAGATATATTATATCATATGCTTTAGAGTAAAGTTTTTGGTTGTTTGTGCAATCTAGCCTTTATGTGTATTTAATAAAGCATGTTCTATTAGTCCAAATGTAGTGAAATTTTTATGATAGACTAGTGTTGATGTGTTTGTGCTATGGTAAAAGTTCCAGTTGTAGTGGATGCTTAATTACTGAGTTATTGATTTATTTCATAATATGCTTGTTTAGTGGTTTTTAAATTACTAAAAGAAGATAAAATAGAAAATGTGACTCCGTTATGAAATTTTACTATTGATGTGTTCTCTTAACCCATAATAGGGCTCTAGTGTTTAATAAAATGTTGTTGTATAAGTTTCATGATGCCATATGCGTTATTGATTTTAATTTCAGGTTGCATGCGATTAGGCTTTAATATATACTAGATGTTTAGAATAATGTTAATAACTGTTATATATGCTACTTGCTTACATGTTACCCGAGTAATGTTGCTTTACTTTGTTAGTAAGTAGAAGTGTGCTTGGCATGTTATGGTAGCTCTCGTTTGTATGTATAAATGCAAAGTGGTGATTTTAATAACTTGTGGTGGTTTGATAATAGTTAAGTCACAAGAAAGTCGTTTGGGAGAAGTTGAGAGTTGAATCTAGAACGTTTTATACCCTAGTTTAACCGCGGTGACGTGTGCTTGTCCTTTCATGCTTGTAAGTATTTTTGTGTATGCCTGTTTGACTTAAGCATGCATTGCATTTATGCATATCATTTAGGAACGATGATGAATTGTGGAATCAACTGGAATAGCTAAAAAGATGGTGCAAGGAATCATGTCACGATGATGGAATGCTAACTTTTGGTTATATTTTACCTAGGCAAGCCCCGGTGCATAACCCCTACTTTTCTGCACTTTATATTATGTTTGTACATTAAGTTTCAAGGAGTTGAATGAAACCCACTTGCATATATATATATATATCTTTATCCTATGAGTCTTACTAGTATGATAGGATCGTGTAGATTACTATGCTATAGGATTCCGGTAGAAGTCGAGTGAGTGCCTGTCACTCGTGAGAGATAGGAAATATATTATTGTTGTTACTATATTATTATCACCTGGAATATATATGAATGATAATTGGAGACCGGGCGGAATGGTACTTTAGATCTAGACTTGGTTTGGCATTCGAACGAGGCTCGGATTGCATTTGTTTCGCCTATGTTGGTTAAGGACCGGCTGCTGCATTGGGTTCTAGGCAGGTCACAGACTTATTATCCTGAACACATACTTGTGTATGGGCGTGGGAAGACTCATTGCTCTCTTGTCATGGGTTCTGGCTCTTTCTGGACCGACTGATTGGAGGCGGGGATGATGAAGGTCTAAGCATTGCACTGAGTCTAGGACTCAGGAGCGGGGGCATGGAGTCCAAGTTTGGATGGGGACCTAGAGCCTGTGACAGGAGGGTAGTGGGTTGGTCTTGCTTGTGCCTAGGGTACAAGCAGGGCATGTGTTTTAGGGTACCCAGCTGGACACATCGATTCGTGAATCACCGAGCGATCCATTATGACTTATCTACAGTCTAGCAACATAGTAAGAACTGGAAGATGAAAGATGGTAAAATGATTCTGATTGCTTACCACCTGCTTGAAAGTAGCATAGGTGCTTACGTAGAATGGTTGGTTAATGAACTAATGTTGATTGCTAATAAAATGGAATTTAAGGATGCACGCTTAGTAATGCTTCCTACAGATGCAATAAACCCACAAGCCAGATTGCCTTGCATATCCTTTCAGTCTTTTCTTTCCTCCTGTCGGGTAAGTCTTGCTGAGTACAATTGAGTACTCAGGGTTTTATTTCCCCCTGTTGCAGGTGATAGGCGGATGCTAGAGCTGACTCTTGTGTGTGGATCTCTCCTGGTGGGCTCAGAGAGGATTCCTTTACACTGCGATCATAGTCTTTATTTATAAGTCTCACTAAATGTTTTTATAAATGGAAGTTTTATAATCTATTGTCATAGTCTATATATCAATGCTTCATCATGTCATGAATAGATATTTATTTTCGCTGTAACTCTGATCACATGTTTATATTCCGCTGTTAAATTAAATTGTTCATAACTCTGATAACATGATCATATTTCGCTATTATAAACAATAAATATTATACTCTGATGTTACATGAAAAGTGATATAAGAAATGGTTAATAATGATGTAAGCTTTATTCTCTCATGTGTGATACTGATGAAAAAATGTGGATTTTTGGGTTCTTCCTTGGGGTGTGCTCGACGAAACCGCGTAATTTGGTGTCCTCCCTTGAGTATTTAGTGTCTAATGAAAGACGAGTACGCCTAGGAGGCATTAGATTAGGCGGTTCTACCACAATAGATAGGCACCCAAGACCTCCATGCCTTGTTGCTTCTCTATCATGATCCCGCCCGGTCACCTTTATTCATTGACACATGGTCATATTCCATGCTAGCACATATAGCCAACCGTGATTAGTTATCAGCCTATATCATGCAGGTGACAGGTAATCACCCGACTTGTACTGACTAAGCATGGCTAAGTATATATTCAATCCTAGTCCTACATAGGATTCAAGATGTACATATATCTAGACATGGAAGATATATGCAGCAAGTGGTTCCAATCAATTCCTAGTACTTAATGCATCAACATAAAGGAACTCAAGTTGATAGTTTGAAAACATAGGAGGCTTAGAATGCTCTGGGGCATGCCTTTCACAAAGGTCGAGGGCTGGTGATCTGGGCACTTAGGCAACTATTCACCATCGGGCTCGCCTTCTCCTGGGGCCTTCGGTTGCTGCACTTTCTGATGCTCTTCTTGGCGATCGGCCTCGTACTCCAACACGGCGATTTCTTTCGTCGCACCTATTGCATGCATATGCAAAAAGTGAGAATCATGAATGCATAAGAAGGGTCATGGATGACATGTCATGATAATGCGCATGGTTAAATGATGACTATCATATTAGGTCATTAGGATGATAATAAGGTTAAATTCTTATTTACTGAGTATGTGCATATCTCTTCTCTAGAAATTCTGAGAATCCACACTAAGTCCATTTCTAGATCACAACACAACAACTATAAGTTTAGATCATAACTAGAGTTCTGCTCAACCAAATACTATGATCCTAGACTTTCTGAAAATCTTATAAAATTGCCTACAACTTTCATTTAATCACCAAAAGCTGATTCAACTACTATCCTAACCAAAACAAGTAAACTTCCTAGGTCTCCAAAAATACTAGAGAGTAAGTATTTCGGAAGACCAACTTCTAACAGCTATAACTCTCAAACCATTTGGCCTATGATCCTAAAATTTTGACACAAGCTATATAAAGAAATTCCCTACAACTTTGTTATTAACCATTTTTACAGCAAACTCCATTTTGCCTATGCAAAACACCTAGCAACAGAATCTATCCAAAACAACTTCTATAATTGAATTTTAGAGCCATAATATTTTACTACATACAAGAACTCAAAATTGGGCACAACTAAAGGTACCAACAGTTCATAAGTATCATACACACTCTAGAAAATATGATGGTCAAGCCCAAATAATTTATTTAAATGTCTTTATTAATTCATTTGGACACTAAGGTGAAATAAAGAAAATATATTAAAAGTGTACAATAGATTTTGAGAAAATTATAGTGGTTCATATATGATCCCAGTATGCTACTATAAAAATTTCATGACAAAAAGGCAAGTACAGCACCCTCTACATAAATGACAAGTTATAAGGGCTGATTTTAGTGAAGAAAGTTATCCTTATTGAAAAGTGTCAGACAACATATTTCATATTTTTCATAGCTTTCCTAAAACCCATTAACACTATACAAAAAATTGCATGGCAATATGTTACTTATTTTTACCCTTATGAATTTCCTCAGAAAACACCATTTATTAAAAGATAAATAGCAAGACCCTACTCCAATCAAGTTTACTACAAGTTCAACATTTTTCCTAACTAGAGCAAGTCAACATAAGATCAGCAAAATTGGAATCATAATTTTATCACTTCCCTAGCTCAAGTTATGCATTTGACAAGATTGCAAACAATTTAAAAGCACTTATCTAGGTCCATTTAATTCTCCTAGAAAACATCCCAAACAGAAGGTTTCATATTTTTATCAAATAGTACACTTCATGATGAATCCAATAAAATTTGGTTCACTCAATTTGGACACTCCTAGCTCTAGATATGAATTTTTGAAGTTGGTATTCAAATCTGTGAAAACAAAATAAGAAAACCAAGACACACAATGACTGACAGATGGGGCCCGCTGGTCAGTAGGACCACACATCAGTGACTCCAGAGCAGAGGAGGTGCTCCAACCAGCAATATCTCATCGGCGGCGAGACCACTGGCGAAGACGGTGACACCTACGTGTTGCCCACATCGAGCCGCGTCGATAGGTGGTGACTAAGCGACCTAGGGTTCACCGTAGACGGCTCGCCGACGGTGATGGCGGCACGGTGGAGCTGTGCAGTGATGCGCCAGCCATCTCCGACCATGACATGTGCCGGTGAGGATGGCTACTCCATCTTGGAGACCTATCACAACACTACGACGAGGATTAGGCCATGGTGACGCAGTGGACAAGCTTGGCCGCGTGCATGGCCATGCGGCGGCGCTCGATGCGCTACGGCGGGGCTCTCCGTTCCGGCTAGCCAGCGGTGAGAGGGGAGTCTCTGTCTAGCCTACTGGATCTAGGTCACAAGGCCGTACAAAGATGATAACGAGCAGGGACAGGAGTGACACCGAGATAGCTGGCCATGGCGAGCTCAAGCTCACAGCCATGGCGACCATTACGAGAGCAGCGGTGTGTTTCCATGCGACCACGCAGTAGCGTCAAACCAAGTTCCTGCCTAAGCGTAAGGACCACAAAGCGACCACAGACCATAGAAAAGGAGGGTAGGAGGTGCGATGGAAAGGCGTGGCCATGGTGAGCTGAGCGCACGGTGGCGCTCCGACGAGCTCAAGGTGACGGTGATGTGAAATGCACCCTTATCAAGGCTCGACAAGTGGGGCTAGCGGGTCGGGGTGGAAGAGGTGACGATGGCGGAGCTGCTGGCGAGCTAGATTTGGCGGTGGTGCAGCGACGATGGCACGTGAGCGGGTGGAGCATGGCGGCGGCAATGGCAGGCATGGTCGCCTCGATGCGTCGTGGAGAGGAGAGCAGAGAGCGAGAGATGAAATGGGAGCAGCAGCAACACGTCGCACGGTTCATCTACTTCAGCACGGCGTCGTGGGGCCAACGATGGTGTATGGGCGCCATGTGGCGGGGGTGCGCTGCGCGCGATCGGCCATGACCGGCGCCGATTTGAATCAGCTCAGCTAATTCAGTCAGTCTAGTGCCCGACTGATAGCGCGATTTTGTGATCGTTTAACTCCAAATCCGTGGCGATTAAGCGAAAACCGTAATAATCAAAGTTGTAGAGCTACATGTAAACTCCAACTTTGCTTTAGGGAGCAACATCTAATTCGCCATAGTTTTCAAAATACAAAGCTCCAAAGTATGGTACATTGAAACTGAAAATCAGTCCTAGACTTAGAAAATTTTCAAAGTTTAAAAACAGCATTTTATTGCTACTTGAGAGCTGTTTTTGAGCATGCTATGCACCGAGTTAGGTCTTGACCCAAAAATAAAAGTTGTTACTCTTGTCAAGTACTACAACTTTGCTTAAGGGTGCACTGCCATGCAAATACTCTATGATATAGTTCAACTTAGGTCAAACATACAACTTGAAAATGGTAACTTACACTATAACCATGACTTAGAGGCCCAATTGGTCCAAGTCATGAATACCAAAGTTGTTACATGTGACATTCTAAACATGTTTAAGGTACCCCTAAGGTCCTACAAGCATTTTATACATTGGTCACATGTAAACCCTAGCATATGTAAAGCATTTAGTGACAACACATGTGATATAAGCAATCATAGAGATAAAATTTGAGATGCTCATGCTCATGAATGATCAATGATGCTTGTGCTCATGCAATGCCAATGCCAAATGCATGCTTAACACCAGGGTGTTATAACCCCTCCCCCCTTATAGAAATCTCGTCTCGAGATTGGAAAGACCTACCAATTCTTAAAGAAAATGGGGTAGGCGTCACGCAGAAAATTGTCCCTTTCCCACGTAGCATCTTGTTCACTATGGTTGTTCCACACCACTTTATAGAACTTAACCACCTTACTTCTAGTCACTCTCCATTTCTTCTATCACCCGGATAGGTTCTTCTTCATACGTCAAGTCAGACGTGACTATAACACCCTAGGTGTTTGTCACCAGTTAAGCAATGGGTTGAGCTCAAACATGACATGTTAAGTGGTGATGAATGTGTCAAGATCAACTCTCTAAGAATGAGCCCCAACTTAAACTTGGACAACACACCTTTGTTTACATGTTGGCCCCTTTTAAGATATATACCTAAGTAATGTTGAAGATGCTTCTTTCATGTGCCTCACCTCAATTTTCACCCACATTTATGACTAGAAAAGTTCACGAAGTTTGGAGCCAAAAAGTCACATGAAATGATGAGTTACATTCTTGCTTGAATTGCACTATTAAGTGAATGGAATTATAGGTCATCAACCAAACCTTACAACCTAGGTCAAACAACTCTACTTACACTCATGAACAAAAGTTATGAAGGGTTCATGTTGAGCAAGTTGCCAGAAAATGCTTCAATATATCAAAAAGGATAATTTAAGCTTTATCGTGATGCTACTTTGACTTGGTTTGAACTGTGGCTTAGCGTGTTTGCATGGCAGTAGAACCTAAATAAAAGTTGTAGTTTATCTTATGTAGAACAAACTTTGTTTAATGGTCAAGAGCTAAATAAGTGCCTAGCTTAGCCAAACAGAGCTCACAAAAATCAACAAAATGTTGTTTTGGAATCCCGATATTTGGCTAAGTCTAAGATGACTGAATCTTATTGTTTCCATTTTCAAGTACCCTGCTTTGGGAATTAATATCTCACAAACCATTTTGATTTGGCCAAACTCCTTTAATGAAGGTTGTAGTACTCACGTAGAACTACAAGGAGAAATTGGTTGATCGAATCATCAAATGGTTTGGGAGATATTGAGGCGAGAAGTTGGAGGTTTCAGTCGGTTTAAAACTGAATTTAGTTTTCAAGTTTCATGAACCCCACTTTGGAACCTTGTATCTCTCCAACCAGGTTGAATTAGACTTTGGCACTTTAAGCAAAGTTAGAGATCTCGCGTAGCTCTACAATATTTGTTACTACCGCTTGTGCCAAAACTAAACGGATTCAGAGTTAAGAAGGGATGAAGATTGATGTTTCAGTGTATTTTTGGGGTGGTATTGGATTTTTTTTAATCAGGGAACAATGTTGTGGCCGACCGCCATAGCGCTTCGCTGCCGCATGGCCTCACGCGCTCACTGCCTGTGCGCCACCTCGCCCTCGCTCGTCGTTTTGGAGAGGCCGAGCCTGAGCCCTACCCCGTGCCCTCTCCATTCTCCCCCTTCCTCTCGCTGTCTGTCCCTCTGCATGCGCCTGCCATGGCCGAGAGCCGTAGCCGCCGTTCCTCCGTCTCGCGTGCTTGCAGGTCATGCCGAGCTTGCCTCTAGCTCCATGGCCACTCCTCCAGCCTGACGAAGCTCCAGCACCACCACGCCGGCCTTCCCTCCGCCATCACAACTCATCGTCGCGAAGCCGTCCCGCCACCGGTGCCTGTATGCATGGCCAGCTGGCCTTAGGCCACCATGGAGCAAGACAGGGGCAACCGCGGATGATTGCGGACCCCTAGGTGCTCCCTTGCCTCTTCCCCACCGTCGCTGGCCGCTTCCCCGACCAAAAATTGACCTCTTCCCCGACGTCCTCTGCTCTGTTCACGTGAGGGACCTCGAGCAAGAATTCGAAGAAAGGGAAGGGTCTATTTGCGAAGTTTGTGACTCATTTGAATAGTGTCTAGAAGGACCGGTTTGCTGAAATTTGTATTAGTGAAAAGTTCAGGGTCCCCGATGTAAGATCGTTTTTCCTTTATGCTTTTAAATTGACTAAATTTTAGAAAATCATAATAAATCGAAAAATAGCAAATGAGGACTTTTTAGAATCCTTGTAAGTAGATCTACACAGCAGAGTCATAATATGATATGTGTTAATAGAAAGTTTCTGATGTTTTTATTTATTCTTGCAAAGTGCTTTTAAAAATCCTTTTAAGTTGTCGGATGCATATCTTGAGTTATAGAAGTCCAATAATGGTAATTCTAGTTGTGTTAGTCTTGTGATAGAATTATCTAGCTAAGAAAAATATTAAACCTACTAGTTGTGTACTATTTTTATCATGTTTTGAATTAATCTTGTTAAATAGCCAATTTTAGATTGTTTTGCTTCTTATTTTCATATCTAAAGTTGTGGTACTCTAATTAATATAAAATTTTTATGGTAGGCTACTAATGGTATGTGTGTGCTGTGGTAAAAAAAGTTTGGTTATTGGATTCAGTATGATTCATTTATTGATTTAACTTGTTTATTGCTTGATAAATGGTTTTAAATAAGTTATAATTTTTATGTAGGTGTAAAAATGGAAAATATGGTTCCACTACGTTGGTATGATGCTGTTATGTCATGTTGATACATAATATGGCCATGAATTTGTAGAAAATATTGAATTTCAAATTTATCTTGCTTTTGTATGTTTTCTTGCAATAGCAATTAGTCTTTTTCATAGTAATTAAAATACAAAACCTAAGCATGTGATATTTATACAGTTGTCATGTTTTGATAACATCTCTTATCCATAAAAAACTCAGCTCCAAATGAGGTGTTTGTCACATCACCTATAATTAATATATATGTTTTAGTATATAATTGGATAATGAAAAGTTGCTAGTAGATGCATGCAATTAAGTCATGTGTTGCTTTTAATAGATCTTTTTAAGTGATATACAATATGCTAAGTTATGATAAGTAGTGGGTAAGCTTCAAATATAACTTATATGTATGCTCTCATGTTAATATAACAACTAGTGATCATGTTGCTTGTACAAGTTCTTCATCCTTGCTTTAATTCTTGCTTCAAGTGTTTAGGGTGTTTCATGTTACATAGAATCAATGATAATTAACTAGGTTCATAGTAGTTGTGAGCTATGTGTTTAACTTATGCATATGTTACCTTGTTAAAGAACTAAATGCAGAACCTTGTCGCATACGTGCTGAAATGGCTGCATGTACAGTTTTGGTTGTGCAATTAGTTTCGTGATGCAAATGATGTTTTCTATGAATATGGTGAATACCAAAGTTGTATGCAACTTTATCATCTAGCTTGTGTTAAACGTTCATGACCATAGGCCTGATAATTTAGGATCTATAGATTTTAGAAATTTGTTGTCAGGTTTTCACATGTCCTCTGGACAGATCTGAATAATTGTATTGTTTGGCTTATTTTAACAGGGAATCATGTATTGGTGATAATAGAAGAAGTGTAGTTATTTTCATGAGCTTTACAAATTGTTAAAGATCACCCCTTTTGGTGGTTTAAATCTCTAGTTATGAGCTTGTGAAGTGGAGTGACAGATTCTATCCTAATCTAGATAGACCTGTCTTCTTTGTGATGTTTGACCTAGTTAACTTTAGAATTAGCTTGTGGTGTTTATAACAAAGTTGTTAATGGTTTTCTAAGATTTTTAAAAAGTCTAGAACCACCTTGTTGTAAAAGCTAGAACTCAACTGATTGCTGTTTGAAGTTGCATGTCAGATTTTGTCTATGTTTTGTATAGAATTGTTGCTTTGTGTGTTTAAGGCCATATAACTGTTGAATCACCTAAAGATGATAATAAGAAAGTTGTATATAACTTAATAATGTTTCTATAAAGTTAAGGATCATGCTTGTTGGATGATTAGAACTCTAGTTATACATTTCTGAAGTTAATGTCAGTTTTCTATCCTTATCGGTACAGACCTGAGATATTGGTATATTTGATCATGTTAACCTATGAATTAGCTTTTGGAATGAATAACAAAGTTTTAGATAATTTCATTAGCTTTACATAAATTCTAGGGTCACCCTTGTTGGATGCTTATATCTCTAGTTATGGTTAAAACAAGTTACTATTGTGCTGTTGTCCAGATTTCTATACATGTGCTAGGTGATTGCTTTAGCTTGCTCTTGTTTTGGCTAAACATGTTGGTTAGTTCTTGATCGATGCATGTGTGCAATATCTGAACTTAAGTTCACTTGTGTGCCATGCCTAATATGTTTGCTATCCCTCTATAATAGGTTGTGTGATGTTTAGTTAAATAACTCTAGATGCCTATGTCTTGCATGATCTTATGTTTGCCTTGAATGCTATTATGTCATGCATCTCATATTATCATTCTTCATATTCATGCATTTGCATCTTGCATCTCATCTAGGTACGCTAGATGAACCACGTGAAGGACGTGATGTTGGACCCGAACCCAAAGACGGTGTATGGTGGACCTATCCTGAAGATGGAAGGACCCCTGGAGTACATGCCTAAACAGGAGATGCTCGCTAAGCGAGTATCGTCTAACAAACACTAACCTAGTGTTGGATCCCAAGCAAGCCCTGGAGCATTCTAAGTCTCCTATATTTTTGCAAATATCACTTGAGACCTTTATGTTTGATGCATTAGGTTATAAGAGTTGATTGGAACCACTTGATGCATAGAACTACCTTGTCTAGAAATATACCTTGAACCCTAGGTAGGTCTAGGATCGAATGTATGCTTAGCAATGCTTAGACCGATAGAAGTCGGGTGATTTCCTGTCACCTGTGAGATATAGGTGGATACCAAAGCACGGTTGGCTATATTTGCTATCGTGGAAATAACCATGTGTCAATGAATAAAGGAGACCGGGTGGGATTGTGATAGAGAAGCAACAAGGCATAGAGGTCTTGGGTGCCTATCTATCCCCGTCTATGTCGATTAAGGACTGATTTGCTGTATGTCCTCATGTCATGTTGAACGCATGCCTAGCACTTAGCTAGCTAGATCCGATGATACGACCATGAAGCCGAGTAGCTCAATTCAGGCCGGGCCCTGATAAGTGAAAGTGCGCACACTAGAGGCAGTAAGGATGTGTGGAGAGCCAATGGCATGAGTCCAAGGGCGGGACCGGATCTCGATCTTCCTGGCAGATTGGTAGAATCTCTGAGGGTGCGGCGCTAATTGGACCCGCGAGTTAGTCCTGAATTGTACCAAAGGTGACCTGAGGCTACCTTGGCACAGGTGTGCCTCGGTTTGTGTTAGGAGTAATTCCCCAACTGGGTAGGAATCAATTTGAATCACTGTCTCTCCCGGATAGTGAGAACTTGACTGAGCAGTGGCAACGTAGACTAACTTAATGGAAACTTGATGGTTATGATGATGATATTCACATTACTACACCAGCTATGGTTACTATTTCCTATTACTAAATGATATTCCACATGTTTGGCATAGGTTAGTTGCTAATCTAGAGATGAATAGCTATAATTAACTTGGTTACCCAATTGTAAAATGTATAGCTCAACTAGTGGCTTTTATGCAAAATTTTGTTAAGCTAGCTCCACCTATAAAGCCTTGTATACTCCTTGGTGTCAGTTTATTTCTAGTTTATGATGGGTAAGTCTAGCTGAGTACATTCGAGTACTCAGGGTTTATCCCACCATGTTGCAGGTGAAGTTCTCGGACTGCTGAAGATGGTGGCTAACCGCCGGTGGGCTCAGTGACTCTATATTTATTTTTCATCTATATGCTTTTATCAGAAGATGTCACTTATGCTAGCAATGTATTTGGAACTTATATTAATGTAATAATTTGAAAGCTATGTTGTTTTCCCTTAACTGGTTTTGAAACCCAAACTTGTATTATTATTTGTGAACTCATTGTAAACAGTATTTCCGCTATTATTTGTGAACTCATTATAAACATTATTTCCGCTGCAACTCTGTGTATGTGGGGGATATGACCCCCGATATCCATAAGACAAGACATGGGCCACACCATTAGAGGTGGCCCAACCCACAAGATCAAGGCATGCACGGCACTGGTCGACGTGCACCGCAAGATATTGCATAGTACCAAATATGATACTTTCCTTGTAACCCTACCCCGTCCAGAGTATATAAGGAGAGGCAGAGGTCCCCTAGTCGACATCTACATACATCTCAATGCAATACATCGAAACACAGGATGTAGGTATTACGTCATACTGACAGTCGAACCTGTCTAAATCTTGTGTATCGGTGCTTGTATTACCATCTAGTTCGTATCATGCGCACCCCACTGATTCATCTACTACCATGGGTATACCCCTCGTTAGACTGCCAACCAGATTTCGTCGACAGTGGCGCCCACCGTGGGGTGTGTGCGTGCTGATCCCTGGTGAACCAGATGGCCAACCTCAAGACCAACAACGTCGGCGGCGACTCAGCGTCTCTCGACATCTTGAATCGAGATATCCTTCCGTTGTTAATGATCTCAGACTTAGCGTCCCAAAACATCTCGTGGTTGTATGGCAGGTTGAGCTGAGATCATCACCATGCAGCTCCAATCTCCAACTCGTCTGTTGTCGCCCTCTCAAAATCAATTTGCTACGCACGTGGATCATGACATCCAGACTGATTGAATAAACAAGCAAGGGACAAACGTATCTACAAGACATGCAGAAGTCAGGCTTCCGTGCATATACGCGTGCATTATGGATTGGAATTCTAGCAGATCGGTCGATAGTCCGCCTCGATCTAATCCGGCTCTGACTCATCTCTGACCAAGTTCAACTATGGCTCTCCCAAGAGTAGCAGCCACCGCCGTTTCAACTCAAACACGAGATCAACCTCGTCCGACTATAGCCAGCCACTAAGCAAACCTCTAAGCGAGCCCCTTGGACTACTTACTCCGACTACCTGCCGCGTCGCAATGATGATCGCCGTGAAGAATGACACCGAGACAACCGTGACCGCTGCCATGACGATAGTTCAGAAAGCTCGAGGGCTGGGCAATTTCATTAACGCTGACTAGATAACGCCATACGCCACCGACCAGATGTTCTGTCTAAAGCTAAGTCATGCTTTAATATTTTTCTAAATATTCTCCAATCTTCGTATATCGCCATAATGTTTCTCCGAGCTGTTTTCTCCATGTTTGCTCTCCAAATGATTTTCTTTCATGTACACCATCTTAAAGATGACATACCACTAAGTCTAATGCGAACCCCTGAATAGTCATGTTGACGCTCAGATGTCCCCAGAGACGGCCCTGTCTTCGGCTCCTCTCTACACATGCACGAGCGTCTGCCCTCTTCGTTATGGGTGGTCGGCAGCGGCTCCTTAGCGATGCTTTGTTCTTCCTATACGCACATGGGCTCCGTGCTCCGCGTTATGGTTAACGGGCTAGCTAGGGCTGGAGACTCAACTACACACTAACTGGTTGGGCGGTTTATATTAAATATAAATACATCTTCATAATAACACTAAGTATTCACACCAACTGATCACCGAGCTGCATACGCTATTTCAACACCATTGCTGATTCTTCTCCGGAGTTCATATATTTTACGTCATGTACTACCCGTTCTACATATTTGTATTGCAGGATCATCGTCCAGGTGATCGGACCACCTGGTGCTCGGACTTCTCCACCGATCAACTGGTCAAACCGCTAGGTTCATGGACTTCGTCGCCGACTAGTTGATCGGACTCTTCGCCGGTTGCTTCTACTCAATGCTCACTTCACCGCCGACCAGTTGATTGGACTGTTCATCGCTCGTGCTCGGACATCGCCAGCTACGCCGAGGACTCCTCGGTGCTCGGACATCGCCAGCTACTCCGGGGACTCGGCCACCCCCTCCAACCGGGCCACATAGAGCCGGACCTAACTTTGCCGCTCGCGTAACATGCCACACGTCGAGGCTATCAATGACCACCGCCGACGGCTTTGGCATCCACCGTGGTCGCCGCCGACCTTGCCGCCAGTAACCACGAGGTACGTGCCCCCACCACCGCGGGTGCCGCCCTTGCCCTACGGGCGCCGGATCCAGCCGCTAGGCTATGAACTCGGTGCCCCATGCTGACGCCGCTGCCTCTGTCTTGACCATCGCCGCGGGCACTGTACTTAGTAGATCGCCAGCAACCACCGTTGGCAAGTAGGTCCGGCCGGCTGCCATCCCAACCGCAGTCAGGTAGGTTTGGTCGGCCGCCGCAACGCGGCCACGCCTAGGTCGCCAGACCGGCCACCGCGGGTAGGCTAGCCCGACAGGTCGCCGCCGCCACAACCAAGGCTGTGAGGGGAGGGAGCAGGCAGAGGAGAGAAAAGGGAGGCCTACCGCAGCACCCTATGGACTTCATGCGACCGCCGCCGGCAGCCACGCCTCCTGGCCGGGGCAAGCCAAATGTAGCTGCCAGGGGCCTATATCCGGCCGCCTGGGAAGTGGATCGGTGGCCCCGACCGGCGGCGCTGCCACCGTCAAGACCTAGAGGAGGGAACGCACAGAGGAGAAGAGAAGAGAGCCCTGTAGCCATCCCTTGTGCCAGCTCAGGCACCAGTCGGCGCGGCTGCAGCCACGACAGCCCTCCCCGCCGAGCTCCACATAGCTCGCACTGGGAGGGATCGCCGGCCCACTGCTGCGCGTGCCGCCGCACTCGAGGGAGAAGCCTACCGCTGCCATCCTAGCCGCCCGAGCGGCCATGCCAGCGGCGGCACGACAGGGGAGGGGGAGGGAGAAGGGGGTTGCGCTTAGGTTCAGGGGGCCTCTAGTGTTGCCTGCGTGGGAGCGACACGGGGGTGAGGTTATGTGTTTTTGCTTAATTACCAATCTAATGATATTTGTTACATATCAGAAAATAAGTTGTTTTATATATACTTAGACAAGCTTAAGAATATTTAATGAAACACTCTGACAAACAAGATATGTACTTATTTTGAGACCGATGAAGACGGGCGGAGTATGTATACTTGTTCATATGAATGACAATGATATTTAAGGATATTTCACCCTTTGAGACCAAGGAGTATGTATACAGGCTTGCATGAATGTTAAGGATGGACATGGGATCCATACGCCGCTAAAAGTGTACATTAGAAGATTTTCTTGACAAAATTAAGAATGGGCATCAAGTTGTGCATAGACAAAGATGCACGTATATATGCGCATCAGATCCTGTAGAAACCCCGTCCGAGGAGCGTGATAGTGAGTGGCACAAGGTCGACTCTTGCATCGTCAACTGGATCTTCACCATTGTCTCCAAGGGCGTCTTCAACAATGTTCATCGGTCGTGTCTCACCGCCTTCTCCCTGTGGCACGCCATCGAGGGCTGCTTCCTCGACAACGAAGCTACAACGCGCGGTCTACCTCGAGGCCGAACTGTGTTCCATGTAGCAAGGCGACCTCTCGATCAACGACTACTGCACCAAGCTCAAGCGCCCATGGATCAGCTTCGCAACATCGTCCACCCTGTCTCCAAGCCAAGCCAGGTGTTGAATCTCCTTCATGGCCTCAACCCTCATTACCGCAACGTCAAGTTGGTCATCACCTCCAAGTTTCGGCTGCACACATTCATTAGCACGCGCTCCTTCCTCATCTTGGAGGATATCAGCCCATAACGATACTAACGTCGAAGTCGGGCAAGCTCTCGCTGCCACACATGGTGATCGATTGAGCGGTTCTTCTGGAACCACTCACGTGTCCTCCAACGACGGGTCCTCGGCCTCCAGCGCGCCCCACGCCAACCGCTCCAACAACAACGGCGGCCGCGTGTTGGAGGTCGAAGACCCATCATTGGAGGACGTGCGAGTGGTGCTGGAAGAACTGCTCAACCGATCACCATGTGTGGTGGCGTGAGCTTGCCCGACTTCGACGTTAGTATCGTGCTAGGCGCTGAGATCCTCCAAGATGAGGAAGGAGCGCGCACTAATGAATGTGTGCGGCGGGAACTTGGAGGTGATGACCAACTTGACGTAGCGGTAACGAGGGTTGAGGCCGCAGAGGAGATACATCACCTAGCTCGGCTCGGAGACGGGTGGCGGATGTCGCGAAGTGGATCGGCGAGGCGCTTGAGCTTGGTGCAGTATATCGAGAGGTCACCTTGCTATGTGGAATGCAGTTCGGCCTCGAGGCAGACCGCGCGCTGTAGCTCGTTGTTAAGGAAGAGGCCCTCAATGGTGTACCACAAGGAGAAGGTGGTGAGGCGCGATCGACGAAATGTCGAAGACGGCCTTGGAGACAGTGATGAAGATCCAGTTGACGATGCTGGAGTCGACCATGCACCACTCGCCGTCACGCTCCACAGACGGGGTCGGCGACGGAACGTGACTCTCGAGACCGAACTCACTGAGTGCAGAGTCGAAGAAGCAGCGCCACTGGCCATAATTGGCCTCGTCGGTGTCCAGCGTGACGGGGACATGGGAGCAGATGGAGACCACCTAGAGGACGGCGGAAGAGGCTGGGTCGACGGAGAGTTCGTCGGAGGAGGAAGCAACAGAGTGCGAGGGAGACAGCGCCATTGATGCGGAAGCGGTGGCGAAAGGATTGATGAGATGAACCTTGGACGATGATACTGCTTAGAAATATGTAGAAAGGAATATTGATCGACCAAATTGTATTGATCTCAGGTGTTTTACATATAGATTATACAACAGTGGCCAGAGGCCACACATAGACAGGCGAGTACGCGGGCGAGCGCGCCCTGCAGGAGCGTGGGCACTGTGGAGACCGCGCGGGCAGGCGCTCGAGTACGCGGGAGAGCGCGCCCTGCGGGAGCGTGGGCGCCGCGGCGTGCGCGAAGGGCGCTGGACCTGGCATGCGCTTGACTGAAGACCGGAGAGCTCTAGCCATTGGAGGCGTTCCGCTGACAGATCCAACAGAGGCACGTTGTTGCGCATGCCGTATGCGCAGTTGCTGCCTGCCTAACTGCCTATTGGTGATTGTGTGAGGCAGTTCTAGCGTGCGCACGTTCAAATTGAAATGATGTTGCAAATACAAAAACCAAAAAAGTTTTGAGTTTGTATTATTGTATATATGAACTTCAGGGAAAAGTGGAGATCCGTCGCGTCTCTTTATTTATTGTAGTTCTTTTATAACGTTTTTTTCTTTTTGTAGTTGGATGCTACTTTTACATGAGAAGCACAACGCCGGCCAGGTCACCTCCGATCCAGTGGCCATCAGCTACTAGAACGGCGTCTCCGTGGAACGCCGGTGCCCTCCTCCCCCATCTTGCCGACGTCGTTGAACGCCTGCCCCGTCATCTGGTCCACCGCCTTCACCCGCAGCATCACGTCCTCCTCCTCCGACTCGGCGTCGCCCGCCTTATTATCTGTGGTCCTGTCCGCCGCCGCGTCCCTGACGCCACGCGCCTTGTCCGCGGCGGCGTCCATGGCGCCCCGCGCTCTGACCGCCGCCACGTCCTTCGTCTCGCCGGCCTTGCCCATGGCAGCTTCCGCCGCGCCCCTGGCCTCCTCGCGGACTTGGTCCCGCCTCGGCGCGTGGAGCTCGTCGGCCGCCTTCTGCGCCGCGGACTGCGCGCGCTCCTCGTGGCTCTTCTGCATGGACGCCATGGCTCTTCTAGCTGACAATAACCTGGCACACTATCTACCCGATCGATGGTGATGCCGCTGGTGCACTCTCTTGTTCTTGCTTGCTTGAGCGAGTGGTCAGTGGATGAACACAGTGCGGCGCGAGGTGGGACCGTGGGAGGTAAAAAGGGCGGCGAGAAATCTCCAGAGAGGGTAGGGTGTCGCGGTGGCGGGTGCCGGTCGCCAGCGTCGCACTGCACGCCGCGTGTGAAAGCTGTAGGATACGTACACGTTGGGTTCATGCCCCAAGAAGCTAAGCAAAATTTTGTCGATGGCCAAACTTGAATACTCCGTATATTTGGATCCTTTTATTTTTTAAATTGAAATCTACTTCGTATGTACTAGACTAGCCTATTTAGCTTGATATCTCACAATTTTCCTAAGTTTAAATATAAGACTATCTTAAATTCATAGGTTGGAGATGAAAATTAATTATATAAATCACCAAGCTATATTTCTACTCTCCAACTTACACTAGAAATGCAACATATAAGTATCTCTCTTGCATGGCTAATAATTATATACAAATACACTAGTACACAAAGCTTTATGGAGGTAGGCAGTTTTGATTTATGGGGCGGGCATTGCAACCGCCTATAATCAAAGGTCACCATTAATGGAGACTTTGGAGGCTGTTGTTTTGCCCGCCTCCGTAAATCAAACGAAAGAAAAACCCGTGGACAGGCCTGCCGAGCCCATCCACGGGCCCCGTCGTCGCAGCCGCTTGCCGGAACCTGGACCACGCGCACTGCCGGGATCTGGCCTCCCACCATTGGATCGATCCACCCGCCGTCGCATCTAGAGGTGGAGGGGAGGGAGAGTGGCCCACCGCCGAGATCCGACCGCCCTCCGTCGGGCTCCATGCCTTCTTGCCGGATCTGACCCGTCGCGGTTGCCGTCGCGGAGAGGCCTACTCAAAGCCTTCTCGCAGTTGCCGTCGTCGTCGTTGTTGCCGGATCTGGCCCGTCGTGGCCTGCTCGAAGCCTCCAGCCTCCGCGCCATTGCTCGGAGCAAGGCGCGAGTCTGCGTCGAGGCCGCCCGCGTCTGCACCATCGGGGCTGGCCGCTCGTGTCAGCCGGGGTAGAGAGAGAGGAAGAGAGAGATGGGGCAGAGAAGGATGCTCATCGCAGAGAAAGGGAGGAGGGAGTGTCGACACAGAGGGAGGGAGAGGCAATTGAGGAGGGAGACATGAGAAAGAGTTGGAGAGATAAGTGAAACCCTAACTCATGTATATATAAGCCCGATAGGTGGATTGGATATGGGCTTTTGCTGGGCCTCATGTATATTTTCCCAGGCGGGTCTATTAGGAAGCCCGCCTCCGCAAATCTATTTTAGGAGACGGTTATTTTTTGACCATATCCGTAAATCGATTTTACGAGACGGGCAATTTTAACCGCCTCCGTTAATGGAAACGATGTTAATAGTCTGACATTTTACGAGGTGGTTGGATTGTGTGACTGCCTCGCTTAACAAAAGGCCACCGCCTCGCAAAATCATTTTTGTAGTAGTAATATATTTTATATATAACTATATTAGCTTAATTAATCTATACCTAAATTATAATTTTTAGAATAAATTTAATTTCAAGGATCCAAACACGGAGATTTTTGGATTAGAACAGGCCAAAATTTGACCACCACTCGTAAATAGGTGTTTGAATAATGATCAAGTCAAAGTTTTACATCAAAATAATGGCAAGGCCAAACGACAAAGATTTTGGGGGACAAATGTGTTAGGGACTGAGGCAAAGAAGCTAAGAATAGGTGTGATCAAGGGTAGGGTGCTCCGCTAAACTCTATGCCAGGTGAAGACTAATACCCTATTTGTTTCACCTTTTATCTAGCTTCTATCAGCCGGAAGCTGAAACAAACAGCCCAGTATATATTGAGTTGGCTTTTGAAAAGCTAGAAAGTTGGTTTTTGAGGAATGAACTGAAAGCTAAAAAGCACATTACGAGGAGTTTTTCTGGCTTTTTTGTGTGCGGAGAAGCTAAAAATTTATTACGAAAGCTAATAGCAAAAAAAAAACTAATAGCCATAATTCAAAAGCCAGTTTTTTAGCCAAAAGCCCAAAGTTGCGGCTCAAACAAACAGGCCCTAAGTGCGGTTGAATTGTGTTTTCACGAATAGTCCGTTACGAAGTGACAGACAGTCCATCGAGACATGTGACGATTGAATTGTGTTTTCACGAATAGTCCGTTACGAAGTGACAGACAGTCCATCGAGACATGTGACGAAAACATAGCCTCTGCATAGATACATGCTCCGTCGGGTCAGGGTATTGTGTAGTTAGGGCTGTCTCCACAGTGGTCCGATCGCTCAGATCTTAGAGAGTTCATCGGGCCCCAATGGACAGACCGTCGAACTAGACTGGCTATGGGTTAAGTCAAAACAGTCCATGGTGACCTAACGTGGCATGTGACGTTCCGTTGATCCGGCAATCAGTCTGCCATGACGGCACGAACAGCCAATCGAGCATCGACGGAAACTATATTGGTGTGGATACTTAGGTGTTCATAAGTGCTAGGGTCTGGGATTTGTAGAAGTTGTTCTAAGGGTGTTGTGGGACTTAGTAGGGGTGCTTGTGCAGGACTTATGTGTAAGAAAAACTAGAGGCCAAGGCTCTATGCATACAGAGGTATGTGCTCTTACACTATGTTTGTGTAACACTCGATTTTAAGAACAAAACCAGATACACACTATATTAGAACCTAGGAACTCAAATCTCACATATAACCATAAATAAGGGTAATATCAATAGACAATGCTTAAATACATAACGTATTAGTATAAAGAATATAACCTTAGAGTATAGACAGCGGAAAGACAACTCCGATCTTCAGGCGGAGACTCCAACTCCACAGGGACAACTGACTGGTTGACCACAAGCCTAACTCCTCTAAACTAACAATCTGGTACTCATCCAGAATTTTTATCCAAAGTATAGAAAAGTAAAGCAAGTGTAAGTACATATCGTACTCAGCAAAATAACATGGGGTTCATGAGGCTCAAAAAGGTTGACACTGGTTTACTGCGATTAGCTTTTGATTATCACAATTTTAGCAATTGGTTGGCAACAGGTTTATCCATAAGCCCATAAACACATGATTATGTAAACATGAATAATGAATAGCATAAACAATTAATCATTAGAACAATTATCCATTAGTGATCATCTCTATTCCATAAAGGTTTCAAGGCCGCTCGTATTTGTGAGCACGGCTGTAATAACAGTTTTACACTCTGCAGAGGTTGTACACTTTCACTGTGAGTCGTGATTTACCCTTTCGTCCGGGGTGATGAACCCATTGACCTACTACCAAGGAAGGACGGCAGGGTTCACTATGAAGCCTTTTAAAGGTTCGTCTAACAAGTTAGGGCCGCTAAGGTTTCAGTCGTTTAGCCGTATGTGGCCCTCCTCTAGAAGTGGCACGCGTGGGCACGCAGCACGGTACACACATCCTAGCAGGAAAGGAAACATACTCTCTTACGCCATAAAGGTAACCACTTACAAGCTAGAAAAAGGTCCTCGTACTGAGCTAAAGCCAGAGCCATATAGCCCTCATAGCTGTACTGTAAGTCCCGGATGATCACTTACAGATAAGTCCTTAGGAAGAGGAATCTGAAGCATTTAGAAAGTAACTAAACACTCCAGCCTCTGTTTCCATGTTGCTAAAAAGTCATGTTTTAATGTTTATTGCATATACCATTAGTCAAGTTAAAAGATCATGGTTTTGGTTATGCACTAGCAAAAACTACCCAATGCAATATCCCAAAGGTATCAAGTTACAAGATATCAAATATCTAGGATATCCTTATTGGCAACAAGGTAGACACATGCAATATGAATTAAGTGATTAAAGGTAAATAGGTAACAAGGATGGTCCCATGCTATACTTGCCTTAAAACACCGATCCTTCGGTAAGCTTTAATCTTCAACGTCCTTCTTCTTCTTCTGGATCACCACGTATTTCTCACCGACTGGACGTAATCGTATAACACCACACAAACATCTATACACATACATGCATAGCATCCAATTGCATCTATATCAGAACAATACACCAATCATAGAAAAATAAGTAAAAGAGTTTCAAATACGATTCTACGCATCGCTACGAACACGCAGTCGCGAGAGGCACGCTAATCGAAGCTACGGTTGAAAATATACATTTATCGGAAGATTTACTTTAAAAACAAAACCACAGACTTCATTTATTTTAATAATTATATAAAACTTGTATAAGATATTTTAGAGAAAATACTTAAGTTGAATTAAGTCAAGCTTATATTTGGTTTTAAAAATCGAAGTGGAATTTATTACATTTTATTTATGAATCTAGTGACATAATTATTATTCAAATTAGGATTTAATCCATGAAATTCCATTAATACTAAAGCGTAGGTCACGTCGTTATGAATCTAACGCAACTTGAACGGACGATTTTGGAGTTAAAATGAATAAGTTATGATTTAAACAAGTTTTCCTTTAGTTAAATAATAGATTAAATCTACACATAAATTTTAAGTATTGAAAACATGCCTAATAGTAGTATAAACACGTACAAAACGTAAATACAGTCCTAACACAATTCGAACGGGTCAAATCAGACTTAAAATGCAAAAGTTACGCATGAAATAAGGTTCAGTGGCATTTCTGTAAATAACTCAAACTCATTTTTGAATTAAAACAATTAAAATCTGAATTTTCAAGGATTTTGGACTGCGCGCACTATTTATGGAAACTGTAGGGACCTAAACGAATAAAAACAGGACTAATTTGTATTTATTTTGAATTAAACCAGAGTTCGGGGTGATTTACCAAAAACAAAGGGGGTTTTCTACAAAATACGCATGGCTTGACTGCGGGTTGACCCCGGGTGCTGACCAGGCCGACACGTGGCACGCGCGGACTGGTGTGGTGCACCACGTGTGCGCGGTGGACCGGTGACGTGGGTGCTGACGCGGCACCATGGGCCGAGTCCACGGCTTGTGGTGGACCGGTTATGATCCAACCGGTGGGATCTAATCCTGACCGTTTAGAGGGATCCGACGGCGCAAGCGTGACGGGTCGACCTTCGGCGGCAGCATAGCGGCTCCGGCGATCCTGCCATTGCCGACGACTAGCCAAGCACGACGGCAGACGTCGGGAGGGTGATTCCAGTCATCCCAAGACACACTGAGCACACCTAATCGATCTATAAGCGCTCGCGAACACGCTGGACTGCAAACCGAGGCAGGGAAACGAGCCAAAGCGCCGTCCTGCGGCGACGCCATGGCCGGCGGCATCTGATGTTCTACGCTACGGCGTTCTAGTGCGCTTTTTGATGAACAGAAGGCATGGGAAGACGGAGGAGCTCACCACGAAGTCGAGGGAATGGAGCGTGGCGTCCAGGACGGGCTCCAGAGGCGGGTCGTCGATGGCGGTGGCGGCTGGAGAGAGAACAACGGCGCGCGGGTGAGGGGAAATCCGATCAAATCGTGACCAAAACCGAGAAATGACGGTGCCTACGGGCGCGGGGGAATACGGCGGAGCTCACGGGTGCGTCAGCGACGAGGTTCGAGGCACGGAAGCGATGGATTGCGGCGGCGACTGGTGAGCGTGAGCACGGACAGAGGAAAGGGAGAAGAAGGGGGGCTCGGCTCGGTGCTTTATAGGAGGGACGGGGCGCTGTAGATGGAAGGAAAGCGGGACGGGGGCGGAATTGGCCGCTTGCCATACGGGCACGGCGCCGGCGACTTGCCTTGCATGGTTGTGCCATCGGCGGGGCGATGGAAGGAAAGGAGCGTGGAAGAAAGGAAGGGAGACGATGGGCGTGCGGGTGGCTGACAGGCGGGACCCGCGTTGCAGCGAGAGGGAGAGAGGAGCGGCGCATGCGGGTGTGGGCGTAGGCGCGCGGGGCAAGCCGAGCAGAGTGGGCCGCCTAGCTGGGCTGCGGGCGCGTGCGGTGTAGGCCGGGCGCGGGAGAAAAGGAGAAAGAAGGGGAGGCGCAGCTGGGCCGCCGGGCAGGCCAAGCCTGGAAGAGAAAAAAAAGAAAGGCCCGGGCTGATTCCTGAGGCTGGGCTGAAAATAAAGAAAGAGAGTTTTTTAAATTCAAAACCTTTTCTATTTCTAATTTTCAATTCTAAGTCAAATTCAAATCAAATTCAAGTATAGTTTCAAATATACTTCCCTATTTAAATAAAAATGGACAATTTTGTTAGACTTTCCAAGATAAACTTTACAAGTTTGAGAATACTTTTATTTTCTAATTTTCTTTTCTTTCTTTTCTTTTATTTCAAAACCATTTTCAAACCCTTTTCAAAAACATTCCAAATTACTTTAGAGTTTTGGATCAACACCACTCATCACGATAAACTTTATGCACCAACATGTATGCACAACAGTTGCTAAACCTTATGATGAATTTTAAATTAATAAAAAAATTTATTTTTCTATATTTCATGTGCACAAAAATTCATAAATAAATCATTTTAGCTCTATCTCAGAAGAGTAAAATTTTAGGGTATTACAGTTTGGATCTTAGAATATGATTGAGAGATATGAGACGATGGACTTATCCATTGGGGTCTTGATTTTGAGTCACCAACCTCAAGCTCGTGTCCTTAACTTCCTCACAGCATGAGGGAGATCTTTGCTATTGGATAGGATGAGGGTAACTATTTGAGAGAGAAACTTCTCCTTCATGCAAGAAAACACAGGCCTTACAGATATGGGGATGAACACAAGAGATTGATTGAGGGGAACCAGAGCTTACACTTGAGATTGGATCAAAGTTCTTGGGCTTATAATCTCCTTCTTCACACATGAGACTGCTCCATTTCTCCATCCATTTTCTTGCCCTTGCTCTCATGCTTGTGTGAGAGAGAGGAGAGTGGTAAGATGGGCAAGCTAGTGTTGGTGGCTTATGGCTCTCCACGAGCTGATAGGGGGCAAGGTGGGTTGGAGAGCGGACAACACAACACTTGCTTGTTGCATATTCACTGGTGTCCTGATGGACAGTCCATCATGACATGGTGAACAATCCGTTGGGTCCTCGTGGACTCTGTCAAGCTGACCAGTCAACATGGTTGACCACTGACTCGGGGACAATCTATTCAGAGATCACGGATAGTCCGTCGAGATACTTAGGGGCCTGTTTGTTTTCTACGGGAGCTACTAAAATTTCTGTCATATCGAATGTTTAGACATATGCATGAAGTATTAAATATAAGCTAATTACGAAACTAATTGCATAACTTGCAATTAATTGGCGAGATGAATCTTTTAAGCCTAATTAGTCCATGATTTGACAACGTGGTGCTACAGTAAACATGTGCTAATGCCAGATTAATTAGGCTTAAAAAAATTGTCTCGCAAATTAGCCTCCATCTATGTAATTGGTTTTGTAATTAATCTATATTTAATGCTCCTTATTAGTATCTAGACATTCGATGTGACATGAATTTTAGGAGCGACTAAAGAACCAAACACCCCCTTAAGACCTTGAATTTTGCCAAACTCTTTAGAGGGATCAACTTAGTGGCACTCCACCTTGTATGATGGGTCACAAGTCCTTGGTGGGATCTCTTATCAAATTTCTATGTTCAGTGCCCGTCATAGGCCTTGTCTTGCACCAATTTAGGTAATTCGAAAAGATTGGGTATAAACACTGAGGAAGGTTCTCCAGGCGTGGGTCGATAAAAATGTGTCCACGGAGATAAACTAGAGAGCATAACTGAACAAGACATTTGATAAGGAAGGTTCTCCTGGGGTTGCACCAGGTCCAAGACTCAAGGCAATAAGGCAGGAGCTCAGTGTTGGCTTCACAAGGAGTTTTCTGCATGGTTGTATTTGTGGTGGTTTTTGGGTCATGACAAATATAAGCATTTTTTATTCTCTATCTATGTGCCATGTTTATCATATTTCTAACGCTTATCCCTGTTAAGTTATTGTTCAGAATGATAAAATATGCGAGCTGTTTGGGTGTGCCAAGGGAAACACAAACGTAAATGAAATGGACCTGCGAACGTTACCGACGGGAATGAATTTGAACTAGCTGGCGAATGAAATTGTTTACGTTTGCGTTACTATACGAAGAACCAAACAGCTCGATGATAAATATAAACCGGAAACGCAACCTTACGAGCCTATATTGATTTGCCAATTGCCATGCATGTTATTCTAACATTGGATCCATGATTAAGAGCGTTCGGAATCTACAAAATGGACGTAGTTCAGATAGTGAAACCTAATCAGGTGGATTTAAGTCTTTGATCGTATTTTTTAAAAAAATTGGTCTCTAAGATTTAACAACATTATTTTCAGTGGTGATTTTATTAATCTCAAGATAAACTTGGTCTTTCAAAAGTCTTCATAGATGTAGGATATATGTACACGTACGTTTATATATATACACGAGCGTCTAAAAAAACGTTGGAATCTCACGTGGATGATGACAGATTTTTATATATATAATTGTAAATAAAAATACTAACATACACACAGCTGGAAAAATAGAAAATAATATGGAACATAGATATAGTAATATGCGTACGAAGTGTGCATGGCTATTCCCGGACCATGCACCTCACATCTGTCCAAGTTCGAGCAGCGACGACAAGTCACTACTTGCACCGTAAGGAGACTCCTCCAGATGCTGAACCCGGCACCTCCGCCCCATGGGAATGGGTCGATAATAGAACAGCTCCGCCTTGCCGGAAGCACGGCCTGCCACAGCCACCTTCCCGTCGTTAATCCTCGGAGCCCGTGAGCACGCCCGCAGAGACGCGAAAACGACCACCAGCCATTTCGCGTTCGTTTGCCGTCCGGGGCCGCCGGCGCCGGCCTCCAACTTCGCGGGCACGATCGTGGTTCGCCGCCGCCGCTCACCGTCGTCGGAGACAGCAGCCACGAAATGGCTTTGTGGAGCAGTGGGGAATAACGGCTCCTGCTCTTTATTCCCCTTCACGGCGCAGGAGGAGATAACCTCGTACGGAGCTGCCGGCGCCGCTTCTCGTGGTTTACCCACCACCAGCTTGCGCTGCTGATGATCTGGGCGGGCGGATGCTGGCGGCGGCGCGCGCGCTTCCATCCTGAGGAGCTGCTCGAGGCTTGGTCGTCTCCTCCTCGCCGCCTCCCGGCGGCGCTCGGCGGCCACCCCGGCCGTGCCGTTGTTGCTGCCTGGCTGTTGTTCGTCGCATGTAGGAATCGCAGCATCACGCGCGCACGACATCGCCCGGAAGACGGCCACGAAAGGCGAGCATATGAACCTCTTGACGTCGTGGCTCCTGGTGGCGGTTGTGGTGGTGGTGGTGGCCGGCCTCGTCGTCGTCGCCTGCTTCCCGCCGTGAAGGAGCCGCCGCAAAGGAGACGAGCCACGAGCAGGGGTGACTGCTGGTGGAGACCATTCGTCGACCAAGAGCGACGCGGAGTCGTCGTTCGATGCCATCGGTGGCTCGCGCACGCGCGCCATCGTCCCTTCTCCGGTATAGTCCAAATGATGCACACGAGGAAGAAGAGCTCGCGCGACTCGTTCTTATATATAGCCGAGACGAGTACCAAAGTGCTGATAAGTGAGCTAGGTTGTTGACTTGTGTTGTGGAGCTTCTGGCGATCGAGTACGAGTAGATAGGCTTCAGTGAGATTTCGATGCATGGGTTGCCGTGGTTCGTTCAACTACCGGCGTACTGAGAGTGACGTCGTTTTGGTTGGTTTGGGGAGGTTCGAAATTGCAGTTTTTCTGATGATGAACGATATGCGTGTGGTATTGGCATATTGCCCGGTGGCCAGAGCAGGAAAACAAGAGCAGGGTTGCATGCATGCCACGCAACCAGTACAAGTCTCCAAAATCTCCCTTTCTTTCATTAGGTGTGCCCAATAAATTTGATAGGTCGTACTCACTCCATCCAAATTACAGTTTGAATTTAATTATTCTAAGTCAAACTTTTTAAATTTTGATCAAATTCATCATCTACAACATTAAATTAATTTCATTAAATTTTCTATAAAGTATATTATATTATGTATTTATTTGAATCTATAGACGTGAATGTATTTTTTTAAAAAACTTAAATGTAGTTTAAAAAAGTTTAACTTAGGACAAAACTGATGATTTTGTTGGCATCTAATTGTTCTCAGATTGGTTTATTCAAGAACTTTTCGAAATATCCCAATGTGGTAAAAGAATCCTATAATTTTTTTGATAACTAAAGAACACATATTAGATTTTGTCAGGTTTATGGTTTTTGTCTAATGGGTTTTTTTATTCTCGGAACAAAAAATTACAAATTATGTCCACAGAAATTATAATAAACTAAAACTACAATTTTAGTATAAAATATATGCAATAACCGTTGCCTGAAAGAAAACGAAAATCCAAGCACATGAAAATAGCAAATCCCTAATTCTTAAAGAGAACATTGCTAATAAACTTCTTTACTGACAATCAGCATGAACACGTTGAATCCACGGTACCAAACAAAGAAAGAGGAAATTATATTATAGCACTCACGGTCCTTGAATTGTCTTGATCAGTTCTTGTCCTGGTCTCGCTATTTATAGATTGCATATTCGGGCCTCTTAATTTGTCCTAAGTTTTCATCCTATTCCTAGTACTCTTGCAAATTGTACAATCAACTCTCTGAACTTTGTTCAAATTCTCATCCATATCCCGGTACTTATAAATTGCACACTCGGCTCCCTGACCTTATATTATTGTGCCACCCAAGTTCGCCCCGTCTCCCACCTCTCGCATTGCACCATCCTCACGCCGCACGTGATCCACTCACCTGCGCGGTCGTGCCACACTATTCGCTTGTTGCCCTACTGTACATGTACCCACGCTGTCATGATAGATCATGTACCGCTACTGCCACTTTCCTCCATTCCCCTGCAATACATGGTCTAATGCTCGCCATCTCCTCACAACCACTCCCACTACGGGATACTGTAGATTTGCCGAGTGCCAAAAAAACACTCGGCAAACGCTTTGTCGAGTGTAACACTCGGCATACAACACACGGCATTGATTTGTCGGCAAACAGTAGTTTGTCGAGTGTTTTTTATCGGGCACTCATCAAACAGTTTACCGAGTGTCAATAAACACTCGGCAAAAATAAGCTCTCGGCAAAAAAAAATTGACAGGATGGAACGGTGACGTCGATTTTGCCGAGTGCACGATGGAAAAACACTCGGCAAACTTTCTCAAGTTTACCGAGTGTTAAGACGAAAACACTCGGCAAAGTTTAGACACTTTGCCGAGTGCCATGCCTAAAACACTCGCCAAACAAGCGAGCAACGGTCAGATTTTATGGTCACTTTGCCGAGTGTCCATTGGAATACACTCGGTAAAGCCAAAACACTCGGCAAAGAAGGTTCCTAGAATAACAGAAAATGGTCTCTTCGCCGAGCGTTTTGTCTTGACACTCGGCAACTCCTCTCTTTGCCCAGTGTTACACTCGGCAAAGCGACCAAGACTACCCCTTTTTTACTAATCTGTCACATATAACAGACCCCTCTCAATTCACAAAAAACCATGACAATTCACAACAAAACATCATCACAGATATAATTATATGTCACAGGTAATAAACCATCATCATAATTCACAATAAACCATCATCACATGTCATAATAAATCATCATCACAATTTACAATAAACCATCATCACAAGTCACAATAAGCCACAAATGCAAATACAATCATTGCGGAGGCCCTTGGAACCTCTGCGACAAATCCGGGTCTTGAGACTGATTATTTGATGCCGCCGATTGATTCTGCACAAAAGAGAAGTAGTGTTAGCTTCCTTTTTAACAGTGTTAGACTTCATATTGCAAAGTGAATTTCAGTATCGAAAGGTGTGCATCTACAACATACTGTAATTGTAATCACAACATTCAACACTAATGCAACACTTAAATTCGTGCTAAGCAAGTTGCTGCTTCCTGTGCAGTTCATGTGGCAAGTTGATCGCCCTATAACTGATATCCTTGATATTGGAGTGCGTTCATGTGGCAAGTTGCTGCTTCTTGACAGAATGCTCCAACAGATCAAGATTCAAGGTCTTAGAGTTCTTATTCTTTCGCAGGTGAGATGTCCATGGTATCATGCTTCCTGTGCAGTTTGGAATGGAGGGAGTACTACCTAAGCCTGAAATTTTTGCAACCCCTGATTTTTAATTATTTTCCTACCTTATGGCTACCTGTGCAGTTTCTTTCATTTTTCCAAATTTTCCAAGAAGGTATCTAGCTTATGCATACTTAGCATCTAATTTTATTGTCAAATAACTGAGTGATACTGTTTAGTTATCTAACTTGCCTCAGTTACAAAATTAAGAATAACAGAAAAGATGTAGTTGATTTTTAATTATAATTTCACTGCAAGACTCATCCAGTTAGCAGGCCAAAAAAAGACAAGTAACCCAATAATGGCTCATCGACGTCTCAGTTAGCAGGCCTCTTACGCCTCGCCATCACTTGGGCCATGTGCTGCAGCCTGCAGCTGCTGCGGAGTATTCGTTCCAGGAGCTTGAATCGCATACGTGTGCATACATGTGCTGCAGCAACATAGAGCCAATCACGCTGACCTACTCATCTACAGCAACGACTTTGGCCGCCGCAGATCCGATGCAGTCACTGCTGCTAACTGCAAGATAGATATGGAACGGCTTGGATGAGAGCCTCTTTTTTTCTTTACTTTATTCTATCAGCAGCTCTCTTTCTTGGAGGGAAACGGCAACAGGAGAGAAGAGTTTGGCGCTATTTTCTTGCTGGGAAGAGCAAAGCAACTGGACTGGTCATTTGTCTGATGGCCGGAGAAGGAAAATAGTTTAGCCCTCTTGCATTAAGTTTTAGAAAAGGGGAAGCATAGTCTGCTCCAAAATTGGTTCAGGTGCCTGATGAGCAGAGATGTTCAGTCATGACACTTACAGTTCGTGGACTTGATTTCGTTAAGCAATACAAACTCTTTAGTGAGTTTTTATTTAGTGCAAAAGCAAGTTAACTGAGAGTTGGGAGCACCGGCGAAACAAAGTGAATTCGTCAAGTCGCTGTCCCAGTTCGGGAGGCCACCCCATGATTTATTCTAGATCGAGCATATATGTTATTATAATATATATATATATATATATATATATATAGTGTATTCTATACTACAGTATGCATGAGTATGTAAGTATGTAGTAAAAATCATCAACTTGCAAGGTAACCATCCATCTAATATCTTGGTATAAAAAATAATAATAAATAGATCTAACATAAGGTGTCAAGTGACTCACAGGAGTAGTTGTGGGTGGCTAAGATGAAGGGAATAGCGTCCTTCTGCATGTATTGGAATATTTGGTCCATCCTCAACCGATTTTCTTCCTCCATCCTCTGCCGCTCGGCCACCATCCTCGCCTCCATCTCCTCCCGTTGCTTCATTTATGCTTCCACCCAGGCCTATAACATTTCATCCCAATGTTACAATGCAAAGCTAAAGTACGTAACAATAAACGAACGATGAATAAAACAGAAATAACCTGAAGAGCCTCCATCTGGAACTGTGTAGCAGTTGGCTGTGGGCGTATCGCCGGGGTCGCGCTCGTGCTCCTTGCTCGGATCTGGGAGAGAGTGGGAGTAGAGGGCGTGTCGAGTGTACTGTCGCCAATCCAGTACCGGCCATGCTTCTTGCCTCCTCCCACCCTTATCACGATTTCTCCTTCAAGATCCTGGGTACTCGAATCGAACTGTGACCTATGAACCTGCCTTGCCATCGCTGTATACTCACTAACGCGGTTGTGGATGCTGGGATCGCTGTACGCCTCGGGCAGGTCCTCCGGGTTGAAGTCAATGTTTGCCGTCGCCTTGCCCTTTTTGAACAGAACCCATGCCTTCAACTGGGAGCAAGGCTGGCCATCATGTGACGACGACTGCGGCAAAAATGCAAAATGATTAGAAATTATGTAGAATTGAGCGTTAGAATAAAGAAATGAATTCACATACCCATTTTTTCCTATATTCGTCGAGGCTCAGGCTACCTTGATGGTGTGATGCACGTGGCATCAGCAAACGCCTGTCTCGGCAAGCGTTGTGCGTCTCCACCCACCCGGGCTCCAACCACTTGTCCACCATGTATTCCCAGCACTGGACATGCTGGGCGCACTAGTACGGAGGCACCTACGTGATCAAGTGTATGACATATGAAAAAAATAAAATTAAGTGTAACTAATCTCATAAAAAGTAAGTATTAATATTCTATATTTACTTGTAAGAATTGTTCCCGGGTCAGATTTATTGTTCTTGCCCCTTCTTTTTTAACCTTCATCCGTCTGTGTTGAGCGTAGTAGTCGATGATGGCCTGGACGCGCACCTCATAGTGCATGTCCTTCACGAGCTTCTTGGCGGCTTCTTCAGAGATGGAGGCCGCCTTGGCCTCGTACCCCTCCTGGCATCTATAAAAGTCATGCATATAGACGCGATGTATACAGTCATTACTTTAAGAATGTCCAATGAATGTAATGTATTGAGCAATGTAGTGCGAGGAATACTTACCCACAGCTCGCCCTTCACCTGCTCCGCCTTGTTGGGGAATACCCTGCCATCACGATCAGCGGCGTCGAGGGCGGTGACGTAGTGGTCCCACATGTAGGCCGGCTGTAGCTCTTCGCGGAACTGCACTAAGCCAGGGAAGTTTAGCCTGCAGAAAAGGCCAAGGATGCCATTGACCTTGCGGTTGTGATCACCCCCACTGACCTTAATCCAACCCATGTCCAAGTGATTAAGATAAATTATTAGTTTCCATTGTAATTTTCAATATATCAAACGAAAAATTATTGAGAACATCTAAAGTTACTTACTTTTTCTCAGAGGGTCGAATCATCGGGCGTCTCTCAAGAGGTATCGGTCGTCTCGGGAGGGTCGAGGGACCTCGCAACCAGACCTCGGGACCCACTACATCCTCCTCCACCTGCTCCTGCTCCTCCTGTACCTCCTCGTCATCGGAGGCGTGCGCGGAAGGTACCTCCTCCTCGTCACCAGAGGCATGTGCGGAACGTAGCTCCTCCTCAGACGACGACGAGGGAGCTACAGGCGACGGGGGCCTCACCCCTTTACCCTCTTTACCCTTCCCTTTACCCTTCCCTCCACCCCTGCCTCGACCCCTCTCTTGACCTTTCCCTAAAGCTGACCCTGAAGCTGGCATCTTTCCATAAAGCGCTGCGATCTTCCTCGTACCGCCCACCATCGGTCTTGTCAATCCATTCAGCGGTCAACGAAATCTGACTAGAGCGGCCCGTGTACATCCACTCACGGTCATCCATCCTCTAGCATATCAGCGAGTAATATAAAAAAATTACGTTGCATCTACACGTTCCAATACTATCTAATAGGTGAAGATAGGTCCTAATCCCACCCGAGGATGTATAGATGGGGTTAGTTTTCATCTCTACTCCTATCCAAGACAGAATTTCGGCAGCACCTCCCCGCTGTTCTCCAAATACACGTCCTAGAAAGAAGATTGTGTATCCGGAGAACAACAGGGAGATGCTGCCGAAACTCTATCACGGATCGGAGTAGAGCATGGAAACTAACCGCATCTACACATCCTCGGGCTGTCCAAAAAACGTGGACAATTCGAAACAGATACGGTTATAGATATGCAAAGATCTACATATTTCCAACCATATCTCTCTTGAACGGGAGACGCATAGCTATGTTATGTGATATACGAACATGATATGAAAAGAGGGGTGTAGGATGCCTCACGTTGCTGTCCTGCAAAGTGACGAGTCGAGGACGGTGGGGAATGATCCTTGCAATAGCCTCTCCTGCAACAAACGAACATAATAGTGTCAATTATAAATTTCGGCTATTGGATGGAAACAACTGTCTACACAAACTAACTTCTGCTATATATATTGGTCATACGTACTAATATGCAGGTTGGTTGATCAGCAGCTCTACAGTAAACTAAAACTGAGAGCTCCTGCACAATCTACAGACCAAGATATTATCCCATGAATTATCTTTTTTGAGTTTTTTCCTTAGTGTTCTATGGAATAAACATCCCCAGAATCTGAGGGGTGTAAAGCAGTTTACAGTTCAGCATTATAGTCACTACATGTTCTTCACCCAACAAAAGTTCATATTTATCTCTCCCAGAAAGCAAATAAAGGATCATAGCTCCTCAGCTGAGCAATACAACTGACTCTAGCCACGGCAATGCAGTAGAATTACACTGCTCGGAGCCCAGTGCATTTCATCATCCACAACCAGATCAATTGAAACTAGGCTCCAAATACAAAAGCGTAAGAAAAGGTGATCGATCTCATCTGTGGCCCTCAGGAATCATGCTTTTGATATTCATCAAGGAAGAAAATCTCAGGTCTCAAAGATTGTGCCATCATGGGGCTCACACAACCGGATCGAAAACCTGCTAAATCTCAGGTCCCTAAATCCAACATGCAGGCAGCAGTAGGCTACTGTAAGTTGGATCGATGCATGCAAGTGATGGAACTGCAGGGACCTCACGGCATGCCATGATGCCATGACAATGGCAAAACCAATAGGCACAAGTAAAAAACCAGAAAACCACTTGTGAGCCAAAAAAAAAAACTACAGCTCAAGCAAACCGGCCCTGTTCTTGGAAAGCTAGAATGCCGTATGCATGCAGCAGGAGCACCAGAAATGCCTATATGTTGAACAGTACTTGCCAGTAGTAGCTTACAACAAAGAGCAAATATTCCATGCGCCAAAGGATTATGGCCACACCCAAATACAATGGAAAATCATCATTAAGTGTCAAACTTGGTCAGGCTACTGAACAGGTATTTTTCATTGTTATCAACTGTAATTGATTTTGAAAAACACCGATGAACATACAGAAAGCTAAATGTACAGAACTACAGAGCTACAAATCCTGCTGATCATTTCGAAATAGCTAGGAACATTCAAATCGGAGATCAATGAATGCAGAACCGCATGCTGAAATAAAAATAGATCAGATCCGAATACAAATTCACAAAGCATAAAGGGAAGAGAAGGGGTAGGCATACCTGTTGGGTGGCCGACGAAGACCTCTGCTGGCTTACTTTACTAAGCATCAAAGGAGATCAATGAATGCTACGAAGACCTCGGGCGGGGTGGGGCGCCGAGGGCGGGCGGCGCCGGGGGGTGGCTACGTGCAGTGCGGCGTGTGTGTGAAGGGCTGGGCGCGGCGGGGCACGGTGGGGCGGGGGTTGGCGGTGGTGCGGTGCGGTACGGTGAGGGCCGGGGGTGCTATAACCGCTGGTCATATGAAGGAGTATGCCGAGTGCCAAGATCTGGGACACTCGGTATTTTTTTTAATTTTCATTATGGCCCGATACTGTGCAGTGGGGCCAGTCGACGAATTTGCCGATGTCCCCTATATGACACTTGGCAACTATTCTTTTCGCCGAGTGTCAGATACAAAACACTCGGCAAAATAAATCGATATTTCATGCTCCACCGTCCTCCTTCTTCGTAGCATGTTCTACTAAAATTGTTACAATGTAATTTAAAAATACCTTGTCAAATTCACTCAACAATGCATATTTGATTTTTCTACGAATATTAATCCATTATTTCATGCAGTTATAGCTCAAATTCAATATATATCAATTAAAATTCTATAATTGCAGTTAATAAATTAAAATTATCAAACGGATCTAAAAAATTACCAAAATTTGACGTGAACCGATCTATATTGTCTATTAGCTATACAAAAAGTTTTGAAGTCAAACCCCAATTCGACCGTCACTTTGACTCCAAATCTTACCGGATCCTTCTAAACGCTACGATTCTTCTATGGAGATGCTTCTGTTTGTAAATGTCGTACGTGACAAATTGTGCGAAACCTTCTTAATTTTTTTTCACAGTCTCCACGTATGATATCAGGAGATCTTGACAAATCTTGTCATTTTCAGACTTCGTTTGCTTTTTTTAGAATTTAAAAATCATTCGGGCACACGTTCGTGGTCGTGTTTCCTGAATAAAATATTCAAAAATTCTTTTGATTTCCCGAGTAAGGCCCCAAAATGGACTCAATAACATGAATATGATTTCTCCACTTAATTTATTCCATTATTTGTATCACTTGCAGTTCAAATGTGACTTAAACCAAAAAATTTCTCTAAATGCAATAAATTACTTAAATATAGCAAACAGATGGAGAAATATACAAAATTTTAACATGTAGTACCACATGTTGTATGTGGAGAGTAGAAAAAGTTTAGAGGGCAGGAGAGATTTTTTTTTATTTTACCGAGTGCCACTAAAAAACACTCGACAACATCATTACTTTGTCGAGTGTAAACAAAAAACACTCGGCAAAAATATTACTTTGCCGAGTGTCACGAAAAAACACACGTCATACCTTGTCTTTGTCGAGTGTCTCTAACGGACACTCGACAAAGTTTTAACGGCAAGGTGGCGCACCCAACGGCCGTCAGATGGCCGCCGCACGCCCAGCGCACGTGACTCCATTTTGCCGGGTGTCCTTGTTTGCCGAGAGTTTTTTTATTTTGCCGAGTGTTTTATATTAGGCACTCGGCAAAGTTGACTTTTGCTGAGCGCTATATGTTTGCCGAGTGTTTCATTAAATACACTCGGTAACTTGGATGTTTGCCGAGTGCCCGATGTAATGCACTCGGCAAACCCTCAGGCACTCGGCAATTATACTGTTTCTGCTAGTGTCCTCACCTTCACAAATCAGAACCTTCCTCGCCTCCTGCCGCAATGAGCTCATCTAACATGGATGTGGATGCCTACACCACCGTGGGTCGTGGGCGAGCACCTCGGCATGCACACGCATGCAAGCGCGTCGCTGCAGCCTGGCAAGGCGAGCGCAGCGTACATTGTGGCATGCGCAACAAGTCCTGGTGTGGCAGTGTGGGTGCCGCATTGCGTCGGCGACACAACGCATGCAGGCATCGGGTGTGCGGAGCGAGCATGGTGCATCATGGGTGAAATTTTTGTATTTTGGTCCTTTTTGAAAACATTTTCTACAAATGACCTCCTAGCGAAATATTTTCTAAAAATAGACTAAACGCTCGGCGTGTTAGAACCTGATGCCGTGGACTGTGGCTCGGCGCGCTGTCAGTTAATGCTGAGGTACTACCATGTCACTGCTGACTGCGGTCGTAAATTTACCGTGGGATTGGGTCTCGAAGAGGTCGGCGTAGGCTTAGTTAACGCCTATCCTTATACCTCGGCGTGGCGCGACTCAACACCGAGGTCTGGCGACATAAGGCCGCACCGTGGCCCCCTTCTTCCTCCCTCCTCCATTCTCTCCTTTCTTTGGTGCATTCTTTCGTCTCCCCCTCTTTTCCCACGAACCCTAAACCCTAAATGCAGGTCTAGGGTGGCCAGATCGACGTTTTGGACACTTCCCCAAGGTGCACCTCCTTCCCCTATTTTATTTTATCCGGTTAGATTCTGTTCCATTTGTTGTTTTTCTTTTGGATAGTAGGCTTTGATTGCTTGGTTGATGTCATTTGCAAAAACTATGTCTTAATTCATTGTAGGCCTCAAATGTGTGTTTATTGTGGTATACTAACTTTGTTTCCTTTGCTAAGTTAGTTGTTCATTGGTGGATTAGGGTTAGTTGCTTATTGGTTGCATTAGGGTTATTTGTAATGCAAGTGGTTCACCTTTAGTTTAATTTAGTATTTATTTTTTGTTTAATTTAATCACCATCCTTTGATTGGTGTTTAATTACAACATTTTTGTTAGATGCAAGACATGTATCGGGAGCAGCTGTGGCAAAAATGGGGTCACCCTAGAGAATTATATCCTAACGTGTCTAACAAAGATGCCTCCGTCCCTCCTGACCTCCCTGTTCCTAACTATGACTATGGTTTCGCGGCCCACGTGTTTCAATCGAGACATCTAGATAAGGCTGCGCGTTGCAACACATGCAGTCGTTTTAATGTGGTAATTGCTTCCTTATCTTTTTTTTTCTTCATTTCTGTTAGTAGTTTACTAATATTTTGTTGGAATCTTGTTTTGTAGGACCACTAGAGGTGCTTTTTCTTTTAGTAGATCGACGGTCCAGACAAGTTTGACCCAAGGTACCTCCTTTTCGACGATTGGTGGAGAGGGAGACATCCACGTGAGCACTTCGAGCGGTGGGTTCCACCTCCCCCTAACCCCCCGCTAATGACGGCTAGGAGAAGCACTTAGCCGTAGTTAGACAACTCGAGGAACCTCCGCTATGCGAATGTAGAGATCGAGTTGTGATAAACCCTAAGAATACGTTGGAGTTCGTGTGTCCCAACAAGCACGTAGTAAGTGAAAAGTGTATCTGTTTAAATGTTTATCTCTATGTGTGCGTGTACTAATCTATTCTCTTTTAGCGCTTTGGATTTGCGAAGTGTTGTTTTAAGGAGTGGCTCTACGGTCCTAAGAATCAATGGCCGGAGCCGGCAAAGGCAAAGGAAAAGAAAAAAAGAAAGGGTAATTTTTAAAGCACCTCCTATCATGTGCGAACGTGGTGTTAAAGCCAACTACAGCCTAGTCCCTTCGGAGCTTGGAATAAGCCATTGGTGTGGCCATATGGTTGACTATGATGAGGTTGGTTATTGTTGTGGAAAACATGAAATCATATTTTTTATCTTTTGCAAAGACTTATAATCTAATTTTTCGTTTGAATAGAGCACTAGGAAATGCAAGTGGAAATCTTATGATGGTCAAGCTAAGTTCTTGGATGAATTGAAGGGGAGGCAGTTAATTGCACAGAAGAGGGGATATGGACCGCAGTACATCGACCTCTTCGTTAAACAACGGAAGAAGGACATGCGTGAGTTTGCAGCGTGGTTTTCGTAACCCGATAGGTGTTAGGCTTGAAAAATGGGGGTTGGAGAGATGGAAGGCGTTAGAGGAGGAGAGGGCAAGGAAGGAGGCAAGGGAGGAGACAAGAGTACAGATGCAGGTCTTGAACGACCATGTTGTTGCATTGTGTGCCAATGAGTGTTTGAAAGCCGTGTTATTTTCATTGCTTGCTTTTAAATTTAATATAATCGTGTTGCTAACTGGTTGCATTTTATACATAAAGGGATTGAATGCAGTGAGGACCATGCCGCAGAGGTGGCCCATGCAAGGTTTCAGGAGAAGAAGTTACATGAGCATAGAACGTGAGCTGGTCGCACTGTTCTATCTCCGATTGTCATTGTTGATGGTGGGGACGAGGATGAGGACGACACTGCCAGGTTGAGCAATCTCATCGCTCTAGCGGAGGTGGGCTTGCAGGCGAAGGAGGATGAGGACAGCATTGGTAGACTGAGCAAGCTCATTGCTCTAGCAGATCAGGGCTTGCAGGCGGAGAAGGACGCGTTCTTCTCTTAGGACGCAGAGGTCGCAGATGAAGCGGAGGCTGCTTACGACAGGCGTGAGGTAGATAAGGGCAATGCATGTGAGCCAAGCCACATGAAGGAGGCTGAGGAGAACACATTATTGTCTCAGGCCACAGATGAAGCGGAGGCTGCTTACTATAGTCGACAGGTAGATCAGGACAATGCATGTGAGCCTAGCCACAACAACGAGGTTGTGGTAAAGGAATGGTACTTGGACGATGAGTTGCTTACTCAGTATATTTCTAACTAAGGATTTCTGAATGCGCCGTGTGGTAGTTCCATGCTTTAGATTTGGTGGTTCCATGATTTATTAGTGAACAATGTTGTTATGTACTAGACCTTTCATTGTGTTGTATTGTGTTTCATTTGATCCCATGTACGGAACACTGTATCCATTTACCAAACTTCAGAGGGCTTTTCAGCACATTTGGCTTTTGAGATATTTAAACGAGTATGAATTGTTTGCTTTTCTTAGTTATTAAATGCAAGCGGTGTAGCTTGTGCAGTGTGGTGTCACATCAACTATGCATTGTACCATGCTTTTTAGGTCTACTCATATCGGCATTTTCAGATGAAATGAAAGCACGTATGGTGTAGGCTTTTCAGTTGTACCATGTATTGTATGAACAATAGGCTTTACAGATGAAATGACTAGACATAGTTGTAGCCTCTAGTTTGCATGAAACAAATCAAAATCAATTGGCGAGGGGTCTATGATTACAAGAATTGCTTAAACAATCCCAAAAAATCCCTGTCCCAGTGAAAGACCATGTACCTACTATTTTTGCTAAGCAAAGCCTTACATTCTCAATAGCAATATCAAATTGGATGAAAAAATGGTTGGTAGCTCGACATTGAGTTGGCACACGCTGACCATAAAAAGGACAACGCTTAGCTCTGTCACGCCGAGGGTAGGGCCCGGTCATTTGTTAGGGTTCACAGCTAGGCGTTTAGTCGACGCACGCCCAGCATAAATTGGTCGGCGCTTATTCGTTGCGCGCCGAGGCTAGTCGTTGTCAAGGGTAGGGCCCAGTCTTTGTTAGGGTTCGCAGCTAGGCGTTGAGTCGATGCACGCCGAGCATAAATTGGTCGGCGCTTACTCGTTGCGCGCCGAGGCTAGTCGTTGGTAGGGTTTGGCTCGTGGGATGTAAGCGTCGCATCGGGGAATGCCGGGGTTTGGCGTGCGGTAACGCCATGCTATGGTAGGGCGCATTGGCGCCGTGAGCTCTACAATTCCAGTAAGTATCGGCCTAAGTGCAGACATCCACATTAAAAACGTAACGCCGAGGTCTGCGTCTCGGTGTGGTTACGTGTGACGCCGAGTTCTTTGGTTCGGATGTTGTGATACGGCGCCGAGGTCATGCATGGTGGTGCCGCGGGCACCATTTACTCAGTAAGGACCAGCGATGTGCTCTTAACTCGGCGTTAATATAACTGACACCGAGGTATGTGGCTAAGCGTTGATGTATCTCACGGTGAGCCTGGTAGTGTTAAGAAAATAAAAAGTTTAGGTAGGTTCCTGCTCACTATCAGCATCATTTGAACGCATAAGTTACTACAATTTACAGCATAGTACGTAACTGATGTTCCATTATAGGTCCTTTACAACACATGACACATAGAACATTCCATGCCATCCAACATACTACTAAAGTACTCGGCTTACAACTTACCAATGGAAGTAGTGGGCACAACTACAAAACTTGTAGCCCCCTAGGAGCCACATGATCAGCTGCTACAAGAAGTGTTACATATGCACTCTTCTTGTTTACAATTACCCATTACAGCAGTTAATTAGTGGTGATTACTAAATTTGTGCAAATGACATCAGTCCTCTAAGTCTAATTGGGTGCATCTGTGGAACAGTAATACAAAACTTGTACCCACTTATAGGTACTTCCAAGAAGAAGAAGCCCAATTGTTCAAAATCCAGAAAGCAACTGGTGCCCTCTTCTTCCTGCCGTTGGCTGCTCCCTTGTCCATGTATCCTTTAGTACACACTCACCTGCATATTTATAACAGCCCGTTCAGTCCCAACTAGGCAGTCAACAAAAGATGGATGAATGAATAACTTTTATAACACTATAACGGATTCACATACGTCGTCTTCCCAAGTAGTCCCAGTCCAAAAGTAATCCAGTCCCAGACTTGGTCCATATCTGTGGGTCAGTTAACGCCATACGTGCCACTTGAGTCAAAGGGCCAAGTCCTTGTGGTTCCTTGTACATTACTGCTTTCTTCTTTCCCTCTAGTTCATGCACATAGTTGTGCAACACACACAAAGCAAGAATTATCTGTGATTGCTTTATGCCCTTATAGTGAGGTACACACTTCAACATTTGCCACTTAGCTTTCATGGCCCCAAATGTCTGTTCTATAACAGTGCGTAGCTTGGAATGGTGGTGGTTGAACACCTCTGCATCACCACATTGGTTTCTAGGATGTGGCGGCAGATATCCCAGGCTTAGTGCGTAACCAGAGTCCACCAAATAATATCTTCCTGCACACAAACATACAAACAGACAAGGTCACAAACACTTGTCACAAACAACCAATTTAGTTAAACAAACCTGATGGTGGGTGTGGGAAATTGTGATCCTTCTAGACCATCTTTAGCACCCGCATGTCATGCGCAGAACCCTCTGTCCCACTGCCAACATACTTGAACCTCATGTCGAAGTCACAAGTAGCAACCACATTGTGGCTGGTGTAACCATGCTTATTAGTGTAGGCCTCACGTTCTGCTGCTTTAACAATCACTTCTATGTGAGTTCCATCAAGGGCTCCTATGCAGCGATCAAAAAAAGGTGCGTACTTTGTCAACTTATGGGGCACTATAGCATAAGTGTAGTCCTTAGGCCTAAGCACTACATTTTCAAAGGGCACCATGGCGTTAAGCACTAGGGCAAATATCTTGCTACAGGTGCCCAATCCCCTCCTGAATCTCACTTTCATTTGCCGCTGCGATTGCCCTGTCCCACATGCCCAAAGAAACATGCCTAAAGCTTCCCAAGAATCAAGTTCCCTAGTGGATGCTATACCATAGCCGTTAGATAATATGTAATGCAAGCATCTGAAAATTTTAGGCTGCATACGAAAGTTCTCAAAGCATCTACTATGATTAAGGATGAAAACGGTCGAACTCGGTCGAAAAACTCCTCAACCGTTTTCTACTTTTATATTTGAAATATGAAAGCGAATGTGAAAGCGGACAAGCCAGACATAAAAACGAACACGAACTTACAGAATATCTAGAATTTCAGAAACGAACCAATTTGAGCGGAATTATGTTGAACACGGTCGGTATGCGAAAATTCAATATGAAATACCGACCCACAGTGCATAGCATTAAACAAGTGCACGACCAAATACATAACAAGTTCACAACTAACAAGTGCATGATCTAGTTCAAGTGCATAGCATTAAACAAGTGCACGACCAAATACATAACAAGTCTAGAACAAGCAATTAACAGAACATGAACGTCTACTCGGGGGCTCTAGGACACGCGGCGCTCATCCCGCGGCACTAGGTATGGGCGCCGAGGCGGGGAATGGACAGGCAGTGGTGGCGGCACCTAGGGGTGGTCGGGTGCGCCTCTGCCCCATCACTTTGCCAGGCCCAAACCGAAGCAGCAGGCTGGCACTTGCCTGTTTCATCTCCTCCGACACCCTGCACATCACGTGCGTAGGCAAAGCACACTGGCCCAGCCCAACTCCCTCCGCTTCCGGCTCAGGACCAGCACACAGTGTCACGTGCGCAGCACATGGGTGTGAAAGCACCACGCTTGTCGCACTCATGCGCAGAGCGCCGCGGTAGCCGCTGCTAGCCCAGACCCACCGGTCAGCCAGACCTGTCCCCACTCGCGTGCACTCCACGCACAGAGAGAGGGTGCCGTCTACCGGGCCTAGGAGCCAGCTGCAGAGTTTGCCCTCTCCGTTTCCATCCCATCGCTACTCCGTCAAAACAGCGTCGCCTTCTCTCTGTGCGTCGGACGAGCAACCCACCTGACGTCGATTGCAGAGCGGGCCTGGCAGCTTGGGCTTTGTGCGTCAGAGCGGGCCATGAGAGGAGGTGGGGTTCGGCTAGGCTGTTGGGGAGGCCAAGGCTATCTGGGCCGAGGGCGCAGGTGGGCTACTCGTGCGCAAGCTAGACCAAATTCGGTTAGAACCGAATTTAGAATACGGAAGACTCCGAATAAAATGTAGAAAAGTAGAAATTGGTCGAACAAAGCCTAAACCGAATTCGATCCGATTTCGAATTTAGTATTCCATATTTCAAATTTGAATTAGTATTCTGTGTTTTGTGCAAAAATACGAATTCACTCGGATCAAATGTAGAAAATAATGCGGTTCAGTTCGGGATATTTCCTTTCCGTTTTCATCCTTAACTATGATCATGCAAAAGGTTATCTACCCATTGTCATCAGGTGGCTTCGGAGTGACGGTAGGTAGGGTTTACTTGTGGCGGCACCATCATAGTGGACATGATTGCATATCCTCTGGCCATAGCTACAGTAACCACTTCGTTGAAGCTGCTCTCACTAGAATTTTCACTTTCTTCATCACTTCTCTCCATGGTCCAAACAACCTGCATTGTATAACACACATCACGCACAGCAGTGAGTTATACACTAAGAAAAGTAATACACAAATTAAGAAACATGTTTTTGCAAAAACACACTTCAGAAATTTTAAGAAACATGTTTTAACACATCATGTAGGCATGTAGCTGAACCGAGGACACCAATTAAGAAACTTGTACCCACTTTTCGGTACTTACTAACCTCTTCCCTAGTTGATGAGTGTCGTAGCACGTTGGTGCATGGGCTCCTATTGTGCACACCTCACGAACACCTGCAAAATGAGTAGTTAGCCTACACAGCAAAAGACGGTACTTAACTTTGCACATGAATATTAAGAAACTTGTTTTACGAAAAACACACATATGATAAATTAAGAAACATGCCAGCACACAGGTTATTTGGAGTTCAGGAAAATAAATAGGACACATGGTTCTGGCCATGGGCCACGTTACATCGATGCAAATTATACAAACACACATGAGTTGAAAAAAACTAGCGGATAAGAATGAACTGAAACAATATAAGACAACACTCAAATGTCAACGGTGGTCTCAAGCAAACTCAACATCTAAATGCCTCACGCGCAGCTTGTTAAGGACATCCATGATGGCTACTTGTTGTTCCTGTTCAAGTGCCACGTAAGCCAAGCAAGACGCCCTTTTGTGTTCAACAAATTCTTGAACTCCCTACGTGACACAGAGTTCTTGAACTGCTCCAACGCTTCGAAGAACTTGTCTGAAGTACCGAGCACACCGTCTTCTCGTAGGATTTGCATTGCTTTGTCCACCTCCGCCTATTCACGGGTACGTTCTCGATCACAAGATGTACTCCTCGCAGCAATGCTTTTCGATAAACATGCCATGTACTTGCCCACATTGCAAGACTTCTTCTTCTCTGGGCTGTTAATAACATTGTCCCTGCTGTCCCTTTTAGAACTGGAGTGGTAACTGGAGGGTCCAAAATGAGGCGTTGCGGCACCTATACCACCAGCGGACATGAAACAACCCGTGTTCTGGTTTGGATCGCCATACAGTTCTTCAAGTTCATTCAAGAAGGGGGGTGGTATGCCACATTTCCCACCACTAGCACTTGTTTCCTACAACGAACACATTGCAAACTTTTTGTTAGAAGGATGGCAGCAGGCACTACTAGGGCAAATAGTCGACAACATATGGCAATAGATAGTCAACTTACCGCGCACTGGGTAGTGTCATCGCTATCGGGCTAGGTACCATACTGGGTCTCCTAGTACCCAGGCTCAGTGGTAATGCCTCCTGTTTGTGTGTCACGACCGAGCCCAGTGGCTGATAGCTCCTTCTTCCACTTTAGGTATTTGGAACTGAGGGTCCATAGTTTGTTGTTGACCTATCTCTGATCATATTGGGGGAAGTGGGTGTAAATGTTGTTCCAGCCGTGCCTACTTACACCATCCTTGCTGATGAGGTTGAGCTTTTCCTTTTCTTGAAGGCACATGTCTAGCAAAATCTTGGTTTCAGCGTCGATCCACTTTGCGTGTTGGCGTGACATCTGTGTGCATGTTCAATGGCTAATTTTGTTGTGTGTTCGAAAACATATCACAACGCACATAGCAAAGGCCAGTACTACACCTATGACACGATGGAATATGCATCACAGTAAACTTGCCTTGCTTGTTCGCTTCGCATGTTTGGCACGCAACTTGTGCCTAGCAACTTCCGACGGTGAGCAGGAAATTGTTGATGATGGTGCTAGTATAGCAGCTTTCGGTGGTCCCTAGACTTGTCTGGATAGAAGAACAGAAAAAGGGAAAATGTCAGAGTTCAACCTTTGAGAACATTCTAGATCTAAAAGAGCATACCAGATCAGGCAAGAAGGAATCCGAAGACGCATAGCGATGAGGCGAATTCATGGAGGCTGAAGTCGATGACGATGAGCTATTGGTGGAGAGGGGGAGAGAGTGGTTCATGGCGGGGGTGTGGAGAAGGGAGGGGGAGGGCTTGGCTCATGGTGGGGGTCTAGGGAGGGGAGGAGGGTGGGGTGTCGGGAGGGGATGGTGGAGGGCATGGCTGACGGTGGGCTACCGATGGCAGGGGGGTGTGGCTGATGGCGGCAGTTTGTGCTGGGGGTGCGCCACTGATGGGAAGCAGGCCAGCTGGCCATGCTGGTGATGGCAGCGGTGTGGGGTGGGAGTGCGTGTAGAAGTTGGCGCAGCGGGGTGGCTGGCGGTGAGCCCAAACCCTAGGCGCGGCGCAATGGAGATAGGAATGAGGGAGGGGGCCTCGGAAGCGACTAGACACCTCTTTTAAGTTGGGCCTCAGCGTTGTGTCAGGCCTCGCTGAGGTTTGGGTCTAGTAGACTGGCAATAGTTGCCAGACCTCGGTGTTGAGTTAGGCCATGCCAAGATTTAGGCCTAGGCGTTGAGTCGATGTGCGCCGAGGTTTGGGTGTAGCATAGCGAGCTTTGCGCGCCCAAGCGTTGAGTCGGGCCATGCCAGGGTTTTGGTCTAGCAGAGTGGCAATAGTTGCCAGACCTCGGCACTGAGTCAGGCCATGCCAAGATTTGGGCCTAGGCGTTGAATCGATGCCTGCCGAGGTTTGGGCCTAGCACAACGACCTTTGTGATCCTAGGCGTTGAGTAAGGCCATGCCAATATACATGGGCCTCGGGGTTACCTCAGCCCCTACCAAGGTTTCCTGGCCTAGGCTCGGCGTTGAGTTAGGAGGTGCTTAGGTATGTACCTCGACGTCATTTGACTTAGTGCCGAGGTCGGCTATGTCAGCGCCATGAGCACACCTTATTTAGTAAGGAACTGGTTCCGGGCCTCCACCTCGGCGTTAAGTTGTAGCATGTTGTGATAACTTAGCTTGGCATTCCTGGGTTTCACACCGACCAAGCAGGTGACATGGGGTCTTCGAAACCATAGCTCGACGTTAATATGTTTGACGCCTAGATACTATGTTGGCCGTTAATATACCTCGTGCCGACCTTAGATTCAGTGCAAAATAACATGTTTCCGAAGCAGTTGTCATCCTGACAAGTCTTAGCACATATTTTTTAAACAGTTCAGCATTTGACCATAGCATCTTTGTAACACATTTTAAAACAGTTCAGCATTTGACCATATACAACATTTTAACATAGGTAAGACAAGCTCCACTCGGAAGTTCCATACATAACAGTTCGAACATACAACAGATGGTCCTCACAAATTTCCAACAAACATAAAAGGTCCAACATAGATGTCATGGCCCAAACAAGTAGCCCACTTCTATTGAACCCTTAAACTATTGTCATGTACCTCCATAAGATGGTGTACGCTTGTTGAAAACATGGCAACCATTTAGTATGTTTTGCATGAGAACCGCAAAACATCCAAAGGAACTTTCATGATTTGAAAAGGGGGTACTTTACCTTAATGTGGACGTCAAGTCCTACGCTTGCCTCTACCTAGTGCATACGCCTCTAGAGTGAACCTATCCACTGGTCGACTCATCCTATGCGGATGTCTAGAACCGGAGGATCCTTGAGTTCCCTGAGGTGCATCATCAAGCTGTGACATGCCTAGCTCATCATAGTCGACGACGTTATCGTCATCGTCATCAGCATTAGCTTCTCCTTGGTTGCCTCCTTGGTGCCCTCCTTCATCATCATTTTGGGCAGCGCTGGACGTACCTATACCACCATGTGTAGCCGATGGTCCTGCACCATGTGAACTTGATGGACCAACAAGCTATGGTGGTACTGCAATGTCTTGGCCATGTCGATATCCAGTGCGTGCTTCTATTTTGCATAGGCGATACATGGCACGCTACAGTTGTCAACACGATGCAAGTTAACCAATTATTGAAAATCCTTGTATGATGACAACAAAAGTTTGAGGACCACCTGAAGGGCTTGTCGTAACAGGCTTGCCTCATCAGGATCACCCTCGGGGATCATCAACGATGTAACACCCCAAGTGTTAAGCTTGCATTTTTTTTGCACTTGCATTGCATGAGCATAAGCATCATCCATTCATTTGCACTCATGAGCATGAAATGATACATTTTCTAATTGTGATTACTTTTATAAAATGCTTAAATTACCTTGTGAATGCTTAGTGATCATGCTTGAAAATGCAAGTCGGTGTTGTTTGGTCATTAAACCAACTTAGACACAATTAGGATGAGAAATGAAACCATGTTTATATTCATGACTTGGTCCAAAAATGCTTCTAAGTGTTGGTATACCTAGAAATTGCCTTTATCATGTTGATTGTTTGACCTATCTTGACTAACTACTTAGAGAGCTTAAATGATAGTGGAACCTAAATAAAAGTTGTAGTTTAGCTCATGTAGAACAAACTTTGTTTAAGAGTCAAGAGCTGAATCAGTACCTAGCTTAGTCAAACAAGGCTCACAAAAATCAACTTAATGCTATTTTGCATCTCCAAAAATCATCCAAGTCATAGACTGCGTTTTAGTTTGCATGTAGCCATCTTTGGGGAATTTTAGTTTGCAAACCATTTCGAATTTGGCCAAATTTCTTTAAGCAAAGTTGTAGCACTCTTGTAGCTCTACAAATTGGTGAAATTGGTTGATCAAATCACTGCATGGTTTGGGAGATTTGGAGGGATGAAAATCGGGTTTTAGTCAGTTCATCAGGCCTGAACCAGCCCTTGACTGGGCGATGTCATGGCCAACCGGGCGCATGCCATGGCCGTAGCATGGCTACCGTACGCTAGCGCCGGACCGACGATGCGGTCAGGGTGGCACTGAAGGTAGCATGGCCTCGCGCGCTCTCTCTCACTCTCACTCGCTCTCTCCCATCCCTCTCTCGCCCTCGCACAGCACCAAAGCGGAGACCACCACGCCGTGCCGCCACTGAGCTTTTGCTAGTCGAGCTAGCCACCCACGCTGCACCACCATCTGATTCGCCTCACCCACAGCTCCGCCATTGCGCAGCCACCATTGCCGTGGCCGAGTTTGAGCTCGCCATGGCCAAGCCACCTCACGTCTGCACTGCTCCCTCTCTCCCCTATTCCGTAGTCGCTAGGGTTAGTGGTAGCTGTAGCTATTGGCCTTTGGCCAATGCCGACCTTGCCAGAGGTCGAACGCCACACCGTACTGCCTTGAACCGGCCTCGCCGCCGCCATGCACGTGACCATGGCCACGCTCGCCTCGTCTTCTTCCTGTCTTGCTTCTAGGTGTTAGGGCTTAGCCTTAGGACGGTGAAGCTCAAATGGAAGATGGTTGAACAATGCCGCCGCCAAGCTCACTAGAACGTCGTGCCGCCGCCATCATGCCCATGCCACCGTGCTGCCAGGCACGCGGCCATGTCTCATTGGTGCCTCCAAGAGCCCTAATCCTAACCCTAGATCTCTGTTAGGTCACCCTAAAGCTGTAGCTGAGTTCGCCTGAGCTTGCCGTGGCCGAAGATGGCCGGAGCACCACTACGCGCCTCCGCCGTCCGCCATGAGTGTCGCCGCTAGCCTAACTGTCATAATAGGTTCAACCCTCTAGCTCTTTGAGTATAGAATGACGAGGGGAAGCGGATGGTGATGACTGTGTCGCCGGAGACCTCGCCGTCGGTGAGCTCTTCGCTAGTCAAACGGTGCCTCTGCTCTCTATGTATGACGGGTGGGGCTGGTTGACCATGGACCCAGGCGTCAGCGTCTCTAGGGTGTACTGCGTTGGGTGCACTTAGCAGATTCTAGGGTTTTTGAATGTTTTTCTTTTATTCCTTTACAGAAATTCATGCAAACTTGTAAAATTCATAACTAACTCTAGGAGTGTCCAAATTGAGTGAACCAAATTTTGTTAGCTTTATCTTAATGAGTACTATCTATGAAAAATATAAAACTTGGTATGTGCTATAGTTTTATAGCATGTTTGAATTTATCTTGTTTATTGCCTATTAATATTGTAAAAGGCATAACTTGAGTTTGGGAGATGCTAAAAATGTGATTTCAATTTTGTTAGTCTTGTTTTGACATGCTATAGCTTGAAAAATGTTAAACCTACAGTGAGCATGCTTTGAGTATGACTTTGTAATTTAACTTAATTAAATGCCTGTTTCTTGGGAAATTAATTGTGGTACATTTATGTAATCTATGGGCATGAATTAATTTCTACAGTATTCCTGTATTACGAGGAATGTAAGAAAAATAGAAAATATGTTGTTTTGACACTTTTCACTATGCTAAACCTATTTAAGTTGTTATAAGCCTATGTAACTTATCATTTTTGTAGAGGTTGCTACACTCCTTCAAATGGCATGAAATTTTAACAGTAGACTCCTAGGAGTATGTGTAGGCTGTTGTAATTTTGTCTAGAATTTATTGAGCACTAGAAGTAGCAGTTCCAATTTTCATCTAAATTATTTGATAAATTAATAAAGGCTTATATAAAATTGATTTGGGTCCCACCATTATACTTTTTAACATGTTGGTGATGTATATAACCTGTTGGTATAGTTGGTTGTGCCCAGTTTTGATTGGTGGTATGAAGTTAGCTATTTATTGCTCTATTATTCTCTTGCATCTTGTTTCTTGACTTGTTTGCTTTGTGTGAGCTTGATGCTTGTTATTTAGATACTTAGGCTAATTAAGATAAGTTGTTAGCTATAGGTTTTAGGCCTCTTACTGATGATGAACAACTTTACCTTAGATTACTAGAAAGTGGTGAGTGTTTGTTTCTTGTACTAGAAGAGATATGCACCTACTCAGTAAAATAAAGTTAATTATGTTATCCCATTGCTATCTTGTTGTTAAGAATGTACATATATATATGCATTGCAACATATCATTCATATCATCCCTTGTGCATTCTCTATATTTATCCATGTACTCATACATATAGGATCAGCGGAGGGAGTGACACTGCTGGAGTTCGAGCTCGAAGGAGAGGAGACCCTGCAGGAGATCCCACAACAGGAGGTTCCCAAAGGAGAAGGACTAGATTAGGAGGAGATGCCCGAGTGTCCTAATCACCGACCCTCAGCCTACCTGAAAGGCAAGCTCCAAAGCATTCTAAGTCTTCCATATTTTATAAAATACTGACTTGAGTTCTTTATGCTTGATGTATTAGGTTGTAGGAGTTGTTTGGAAACACTTGATGCATATAATCCCCTTGTCCAGAAATATATACATTGAACCCTGTGTAGGTCCAGGATCGAATATATGCTTAGCCATGCTTAGCTCGGTAGAAGTCGGGTTATTTTCTGTCACCTACGAGATATAGGTGGATACCTAATCACGGTTGGCTATATTTGCTATCGTGGAAAAGAACCATGTGATGATGTAAATGGAGGTCGGGTGGAGTCTAGGTTGTAGGATGACACTTGTGAATCCGTCCGAGCCGCTTAAGGACCGTATCGTTGTAGGCCCTCATGTTATTTTGAATGCTGCCTCTCACTTGGCTGGTCAGATAACTCGTTCTGACCGCGAAGCCGAGTAGCTCAACTCAGGCTAGGAGACATTCTGTCTAAGTGCGCATATTGGAGGTAGTAAAGATGTGCAGGGAGCCAGATATGAGACCAAGGGCAGGGCAGGCTTGAGCATCATGGCTGTTGGTTAGTCCCTAAGGGTGTGGCGCTGATCAAACCTGCGAAGTGGAGTCCTGAGTTGTACCAAAGGTGACCCGATGTGACCCTAATTAGTTTGTGTTAGGAATTTGCCCAGCTGGTTGCAATCGATTTGAATCGTCGTCTCTTCCGGATAGTGAGAAACTTAACTGAGCCCCTTCATCGTAGTAACTTGATGGATTGTGATGATTATGATAAATATGAAAATACTACACCGGATATGGTTACTATGGTTTGCTTTAGCTTAAATCAAGTGATTGCTCTAGTATAGGTGCCAACCAAGGCATGCTTAATTTTAATAAGTATAACTTGTTGCTAGAATAACTAAATAGATCAAGACATATACTACTTCTGCTTTTATGCCAAATGTTGTCAAGCCAGCTCTACCTTCTATAGCCTTGCATAATCCTTGGTGTCTCTTTATTTTTGGTTTATGATGGGTAAGTCTAGCTAAGTATATTCTTGTACTTAGGGTTTATTTCCCACTTGTTGCAGATGGTACCATGTATCATGGTTACTGCAAGAACTGCTTCTCTCCAGCTATGGACGAGGAGTGAGACCGTGGGCACGGTCCTTATATATTTGGTGTTCAGGTTGCTTTTGTTGGACTTGATCATGGAACTGGCATGTATCTGAACCGTGTGTGTGATGGTTTCAAAACTATGTTGCTTCCGCTACTAAATTTGAACTTTGGGTTGTAATAACTTTATTCATACTCTGATGTATGTTGAACTACTTGCAAACTTTATGTTACATGTGGCATGTATGTTGAATCATGTACAATCTTAGTTTGTATGTTGGTTATGTTTTGAGGTCCTTCGCAACACTCGACAAACTACCGGGTTTATATGGGCTCAAGTATGATAGTGCGACCGCTCCAGTGGTTGACATTGTACTTGTGCTCTTACAAATCAGTCGGTTCTGTGACAAATGCCACTCCTTGCTCTGCTACTATCCTCATGATTTCCTTGCCCTAATCAAGCAATTCGTTAGTATGTTGCCCACTGAAACTAAAAAACAAGATTTGGTTCTCACTCACCGCTCGGGTTAAGAGAGGGGCGACCTCAACCTATCGTCCTACTTGGGTAGCTTGGTCATAGGGGTTGTCACCTTCATCCGAGCTCACAATCTCAGCAATATCTTGTTCCATCCAGGCCGGCTTCAAATGTAATCTTGTCCTTTCCCCTATTCAAACAAGGTACTCACGGAATGTCGTATCTCGATGGATGGTGTGGATTCGCATGTTGTTCTGCTTAAACAAATGCCACTGATCGATGAAACGCTGGTGTTCGCTCTGCCAGTTCGTCATCTTCTTTTGGTGTTGTCGATTCAACCTGCAATATTGGCAGCAATTCAAAGAAAATGGTACATTGCAATGACACATGACATAGTGGATGTTACATACTTGTGGAGCTGCCAGCTGGTGGAGAAGTCCTCCAGAGGACAAGGCTACAGCCTACCAAACTGTCATGCGACATGGTATGGAAGATGGTACTCCACTGCGTAGAAACAAATGAGCGGGCACCTCATCGTCCACAACTCCTCGTCTTCCTTGCATAGTGTGCTCAAATTCATCCCCATAATTCTTTCCTGAGTATATGGCCGCCATTCAACCTGCATACAATGTGGTGAGCACTATGTACACACATCTAAATAGGAGTTAACGTGTTCACAAACTTATGTGTTGTGCCAATAGGATGTCGAGCTCGCTCGTGTAGCTGAAGTACACATGGCGGGAGACATGGTAAGTACCACAGGCTCTCTCGTAGATGTGTGCCACAGTAGGGGCGACTGGGTCTCCTGCTGGGAACCAAGCCTGAGGGTGTTCAATCTTATGCGGTCTCCCAACTGGAAGTCTCTCCTACATTCAAATCTAAAAAGTTACATAAATGTGTTAAACAAACAATATTCCAAACCTGGAAACTTGCACATGTTTGATTTACCTAAAAAAGGGTGGTGCACCCTGACATTGTAGCATGCGCGCCAGAAGGCCACCGGCAAGCCTTGCACAGCTGATGGTACAGAAACAAAAGTACCGCTGAGCCCTAGCTCCTATTCCCGACATTGTCCTAGCTAAGAAGGCACGGGATGTACATCCACGATGCCGTGTCACCGGTGCCATCAGGGAATAGAATGGTACCAAACATGTGAAGCACCCAAGCCCTACAGTGGTAGTTCATGGTTGCCTCGTCTGCTCCGAGTGGGCACTGATGAAACTCTTCACAAAGCCACTTTAGTGGCACACCACTGATGCGCCGCTTCTTGCTAGGTTGAAGCTCTGGTAGCGGATGTCCCAAGAACTGAGCCACACGGTCCTCCCATCCAGTGAACTCCGTGTCTCCTATCACTGGGAATCCTTGGATTTTTAGTCCAAGGATCATGGCTGCATCCTCCAAAGTGATTGTCATGTCTCTGCATGGGAGGTGGAAGCTGTGTGTCTCTAGTCTCCACCTATCAATCATCGCTGTGAGCACCGCTAGGTTGAAAGGTGGCACCCCAAGATGACAGACATGAGCAACGGTAGCAAGCTTCGCATGCTTCAGGAGGGGTGTGTAGTGCTCATCATAGACCATGGTCATAGCAGACTGATGTGTCATTGGCCTCAAGGCATTCAGCTCATGCACAACAAATAGAATAAACAGTAAGTATTACATTTGTTGAATTCACAGAAATGGAGGCAATTGAAGTTTACCTCTCCTTGCTCTATCATCCAAGCCCGGTACTTCTCATCATACCTTGGATCAAGTAGGGGGAACTGGTTCATCCTGCATGTTAACAAGTCACAACGCATTAGTGTTGATGAAAAAAATATGAAACAATTGTAAGAGAACAAGTAACAAAAGTAAAATAACAACACTTTAGCAACTAGTAAACAAAGCATTAGTAACCACTAAGTAAAACAAGTACATCAATAGATACCTGTGAGAAAAACTAGTGCAGCAAAAGATAACAAAACATTAATAAGAAAACAAGTAATAACAATCTAATAACTACTAAGCAAACAAATGCATTGGATACATGATCTCTAATTAATTTAGGACATTTCCTTCTATTGTGGCCTGGCTTATGGCACTTTGAGCAACGACTATGTTGAGTGTCCTCTACTAAATGCATGCCGACCTTACTCGTGGTTAATCTTCCTTTGGCGGCTCAGTCCATGTCCATCTTGAACCGCTTCCACCTCCTGGGGCCTCTACTCTTCCAAAGCAAGCCAAGATCAACCATATACTTCGGGCCATCATACAACGGCCATTGGTCTTTGTCTAGAAATGGCTCAAACTGAGGATTCCAAGTGCTCATATGGTTTCTCAATGAGAACTCAGTTGCCAAACGGGGAGGGACCACTGCATCAACATGTCTAATCTGACAAGTGGTAATCATGTGGGAGCAAGGCCTATGGTGTATGGTTGGTTTCCCATAGGAACATTTGTTCTCATTAATTATTACTTTACGCTTTGCAGCACCACGGTCTTCACCATTGATGTTAGTTCCACCACTCTCTAGAATCTCATATGCATTGTTTAAAGGATCGAAACATGCCCCCTTTGTGTTTTAGACTTCTTCTTTGACTAAGAGTGTTGTTGAGATACTAGCAGTGGCCATGGTTTGTTTGCTATCAAAAGATATCTTGCATGTTTTTTCCTCGCAACAAACTAAGCATTCAACTTGTAGAATGTGAATGAGGCAATAGCAGCCATGGGAAGACCCCGACACCCTCTGAGAAGACTATTGAACATCTCTGCCATGTTACTAGTCATGAAGCCCCATCTCCAACCTCTAATGTCGTATGCAAGGGTGAAAGATCTAGTTTAGTTTTGGTGAATTGATGAAACCCTAAGTGATCATGAGATAGGTAGCACTATTCCAAGTGGTGAAGCAAATGGTGAAGATCATGATGATGGTGATGCCATGGTGATGATCAAGTGCTTGGACTTGGAAAAAAAGAAAGAGAAAAACAAAAAAGCTCAAGGCAAAGGTGAAACTTGATAGGAGCTTTTTGGTTTGGTGATCGAGACACTTAGCGAGTGTGATCACATTTAGGATCAATAGCTATACTATTAAGAGGGGTGAAACTCGTATCAAAATGCAGTTATCAAAGTGTCAGTAGATGCTCTAACTCATTGCATATGCAATTAGGATCTAGTGGAGTGCTAACATCCTTGAAAATGTTTGTGAAAATATGATAACACATGTGCACAAGGTGATACACTTGGTGTCGGGTATCAGTATTCGGGATACCTAGAAGAAGGAAGCTGATGGCCGCGAACGCTAACTCACCTAGATGGTCAAGAGCATATTTTGGTTTCACCCGACCCTGAAGGTACGGGATCCGTGTCACCGACCCCGAGGGTGCGGGCTCCGTGTCGCCTGACCCTGAGGGTGCGGGCTCCGTGTCCCCCGACCCCGAGGCGCAGGCTCTGTGTGCCCTAACCCTGAGGGCGTAGGCTCCGTGTCGCCCAGGCCAGAGTGCATGGGCTCCATCACATCTGACCCTGAGGGTACGGGCTCCGTCTCACCTGACCCCTCGGGCGCGGACTTTGCCTCGCCAGACCCCTCAAAGGGGTATTCCTCCTCACCCGACAAGGGTCCATACCGTCTCCAACCAATACGAGTCTAAGAGTACGAACCAAGGGTCAAACTTTTGACACTAGAAGGAGAGTAGGCGCGTCTTGACAAGACCTGCAGCAACAACGGGCCATACCTGAGGACTCATGTCACCAATAATGTCGGGCGTGCCGATGCTATGCTACCTAATCCCTATACGACTTCCAATGGTGGTATCTGCTAACCATGTGGCCTGCCAGAATGGAATGGAGCTCCACGACCGGCAGATGACGCCTATGTATAGCACTAGTGATGAACAGGGTCACGATGTGAGATGTCCCTGTCATCATCTATAGGATCGATGGGACCCGCATAAAGGAGATTAAGGGCGCCGCGACCTTGGAGGCCTTCTTCCTCCTCGCTTTTCTCTCTCTCTCTCTTTCTCTCATGTAACCTGCGCCTTCCCCTTCAACTATAAAAGGGGAAGCAGGATGCCCATGAAGAAGGGGGCTCAACGCTAAAAGGAACTGAGTTCAACTAGACTCAACTCCATTCAATCCTTCCATCAGAGACTTGGGACCTTCTCCCTCTATCGCCCATTTGTAACCCCTACTATAAGTAAGTGTTTATAACATGAGCAGCCCCAAACTAGACATAGGGACATTCCTCCTGAACCAGTATAAACCCTTGTGTTCTCTAAGCACACCATCTGAGCTAGACATGCAAACACAAATTTACTAGTCGATGGTTCGAAACACCGATAGTTGGCGCGCCAGGTAGGGGTCTTTTGCGCATCTCGTCGTCCACAACAGGCCACGTATGGCTAGCCACGACATCAGTTGGGTCCTGGGCACGCACGTATGCTTCAGGACCCTAGATTTCTTTGCTCCCACCCCTGTCCAACTTCTTTGCTCCGTCGGTCTCAACGCAACCGTCGAGGCCTGTGCCCCCGGGAGTGACTAGCTCCTTAACTTCGATTATGGGAGGCTGGAGAGCCAACTTGATACCTTCCTAGAACCCTGACCATCCCGGGAGGACTTGCGTTACCTCACCTTCTCATTCCCTAATGTCACGACATAGCTTGCCAGAGGGGAACTGCTCTCTCTGGAATACCTCACCTAGAGCGCCCCGATAGTGTTCTTGTTTGGTCTACACAATGCCGCAAGTACCATTGGTCACCTCGTGGCACAACGCATGCACCCGTCCCCCATGGACGATGAATTCATCGGTATGATGGACTACATCGTGGAATCTTTCCATGACCTTCTCATGGGAGATTTAGAGATGATCTCTGACTCTGACTACAGTAGGGGAAGCCATCACCCCTTGCGAGAATGCTTCATGGCAAGCACCCCTGACGGACACATCGAAAGCGTCCATGTGGGAGGGGCTACTACTATGAATCACCCCATCGATGAGGTCGAGGGAGATGCGGGGGCCCTGCCTCACCTATGGGTGGAGCAACTGAGGGCACGGCACAAGGAGATCGAGGATGCATGACTCCAGCTGGAGCTAGAGCGTGTGGAGCATGAGCGCAAGATTGAATGCCATAGAGATGGTGGCCATGCACGCGCCATCACCTACGATGTAAACCGGAGGATCATCGAGGATGATGGAGGCCTCCCGCACTTTGCCCGGGCAAGCTAGAACATAGGTACCATGGCAGCCTTGCTCTGAGGGCTCTCAGAGCCTGCAACATCCGAAGACCGTCAGGCCCATCGTGAGATCTGCACACTGCTCGAGCGTGTGGCGGTACAGCAAGCGGAAAGCTCGTTGTCTTGGCGATGCGAGCTCGATGCCAGTTAGTGTGCATCTTCGGGACAACATGGCCAGGACATATCTGTCCACCACGCGCCACACGATGGTAGGGGGCTTGCCATGGTCCTGGTGCATGAGCATCTCAGCCCCAACCGTGACACACTTAACACCCTAGACGCCCATAGGTGTGGACGGGGGGACAAGAGAGAGGAGGCCAGTCGTTGCTACAACCCTTGTCACGGCAGATGCTACGACAATGGTGAGGACCAGAGCTCAAGCCCTAATCTGCTGGGGCCCTAGGCTTTCGGTCGGCACATCCTCAACGCGGCTTTACCACTGCGGTATCGACCATCGACCAACATCCCAAAATACTCGGCCTATAGTTCGAGGATTACCGGCTTGCTTGTCAAGCCAATGGTACGGATAGTGATTACTTCATCATCCGCAACCTCCCCTTGTTCCTAGCCGATTCAACACAAACATGGCTGGAGCACCTTCCGTCCAACCAAATTCAAAGCTGGGCGGACCTGAAGGAGATCTTTGTGGGAAACTTCCAGGGCACCTACTTGCACCCTGGGAACCCATAGGATATGAAGAATTGCTGATAGAAGTCTAGGAAAACTCTTCGCGAGTACATCCGACGCTTCTCCAAGCAATGCAACGAGTTACCCAACGTCGCCGACGCTGATGTCATCGGGGCATTCCTGTCTAGGACCACTTGTGAGTCCCTCATCCACAAGTTGGGGCGCAAGGGCCCTTGGACCACCAAGGAGTTCCTCGACATCACGACCAGCCACGCCTTAGATGAGGAGGTGGTCAAAGCAATTTTTGACCGCCCCAAGGGCAAAGCGAACCAGGACGAGGACGCCGGTGAGGATACCTCCAACCACCTGAATAAGAAGAAGAACAAGCAGCAACATGGAGGCTTGCTTCTGGCCGCTGTTGAGCGAAAAGGTGGCCAGGCACCCACCGAGGGCGCTCCCGACCACTTCGAGAAGCTACTCGAGGGGCCGTGCCTGAACCATGCCTTCCCCATCAAGCACATGTACAAGGATTGCGCACTTATTAAGCGTTTCTTGTCTGGTGGCTCTGAAAAGGGGAACCTGGGGAAGAAGCCTGAGCTAGCAATGGATGACGTCGAGGGGAAGGATGGTGGCTTTTCGTTGCCTGATGGCTGCCTCATGATCTTCGGTGGGGCGGTGGCTTACGACACCAAGCACCATTGAAAGCTCGCACGTCGTGAGGTCTACGTGGCCAAGCCAGCCGTGCCATCTTTCCTTCGGTGGTCGAAGTCCGCGATCACCTTCGACCGATCTGACCACCCAGAGAGCATCCCATAGCCAAGAAGGTACCCGATCATGGTCAACCCAAATGTCAGCACAAAATGCCTCACCAAGGTGCTGATGGATGGAGGCAATGGCCTCAACATTATGTACGCCGAGAGGCTTGATGCCATGGGCATCAGCTGGTCGCACGTCCGACCGACCGGGGCGCCTTTCCACAGCATCGTGCCAGGGAAACAAACCGTACCGCTCGGGCAGATCGACCTGCCCATCACCTTCGGGGATCCATCAAACTATAGGATGGAGACCCTCACCTTTGAGGTGGTTGGGTTCCATGGAACCTACCACACCATCCTAGGACGACCATGCTACGCGAAGTTCATGGCCGTCGCCAACTACACTTACCTCAAGCTCAAGATGTCAGGCCCGCATGGGGTCATCATCGTCGACACCTCCATCCAGTGCGCTTATAAGGGCAAAGTTGAGTGCTGTGAGCACGCCTCGGTGATTATTGCCTCTGAGGAGCTCGCAATCATCAAGGAGGTGATCGTCGAGGAAACACCTAACTCCAAGTGGTTGGCCAGATCTTTTGAGCCTATGAGGGCATCAAGGAGGTCCTCATAGACCCCAATAGCTCTGAGGACAAAGTGGTGCACATCGGCGCCATGCTTTCCTCCAAATAGGAAAGCACGCTCGTCGACTTCCTCTGCGCCAACAAAGATATCTTCGTGTGGAAACCCTTGGACATGCTAAGCATTCTAAAGTAAGTTGCCAAGCATGCCATGAAGATCAAGCCAGGCTTCAAGCCGGTAAAGCAGCGCCTGTGTCACTTCGACGAGGAGAAGCGTAGGGCCACTGGTGAGGAGATTGCAAAGCTTTTGGCGGCCAAATTCATCAAGGAAGTGTATCATCCCGAGTGGTTAGCCAATCCCGTCCTCGTACAAAAAAAGAATGGGAAATAGAGAATGTGTGTTGACTACACGAGTCTCAACAAGGTGTTTACACCAAGATTTGGGAAGAAGAACGCGGGAACTCAAACCTTCTAGGATTATGTCATCAAGGAATCGATTGGATGAGAATCAGTCTCAGCTGATTTAGATGTAATGTCAGAATCGGCTATTTTGTGGATGACGTCAGCAGACGGTGTCAATGGGCTATACTTGAGTGGCGCCAGGGAGATGTATCGAACTCTACGAATAAGGAAATTTGGGGTCCAAGTTATTATTAAGTTAGGAAGTTTTCTTTTATTCCAAGAATTGTAATGAGTCGTATTTGAGTAGGATTCATGTTTAGATTCTAGGTATCAATATTAGACCCTGGTTATTGTAAAAAAACACAAACATTCAATCAATACAATCTTTCCATCTTTCACCATCGCATTAGGAGTAGGAGTACTGTAGATTTCGGTGAGTTCTTCAGCAAACAGGGCTGCATCAACTAATCGACCTCCAGCTTGCTTGTGAGTATCGTCATGACTTGTATTATGCTTGTAAAGCTGCATCAGCTGATTGACCTTTTATGAGCCATAATATAAGTTAGTTATCGATCTGTATCATAGTTTGTAAGGCTGCATGAGCTGATTGATCTCTTACGAATCATAATATAGATCAAAAGTTATCGATCTTGTGTTAAATAACTTATTTAATACAATATCACCACTTATCGAATCTGCTAAGATTAGGAAGATTTTTCTTACTGTTTTTGGTTGATTCACCAGTTATCAATCTTGCTATAATTAATGTTTTATTAATTATAACAAAATCACCCGATTGAGATAGAGAAAGATCGGCATCATATCATCTTAATTGGCCATCCTTTGATCTAGTCATGCTTCAAATCTTATAATTGATGGCTTAATTCCACTAGATCGGCTGTTTTATCTCTATTCCAGTCAAACATAGTATGCATCCAAACACATATTTCAATCTTAAATAAACTCATTAGTTAATGAGATGTAATCTAATGACACTACCATAGCTGCATCGATCCAGTCGAACCTCACTGGTAAGACTTTAGATTAGAAATTATCGATTAGTCGTCTTGTTCATGATCAAGATAAGTACTATGTTTGTTTGCTATGACTGCATCGGCTATTTTAGCCGATTTTCCTATACTCTCACGCATATAGCATGTTTTCATGAATCTGTCAACATATAGATGGTTTTATAGATTCTTTGGCTTTAGTTTATTATTATTATCATAGCTGCATCGATCTGATCGAACCTCACTATTGATGATAATAGATTAGACTCAAAACTGTTTGTAGAATCATTTATATTAGACAGTCGATTTTTTTGCATGTTATACTCTTTTCATCAAACTTGTTGGCTCGACGCTTTTTATCAATCATGTTCTATTTAGCCGATGATGTTTTCTTATATCGCTTCTTATGGATACGCTGGATATCAACTATTTAGTCAATAGCCTCATTGAATCGGCTATCTAGCTGTACATTTGGAACTGTTTGGTGCAACACCGACATGTTCCACCTTAAACTACTGATAAGATTTTCTCTCCTTGTCAATTGCAGGTTAAATTGACTGGCACGTCGTTGGGTTTTCAGAATCGACTGGTTCTGTGCTGAAGCCAAGCAAATCTCTAGTCTCGTTCCACTCAGATCTTCCGGTTTGCTATGTGTTGATCACATCGCCACATTTTTGTGTCAACATACTTTTTGGCACGCCTGGTGGGACTACAATCATCATGGCGGCTCACAACAACAAGGACATTCTTATGGTACCTTATGAAGAATTGCCTACTAAGGATAAAGATGTCATTGGTAAAGCTATAGGGGAGTTTTAGAACAAGTGCTTGTTGTCATACACCAAAACATGTGACAATAAAGTTGTACAAAATTATCCACTGCTAAGAGTTTTGATACATGGATAGTCAGATACAAACGAAGCTGATGATAGACATTTCTTTGTAGAAGTTGTCAACAAATCTGTTCATGATGCAATGCTGAATCATAATACAGCTTTCTTGAATACATTCCATAATACCATGAAGGAGGTGTTTCATGGATTTCCACTTGATCAGGTTGGACTAGCTTATTACAATATTTCACATCCGTCGACTCAGGGAACTAATCAAGCCAGTACTAGCCATCAAGAAGCAGCACTAGCTAAGAGTGATGATGCCCGGGCAATTCAGAATTCGTCTGAGCAAATTCAGGGTGCTATTACTAATCAAATGCAATATAATCTTGGATCATTAGTGCAGTATGTGCAACAGCCGATAGGGCAAGTTCAGAATCAGATGGTTAATTTTGGTGCATCAGGCCAAATACCACCGTCGGCTCAAAAAATAGCACCATCGGTTTAAAGGATTCATAGAGATATAGATCCTAATGTTTTCAGTAGAGATTTCAAGCAGTAAATCAGCAAGGGGCTCGATAGATAGAGATCCCACAAGGATATCATTATGTCTCAGATTATAATACTCTCAATATGATTCCAAATCCAGGATATCAAGGCACTCAGAATTTCAATCTGCAGATGGGTCAACAATTGCCAGAAAATTCAAACTAAAATGCTGATGAATTGTTGCTCAGAGTAACCAAAATGATGAAAAATCAGTTTGGTTTAAAACCAAAAGGGCAGACCTTTTCGTACAAACGTCCATATCCAGAGTGGTATGATTTAGTGGCCCTTCCTACGAATTACAGGCTTCTAGAATTTGCTAAGTTCACTGGTCAAGATAGCACAAGTACAATAGAACATGTCAGTCGATATCTTACTCAGTTGGGTGAACCCTCTATTGTGGAAGCACATCGAGTTCGTTTCTTCTCTTTGTCCCTGTCAGGACCAGCTTTCACTTGGTTTTCATCACTAGCGGCTAATTCTATTGTCAATTAAAAAGAAATTTTATACATATTTCTACACTGGGATAGGGGAAACAAAGATCACAGATCTCGCAACTATAAAGCAGAGAGCTAATGAATTGAGTGCTGAGTTCCTTCAGAGGTTCCGAGAAACAAGAAACTTATGCTTTTCATTGAATTTGACTGATGATCAGCTAGCTACGTTAGCCGTTCAAGGAATGTTGCCAACATGGAGAGAAAAGTTGCTTGGGCAAGAATTTGACAATTTAGGTCAATTGGCTCAACGGGTGGCAGCACTTAATAGTCACTTCCAGAATATACGCAGAGATACCTGATTCTAGAAGAATGCTGCAGTCGTTGAAGCTTATAATCCATATTTAGTCGATGAGGATGAAGAAGAAGAGGAAATTGCTGCAGCTGAATGGAATTGGGGTAAAAATATAGTAATGGTTCCAAATCCTTGGGGAAAAGAAGTTGAAGAGAGTTATTATTTTGATGTTACAAAAGTAGACAAACTTTTTGATTTCTTGCTTGAGAAGGGACATATTAAACTGCCTACCAATCATGTTATATTACCTCCCGATCAGTTGAAGAATAAGAAGTTCTTCAAGTACCATAACACTACTTCTCATACTACTAATGATTGCAGGATTTTTTGGCAGCATATTCAGAGAGCTATTCAACAAGGGAAGCTTAAATTTGATACAGCTCAGAAAATGAAAGTTGATAATAATCCTTTCCCAAAGGATTAGAATATGGTTGATGCTAAGTTGTTCAAAAGGAAAGCTAAAGTTTTAACATCAGCCAGGGCAAGAGAAACTAGAACAGTTGATCTGGAGATGCAAATATCGGCTGATGAATATAGAGAAATAAAAAGGCATTGTGACCAACAAAAGAGCCGATATGAGCATGGAGAAACATCGAGAGTTGGTGCGATGAGATCACGTGTCACATCTCAAATTCTGTCGAATAAATGGCAATGACAGAAGGAGAAAGATTATCAGTGCTGGTTAGAAGAGAAGGAATATCGACGTCAACAAGAAGAAGAGAGATATGAAAGAGAACAAGCTGAGTCACATTGGAATTGCCCTTTCTTCAGACATTGTTGGAACGAAGATTTGAGATTGCCTACTAGAAATAATTGCCCAAAATGTAGCAAATAGTATTGAGAGTTTAGACAATATCAAGTCAACCGCCGGTCTATCCATGGTCGAATTGAAATCAACGTAATAATGTGGATCGGCGCTTAAAAAATAGAAGCATTCATGATCGGCTTAGAAAGCGGGTTGTTGATCAAAACTGGGACGATTATGAAGAAGCAGATGATGAAGAGTATGTTTAGTAGGAAGGACAGTGGTGTCCTTGTCGGTGCGGGACCCACGGGATACCTCGCAAGGAAAGGAGAAGATCTAGTCTAACTAGGATTCTCCCCATGTAATCTTAGTAGTAGTAGTATTCTGTAATCCTACTAGGAACTCTCATTGTAAACCGACTAGGATTCTAACCTCCTAACTATATAAAGGAGGGCAGGGTTCCTAGAGACAGGACTTTACAATGACACAACACTTCACAATCAATCCAACGCAAAGGCTAACGCCGACTGGACGTAGGGCTATTACTCGATCCACGATCGAGGGTCCGAACCAGGATAAATCGACTGTCTCTTGCGTTCACCGTCGATTTCTGCATATGTTGAAGCCCAAACATACTGCCCCAGGGACCCCCGTGGTAGGCTATCGGTGGTGAAACATCGACAGCTGGCGCACCAGGTAGGGGCTTTCGGTGAATTTGCATCCGAGAGCTCGACGGACCTCGACAACATGATCTTCTTGATGGGATCAACCTTCATCTTCAGCTCATGGATCTGCGAGGCGGACGACAATGGCAAACTCCAAAGCCGTCTCCTCGAAGATTCAAATCACCATGAAGAACATTCTATTTCGGCGACTACGATAGGTCAACTCACTAGAAAATTCACACAACTCGCGATGTCCGATTCGATTAAGATTTTGTGACTTTGCGCATCCGACTCAAACTCAGGTTCCGCATCCAAAATGGAGTCTTACCCTAGTTCTTCTGAGAAACTGAGTTCTTTTCCAATGGGGCTTAAGAACGCAGCCTTGGTCTATCAAGACTACAACTCGGGGTGCACTCAAAGTCTTTTCAAGAAGTCGGATCCTTTTCCGTTCGGACTCCACAACATGGCAACATCTTATCAGACACGGCCTGAAGGATCCCTCGATCCAGTGCTTAGAATGCCACTGAAAGGAGCTCAGGAAGGTCTGGTACTGACTGTAACATCTCAAGATTGCATCATCCACTGGCCAGGTTCTGTTCCTGAGGATAGCGGAACCCGACTAGTCAACACGATGACAACAACAATTCTACCCTACCAAGGAGGAGACTCGTTCTGTGACCTCTAAGCCTCTACTAAAGTAATCAACTACTCCGATAGTGTGGAAACTGATGTCGATAGCGGAACAATTCACGCACGAGAAGTATTCATGGTTCACCGTCCTCAATCACCATTGGTCCCCCCAGAAACGCCCGACGTCAGGTCATCGGATGAATCTGAGTCCAACATATCACCCTTTACCTAGGGGCACGATGGTGAGACTAAGGCGCAAAAGCAAGCCAGAGAAAGAAAAAACAAGTTGAAACAAGGACGCCAACACCGTGCTAGGCAGCGTAAGGAAGCTTGGATCAGATATGAGTCAGATCTGGCCGAGTACAATAGAAGAAAATCAGAACGAGAAGTCGAAGAAAAACACGCGGCGAATACACCCTACGATCGAATCCGAGAAGCACTAGAAGAACTCAGAGCGACATCACATCCCAGTGAAAAACAGGAACAGCTCTGAGACTTTCTCTGGTCAACAGTCCTAAGGACGCACGATGGAAGGACCCACTCAAGACTAACTGCCAGGTCAACATCTCATGGGCAAGAAGATCAAAATCAAAGGAAGTCCGCTTTCAAGAGACTTGGACCAAGTGGAAGTCATAACAGAGAAAGTAGAAGGGACCATAGTCAAAACTACCGAGTCGAACAACCAAGAAAGACTAGAAGCAAAGCACCTACTCAGACAGCCTCATAGAACTGCTCTCACCAAAACAACAGTTGGCCAGAAGGAGGTGCCGAATCAGAATACAAAGAGGCCGGAGCGCACGATAGATTCCTCTGTTTTGCAAACAGACTTGCTTCAATACGACTACCTCACAAGTTCAAGCCATCCAACCACTCTAAGTATGATGGCAAGACTGAACCAAGGCAGTGGCTCAGGATATACTCGCAATTGATTGAACTGGCTAGAGGAGACGATGATATCAAGACCCTGTTCTTTCCCATGGCCCTAGAAACCATGCCCCTCCAATGGTTTGACAAATTGAATCTAGGATCAATCAGAAATTGGGAGGACTTGCAAAGAGCTTTCTGTGGAAATTTCGTAGGTATCATTACACACCCAATCACCCACATAGAGTTAAAAGGACTCAAGCAGAAAGGAGGTGAAAGTCTCAGAAATTACTATCGATGATTTGGCAAACTACGAGCTCAAGTAAATGACATCACCGAACGAGAAGTAATTGAATCTTTCTCTCACAGAATCATGGCTAGGTGGCAATTTCAAGACTTCTGCAAAGAAAACCCGAGAAACAATGAAGAATTCAGACGAACAGTAGAAAAGATGATTACTACAAAGGAGAAGACACGAGAAAGGTTCCCAGATAGAAACAACCGAGACAACCCGGATAAGCAAAATCATCAAAACAACAGACATCAGGAGAGAAAACATGGACCAGACAACACCGTTGCGGTGACTGACAAATCAAGGAAGTTTTCCAAACCCAGAAGGTATGATGACATTAAAAACATGCGTTGCATCTTGCACCCAAAGGGAAATCACACCATCGGAAATTGCTACACCTTCAATGAACGATACACAAGGAAAGAAAGTAAGGGGAACACTAAAGAAGACAATCAGAAAAAAGATGAAGACAACCACGAAGACAAGGGATTCCAAAAATCTAGGGGGATGGTAGCAGTGATCTTCGCCGGGGTCCTAGACTCCAGAAGCAAACATCAAGAAAAGCTAGCTCTACGAACCATCATGGCAGCAGAACCGGCTACTCCAAGATATCTCAATTGGTCACAATATCCAATTCAATTCTCAAGAGAAGACCAATGGACTAGCGTAGGAAATGCAGGCCATTACCCACTGGTTCTAGATCCAACTATTGCTGGTATGACTGTCACAAAAGTACTAATCGACAGAGGAGCCGTACTCAACATCATTTTTTCAGAAACTCTAAGGAAGATGGGACTACAACTCGCCGAGATGATTACACCAACGAGCACCCCTTTTTATGGCATAGTACCCGGCAAGGCAGTAATGCCATTTGGACAAATCACTCTACCAGTTACTTTTGGAACTCCCTCAAACTACCGTACAGAGTTCATCAAGTTTGAAGTTGCAGACTTCGATTCATCATATCACGCAATGCTCGGGCGCCCAGCACTAGCAAAATTCATGGCGATACCGCATTATCCGTACCTGTTGCTTAAGATGCCAGGGCCTAACTGTGTCCTTTCTCTTCAGAGTGATTTGAAGCGTGCTTTTGACTGCGATGTTCAGGCAATCCAAATTGCAGCAAAAGCACAAGCCGCCGATGGTAGAAAAGAAATAGCCAACCTATGTCAAATACCATCCTTGATCATTGGAAGATGTACTTTGATGGATCACTAAAGCTAGGCGAAGCTGGTGCAGGCGTTCTCCTCATTTCTCCAGACAGAAAACAACTCAAGTATGTCCTTCAGATATTATGGCAAGCTACAAACAATGAAGCAGAATACAAAGCCCTCATCCACAGGCTACGAGTGGCAATTACCCTCGGAATCAAGCGCTTACTCGTATACGGCGATTCGGCAGTAGTCATCAATCAAGTCAACAAAGATTGGGACTGCACCAAAGAAAACATGGGCACTTACTGTGCTGAAATACGAAAGCTCAAAAAACATTTTCAAGGATTAGAAATTCTACATGTCCTGCACGATTCTAATATTGCGGCAGACATTCTCGCCAAGCTCGGATCGGACAGGGCGAAGGTCCCACCCGGTGTATTCATAGAGGAGTTATCAGCTCCCTCTATCAAACAACCTGGTGAGATAACCCCTGAAATCTCAGCTAAAGGCACCCAGATTTTGGTAATCACCACCTCATGGACCCAAGTTTTTATTGATTATATCAAAGAGAATAAGTTGCCAGCAGATAAAGAGGAAGCTACCCGAGTTGTTCGTAGAAGCAAGAACTACATCCTAGTAGGGGACAAGCTCTACAGAAGAGCCGCGTCGTCAGGAGTACTCCTAAAATGTGTCTCATTTGAAGAGGGCAAAGAGATCCTAGACGAAATACACTCAGGTTGCTGTGGAAATCATGCTGCCTCAAGAACACTGGCCAGCAAGGCATTCCGCACCAGTTTCTACTGGCCAACCGCTTTGAAAGACGCAGAAGAACTTGTCAGAAAATGCAAAGGTTGTCAAATGTTCGCAAGACAAGCTCATGTGCCAGCACACAATCTCATCTGCATCCCACCCGCTTGGCCCTTCTACTGCTGGGGGCTGGATCAAGTAGGGCCTCTCAAGAAAGCAAAAGGCGGTTTCGAGTACATCTTTGTAGCAATTAACAAGTTCACCAAGTGGATTGAATACAAACCACTCGCAAAATACAGCGCAGCCAAAGCAGTCGAGTTCATCCAAGACATTATGCACTGCTTCGGCATGCCCAATCGAATCATCACATATTTGGGTTCTCCCTTCACAGCCACAGAATTCCAAAGTTGGGCACAGGACTGCGGCTTCAGCATAGATTACGCATCAGTCACACATCCAGAGGCCAACGGACAGGTAGGAAGGGCTAATGGACTCATACTAGCCAGATTAAAACCAAGATTGTATAAAGAACTAGTGGACTATGGATCAAAATGGATTGAAGAATTACCCAAGGTCGTATGGGGCTACGAACTCAAATAAGCAGAGCCACCGGATACTCACCTTTCTTCCTAGTTTATGGATCAGAAGCCGTACTACCTGCCGACTTGATCTGGACGTCACTAAGGATAGAACAATATGACGAAGGAGAAGCAGAACACACCCAAAGATTAGAACTCGACAGTACAGAAGAAGTCAGAGTAAACGCTACCCTCCAATCAGCAAGATACCTCCAAGGATTAAGACGCCACTACAACAAGAATACCTAGCCTCGATCACTACAAGTCGAAGACCTAGTACTAAGAAGAATACAAAAAACTGACAGATGCCATAAACTACTCAGTCCATGGGAAGGTCCTTTTATCATCACAAAAGTCATCGGACCAGGCACGTACAAGTTGATAACTAAGATGGAAAAGAAGTCAACAATACATGGCACATCAGCCAGCTAAGAAGATTCTACACATGAAAACAACTCAAGGAAGAATATATATACAAGCCACAAGAGATCAATCTTCATGATCAATAAAGATGGTGTTCCTTGACAACATGTGTAGTATTATGGCTTATCAACGTTCGCGATCAATAAAGATGGTTTTTCAACAACATATGTCTTATTATGGCTTTCCCCGAGTTGTTTTCACTAAGCCTGAGCATAAATCAGAGAAATTTCAAGACAAGACCCTACTTTTCTCCTCGAAAAAGCGCACATCACTCAGAAGATCCCAAGAAGCGCTACACGGTTTCGCTCAGGAAAGCACTCAGACGACGCTTGTACCTACTCGACAGGACCTGAAGGAACAAGACGAGGCTTCCAGAACTCAACCATGAAGTGCTCGGGGGCTTATCGATCCTAGGATGTTTTTTGCAACCAGGGAAAGGACCAGATGCTGACCACATCTCGAGTTAAGCTAAAAAGAAGAAGCTGAAGATACTTGAGATCGCTGGTCCTAAGTCTTTTCAGTACTAACAAGAACACAAAGTCTGTCAAGATAACGATCTACATATACCGAGTTGTTTACACGGCACAAATGAAAGCCAGAAAAGCACTCGACAGATCAAGAAAGTTTGTCAAGACAACGATCTACCTAAACCGGGTTGTTTACAAGACGAAGAAATACAGGCAAAGAAGACATCAACAAAAAATAAAGAATCTTCATTCAATCTTCATTCAAAAAGAAGTATAGTGTTCTATTACAGAAGCTAGAGTACAAAGGTCAATTACATCAAGCATTGTCATCAGGAGAAGAAATATCAATGTTAAGATTATCAACAATCCTCCTAGCTAAATCTTCGACCTTAGGCTCCACCTTCTCAACAGCATCCAGATATTCTTGACTCTCGGCTTCATCAACAACCTTGGACAAAGGAAACTCTAGAGAAAGAACCCAGACCTAGGCAAGAACATTTCTGGTACATAGTTTGGCGCACCTCTTCACGAACTCCTAGAAACGGGTCGGTACTTGGGGAATAAACTGAGCCCAAGATTGACCATCATCCGCTGAAGTCCAGAGAAGACCGGCTACTGACCGAAAGGATTTCCATAAAGCATTCTAGTTCTCAGTAGCTGTCGCCAACTTACCAGTCAAGTCTTCAATAGTCTTTTGGACCTGCACAAGATCCCTGTCAGCTCCACGCCTAATCAACTTGGCAAGCGCGAGTTCTACTTCAGCGCGAGTAATTACCTCCTCAGCCCTGTTGTGACTATTGCGAACAGTTATCTTCATTTCCTCAATACCCTCCGAGAGCTTCTACTTTTCAACTCGGAGAGCTAGAACAAGCACCAAAAAAGAAGTCAGCAGAAAGGGAAATCAGAATACAAAAGGAAACAAGAAGAACCCGCAATACCATTGCACTCATTCTTCATGGCCTCCACCGCAGCATCCCTCCGCTTCTCTGCCTCTACCACCCGGGCACGAAGAGCCTTTTCCTCCTTTTGGTGCGTTTGACGGTCAGACTCCATCTCGGCCCGATAGAGATCAAGCTCTGCTTTCAGGGCACTCACCTCAGAGGACAACTTTTTCTCGGTTTCAGACGAGAAAAAGAAGCCGGTATGATCCCGAGAAAAAAGATTAAACAAAAAGAGAGAGAGAAAGAAGGCATAAGAATGAAGCAAAGATGAACACCCGAAGAAAGAACTTAAGAAAAACTTACCTGGAGCTTTTCCCCAAAAGAAGTCGAAAGGGTCCCCCAGGCGGCAGTCAGCTCTGATAAACAATGAGTGGCATCGAACTGCTGCAACACGTCATCATCCAAGCGCCGAGCACCGATACCAAGAGGAGCAGAGGGAGAAGCCGCCCGATATGAAGAAGGCAAGGCCAGGGCCATACCCTAGGAAGCCTCGGCTACCTCCTCAGAAGAACCCATCGTCGTGGCCACGGTCACTTCCAGAGCTACCGAGTCAGCAGTAGCATGATCATCAGGGAACCCTGTCTCCCTCACAGCCACCTCGCCGACCGTACATGCCAAGTCCCCAGACTCAGCACACAGAGGCGCATCAGAGGATTGACAAGAGGTCGGTGGAGGGTTAAGGGAAGGCGAGGGCCTGCAAGATGATAAGGAAACTCAACGATAAGAATATGAGTCAGGAAAAAGGAAAACAGAAGCAAAGAAACATAACAAGGAATCACTCACTCAGCTATCTTCTTCTTCATGAAACCAAAAGAAGACCTTATAGGAGGAACTATGGCAGCAAAAACATCACTGCCGCTCTACGACAGGAGCGGCGGTGCCGGTACCGGAGCCCCAGAAGAACTCAAGCTCGACGGTCGTTTAATACAAGAGCACAAGTCCAAAGTTAGAACATGAAGAGGTGTTCAACAACAGAAAAACAGGGAAACAACTCACCGACATGGGACAAGGGGCGCATCATCGTCCTCATCTTCCTCACTCTCAAGCAAGGCTGCCATAGCGCCATCTGAAAAAGGAGAAAAGTACTCGGTTCAAGGCACAAACAAACTACAAAAAGGCAAAACATATTAATATGCTCACCTAGGAGCACACTACCTACAACTGGAGTACCTAGATGAGTACTCGACTGACAAGACTTCTTGGCAGCGGACAAGCCAGAAGAAGAACCTTCAGCTCGCCCCCTCTTTTCGACACTACAAGGGCCTCGAGGAACTAGATGAGGAACATACTCCACATATACGTCAAAAACTGCGGAAGAAACACTGTGGTGGTTTGAAACTTACTGGTTAAAGAAGCCCCAGCAAGACTATCCCCAGTCTCCACTATGGCAGGACAGACATCAAGGGGGATCGGATCAACAAAGTTACGCCCCAATTCCTATAAAAAAGTAAAACAACCAGGCAAGAAAGATTAAGCAAGAAGTGTAGACAGCAAAGGAAAAACAAAAAGTACTCGCATAAGAAAAAACAACTCATAGCAGGAGGCGGGTTGTTAGCACAATACTCTATGACAGCATGCGACACGACGCTTACTCCTTTCAGCATCTTCTGAAGGCGCTCGAGTACCTCATCATCAGTCAACTCAAGGGCAGGGACCGTACGAGAAGGATCCTCAGCCCCAGAGTACTCGAATCCAAAATTCTCTCGCTCCTTCAGAGACTGAACACGGTGGCGAAGAAAACTAGAGACGATACCGAAGCCGATCAAGCCCTGCTGTTTCAGGGTACATATCCTCTCAAGAAATGGCTTGATCGCTTGTCTCTCATCTGTCGTCAGGGGGTTCTTTTCCCATCGGTCATTAACCAAGGGACCAAATCCAGAATGAACGGAAAGAGGAGGAATCAAATTGGCGGCATAAAACCAGTCGGCACGCCAATCCCTCATAGAATCAACCAGGTCATAGTCAAAGAATTTGCTCTTAAGACCCTAGCAAAACTGAATCCCACAGCAACCAAGAACATTGGTGTCATCGCGGCGGGGTTGTGGCTTCAGACGAAAGAAGTAACAAAAGAGAGAAAGAGAAGGAGGAATTCCAAGAAAAGTTTCACAAAGATGAACGAAAACAGAAAGATGAAGGACAGCATTGGGAGCAAGATGGTTCAGGCTAATCCCAAAATAGTTGAGAAATCGGTGAAGAAAAGCAGAAGCAGGAAGGCAGAGTCCGGCATGGATAAAGGAGACGAAAAGAATAATCTCACCAGGACCTAGAGTAGGGACCCGATGCTCGCCTGGAGCTCTCCAATCAGCAATATCCTTACTCTGGATCAGACCATCACTAACAAGCTCGCGCAACTGATCCTCAGTTGTAGTAGAAGCCGGCCAGATCTTCTGAGCAGCCCTCATGGCCATGAATTCTTGATTTTCAATCACAGAAAGCGAGGCCTCCTCATCCACAAAGGCTGCCTGGGACTTGCTCGCTGATTTCTTCCTACCCATATACTAGCGAAAGCAATTAAAGCACTAAGGAAAGGTGATGCTCAGGCAGCAGTGCTCAGATGACGGTGACAATGGCAGCGGTGGAGTTTTGAAGACTAGGGTTTCAAGGCAAAAGCAGGGCAGAAAAGAAAAAGAAGAAGAAATGCCCTTAAATAGATTTTATAGCAGTAAAACACGGCGCACCTGGCCCGTTTAAACATGGCATTCGAGTGCAATGGTCCATTTATTGACATGGCTAAAATGACGGACGACACAAATCCACACAATGGTACTGTTCAACGGGTAGATTCTAGACTTATCCATCCAACACCGCGGCGGAGTTATCATATTGCTACAAAAAGAACTCATCAACCATGAAGCAACGAAGGGTTACCTCACAAGGAACATAAGAACCCGGTTCTTATAGAAAGAACTCGGGAATCTCATAAGCAACTAGGACTTCAGCAGAAAAAAGAATGACAACTCAGAAGACAAGATCCTTTCCATTACAAATGGCTTCAAAAAATAGAAGATTACACATCTTACAAGACCCAACGAACTCGGTACTACGACAAGCAAGGTAGCAAAGAGGAACCCGGACACAGCTAGGCTCTAGAACGACTACGTGTTCCAAATTGCTACTCGGTAGAACAAACCGCACTCGGCTACAATGTTTTCTTCAAAGGACGGACACAGTGCATCCAAGGCAAAAATCAGCAGCACGGCGGGACAACATGGATTAGAGAGGGCCGGTAGGCATCTGTCTACCCAAGTCCGATGTGATGCTAGATATGGTGTTGATCTGCACCGGACAGTCTCAGGGCAGACGACGAGGATCAACCCAGAACTGCCAGATAAAGGAACGTATCCCACATCACAAGACTCCCTCCGACTACCGCCTTGTACTTCCAAGTACAATGCTGCTGCGGGATTAGTCTACCTCTAATCCCCATCACAAGACTCCCTCCAGCTATGACAAGATACACAAGAACTGCAAAATACGCCCGGGGGCTGCTCTACTTCACAAACTACCATATTCATGACTACGAAGATTTCAGACCACGCAACAAAATGCTCAATGAATTAAAAATAGCACACAAGGAGGATATTTATAGGCCAAAGAAGCGGTGCACATGGACCGGGAGTACCAATGGAACAAACCCAACAAAGGACATAGTGAAAAGACAGAATTCAATGAAAGAGGACTCAGGCGTGAAGGAGCAGTACTCAAGAACAAGCATATTCGGAAGAATATACCAACACTGTACAACTCGTGAACAAACAGCATTTACTCTCAACCACCACCATACAACTACATCTGACAACAGCAGACTACCAGAGAACATACCAAGATCCTGTATCCGAGTTCTTTTCAAAAAAAACCCAGGTATATGCTCGGGGGCTGCAATAGGAAAGGCTTTCAGTCCTTTGAACAACTCAGATTCAAGACGGGGCTGCAACAGAAGAGGTTTTCAGCAACTTAAACAACTCAGAATCAAGACCCTCCAACTCTTTGTTCCAAATAGCAAGAGGCTCGGGGGCTACACTCAGTGAGTGCACTTTTTTCTTTGAAAAAGCGCACATCACTCAAAAGACTTCTTCAAGATAGCAGTTTTCAAACAACATAAGATTCAAGACCCTCCAATTTTTTGTTCCAAATAGCAAGAGGCTCGGGGGCTACACTCAGTGAGTGCCCTTTTTTCTTCAAAAAAGCGCACGTCACCAAAAAGACTTCTTCAAGACAGACCACATCAAGGCCTCACGACAAAAAGAACCCGGACTAAGCTATATCTAAGCTCTTTTTGATAAAGAACCCGGGTATATGCTTAGGAGCCCTTCGACGATGAATGAGAGCAATTTCAAAAGAAGACCCTCTAGCTCCTTGTGCCAAATAGCAAGAGGCTCGGGGGCTACACCCAAATGGGAGTACTTTTTTCTTCAAAAGGTACACACCACGCGAAGATCTCACGAAGCGCTACACAGTTTCACTCAAGAAAGCACTCAGACGACGCTTGATCCTGCTCGGCAAGACTTGAAGGAACAAGACGAGGCTTCCAGAGCTCAACCATGAAGTGCTCGGGGGCTTGTCGGTGCAGGACCCATGGGATACCTCGCAAGGAAAGGAGAAGATCTAGTCTAACTAGGATTCTCCCCATGTAATCTTAGTAGTAGTAGTATTCTGTAATCCTACTAGGATCTCTCATTGTAAACCGACTAGGATTCTGACCTCCTGACTATATAAAGGAGGGTAGGGTTCCTAGAGACGGGACTTTACAACGACACAACACTTCACAATCAATCCAACGCAAAGGCTAACGCCGACTGGACGTAGGGCTATTACTCGATCCACGATCGAGGGTCTGAACCAGGATAAATCGACTATCTCTTGTGTTCACCGTCGAGTTCCGCATACGCTGAAGCCCGAACATACTGCCCCGGGGACCCCCGTGGCAGGCTATCGGTGGTGAAACATCGACAGTCCCGGAGGTTTAACAAGAAGTCAGAAGAGAATAGTATAATGCCTAAGGAGCAGAGAATTAGAATAGACCTAAAAATCTAGTAAACGCAAGTATGGCATACTAAACAAACAGTCGATAAGGGTCAACCATCAGCTAATATTCAAATGGCTTTTCTTTTACCATCTGAATTGAAAGCTCCAGCAGATCAAGAAGTTTATTTAGATTTTGATGAATCAGAGTATGAAGAGATGGCAGCCTAGTTGACATTGATACAGCAAGCTATATTTGATAAACCAATTAAGCATCGACATTTGAAGGCTTTATATGTGAAAGGTTTTGTTGATGTGAAGCCGATGAGTAAAATGTTAGTTGATGGAGGTGCTTCTGTTAATCTGATGCCTTATACTACTTTTCGCAAGCTTGGTAAAGGACCAGAAGATCTGATTGAGACTGACATGATGCTTAAGAATTTTGGGGGTAATGCGTCCAAGACTAGGGGGGCAATAAATGTTGAATTAACAATTGGAAGCAATACTTTGCTCACTACATTCTTTGTCATTAATGGAAAGGGTTCATACAGTTTTCTCCTTGGTCGTGATTGGATTCATGTCAATTGTTGTGTACCATCGACTATGCATCAATATTTGATTCAGTGGCATGGAGACAATGTTGAGCTAGTTCATGTTGATGATTCTGTGAGTATACCAACAGTTGATCCAATGTATTGGGAACTAGAAGATGTTGAGTGTTTTTCTGGCAAGCAATGGGAAGGAGGCTTCATTAGGATCAATGATGAAGGCCAACAGCCGATCCGAGCAGTCAGCTCTAAAAGTTTGTTTTAATGGATAATCTAATAGATGATACAGATGGTAAACTAGGGCATGGCTTTACGTCAGTCGATGAGTTAGAAGAAATATATATTTGCCTTGGAGATAGGCCTAGGCCGACATATGTAAGTGCTAAATTGGATCCTGAGTATAAACAAGAACTGATAGATTTGTTAAAGGAATTTAAAGATTGTTTTGCTTGGGTATATTATGAAATGTCTGGTTTAGATCGGTCAATTGTTGAACATCGGTTGCTAATCAAACCTGGATATCAGTCATTTAAACAAGCTCCAAGGAGATTTAATCCAAATATTCTTGATGATATCAAGAAGGACACTGAAAGACTACTTGAAGCAAAATTTATTCGACCTTGCCGATATGCAGAGTGGATTTTGAGTGTAGTTCCTGTGTATAAGAAAAATGAGAAGTTGAGAGTCTGTATTGATTTCAGATATTTGAACAAGGCTACACCGATGGATGGTTATCCGGTGCCAATAGCCGATATGTTGGTAGATGCAGCAGCCGGGCACAAGGTAATTAGTTTTATGGATGGTAATGCAAGTTATAATCAATTTTTTATGGCTGAAGAAGACAGCAAAAATAGCCTTTAGGTATCCCGGCGCAATCGGCTTATTTGAATGGGTTGTAATGACTTTTGGATTGAAGAATGCTGGTGCAACTTATCAGAGGGCGATGAATTATATTTTTCATAAGTTGATCCACAAGATTGTTGAAATCTATATTGATGATGTGGTGGTGGGCCAAAGGGTACAAAGAACATCTGGCTGAGCTGCGGGAGATTTTGGAGTGTACAAGAAAACATGGTTTAAAGATGAATCCTAATAAGTGTGTCTTTCGAGTGTTAGCTGGACAATTTTTGGGTTTTATGGTCCACGAGAGAGGAATTGAGATTGATCAGAAAAGTATGAAAGCAATTGAGGAGGCAGTACCTCCAACCAACAAAACAAAATTATAATCTCTGCTCAGTAAGATTAATTTCATCAGAAGGTTTATTTCAAATATGTCAGAAAGGATTCAGCCATTTTCTCCTTTGTTGAAGTTGAAAAATGATCAAGAATTTAAATGGGGCGACGTGCAACAAAAAGCGTTTAAGGAGATAAAAGAGTATATGAAATCTCCACCTGTGCTAGTTCCTCCTCAGCAAGGTAAGCCTTTTAAGTTGTACATGTCGGCCGCTAGCCAAACGATTGGATCGGCCTTGATGCAAGAGTTTGAAGGAAAGGAATGGGTTGTTTTCTATTTAAGTAGAAGACTTTTGGATCCAGAAATAAGATATTCTCCTATTGAAAAGTTATGCTTATGCTTATATTTCTCCTGCACTAAGTTACGACATTATTTATTATCGGCTGAGTGTACAGTAGTGTCTAAAGTTGATGTGATCAAACACATGTTGTTAATGCCAATATTAAATGGGAGAATGGGAAAGTGGATTCTTGCATTATCAGAATTTGATTTGAGGTATGAATCAGCTAAAGCAGTCAAAGGGCAAGTGATGGCCGATTTTATTACTCAACATCATAAACCTAGCATCGGCTATGTGGAACCTATGGCTCAGACATTATTCTTTGATGGATCATCGTGTAAGCAAGGGGGAGGCATTGGTATTGTTATTATTTCGCCTCAGGGGGCAAGTTTTGAGTTTGCCTTTCGAACCAAACCAATGATCACCAATAATCAAGCAGAGTATGAAGCTATTTTTCAGGGACTTCAACTTCTTCAGGAAGTAAAAGCCGAGTCAATTGAAATATTTGGAGATTTATAGTTAGTTATTAATCAGTTGATCGGACTATATGAATGTAAAGATAATATTTTAAAGGGGTATTATGTTGAATGTCAAAAGTTACTTGAGGGGTTTCCCCTTACTTCTCTTCAGCATATTCCAAGAGCATAGAATCAAGAGGTCAATTAGTTAGCTCAGAATGCGTCAGGCTATCGAGTGTTCCAAGAAATCTTAAGTAGTGAGTCCTTGGCTAATGATTAGAGAGTTGAAATAGCCAATTACCTCAAGAATCCATCACAGAAGGTTACCAGAAAATTGAGATATAAATCGACTAAGTATGTTTTGTTAAATAATCAGTTGTATTACAAAATAGTCGATGGGGTTTTGCTTAAATGTTTAAGTTAAGAAGAAGCAAGTGTATTGATGGGAGAAGTACATGAAGGAATATGTAGAGCTCATCAATCGGCTTATAAAATGAAATGGGTTATTCATAGGTCTGGAAATTTCTGGCCAACAATATTAGAAGATTGTTTTAAATATTACAAGAGGTGTCAAGATTGTCAGCGTTTTGGTAATGTTCAGAAATCACCTACGTCAGCTATGAACCCAATAATTAAGCCATGGCCATTCCGAGGCTGGGGAATTGATTTGATTGGCCAGATTTTTTCACCTTCAAGTAGAGGGCACAAGTTTGTATTGGCAGCAACAGATTATTTTACTAAGTGGGCTGAGGTGATTCCTTTAAAAATAGTAACTTCAAAGAATATGGTTGACTTTGTTAGGGAGCATATTGTTTATCATTTTGGGATTCCTCAAACCATTACTACTGATCAAGGGACAATGTTCACATCAGAGGAATTCAGAGATTTTGCTGCCAGTATGGGAATTAAATTGCTAAATTCTTCTCCTTATTATGCTTAAGCTAATGGCCAGGCAGAGGCATCCAATCAAATTTTGATTAAGTTGATTAAGAAGAAAATTGAAGAACAACCAAGGAAGTGGCACTTGACACTAAAGTAAGCATTATGGGCATATAGGATGGCTTGCCATGGATCGATTAAATCATCACCTTATGAGTTAGTATATGGGTATAATGCAGTTCTTCCTTGGGAGATTCAGACTGGATCAAGACGTGTTACATTGCAAAATGATTTGACAGCCGAAGTCTATAAAAACCTTATGATGGATGATTTGGAGGACTTAAGTTGTCATCGGCTACGCGCTCTTGAAAATATTGAGGCCAATAAATTAAGGGTTGCAAGGCATTATAATAAAAAGGTCAAGAACAAACAGTTTTGCGAAGGAGAGTTAGTTTGGAAAGTAAGATTGCTGATTAGGTCTAAAGACAGTAGGTTTGGCAAATGGTCACCTAATTGGGAAGGTCCTTATCGGATTAAATGTTGTGCGCCTGGTAATGCTTATATTTTGGAAATGCTAGAAGGAGAAGAGTAATTTGATAGAGCAATCAATGGAAAATTCCTAAAGAAGTATTATCCTAACGTTTGGATTAATACTTGATAGACGATTTGTTTGGTCATATGCTCTAATAGCCGGTACCATGAGGCTATCGCCTTTAGTTCAAAAATCAGCCCTAAAGGGAAAAGCCGATATGATATGTATCACCTATAGAGCAAAAGCACATACAAAGACAATCAGATTTATATTTCAGTAGATTCAGAAATGTATTCATAAAGAGAAGCAGAAATTTTACTCATCGATAGTTTGTTCCTTGAACAAACTAATCAAAAACTTTATTAATTACATCCTGGGCAGATGTAATGTCCACGATGGCCAAAGCTGCATCGTCGAAGTCCTCGATCAACTCCTCGTACATGTCGGGGTTGTCGGCCATCGGGAAGCCCGGCTCCATGGTGCGGAGCTCGTGCCCGGTTTGGACCTACGCCACAGCCAGCGCCACCGCTACGCCGTGACGGATGCCATGGAGGGCGATCTCTTGGGTGCACGTCAGGACATCATGCAAGCGGTTGATGAGTAACGGGCGGCGGGCGTTGACGGCCACCGTAGCCGCGTTCGCCGCCAGTTGGAGGTTCTCCAACTGCACCGTCAGGGCTAGAAATCATAGAAACAAAGAAACTATCAAGATAAAGGAAAAGAAAATAAGAATAGAGGTTTTTTTGGAATCCATCTTACCCGCCACCATGGCATCGAACTCAGCCAACCGCGCCCGAGCGGAGTTGGTTTCTTCCTCGACGGCGAGGAGGGTGGCTTGAGAGGCCTCGAGGCGGATCTCAAGCTGACCATTCTCCTGAGTTGCCTCAGAGTAACGGTCCTTGGCCACCCTCCATTCTTGGAGGAAGCACCGGGTGTCATCGTCGGTGTAGGAGTCGGAGGAGTCCGATGAAGAATCTGGCACGGGGGGCGACAGCAGACTCAGCATTGGAGGGCTCGCCGACCCTAGGAGGAGGAGGAAGCCTATTGTTCAAGACAAACCTACAGACATGTTAGAAGGTGATCTATTGACAGGAGCAGGAGTCGTTTGGTCCTAGCTCATGCGGCGGAGTCACTGGCTCACCGGCATCTCCTCCTCTGGGAGATCTTCTGCCGCACGCTTGCCGTGGTTATCTTCGTCGGCGATGGGTGCAGGTTTTGATCTTGAGGGGAGGAGAAGAGAAAACTGCTACAGGGTCTATGAAGGTGGAAGGACATAGGAGAATGAAAGTAGTTGCAAATGTAGATGTGTTTGAGGCCGAAGCCTTAGGCTGGTATTTATAGCCACGAAGGTGAGACGGTAGATATCTTGGGACGTTTGAAAGCAACCCCAATTGATGGAAGGGGAAGCGCCACTTCACTAATACCGAGGGAAACACGACGTTGATGACTAAGAAGGAATTCGAAGGGTTTTGTGATGAAATCCATTTTCAGATTCAGTTAAGTAAGAGTAAAGTCAGAGATCGGAAATCAGCTCATTCAAATCGGCTCTTCTAGCCAAACCAAAAAATACAGCTATCATTAGGTTTATGTGCTACAGATACTAGAATGTAAATTACAAGTTGAGAGCATCATGGATTGCTCATAGTGCTTTCAGCCGAATAGCATCAACTTCTACAATTTGTTGTTTATCTTCTTCGGCTGATCTAGAAATGCTCTAAAGACTGCTGCAAATAGCTTTGCCTTCTTTGACCTTGGTCAACTTTTCTTGCTTCTTCTGTTTGATAGCATTGGGAATCTAAATCAAGTTAGACTCATGACGTTCGATGGTGGCTTTCACACTTTCAAGTTCTTTTTCAAGCTCAGCACGCCTAACTCTCAACTGATTTAGTTCTGGTTCAATTTTGGAAGAAGAGTTCTTCAAATTGTCGATCAGTTGCGCTAATTCTTTGGCTTCATGTTTGTTAGAATTCTTTTTGGCCATCAAAGCTTCACGGTTGATCAGATTTCTTTGAACCTTTTTCACCTTGGGAGCCTGGTCTTCGATATTGGATATAGGTATCAAGGCTTTAGCAAGATTTGGGGTCAAATTATCCTTGATAGCCAAGAAGATTCTTCTCATTGGGTCTGCATCCCGGATCAAATCGGCTATATTTCTCTCGAGCATTGGTAGCATAACTTTTAGCCAATTTTTGGTCTCATCTAATAAAGTCTCTTGGGAAGAAATGGCTGATGAGCTAATCTCACTTTTGTCTATGTATTCTTCAAAGTTGAAGTAGTAGCTCAGAGCTAGAGAATTAAGTGCCAACATGTCAACATAAGGAATCTTATTAGAAATGGCAAATAAGTTGATAATGAGATGAATGGTGAGGAGGACACAGTACCTTTTCTAGAAGAAGCTCTGGCTGAGGAGAAGGAATAGCCGATGATGTGCCAACATCTTTTTCAACATTTGGTTGAATTGGCTCTGGACTTTTGATGCTAGTGTCTGCAGGCATCAAGAAGTTTTCTGGTTTATATTTGTTATAGAAGGACAAGAATGAGCATATGAATTTCTTACCATCGACTGTTTGCTAAGTTGGAGGATCAATGGTTTGGTTATCAGCATCAACAGGATCATCTTCAACTATTGGGATGTTAGACCTTTGCTCTTGTGCAGATGTTTTCTCAGGTGGTGTCTGATAAAGGAGAATGATCAGAGAAGAGTGAGGATTACATAAGATTAAAAGGGTTGAGGAGATACCTTGGTAGCATCAGGAGGTGAAGTAGAGAGGTTATTATCTTCTGCTATTTTGGGTCTCTCAGAAGCATCGGTTATTTCAGTTGTAATAGGCTCCTTAGGAGGATTAGCCAATGAGAGGCTGTTAGACGCCAATTCAAATGCTTGGGACAATAATTCAGCACCCAAGGCAGATTGAGATGCAATAGTCGATGGCTGCAAGAAAGTGATTGAATTAGAAGTTGGATATCATCTTAAGAGGGGAGATAAGTTAAGTTACCTGAGCAATTGATGATTTTGTTCTATGAAGTCTCTTCCTAGTGGTGGTTTTATGAGTTGCACCTTGGGTTGCCTTGCGTTTTGAAGACTGATATATGAGTATTGTTGAGGCAGCTAGGGTTTTCATCAACTTTTTTAGAGTGGGTGCTGTTGATCCTAGTCTTGAGGCTAGACATGGTGGATAGTATTCTATGGGATGTCCTTTCCTATCCACACTTGGTGGATCAAATTAGGTATCCTGCAAAAGAATTGGTTAGATGAATTGATAGGAGAACTTGTTAGATAATCCTCCTGAAAGAAAAGTAGTTAATTATCTCACTATCAGAAGCAAATTCTTCATCCAGGGCTAAACAGTTGGGATGAATTGGACTGCAGAAGAGGTGAGAGTGTCATTCTTGCCAATAGGAATCAAACAAATTTGAGCAGAAGGTATCCCTTATCCATTCATGCAGGCAAAGAGAAGGAAGGTTTGATCCCAATTGAAAAACTCTAGAAGCTTCCATCATCTCACTGATACCTTCTCTTGGCTTCAGAGTGTTCCTAAATAATAGCCAAGATGGTAGTTGACCAAGGCCGAATTGATGGGCCATAAAAGAAGGATTATAGAATTCATAAGTTGGGAGGTTATCTGGGAGAAAAGAACCAATAGCCATTTTGCCATGGCCATGGCGAAATTCAGCTGGCAGTACACAAGGTTTGATAATATAGCTAAAAATTGCAGCAGCTGTTTCATCTGAGCAACCTGTTTCAAACCGAAATTTGACTGGCAGAACTAGTTCATTGTCTTCATCCTCATCATAAGGCAGCCAAGTCAGGATGTTTGCATCAAACCCTCTGAAAAATTTCTTGAAAAGGTGGCCTATATCAACAGCAATTGTTATGGTTGATGCAACTTCACCAAATTCATACACTGTTGAGTTCTTCCTTCTTTTCCTTTATAATCTTCAGCAAAGTTGGAAGAAGAGAAGCTCAGATTCCTAAGATTGGGTCTTACAATCTTATGTATGTACAGATTCGGCCACAATTGTATTAACCACCAAGGGTCACTGATGGTATGCACTGGTTCATTTTTCAGTAATTGAACAGATACTTGGTGCATAAGGTAATAAGCAGACCCCAGTAGATATTTTTCAAGGGGGGTTTCATTGCCGGCTGCTCGACATTCTGCCATGTATTTATGATTATAAGTTAGCCCGCAAGATGACCCACAGAAGATGAATTTTTCCAGCCATATGTTCAGGAAAGCTACATGCTCTCTTTCATCAACAATCGATCCATCTCTAATATGGTTTAGAATATAGCTTGCTCATCCTGTGCAATCTGATATTTTGGCTAATTTCTTGGACCTAGCACTTAAGAAATCATAGGGTTGCATTGATCCTGTTATTCTAAGGCCAGTCAACATGTAAATATCGGCCAAAGTGATGGTCATTGGACCGTGACCAAAAACAAAAGCATTCAAAGTGTTGGACCAAAAGTAAGATGCAAAAATCAGAAGTGAGTCATTCCTCTCCATTCCAGACAGTGAGAGTGTCAGGCATTGATTCAAGTCATAAATTTCCCAATCTCTAGCCTTTTTCTCTAATACCCTATGGAACCAATCCCTCCATCCCTTAGGCATTTTGGGCCAGTTTTTATAGGGAGTTTTGGTGTTCCAAGAAGATAAATCTACTACATATTGTTTGAAGGGCATTCGGTTGGTTTCTTGATTGATGAAATCAGATGGATCAGGGTCACCCATGGGTCCAAGATAATAGGCATTAGGAATAACAGCTGATGGAATCAGAATTTCATTCCTCATTTCCTAGAAACCAATTGGGATGAATTTAAGAAAAAGGAAAATATAGAGTAGCGGCTAACACTTGAAAGGCAGAAGTTTGAAGGCATACCTCGAGAACATGATCGCTGGTTGCCATTGTAGCCAAAATGGATCTAAATCTGAGGAAGGTTACTTGAACGATAGCTTGGTAGAGCAGAGGATTTGCTAGGGTTAAGGCTTTCACAGTGGTGGCCTTGGCTGTTGAAGTTTGTTCGAGAAAGAAGGGGAAAGTAAGTAGGCCGAGCGAATTGGAAATGATACTGTTGGGGTATTATATAGAATTTGGCCCAAGAAGTGAGGAGCCATGCGTTTATTTTGGAATGAGCGGTTGCAACACGAGGAATAGATGAATAGGAATTTTGGAATAAAATCATTTTTATCCCAAAATTGGGGGGCATGTGTTTACACCAAAATTTGGGAAGAAGAACATGGGAACTCGAAGCTTCCAGGATTGTGTCATCAAGGAATTGATTGGATGAGAATCGGTATCAGCTGATTTAGATGTAATGTTAGAATCGGCTATTTTATGGATGACGTCAGCAGACGACGTCAATGGGCTATACTTGAGTGGCACTAGGGAGATGTGTCGGACTCTATGAATAAGGAAAATTAGGGTCCCAGTTATTATTAAGTTAGGAAGTTTTCTTTTATTCCAAGAATTGTAACGAGTCATATTTGAGTAGGATTCATGTTTAGATTATGGATATAAATATTAGACCCTGGTTATTGTAAAAAACATGAACATTCAATCAATACAATCTTTCTGGCTTTCGCAATCGCATTAGGAGTAGGAGTACTGTAGATCTCTGTGAGTTCTTCAGCAAACAGGGCTGCATCGATTGATCGACCTCTAGCTTGCTTGTGAGTACCGTCATGACTTGTATTATGCTTATAAAGCTGCATTAGCTGATTGACCTTTTATGAGCCATAATATAAGTTAGTTATCGATCTGTATCGTAGTTTGTAAGGCTACATGAGCTGATTGATCTCCTATGAATCATAATATTGGTCAAAAGTTATCGATCTTGTGTTAAATAACTTGTTGTTTGATACAATATCACCAATTATCGAATCTGCTAAGATTAGGAAGATTTTTCTTGCTGTTTTTGGTTGATTCACCAGTTATCGATCTTGCTATAATTAATGTTTTATTAATTATAACAAAATCACCCAATGAAGATAGAGATAGATAGGTACCATATCATCTTAATTGGCCATCCTTTGATCTGGACATACTTTAAATCTTATAATTGATGGCTTAATTCCACTAGATCGGCCGTTTTATCTCTATTCCAGTCAAACATAGTATGCATCCAAAGACATATTTCAATCTTGAATAAACTCATTAGTTAATGAGATCTAATCTAATGACACTACCATAACTGCATCAATCCGGTCGAACCTTACTGGTAAGACTTTAGATTAGAAATTATCGATTAGTCGTCTTGTTCATGATCAAGATATATACTATGTTTGTTTGCTATGACTGCATCGGCTATTTTAACCGATTTGCCTATACTCTCACGCATATAGCATGTTTTCATGAATCTGTCAACATATAGATGGTTTTATAGATTCTTTGGCTTTAGTTTATTATTATTATCATCATAGCTACATCGATCCAATCGAAACTCACTATTGATGATAATAGATTAGACTAAAAACTATTTGTAGAATCATTTATATTAGATAGTCGATTTGTTCGCATGTTATACTCTTTTCATCAAACATATCGGCTCGACGCTTTTTATCAATCATGTTCTATTTAGCCGGTCATGTTTTCTTATATCGCTTCTTATGGATACGCTGGATATAAACTATTTAGTCGATAGCCTCATTGAATCGACTATCTAGCCGTACATTTGGAACTGTTTGGTGCAACACTGACATGTTCTACCTTAAACTACTGATAAGATTTTCTCTCCTTGTCAATTACAGGTCAAATTGACTAGCATGTCGTTGGGTTTTCATAATTGACTGGTTCTGTGTTGAAGCCAAGCAGATCTCTGGTCTCGTTCCACTCAGATCTTTCGGCTTGCTGTGTGTTGATCACATCGCCACATTTTTGTGTCAACACAAGGCGTGTCCAAAGGATCCGTTTCTGTTGCCACATATAAATCAAGTAGTCGACTCAACCTCAAGGTGTACTTTGGGTACCATCAGATCATGATGAAAAAATCCGACCAGCTTGCGACTTCTTTCATCACCCCATTCAGATCGTTCTATTATGTCACAATGTCGTTCGGTCTAAAAAATACAGGGGCTACATACCAGCATTGTATGCTCAAGTGTTTTAGGGACCTCATCAGGCAAACTATTGAGGCTTACGTAGATGACATCATGGTCAAGTCCAAACAGACTGACCAGCTCATAGCAGACATAGAGCAAACCTTCGTGAAACTCTAGGCAAACGGCATCAAACTCAAATCTGAGAAATGTGTTTTTGGGGTCCCAAGGGGTATGCTACTTGGGTTCATTGTCTCCAAGCGTGGCATTGAAGCCAACCTAGAGAAGATCTCTGCCATCATGAGGATGGGCCCGATTAAGAATCTAAACGGAGTACAGTGAGTTACGGGGTGCCTCGCCGCTCTTAGGCGATTTATCTCATGCCTCGGTGAATGAGGCCTCCCCCGATACCGACTTCTGAAGAAAACTAACCGATTTGCGTGGACGCCTGAGGCTCAGGAGGCGCTCGACAAGGTCAAGGAAATCCTGATGAGGGCCCTGATTCTGGTCCCGCCTACCGATGGGGAACCACTCCTGCTTTACATTGCGGCCACCATGCCCTCAAGGTGCAGTGTCTCGTATACTTCGTTAGAAAAGTCTTGTCCGATTCCAAGACTCGCTACCCCCAAATCCAGAAGCTCTTGTACGCAGTCCTGATCGCTAAGAGGAAGCTATGTCACTACTTCGAGTCGCACCCGGTGACAGTCATGATGTCCTTCCCTCTCAGCGGGGTCATCCAAAACTGGGATGCCACAGGGAGAATCACGAAGTGGGCACTCGAGCTGATGGGTCAGGGCATTTCATATGCCCCTCGGATGGCCGCCAAGTCCTAGGTGCTAGCCAATTTCATTACAGAATGGATCGAGATCCAAATGCCACCAGCAACCATCGATCAAGAGTACTAGATGGTGTACTTCGATGGATCGCTGATGAAGAAAGGCACCGGTGTGGGGTTGGTCTTTGTTTCACCCCTCGAAGTGCGCATGAGGTACATAGTTCGTATTCACTTCCCTGCCTCTAACAATGTGGCCAAATAGGAGGCACTCATCAACGGTCTACGTATCGCCGTCAAGTTGGTAATCCGACGGCTTGACATCCGAGGCGACTCATAGCTAGTCATCGATCAAGTCATGAAGGAGTCAAGTTGTCGCAGCGCCAAATGGCTATGTACTGCAAAGAAGTCCGCTAGCTGGAGGACAAGCTCAATGGCCTCGAACTCAACCACATCCCAAGATGACTCAATGAGGCGGCCGACACGCTAGCAAAAATGGCATCCGACCAAGAGCTAGTCCCGACTGGCATCTTCACCAGCGATCAGTACAAACCCTTGTCTGCTACGAGGAGCTAGAACAGACCGATGGTGGGCTACCTGCCCTAGGCTCAGGGGCTAACCGACCATCGGCTCCTTCCAACCTTGAAGTCATGAAGCTTGATGAAGACCCAGTGGCAGAGCCTGACCCTCTACCTGACTGAAGGACACCTTATCTCGATTACCTCCTCCACGAGGTGCTCCCAACTGACAAAACAGAGGCTCGATAGCTCGCATGTCACGCCAAGTCCTTCGTCATTATTGAGGGGGAACTCTCCAAGAGAAGCCACACCAAGATCCTATAGCATTGCATCCCCATCGAACAAGGGTGGCTACTGCTGAAGGACGTCCATGGTGGGGTCTGCGGACATCATGCCACACCCAAAACCATGGTTGGAAACGCGTTCCGACAGGGCTTCTACTGGCCAACCATGGTGGCTGATGCCGAGCGAGTTGTGCGCACCTACGAAGGGTGTCAATACTATGCTTGTCAAACCCACCCGCCTGCCCAAGCGCTCCAGACGATCCCTATCACGTGGCCATTCGTGGTCTAGGGGCTTGATCTGGTCGGACCCCTCAAAAGAGCGCCCGGGAGCTACACACATTTGCTTGTCGTCGTGGACAAGTTCACAAAATGGATAGAGGCTTGGCCAATTTCCGTGATCAAATCCGAGCAGGCCGTGCAATTCTTCCTCAACATCACCCACCGCTTTGGAGTCCCGAACTCCATCATCATGGATAATGGCACGCAGTTCACCAGGAAAAAATTCCTCCAATTTTGTGATGATTGCCACATCCACGTCGATTAGGCCACCATCGTGCACCCCCGCACAAACGGACAGGTTGAGCACACGAACGGCATGGTCCTACAAGGCCTCAAGCCTAGAATCTTCAACTAACTGAACAAATTCAATGAACGATGGGTTGCAGAGCTTCCTACGGTACTCTAGAGCTTGAGGACAACCCCCAGCTAGGCAACCAGCTACACGCCTTTCTTCATGGTCTACAGTTCTGAAGCAGTCCCCCCGACCAACCTTGACTATGGAGCGCCGATGGTCAGGGCATACAATGAGCAGGGAGCCGAGACGTCCCTTGAGGACACCATGGATCAGCTTGATGAAGCACGCGACGTTGCCCTTCTCTGTTCAGCCAAGTACCATCAAGCTTTACGCCAGTACCACGGTCACCGTGTGCGGGGCCGGGCCTTCAATGTCAGGGACCTGGTGCCCCGCCTCGTCCAGAGCAACAAGAACCGCCACAAGCTCTCTCCACCGTGGGAGGGACCCTACATCATCGTGGAGGTGCTCCAATCGGGCATCTACAAGCTCAAGTCCATCGACGGCAAAGTCTTCACCAATACCTAGAACATCGAGCAGCTATTTCGCTTTTACCCCTAGTCTATGTGCGTACTTATGAAAATTAAGAATGATATTTCTGATATGCAAAAACACTTTCTCTTTAGTGACACCTGACCCCAGCAATGGCAAGAGGTTGGGCCTCACTCGGGGGCTGATAAGAATATATCTACTCAAAAACATTCTTTGCGCCCGACCCCTCCTTACGTTAAGATCTAGAAGCAAGAGTTGCAGAAACAAACAGTGAGTAAAACTGGTCGGACCACAAGAAACCTACACCCCAGCGGCTACAGCGTTTTTGCTCACCAGTGTGATTAGATTTTTTGGTCCGCACCTCGAGCTTTACAACCTTAACATCTAAAGGGGTCGGATTGCATCAAGCTTTTTATACATAAAAAAAGAGAAGGGCCAAAAGTCTGTTCGGCCAAAACAAAAATTAAAAACGTGTCCATTTATTACAAGTTCACCGCCTGGCTCATCCAACTAACTAACCCCTTGGGGGGACGACTTTGTCCTCAATCTTTATAGCTAGATCCTACGCTAGGGGGCCACCATCTCCTCCAGCTTGGCCTTAGAGTAACTAGACACAAAGCCCTAACACATCGTCGCCAGATCAATGTTCTCATAGGGAGAACGAGCTATCGCAAACAACCAATGAATGCCAAAGTGAAGCGCGTTCCTCATGGTCTCGCATGCCCGATCCATAATCTAGACGGCACAGACCACGAGCGAGCTCCTCTCCTGCTCTAGGGCTAGCTCGAGGTCATCGCAGACCAACTGGACGGCGACGCGTAGGGTATCATGCTCATCGCTCTCCTTTAGGAGGGAGGCCTTCAACTCATCGAGCTCCTTCTCCAGGCCATGGCTCTTTGTCACCTCCACCCCAAGCTTGTCACTGAGACCTATCCAAGTCACATACCGACCAAGTCAAAAGGCCTACTATAACACCCCGGGTGTTTTAAATACTAAAACAGGACATGTCATCATATGCATTGCAAGGCCTTTGGTCATATTGAAAACTTTGATATGCATTCACTAAAACAAGTTTACATTTATGTTATGAGTGTTGCCTTGTATGGTTTGAATTGAGTTCAAAGTTTTGTTTGGAATTTAAATTTTCGAAAACCCTGATTTTCAGCATTTAAGTTTGCCCTGGAAAACCCATTTCAAAATCTGAGCATATTTTGGGGTTGAGCCTTAAAGCAAAAATGTAGAGCTTGTTGAGTTGTACAAAGTTTGTTTTTGGAGTTTTCAAAGTTGTTTAGAAAAATTTGAAGTAATTTGAAAAGGCGAAATGTACTTCAAGTGTCCCCTTTTGAATTCAAATTTGCATTTCAAAATGTAGACCGAATTTGGGTATGGGTATAAAAGCAAAGTTGTAGAACTTTGGATTTTGAGCAACTTTTATTTTTGGAGATTTTTGAGTTGTTACATGAATTTGGGAGTAATTTGGGATTTAATACGAAGGGCAATTCTGTAAATACGTTGAACAGTAGCCGTGGGCAGCTGTCACCGCTGGCGTGCTTCTCCGGGCTTCCAGTCGCGCCTGTGGCCGCCCTCGGCTTCGCGCTGGCACAGAATAGGTGCCGTTGTGGCTTCCTCTTGCTTCCTGGCCATCCTTTAAAGGCTGAGACGTCGTCGCCGTCGTTCTTTTCTCCTCCTCTGTTTTCTAGTCACCGCCGCCGCTGCTCCGTTGAGCCCTCGCCGTCGATTTAGTGCCTGTGCCGTCGTAGCTAAGTGTTCAACAGCTTCGCTTACTCCTTGCACACCTATCCAACCAACTATGGTCACTTGATTTCGCCGGGAACCTGTTGTGCGCGCCTTTCTTCCTCGCGGCCGGCAACTCACCGTCGCGAGCGCGTCACCATGGCTAGCGCTCTCTGGTGAGCCATTGCTCTTGCTCAGTGCACCTATAGCTTCACCTTGTTCCTGTGATCGATTGATTGCTCCTTTTGTCCACCACAGTCACCGGAAAATCACCGTCACCGTCGATTGCTCCGCCATGATCGCTGCGACCGTCGACCCGCCTATCCGTTATTCCTCCGGCTCGTCCATCGCCTTCAACATGTTCGGGGTGAGCTTCTGGTTCTTCCCGAGCTGTTTGTTTAACTGCTACCGCACTTGTTTCGCCGGCATAGCGGCGCCGAGCCGCCGTGTCCACCATGGCCAGTGTCAAGCTCGTAACTCGCAGTAATTGCTTAAGCTAGTGCCGTCAATCGATGCGGGGTGTGTGGGGAGTGTTTTGGTACCTTGGCCGTCGTCGTTGGTCTCACCGTCGGCAAGTTTTCGCCGGTCAGCGCCGTCGTTGCTGTGGTCAGCGCCGAAGGTTGAAGATGACATGTGGGGTCGGGTGTCAGTGACTCAGCGGTTTGAAAATGATTTTTCCTTTTTCAGAAATGAATGAATAGTGTCTGTTTTTGTTATTTTTGTGTAGATTTATTTAGAGCTCCAAAAATTATGAAAATTTTTGTGTGACTTCTCCGTGATGTATATTATTTAGGAAAAATATGAAATGTTGTTTTTCAATACTTTTTGAATGTGATAAAAATTGCTCAATTAATTAATAAATGAGTTTTCATGATTTTTTTCTAGGCTTATTTATTTATCCAAAAATTGTGAAAATTGTTTTTCCACTTAGTTATCATGTGATGAACCTTTATAAAAAATTTTAAGTCAATTGGAACAAGTTGATTTATTTCATAATTTTGGATTTAATAATTAATTCATAAAGCAAATAGTAATCTTTAATGATTTAGGTTTTGATTGAATTTTGGATTGTGTGATGACCTTGGGTCATTAGTTGGTAATGATCTTTGGCAATTGATGTTAGTAGTATGGAAAGGTTTAGTTAGTTTGACTTGTAACTGTACCGCGAAGGAAAGTTGTATTCAAGTTATTACTTTTGCATCCATCGTCGAGCATCATATTTTGTATCTCGCATCATGTTAAACATGGCATTGTTACTACGTGTAGTGAATGAAGGTGAGCACGTGGTAGTTAATCAAGTTGTGGAAGAAGTTAATCCGCCTGTTGAGGTCGGATTTGATATTTGTGGAACGACTCCTGAACCAGACTTTTCCGTCAACGAAGGCAAGCCCCGGATGCATTTAAACCTACCTTGTGTTTTACAAAATTATTTCGCTTTTGCTTTTATATGTTGCATTAAGTGATTAGAAGTCTAGTGGAAACCTAATTGATGCATTACCAACCTTATTTTTTCCATATCTACCTTGTTACCAGTTTTAATTCGGATATGCCTAGTTTTGCTTAGCTATGCTTAGAACGATGAAGGTCGGGTGATTACCTGTCATCTGCAAGTTTTAAATGGAACTTTGGTTACTTATGTTATCATGTGATATGAGCATGTGGAGTAATAAATCTAGACCGGGCGGACTCGGTGTATGGGAGCCGCAAGACATGGAGGTCTTGTGAGCGGGTTCTTTCCGCCTGTGTCGATTAAGGCCTGTACCGTTGTTGAATTGCATGAGGTGAGACTTTATAGTACTAACCACATACTCCGGTAAGCCTTAACTTGGCTATTCTATTACGGGAATGGCTACTCGCGCACTGGGAGTGGAGAGATGGCGGGAATAGCGTGTACCCACGTGGCAATGGGCTGGATTGGTGGAGTACTGTATTCTCGGGTGGCGCGGACCCGTTCTTGTTTTAGAGGATTCGAGGGTAGGTTGATATATGTAAGTCGGAGACCTACATATGTCGTGTGGTCTGGAATCCCCAGCTGGGTTTAATCGGTTCGAATCGTCGTTGCTCCTCGATTATGGAGACTCAACTCACTGTTCATCATCGTAGTATTAATAACTAGAATTTGAGGCTAGTTTGAGAAAGTGTTGGATACAAAGTTTCATGATCTCAATGCAGATCGTGTCAGCTTTGTATATGATCTTATGAAGTTTTAAATGTTGATATAAAGAATTTTGTTAAAGAGCTTTTACGCAAAAGAACTTTGATTATTGCTAAAGCCATACCTAGAATCCCATGAGCCTGCATTCCTGCGTTCTATTAATTCTTATTTCGGTTAAGTCTTGTTGAGTACTTTTGTACTCAGGGTTCGTTGACCCTTATTGCAGGTGAGGCTCATGAGCAGATCTATTTTGGATCGTGCTGCATGACTGTTGTTCAGTGCGATGACGATAAGTAAATGTGTGGCCCTTGGGCAGGGCAACTTATTTGTGTGTTCTGTAATATGTTATAATGCCACTCCACTACTATGTTTTGTAATATTAACCGAACTTAGTTGTATGGTTTGAAACAAATGGTTTGTAAACTATGTTATTGTAAGTCTTCCGCTAATCTTTACTCTGATGTATATATTTGAATAAACTATTGTATACTGCAATGACTCTGTAATGGGATCCTGCTCGGAAATCGTGGATGATTTGGGGTTCCCCGGGGACACCCGACAGTCTTCTTAAGTTACCGGGAATATATGCATACATGTCAAAGATCGTTGGATAGTGACAGATGCATGTGGGCCCTATAATTTAGGAGGTTATGCCACACCTACCATGGATTCTAGGGGGAAAGACAACAAGGGAAACTAGAGGCTTACCATCCACGTACGCCCGAAGCTTGCGCACCCCGTCGCACTGCCAGGTCACCACGGCCTCCTAGCGCCGGACCTCTTCCTAGCATTGATAGACCTCCGTGGTGAGCCTAGCGAACATGCCCTCGGCTACAACCTTTAGATCCCTCTCCCCCTCAAGCTCACCATTGAGGAGGTCGATCCATTGCTGCGCGGCAGCATGTTCCTGGTGAGCCAAGTCACACTCCGTGTGGAGCCCCTCTATGGCCCAGAGCAAATCATCCCTCTCCTTCTATAGCCGCTTGGCATCCGTAGCGTCCGTGTGCGCCCTCTCGATCAGGGCCATGTGCTTCTCCCTAGCCTCGCGGGCATGATCGCAAGCATCCATCTCCCTAACTCAGAGGTCGGCCAGCTCCCAGGCGGCAGGGGCAAGCTTAGCCACCTCTAAACAGGTGGCAGTGAGCTATGTGGCTAGCCCCTCACTCCATCATGTCTTTTTGGTGAGGCGGTCCTAAACGTCCTTCTTGCGATGAAGGAATTGGGACTTCTCCCAGCTGCGGACAATAAGGGACTGTGGAGGGGATAAGACTTAGAGGCATGGAAAGGGAAAATGAGAGTCAGTAACATGGTCACATCATACTAGGCCAACTGGGCCAATGACGTCGTGCAACGAGCTCAGCGCGGTGGTCAGGGTGTGAACCATAGTCCCAACCTTCGTGTGGACGCTCCCCCATTCCCTCTCCTCCACGGCATCATCAAGGGCAAAAACTATCACCCCTGGGTCCTGTCGGTCTACCCACCTGATCTGGGATCCTCCCCACGTATGCCGGTCACCGCCCACCCAGACTAGAGACCAGGATGGCTCTACGCCAATCCCAAGCAGTGCTAACCTCACTTGCGGTAGCAACTCCTCTAGAGCGTCCCCTCCAGCAGTAGAGGGGGCGGGTGATGTGGACACGGAGGCCTGCCCCATTGCCATGTCTGCCATGGACGCCTCGGGTGCGTCCTCCTCCATCCGCCCCACCATAGAGGCAGCCACCTACGTGGCCACACCCAGCCATGCTACATTTGCCACGGGCGCCTCGGATGTGCCCTCCTCTACAAATGCAGCCACTGGTTGCGCCCCTCCAGTCGACGCCACAACTGCCTCGGTGCCTCTCCCGCTCGCCTCTAGCGTAATGCTAGCCAGCTCCTAGTGCATCTGCTGGAGGGCAAGGCTCTTCTTCGGCGCAAGCCTCAGGAGAGTCCTGCGTCCTCCAACACTATGAAGGACATGACGGTCAGTTTATGACAAAAATTCATTAGAGCGAAGGAGCGAAGAAATTCTTAACTCACCTCGATGCCATCGGACGGTGATGTTTTGGCATTGGCCCGCCTAACCCTGGCCGTACCTCATCGGCATGTTACCATTTTGAGCCTTCCCTCTACTCAGAAGGCTAGACCCCGCTGACTCTGGGGGTGCCCCAGAAGGCCTGGACAGAGTGGAGCAGCCTGATTTTGCCAGCCCTAGGGGCGTGTCCTCCCCCTCTTGCCCTGGGGCATGCCATGGGAAGGGCCCCACCCATGGCAAAGATGAGTCATCATCCCCACCTCCCTGCTCATCCCATTGGATAGGCGACCCGGAACTGTCGCCTCCCTCTCCTTCTTCTTCCTCCTCCTCCGAACCTTGTCGCCACCTTCCGCGATCTAGCTTTGCCTGCTCTTTTGCCCACCGCTTTGCCTTCTCCACATCCTTCTTCTTCCTTCTCTTCTCATCTGTGGCATGGTTCACCACCCTCATGGCCGCGTGCTTTGGCAACGGCACGATGGAGGCCCGAAAGCCCAACCCCGTTGGTAGCTCGACGAAGCCCGCGTCCAGCCACATTGTGGGATGTCCTGGGATCAAGAATACAGCATTGGACTCCTCCGTTGCCTCCTTGATATGCTACATGACCGCACCGGGCATCATCCCGTACAGCAGGAGGGCACGCGCCATCAGCGATGCCACCCTCCTCGCGTGATATGCCCCAATGACACCGGCCCTACGGAGACTATGGTTCTTCAGGAGCGCGATGGCATCTAGGAGGTCGCAGAGCCTCTTCTTTTCCTTCTCAGGAGGTCCCACCCCCACATCAGCGGTGCCTCTTTGATTAGGTGTCCGGTGAAGGCCGACAATAGGGCGGCGGCATCGTTCTTCACGTAGAACCAAAGCGCGTGCCATCCCTTGTTGGACCTCGACAGTGAACAGGTCATGTACTCGGTGGATTGGTGGCCCTAGAGGTGGATACCTACGCATCTGAAAGGTCCTAATGGCTAAAGGGGGGATGAATAGCCTATTAAAAATTTCTACAACAACACTTAATAAAATCGGTTAGACAAATATGAGGTGAAGCGAGTGTTGCGCTAGCCTACTAAAAATGCAAGCCACCTACCATAAGTCTTGTTTCTATGGTCTCTATTCACACAATGGCTATGTCACTACACTAAGTTAGTGTGCTCTCAAAGGCTAACTAAAGAGCCACACTAACCAAACTAACAAGCTCTCACAACTAACTACACTAAAGATCTAGATAACTAGTTTGTGGTAATGTAAAGAGAGAGAGCAAGATAGTTATACTGCCATGTCGAGGAATGAACCAATCAATCACAAGAATGAATACCAATGAAGATCAATCACCTCGGAATCAAATGATGACACAATGATTTTTTACCGAGGTTCACTTGCTTGCCGGCAAGCTAGTCCTCATTGTGGTGATTCACTCACTTGGAGGTTCACGCGCTAATTGGATCACACAAGCCACGAGCAATTTACAAGAGTACCTTTTGGCTCTCCACCGGGGAAAAGTCAAGAACCCCTCACAATCACCGCGATTGGAGCCGAAGACAATCACCAACATCCGCTTGATGATCCTCGCTGCTCCAAGCCGTCTAGGTGGCGACAACCACCAAGAGTAACAAGAGAATCCCGCAACAAAACATGAACACCAAATGCCTCTAGATGCAAACACTCAAGCAATGCACTTGAATTCTCTCCCAATCTCACAAAGATGTTGAATCAATGATGGAGATGAGTGGGAGGGCTTTGGCTAAGCTCACAAGGTTGCTATGTTAATGCAAATGGCCAAGAGAGTGAGCTTGAGCCAGCCAAACGGTATTTATAGACACCCCCAAACAATAGAGCCGTTGGCTCAATTATTGGGCTAACTGTGCATCGACCGGACGCGTAGGTCGTATGCACCGAACACATAGGTTGTGTATACCAGACATGTCCGGTTTGGTGATCGGACGTGTCTTATCGCTACCTGACCACCACATGTCCAATTCAAAATGAAGTAGTCGTTGCTGCCATGAGTACCACACGACCGGACATGTCCGGTGTGGACGATCAGACTCAGGAGACTCAGTGTCTGGTCGAGTCTAGAGAGCTCCTAGAGCCGCTCTGGGCCGACCGGCTGCGTCTGGTCACATCAGACTAGACGCAGGAGACTCAGCGTCCGGTCGAGTCCAGAGAGCTCCCAGAGCCACTCTAGGCCGACCGGACACGTCTGATGTGGATGACCGGATGCAGGAGACTCAGCGTCTGGTTGAGTCCAGAGAGCTCCTAGAGTGGCTCTAGGCCGACCAGACGCATCTAGTCACACCAGACCGGACGCTCCCAGAGTCCGATCAATTTTAACACTAAAACCCCGAGGCTCGCTGATTCAAACTGGACACGTCCGTTGTGGTGACCGGACGCGTCCATTTGTTCTCTGCAATTTAGTACCGAGCCACATCACTTTGACTGAATGCTGAACAGTAACTCCTCAGCGTCCAGTCGCTCCACTGAGCCAGAGTCCGGTCGTTAATATCGGACATGTCTGGTCACTCTGTGACCAGCGCGACTAACTCATTTTCAACTCTATCTTCTTCACCCTTGCTCAAATGTGCCAACCACTAAGATCAGCTTCATCACTAAGATCATCATCAATTAAGTCATCTCCACTAGCGTCGTCCAAACCTTCTTCTCCCTCACCAACTCCATAAGACTCATCATCTCATCACTATCATGATTCTCATCACCATCAGCTACCGTGTTCTCGTGATCATCTTCGACACTTGAAAGGTCCTAATATGGCTAGAGGGGGGGTGAATAGCCTATTTAAAAATCTACAAATCAACTAGAGCAATTTGATTAGTATGACAAATAGCGTAATGCAAAATTTGATTCGGCTAGAGCAATTTGATTCGGCGCTTTTGGAAAAATGAAATGTCTATTTTCTATTGCGCCGGATGCAAAATTCTTGGTGGTTGGCACATTTGAGCAAGGGTGAAGAAGTTAGAGTTGAAATGGAGTTGGTCGAAATGATGCTGGCGTCGGTCTACTGACCGGACGCTGGGTCACTCAGCGACCGGACGCTGATGGGGGCTCTATTTATAGCCCCATGGCTGGCTCAAGGGAGCTCTCTTGCACATTTTCATTGACATAGCAACCTTGTGAGCTTAGCCAAAGTTCTCCCACTCATCTCCATCATTGATCCATCATCATTGTGAGATTGGGAGAGAATCCAAGTGCATTGCTTGAGTGATTGCATCTAGAGGCACTTGGTATTCGTGTTGCGCTGTGGATTTCGCTTGTTTCTCTTGGTGGTTGCCACCACCTAGACGGTTGGAGCAGCGGTGAAGGATCGGCACGAGTTGGTGATTGTTCGTGGCCGCCTTCGGTGATTGTGAGGGGAGTTGTACCTTCCCCGGTGGAGTGTCGAAAGGTAACTCTAGTAAATTGCTCGTGTCATTGAGTTACCTCACTTGTGGGTCGGTTCTTGCGGTGTCCTATCGTGTGGATGAGGTTTGTGAAACACCTCTTAGTCGCCGAACCACCAAGTGTTGGTCGACACAACGGGGACGTAGCGTGTTGGCAAGCACGTGAACCTCGGGAGAAAATCGATTGTCTCTCTTCTTTGTCATTCTCCCGGTGATTGGCTATATATTCATCTTGTGATTGGTTCATCCCCTACACGTCGGTATAATCACTCTACTCACTCATTTACATTCTTGCAAACTAGTTGATACAAGCTCTTTAGTGTAATTAGAATTGAGAGCTTGCTTTATTATTTACATTCATCTAGTTGAGCTCTTTAGAGTAGCAAGGTTGAGAGCTCTTAGTGACTAATTACATAGCTAGTTTGTGTGCCTAAGTATTCATTGCAACTAGAATTGTTGGATAGGTGGCTTGCAACCCTTGTAGAGCTAGAGCAAGTTTGCATTACGCTATTTGTCATACTAATCAAATTGCTCTAGTTGATTTGTAGATTTTTAAATAGGCTATTCACCCCCCCCCCTCTCTAGCCATATTAGGACCTTTCACAAGGGCGGAGGAACAAGAACTTCGCTGGTGGTGGAAGAGCGAGAGCATGAGATCCGAGCGCTTGCGCCGGAGAAGCAAAGAGGACAAGGCTGCGGTTAGGCGTATCAAAGATGAAGGGAAAGACCCCTAGTTATAGGGGAAGGTGGAGCGAGAGATGAACCGTCTGCCTCGATCAACGCGCCTACCGTGCCTCGTCACTTCGCCTCTTCAGAAGTCATGCGCACGCCACCTCCAGTCGGCCCCTCGAAGGGCACGCCAAACGTCGGTTCACCCCTCGATGGGCCAAAAACCACCACAGGTAAGGAGGGTTATAGAGCTAAAAATGCTCCCACTGCCCATTAAGGCCTAGGAGTTCAAAGGTTGGCCCATCGACGGGTTCACAACCACTTTGGGGCACCTTTAGAGTGAGGGGTGGTTAAGGATGGGCTCGCTAGCGGCCAGCACCCGAGCGCACGAGCGCCACGGGCATCCGAACCCATGTTTGAATCTTGGCCGATGCATAGTCCATGGTTTTTCCTTGGGACCAGTCGAATGGACCCAAGAACTATATGGACTAGCCATCAGGAATCTAGAGTCAGTCACCAGCTAACCCATGCTGGACCCCCATGAACGGGAAGCTAGGGCCCCACTCAGACTAGCCCGTTAATAGCTCACCAAGCACCATGATTCGTCCATCGAGGAAAACATGGCATGGCTCAACCCTCTGTTTTATTAAAAAATGCTTGAGGGAGGACAACCGCAAGATGAGCTAACCCCTCGACCAGACCCTTGCTACACGCAGGGGCTCGGGGGAAGTTGGACTCGCAAGGAGACCAAATACGCGGTTGCATGATAATGGCAGATCGATCGGATCCTAGGGAGGGATCGGAATCAAGAGAGATCTTTTCCGACCCTCGAATCCCGTAGTTGCATGCTCTGAAAGAAGCCAAATGCGATGGAATGGAATCCTGACCCTACGAGGACGTCCCGAGGCCCACAAAGGGAGATACCTGGAAGAAGGAACCTAATGGCCGTGAATGCTAACTCGCCCGGATGGTCAAGTGTGTATTTTGGTTTTGCCCGACCCTGAAGGTACGGGCTCCATCCCGCCCGACCCCGAGGGCGCGGGCTCCATGTCGCTCGACCATGAGGGCGCGCGCTCCATCATGCCTAACCCCGAGGGTGCGGGCTCCATGTTGCCCGACCCCCAGGGAGCAGGCTCCGTGTCACCTGACCCTAAGGGCACGGGTTCTATCACGTCTGACCCTGAGGGTGCAGGCTCTATCTCGCCCGACCACTCAGGCGTTGACTTTGCCTTGCTTGACCCCTCAAAGGGGGATTCTGCCTTGCCCGACGAGGGTCTATACCGCCTCCAACCACTACAGGTCTAAGAATTCAAACCAAGGGTCAAACTTCTGACACCAGAGGGAGAGTAGGCGTGTCTTGACATTACCCGCGGCCATGATAGGCCATACCTATGGACTCACATCACCAACAGTGTCAGGCGTGCTGATGCTATGCTACCTAATCCCCGTATGACTTCCTATAGGGATACCTGCTAATCATGCCTCCCACCAAAACGGAATGGAGCGCCACAACCGGCTGACGACGCCCACGTATAGCACCAGTGATGAACAGGGTCATGACGTGGAGACATCCCCATCATCATCTATAGGACCGGCGGGACTCGTGTGTAACACCCCAGTGTTAAGCATGCATTTGGCATTTGCATTTCATAAGCACAAGCATCATCCAAGCATTCATGAGCATGAGCATATGAAGTTTCATTTCATTTACCTTCTCTTTATCACATGTGATGTTGCTTATATACTTACATATGCTTGTAATCATGTATGACCAATGTATGAAATGGTTGTGAGGTCATGAAAACACCTTATACACATCTAGGATGGTAAATGGAATAATTTTTGTATTCATGACATGAACTAATTTTGCTCCTAAGTGTTGGTTTACTTGGAAATGCCATTTTCATTATGCTAGTTTGACTAAACTTGAACAGTAGTCTAGAGAGGTTGCATGGCTATGTGATCTAAATAAAAGTTGTAGTTCTTGTCACGAGTAACAAACTTTATTTAAAGGTCATGATCTAATTCAGTGTCTAACTTAGTCAAATAAGGCCCACAAAAATCAACAAAATGCTGTTTTGAAGCTTAGAAAATTTTGCTATCATGTGTTGACTACAGTTTCAAAGTACTCTACTTTGGAGCTTTGTAGTTTGAAAACCATTGGGAATTAGGCCAAACTCCTTTAAGCATTTGTGTAGTACTAACTTAGCTCTATAAATTTCATTATGGGAGTTTTCAAAAATTCACCACGGATTAGGAGTTATAGAGTCATGAAGTCACGCTGTCGGTCGGGTTCAACGGTGTCTGAATCGGCGCCGCGCGCGCGTCGTGGCCGACGGGCGCAGGCCGCACGTGCTGCATGGTGGCCATATGCCGGCGTTGGCCCCACCAGTCAGGCCGACATGGGCAACAAAGCCACGTGACGCCGCTGCCCTCCCTCGCTCGCCCACATTTGCGCTCCTCTGCCTTGCTTCGCCTCGCTCTCGTCGTGCTAGAGCAAAGCCACCGCGCACCACGCCATTGCCGCCGAGCTCGCGCGCCAGCATCGTAGCACCATTCCCCGATAGCTCGTGCACATCGCTCGGCCATTTCCCCATCCACCTCATCGACCACCCATCGCCTTAGCCTGAGCCAAGGTAAACGCCTAAGGGCAAGTCCGCCGTCACCGCACCCTCGCCGGAGCGCCACCGATCTTACGCTCGCTGTGGCCGTGCTCCACCGAGCCATCTTGCTCATGCGTTCCTCTCGTTAGGGTTAGGTTAGAGCTAGGTCTAACTCAAGGCAAGCCTAAGGCTAATGCCGGCCTCATTGAAGCGGAACGCCGCCGTGCCGCCATTGCGCTCATGCCATCGTGTCGCCATGCAAGCGGCCAAGCTTCACCACCACTCCACCTTGACCTAATCCACGCTGTACAGCTTCGCTTGGGTTTGTAGATGCCGTAGCCACGCTCGCCTGGCCATGACGTCGCCGAGGATGGCCGGAGCACCACCGTGCACCGCCGTCGAGCCACCATGCTCACCGGCGAGCTAGCTCCAGTGATCCTCCGAGCAAACTGAGAGTACCTATAGGTGCGAAATAGGATGGGGAACACGTAGGTGCCAACCTCATCGCCGGTGACATCGCCGTCGGCGAGTTCTCACCGGTCAAAGCCAGACCCTGCCTCAGTCTCTCCATTGTGTGCGGTCAGTTGACCTGCGGGGCCCAGTTGTCAGTCACAGTGGGGTGTATACACCGGGTGCACCTAGTTGTAGCGCCCGATTTGAAATTTGATTTTCTTTATTATTTTTTTCACAAATTTAGTTACAAACTTCAAAAATTCATATCTTGAGCTAGGAGTATCCAAATGAGGTGAACCAAATTTTGTTAGATTCATCATGAAGTGTACTATTTGATAAAAATATTATATCTACTGCTTAGGGTATTTTTCTGGTAGAATTAAATTGAGCAAGATAAGTGCTTCTAAATGTGTTTATACCTTGTAAATTGCATAACTTGAGCTAGAAAGGTGATAAAATTGTGATTCTAATTTTGATGGTCTTGTGTTGGCATGCTCTAGCTATGAAAAATATTAAACCTATAGTAAGTATAATTGAAATATAGTCTTCATATTTAATCCTAATTAATTGCTAGTTTCTAGTGAAATTAAATGGGGTAAAAATACATAACATATGATCATATAAATTTTTACATAGTATTCTCATGCTAGGAGAAAAGTAATAAAAATATTAAATCTGTTGTTCAACACCTTTCACTATGCTAAACTATTTTTGCTAAAATAAGCATATGTAACTTGTCATTTTTGTAGAGGTGGCTATACTTATCCAAATGGCATGAAATTTGTATAGTAAACTATTAGGGTTATTTGTAGGCTACTGTAATATTCTCATAATTTACTAAGCACTGGAAATATTTATTCTTTAAATCACCTTATTATATAAGGAAATTGATAAATGAATATAACTAAATTAGTTAGGCATAACCATGAGGTTTTCTGTGGTGCTTGTGATGCATATGATCTGTTGATGTTATTATTTAGGCTTAGAAGTAATTGGTTGTATGCAACTAGTTAATTATTGCCTTATAATTCAACTAGATGGTTGCATGTATAGTTTCTGTTGTCGTGATGATTTCATAATGATAATGATCTTTTCTATAAATATGGTTAATAACAAAGTTGTAGATAACTTACTTATCTACCTTGTGTTAAATTTTCATAGTCATAGGACATATGGTTTGGAAATTATAGCTGTTAGAAGTCTGCTGTCAGAAATACTTGCTCTCTAGACAGATCTGAAAGATTGAATTGTTTGACCTAGATAACTACTGAATCACATTAAGATGATTAAAATAAAGTTGTAGGCAATTTCATAAGCTTTCTAGAATGTCCACAACCATATTAATTAGTTGTGTATAACTCCAGTTATGGTCAAAAGTTACTGTCTTGCAGTCCAGAAAATTGCTTAGATGAGAATTTATTTAGTTACTAGAGAAGAGATATGCACCTACTCAATAAAATAAGATGTAACTTGTTATCACCTTAATACAATGATGTTGAAAACACCTATGAGAATGCATTTCATCATACCCCACCATATCATACATGTCGTTATATATGCATCCACGATATCTTATTCCATGATCATGCATATAGGATCGTCCGAGGGGATAACTCTTTTGGAGTTCAACGAAGAAGAAGAGGAGGAACAGCAGGAGACACCTCAGGCCATAGCTCTAGAAGGAGAGGAGCAAACTCTTGAGGACCTCCCTGAGTGCTCGGATCATAGGCTAACTTCTTTCCTCAAAGGCAAGCCCCGGATCATTTTAAGCCTCCCATGTTTTACAAAATATCACTTAAGTTCTTTATGTTTGATGCATTAGGTTATAAGAGTTGATTGGAAACACTTAATACATAGAACTACCTTGTCTAGATATATAACTTTAACCCTGTGTAGGTCTAGGACCGAATATATGCTTAGCCATGCTTAGACTGGTAGAAGTCGGGTGATTTTCTATCACCTGCGAGATATAGGTGGATACCGAAGCACGGTTAGTTATATTTGCTATCGTGGAAAAGAACCATGGGGTAATGTAAATGGAGGCCGGGTGGGGCCTATGTGTAGGTTGACTCATGTGATTTCGTCTGTGCCAATTAAGGACTGTACCGTTGTTGGCACTTCTGACAAGATTGAATGCATGCCTCTCACTTAGCTGGCTGGATAACTTGTTCCAACCGTGAAGCCAAGTAGCTCAACTCAGGCCAGGCCCCGTTCTATAAAAGTGTGCACTCTAGATGGTAGTAAGGATGTGCGGGGAGCCAGACATGAGCCCGAGGGCAGGCCAGGCCTAAATGTCCTGGCAGCTGGTTGACCCTGATTGTGCGGAGCTGGGCAAACCCGCAAAATGTTGACCTGAGTTGTACCTAAGGTGATCGTTGATCTGGTCTACCTAGGTTTGTGTTAGGAATAAATTCCCAGCTAGTTGAAATCGATTTGAATCGCCATCTCCCCCGGACAGTGAGAAACTTGGCTAGCTCCAACATCGTAGTAACTGCATTATGGAATGATGGATATGATGAACATGGAATTATTATACCGGCTATGGGGCTATGGTTACTATTATTATGCTACTAAATGATATACCACATGTTTGGCATAGGTTAGTTACTAAGATAGAGATGAATGGCTATAATTAACTTGATGGCCGAATTATAAAATGTTGTGGCAGAACCACCGAAATAACACACTTACGGAGGCACTTGTCTTCCACTAGACACTAAGCACCCCGAGAGCGAGTTATATCGGGCGGATTCCGTCAAGCACACCCCAAGGGAGAGCCCGAATAATCCACATTTTTCCCTCAGGATCCAATAATGAGAACGAGTTTATATTACTTAGTCCATTTCATACATCCAGAGTTCTTAGAAATACATTATTACAGGACCCATTTTAGAGTGCGAAAATTAAACAGCGGAATGAAAAGAAACATCTATCGATAATATACAAGGATCCGTCTATGCCCACCAGAAGAATCCTTCACACAATGGCTACTCCTCAACCTGCACCTGCAACAGGGGTAAATAAACCCTAAGTACACAATGTAATCGCAAGACTTATCCAACTAGTGGGAATAATTTCTCGACTCCAAGGGATATGATAAGCTTTATGGTTTGCTGGGTTCCTTTTTGTAGAAAGCAATACTAATAGTGCATCCTTATGTATGTTTATTATTAGCAATCATGATTATTTCATTATCCAGCCATTATATGTAAGCACATGTTCTACTTTCAAGCAGGAGTTGAGCAAACAGTTCTATTTCACCACCTTTCATCTTTTAGTTCTTACTACAGTGCTAGACTGTAGACAAGCCATACCGGATCGCCAGTGATTTATGAATCAATGTGCCCAGCTGGGTACCCCCAAAACACACGCCACGCTTGTACCCCAGGCATAAGCAGAACCAACCCGCCACTCTCCTATCACGGGGTTCAGGTCCCAGTCCAAACTTGGACTCCAAGCACCCGGTCCTGAGTCCCAAACTCAGTATGGTGCTTAGACCTCCACCATCCCTGCCTCCTATCAGTCGGTCCAAAAAGAGCTAGAACCCATGACAAGAGAGCAACAAGACTTCCCTGCGCCCATACACAAGTATGTATTCAGAATAATAAGTCTGTGACTTGCCTAGAACCCAATGCAATGGTCGGTCCTTAACCGACACAGACAGAGAAATAGTGTAACCAAGCTATGCCTCGTTGGCCGCAGACACAACCTCTTACACCCACCAATACCCATACCATATCCCTGCCCGATCTCCAATTTCCTTTCACTATTTTATCATGAGTGATAATAATAATCACCTATTGTGAGTAACGACAGGTTACTCACGCTACCGAAATCCTGAGCATAGCAGCTACTCGACCTATGCTAGTAGGACTCATAGGTAGGTATATCTATGCATGTAGTTTCCATAAAATGCCTATAACATAAATGCACATCATATATATATTCAGTGATCATTCAAAATAAGGGTTATGCATCGGGGCTTGCCTTGGGCAGACGGGGTGTCAACAAAGTCAGCAACTGATGGCTCTAGGGCTCCCTCCTCTATGAGAATCTCCTCCTCGTACTCCTCAATGATCTCCTCGTACTCCTGCTCGCCCGCAGGCATGAACTCTACCAACTCGTTATCTACATGCATAAAATGATGATGCAACACTTAATAATACGGCAACAGCAACTCTTAAAATAAGAATACATCTACCAAGCTATTAAGCTAGTTCTACTGACTAAGATGCTAAGTTACCTATTATTACCACTAAACAGGTATGAAACATTGCATGTACTATCTTAGCAACCAGCGACATCCCTATTCTTATTATCGATTTAATATATATACTACAACAAGGAATACTTAGCTACCATATTTCTCAATATATTCCAAGCCTACAAAATTACAGTGAGGGCATAATAATGTTATCAGTCTACTATAAAATTTTTAGAGCTAGCACTTCTACCATTCCATCATGAAAATTCATTCTCTAAATAATCATAATAACAACAAGCATATTACAACAAATAAAGTAACCCTAAGGATACCACAGAACTGTATGAACTAAATACACTAAATGCTAGATCATGAATTTAGGAACCTAAAAAATTTACTTCATAATTTTAGGACACTTACATAATTTTATATTAATTATCAAAGATCAGTTCACAATTTAAATTAGAAAAGCATTAAATAATTCCTTAGACAAGAAAAGGGCAAAACCGCCCATCGTGGCACAGCTCACGCAGGACGCGGCCCAACCACGCGGCGACGACTCACGACGGGGAGGCCCGCACGTGTCGGTCACTACACAAAAACCCCCTTGACTTATCGATGATTCACCCCGAGGTCCGCAGTACTATTCCTATAGACTGCTCTTCTACAAATACGCCCCTCCTATTTCACTTCTTCACCATGGGTGGGTCCTCCGGCCACCCCTGCATGCACCGGCGCGGTGGTGCTGGCATAGGACCGCCACGCCAGCCATCCTGGCCCCTCCCCGCCCCCTCTAAGGAGCCGATGCTCACCTAGATGCAAACGCAAAGCGGTGGGCGGTGAAGCGATGAATGAAGACGTGTCCAGGAGCTCCCTCCATGGCGGCAGACACCCTGCGGCGGCAGCAGACGTGTTCCCGTGAGCCAAGGCACAATCAAGGTGAAAGAACCCAGGGATGGGCACAAGCAACTCACCCCAAAGCTACCTATGATGATGGCTTGACCGGGGACAGACCGGGTGAGTCCAGCCATGCACACACGGCAAGCTCCACGATGGACCGTGGTGGCGCGACCGTGTCAGTGGCACTGGGAAGGCAGTAGCAGTGTAAGTGGGGTGCGCATGTTGAGAAGGACCACGAGGTGGGGCTAGGGGTGCAACCAATTTGGCTCGGGAGGACCAGGTGGGTAATGCCCACGACAACGATGGCTTAGCCTTTAATGGCACGACGGCGGACGTCCGACTCCAAATTGGAGCTTGCTAAGGCGCGATTGGACACGGTGCGGTATTGGTCGGCTAGCAGGCTTGAAGACAGAGTTGGGGGCGCACCAAATTGAATGGACAAGACCTATCCATGCTGAATTGATGGCGCGACCTGACTGACCCGGCAGCAGAGAAGGAAGAGGAAAAGAAGGGGATGGGGTCCGGCTGCTTGCCCGAGCTTGGTGGGGGCACGGCGACTGCACACGTGCACTCACTGTGAGCCAGCATAGCTAGGAGACGAGCATGCACGCTGTAGGCGTAGACAACGCGGTAGGGCGGCCGTGGCACCTTTAATGGCGAACGACAAGCGAGTGGCCTTGGCAAGCCCATGTGCATGAAGTCAAGTCGGCAATGACACAGAGAAGCAGCCAGACGCAATGGTAGCTTGCTATGGCACAGTGGTGACAGCACGGCGCAGCACAGTGATGGGACGGCGGCACAGCAGCACAGGCGGACGACATCCACTCGGTCAGAGAGGAACAGCGCAGCGCAGACACGACGCGACGCAACGCAGAGACAGCGATAGTGACACGGTGGGGTAGATGGCAGCGGACCGTCCAGGGCATCAGGCCCACCACAACAGTGGCTGGGTAGAGCGGCCAGGCCAACTGGTCCCCGGTGACCCGCCAAAAGCGGTGGTGCGCAGCGCGGGCGTGTGCGTGATCTGCTCGTGCATCACGTGCCTGGGCGCGGAAGCGACGACGCAGAGCCTACGCGGCGGTGCATGTGTGTGCGTGCGTTGGACGAGCCGGCACTACCACACCGAGTGCCAAGGCAAGGTGACCGCACCCAGTCGCTGAAACCGGCCGGAAACGTGCCACGCACGCTTTTTAAAGCGGCCTAAAAATCCCAATCGTTGATTCAAACGCCAAACCACCTATGCAATACTTAATAGGGCATGTTAGGCTACTAAAACAAGCCCTAATACCCCATCACTCCTTAACCCAATTACTCTACAAAAATTGCCAAACTTAGCCTTGTCAAACCATTTTCCGACTTAAGAAATTTGACTAAGTCTTGATCGGATTCGCGTCAAATTCGATTTCCAAGCTATTAGGTATGCTAGCTAGTGAATTTATTTTTCAACCGCAGGTATTTCATCATCATCTACAAAGTTTGTACTTCTAACTTTATTAAAGTTCCATATATACGTTCTATAGTGTTTTCGTTCAATAAAATTTCACGAACAACTTTTCGTTATGCATTTTCGTTGGTCGTTTTAAGTTATGGAAATTAATCTACACTCTATATTACATGCATTTACACATAGACACGATGCTCATGCAGTGTTTTAGTAAACGATTTATAGTGTAACACCGAGGGTGTTACAAATCTACCCCCTATAAACAAAATCTAGTCCTAAGATTTCATGTGCCTAGTGTTAGAAAAGAGATAAGGAATACATTTCAATGTAAACAACTACCTCAATGAACCAGAAAGAATGTGGGGGTAATGCTTCAAGATATAACTTTCTTGCTCCCACGTTGCTTCATCCTCCAAGTGGTTTTGCCACTGAACTTTGTAGAACTTCACCACATTGTTCCTAGTCACTCTTTCTTTCTCATCTAAGATCTTGATAGGATGCTCAATATACATCAAGTCAGGCTGGAGGGGAAGTCCTTCAATTTCCACAGCTTCATCAGGGACCCACAAACATTTCTTCAACTAAGATATGTGAAACACATTGTGTACCACTGATAAAATATCTAGAAGCTGGAGACGATAAGCAACCGGGCCATACTGCTCCAAAACCTTGTAAGGACCCACATATCGAGGGGCTAACTTGCCACGGATACCAAACTGATGCACCCCTCTCATAGGAGACACCTTGAGGTACACATAATCCCCAACTGCAAACTACAAAGGCCTTCTTTGCTTGTCCACATAAGCTTTATGTCGGCTCTGAGCTGCCTTCAAATGACTCTAAATAATACTGACTTGCTCTCAAGCTTCTTTGATGAAATCAGGCCCAAAATATCCATGGTCTCCCACTTCAATCCAGTTAAGTGGTGTCCTACATTTCTTTCCATACAGAGCTTCAAAGGGTGCCATATGAATGCTTTCCTGATAGCTATTATTGTAAGAAAACTCAGCTAAGTTCAAGCATTCATCCCACTTCTCAGGAAAAGAAATGACATAAGCTCTCAACATATCTTCAAGTACCTGGTTTACCCTTTCTATTTGGCCATCAGTTTGTGGATGATAAGCTGAACTCTAGAGGAGACTAGTACCAAGATATTCCTGGAGTTGCTCCCAAAAGCGAGAGACAAAGATTGTCCCTCTATCAAAGACGATAGTAAGAGGAACTCCATGCAAGGTCACAATCCGGTCTAAATACAACTTGGCATACTTTTTGGCTGAATATCTGGTATCCACCAGGAGAAAGTGAGCGGACTTGGTAAGGCGATCCATAATGACCCAAATAGAGTTATAGCCCTTGGACGTGCAGTGTAAACCCACAATAAAATCCATGGAAATATCTTCCCATTTCCAAACAGGAATGGGCAAGGGCTACAAATATCCTGGGATACGCACATGGTCTGCCTTAACTCTCCCACAGATGGTGCACTCCGCGATGTACTTGGTGATATCCTGCTTCATATTGGACCACCAATACAAGTGGCATAAATCATGGTACATCTTGTTACTGCCAGGACGAATAGACAACTTGGAATGATGAGCTTCATTCAAAATCTTTCTTCTAATCTCCTCATTTGATGGAATCACCAATCTATTCTTCTACCTTACTACCCCTTGCTCATCAATACTAAACTGAGGACCACGCCCTTCGGCAATTAATTTCTTGATGTGAGGAATTTCTGAAGTGTCTTGCCTTTGCTCCCTAATAATCTGCTCAAGTAAATCTGAGACTAAGGCAATGTGAGCTAGCACCTCAGCATGGTTGAGAGACAAAGGTGTTTCTTCAACCTGATATGACTTTTGGCTCAAAGCATCAGCTACCACATTAGCTTTTTCAGGGTGATAATGAACCTCCAAGTTATAATCCTTGATTAATTCCAACCATCTCCTTTGCCTCATATTTAACTCGGACTAAGTGAAAATATATTTGAGGCTATTGTGATCTGTAAAGATGTGTACTTTATTTTCCAACAAATAATGTCTCCAAATTTTTAGAGCGTGCATCACAGCAGCCAGCTCTAAATCATGGGTGGGATAATTCACTTTGTGCTTTTTCAGTTGGCGTGAAGCATAAGCTATCACACGTCCATTCTGCATAAGCACACATCCCAATCCCGTCTTCAAGGCATCACAATATACATCAAAAGGACCGTCAATATTTGGTTGAGCCAGAATAGGAGCAGTAGTAAGAAATTTCTTCAAAGCTTGGAAGGCGTCTTCACAAGCGGGGCTCCAAACAAACTTGGCATCTTTCTAGAGCAGCTTGGTCATCGGCTGAGCTATTTTGGAGAAGTCAGGAATGAAGCACCGATAGTATCCAGCAAGACCAAGGAACTGATGAATCTGGTGTACTAACTTAGGAGACTTCTAATTTAGCACATCTTGCACCTTGCTTGGGTCTACAGAGATACCATCAGGTGTCAAAACATGTCCCAAAAACTGCACTCGATCTAACCAAAACTCACACTTGCTGAATTTGGTATATAGCTTGTGTTCCCTTAATCAAGTCAGTACTGTCCGAAGGTGTTGGGCATGCTCTTCCTTGTTCTTGGAATATATCAAGATATCATCAATGAATACCATTACAAACTTATCCAACTCTGGCATAAAGACTGAATTCATGAGATACATGAAGAATGTAGGAGCATTGGTGAGACCAAAAGAAATGACTAGGTATTCATACAGCCCATACCTAGTACAAAAAGTTGTCTTTGGTACATCTTGTGGTCTAATCTTGATTTGATGATAGCCTGAACGGAGATCAATCTTGGAGAATACCTTGGCACCAGCTAGTTGGTCGAACAAAGTATCAATACGAGGTAAAGGATACTTGTTCTTAATGGTTACCGCTTTGAGAGGGCGGTAATCCACACACATCCGAAGAGTGCCATCCTTCTTCTTCACAAAAATGGCTGGACAACCCCATGATGAAGAGCTAGGATGGATGAATCCCTTTTCCAACAACTCCTCTAACTGCTTCTTCATTTCAGCCAATTCCTTCGGGGCCATGCGGTACGGGTGTCGAGAGATAGGAGCAGTGCTAGGCTCTAACTCAATGGAGAACTCAACATCTCTATCCGGTGACAACCCAGGTAGATCTTTAGGAAAGACATCCGGGAACTCATAGACCACAGGAATAAAGGAAAGATCAGGAGAAGCTTCAGCATGAGCAGCAACAGGTAAGGCTGGATCTGAGGGCATAAGAAGAGACATCCTATCCTTAGAAGAAGGAAGCCATAATTCAACAACTCTCTGCTTTAGATCCAAGACTACCCCATATACATGCAACCAGATCATTCCTAGAATTGCATCAATGCCTTGCCCAGGCAGCACCATGAACTGGAGACGGTAAGTGTGAGTGGCTAGCACTAACCCCACTATGTCCGTCCAAGTATTAACGCACAACTGCGCACCCAGAGTACTAATTTTATAGACAAAAGTTATAGCCATAAGAGGTATATTGTGCCGGTGTGCAAATACCATGCTCATGAATGAACGTGATGCACTAGAAACAAACAATACATATGCTGGATGGGAATCGATGGTGAACATACCAGCCATCACCGGTTCATTCTACAATATTTCTTCAGCCTCTGTGAAATTAACCTATCCAGAATGGCTTATTGGCACCTTCTTCTTGATAATTGTCTACTTGATTAGACGGGAGTTAGCTGAGGGCTGAGCAGACTGGGTAGGCTAGTTTTGCGGACACTCCTGGGCTTGCCACACTTGAAACAAGCACCAGGCTTGTTCCCATGTCCTTGACGAGGTGGGACCTACTGTCCCTAGGGCTGATGATATTGCACCTACTGAGTAGGTGCACGATACTGAGTGGAAGGTGCCTGAAAGGTATGTTGAGGCTGTCGAAATGAATGCCCACCCGAAGACTGATAGGGCACCCGCCTAACAACCTATACCTTCTGTGCATGGGGGTGACTAGAAGACCTAGTAGCCACTCACTTGCGCTTCCATTCTACCTGAGAGTCACACTGCAATCCCTCCATGGCAATAGTAGCATTCATCATAGCCCTAAAGGTTTGATAGTTTCCTATATGTAACTCCTTCTGCAGGCTGCAAGAGAGGCTGCGATAGAAATGGTCCCTCTTCTTCTCATCTGTATCAACGTGAGTCCCAGCATACTATGACAAGTGGTTGAACTTGTTGACATAGTCTATCACGGACATGCTCCCTTGCCTTAGGTCTAGGAACTCTATCAACTTCCTGTTTAGAACACCAGCAGGAATGTAATACTCTTTGAAGGCCACAATAAACTCCTGCCAGGTCACATGGTGATCCATCGGCTGCATGGCTTTAAATGTGTCCCACCATGCACTAGCAGATCCCAACAGCTATTGCGCTACAAAGTGCACCTTCTGCTCCTCGGTTATGGTGAGTAGCAGAAACTTTTGCTCTAGGATACGAAGCCAATGCTCCGCATCTAGAGGCTCAACAGTCGGCGTGAACGTGGGTGGGTGCGTCTTCAAGAAATCTTGATAAGAGTAGGGTCCCTCAGGACCATGGGCACCACCCCCATTCCCACCATTTCCTCCATGGCCTCCACGAGCGAAGCCACCGATAGCCTATGCCAACAGCTCCATGGCATGGGCTCACTCGTGACAAGCAACCAACATCTCCGCCATCATCTCCACATGAGTCATCAGAAGCGACGGTGGCAGAGGAGGAGGAGCCAGAAGTGGGGCCTCATGGCTCTCACCATTGCCATTCCCATTGCCCCGGCCACTTTCACCTTGACCTTTGCCAAGACCATGGCCCGCTCCGACACTGGTGCTCCCACGACCGGATCTCAAGTTCATCTAAAAATAGATAGGAACCAACCATTTAGGACAACCCTCTAGACCGGGAACAAGAGATTAGAGAAATAATAAGACATTTATTAAAGCAATCTTTTAGTTTATCCTATCAATTCACTAATCTAAATTATACGTGTAGGGGGTGGTTTAATTTAAACAAGATTCTCTTATCATGATGCATGCATCGGCCTATACGTTCACTCAAGCCAGAATATAGCGGCATTCGCAAAATTCTTGGCACATCGCACACTCACTTTCCGCTTGCTAAACAATTTCTTACGCAGCGTAAGTCAGTGTACCTATAGAAAATTGATTAGATAAAACCAGTGCCGCTATCCTAGATAGACCATATTGCTGGGGCTTATACTTATTTACATAATTTATCGCATCCTACTTTTCACAAAACTTTTGTTGGTCAAATTTTAGGTTTTGGAAAAGAGTGATGAAACTCGTAGACTCATTATTGGCTCTAGTACCAACTGTGGCAGAATCGCCGAAATAACACACTTACGAAGGCGCTTGTCTTTCACTAGACACTAAGCACCCCGAGAGCGAGTTACATCGGGCGGATTTCGTCGAGCACACCCCAAGGGAGAGCCCGAATAATCCACATTTTTTCCTTAGGATCCAATAATGAGAACGAGTTTACATTACTTAGTCCATTTCATACATCCAGAGTTCTTAGAAATACATTATTACAGGACCCATTTCAGAGTGCGGAAATTAAACAGCAGAATAAAAAGAAACATATATCGATAATATACAAGGATCTGTCTGTGCCCACCAGAAGAATCCTTCACACAATGGCTACTCCTCAAGCTGCTCCTACAACAGGGGTAAATAAACCCTGAGTACACAATGTACTCGCAAGACGTATCCGACTAGTGGAAATAATTTCCTGACTCCAAGGGATATGATAAGATTTATGGTTTGCTGGGTTCCTTTTTGCAGAAAGCATTACTAATAGTGCATCCTTATGTATGTTTATTATTAGCAGTCATGATTATTTCATTATCCAACCATTCTATGTAAGCACCTATTCTACTTTCAAGCAGGAGTTGAGCAAACAGTTCCATTTCACCACCTTTTATTTTTCAGTTCTTACTATGGTGCTAGACTATAGACAAGCCGTATCGGATCACTGGCGATTCGCGAATCAATGTGCCCAGCTGGGTACCCCAAAACACACGCCCTGCTTGTACCCCAGGCACAAACAGAACCAACCCGCCACTCTCTGTCACGGGGTCCAGGTCCCCGTCCAAACTTGGACTCCAAGCACCAGGTCCTGAGTCCCAAACTCAGTGCGGTGCTTAGACCTCCACCATCCCCGCCTCCAATCAGTTGGTCCAGAAAGAGCCAATCCCCATGACAAGAGAGCAACAAGTCTTCCCGACGCTCATACACAAGTATGTATTCGGAACAATAAGTCTGTGACTTGCCTAGAACCCAATGCAATGGTCGGTCCTTAACCGACACAGATAGGGAAACAGTGTAACCAAGCTATGCCCCGTTGGCCGTAGGACACAACCTCTTACACCCACCAATACTCATACCATATCTCTGCCCCGTCTCTAATTTCCTTTCACTATTTTATCATGAGTGATAATAATAATCACCTATTGTGAGTAACGGCAGGTTACTCACGCTACCAAAATCCTAAGCATAGTAGCTACTTGACCTATGCTAGTTGGACTCATAGGTAGGTATATCTATGCATGTAGTTTCCATAAAATGCCTATAACATAAATGCACATCATATATATATTTAGTGATCATTCAAAATAAGGGTTATGCACCGGGGCTTGTTTTGGGCAGGCAGGGTGTCAACAAAGTCAGCAACTGATGGCTCTAGGGCTCCCTCCTATATGAGAATCTCCTCCTCGTACTCCTCGATGATCTCCTCGTACTCCTGCTCGCCCACAGGCACAAACTCTACCAACTTGTTAGCTACATGCATGAAATGATGATGCAACACATAATAATATGGCAACAGCAACTTTTAAAATAAGAATACATCTACCAAGCTACTAAGCTAGTTCTACTGACTAAGACGCTAAGTTACCTATTATTACCACTAAACATGTATGAAATATTTCATGTATTATCTTAGCAACCAGTGGTATCCCTATTCTTATTATCGATTTAATATATATACAACAACAAGGAATACTTAGCTACCATATTTCTCAATATATTCAAAGGCTACAAAATTACAATGAGTGCCTAATAATGTTATGAGTCTACTGTAAAAATTTTAGAGCTAGCACTTCTACCAATCCATCATGAAAATTCATTCACAAAATAATCATAATAACAACAAGCATATTACAACAAATAAAGTAACCCTAAGGATACCATAGAACTGTATGAACTAAATACACTAAAAGCTAGATCATGAATTTAGGAACCTAACAAAATTTACTTCACAATTTTAGGACACTTACATAATTTTATATTAATTATCAAAGATCAGTTCACAATTTAAATTAGAAAAGCATTAACTAATTCCTTAGAAAAGAAAAGGGTGAAACCGCCCAGCGTGGCCCATCGCGGCTCGGCCCACGCCCGCGCAGCGCGCGCACGCGAGATCCGCCGGCGCGTACCACGTGGGATGCGGCCCAACCACGCGGCGATGACCCACGATGAGGAGGACCGCATGCGCCGGTCACTACGCAAAAACCCCCTCGACTTATTGATGATTCACCCCGAGGTCCGTAGTACTATTCCTATAGACTGCTCTTCTATAAATACGCCCCTCCTATTTCACTTCTTCACCATGGGCGGGTCCTCTGACCACCCCCGCATGTACCGGCGTGGTGGAGCTGGCATAGGACCGCCACGCCAGCCATCTGAGCCCTTCCCCGCCCCTCTAAGGAGCCGATGCTCACCTAGATGTAAACGCGAAGCGGTGGGCAGTGAAGCGATGAACGAAGACGTGTACAGGAGCTCCTTCCATGGCGGCGGACACCCTGCGACGGTGGCGGCCGTGTTCCCATGAGCAAAGGCACAATCAAGGTGAAAGAACCCTAGGATGGGCACAAGCAACTCACCCCAAAGCTACCTGTGATGATGGCTTGACCAGGGACGGACCGGGTGAGTTCGGCCATGCGCACACGGCAAGCTCCGCGACGGGCTGCAGTGGCGCGACAGTGTCAGCGGCGCCGGGAAGGCAATAGCAGTGTAAGTGGGGTGCGCACATCGAGAAGGACTGCGAGGTGGGGCTAGGGTGCAACCAATTTGGCTCAGGAGGACAAGGTGGGTAATGCCCACGGCAACGGTGGCTTAGCTTTTAATGGCACGACGATGGACGTTTGGCTCCAAATTGGAGCTTGCCAAGGCGCGATTGGACATGGTGTGGGATCAGTCGGCTAGCAGGCTTAAAGACGGAGTTGGGGGCGCACTGAATTGAATGGACAAGACCTATCCATGTTGGATTGATGGCGTGGCCTGGCTAACCCGGCAGCAGATTAAGGAGGGGAAAAGGAGGGGGTGGGGTCCAGCTGCTTGCCCGAACTTGGCGGGACGCGGCGACTGCACATGTGCACTCACTACGAGCCAGCGTAGCTAGGAGAGGAGTGTGCACGTTGCAGGCAAAGACAGCGTGGCAGGGCGGCTGTGGCGCCATTAATGGCCAATGACAAGCGAGTGGCCTCGGCAAGCCCACATGCACAAAGTCAAGTCAGCAACGACGCAGAGGCGTAGGCAAACATGATGGCATCTTGTTGTGGCGTGGTGGTGACAATGTGGTGTAGCACGGTGATGGGACGATAGCGTAGAAGCACAGGTGGACGGTAACCACTCGATCAGAGAGGAACAGCACAGCGCAGCGCAGACGCGACGCGACGCGACGCAACACAGAGACAGCGACAGTGACACGGCGAGGTAGACGGCAGCGGACCATCTAGGGCATTAGGCCCACGACAACTGCGGCGAGGCAGAGCGGCCAGGCCAACCGGCCCCGACGACCCACCAAACGCGGTGGTGCGTGGTGCGGGCATGTGCGTGCTCTGCTCGTGCATCCCGTGCCTAGGCGCGTCAGCGATGATGCGGTGCCTACACGGTGGTGTGCGTATGTGCACGCATTGGACGAGCCGGCGCTGCGACGCCGAGTGCCGAGGCATGGTGACCGCGCCCAGTCGTTGAAATCGATCGGAAACGTGCCACGCACGCTTTTTAAAGCATCCTAAAAATCCCAATCGTTGATTCAAACGCCAAACAACCTATGCAATACTTAAGAGGGCATGTTAGGCAACTAAAACAAGCCCTAATACCCCATCACTCCTTAACCCAATTACTCTACAAAAATTGCCAAACTTGGCCTTGTCAAACCATTTTCCGACATAAGAAATTTGACTAAGTCTTGATCGGATTTGCGTCAAATTCGATTTCTAAGCTATTAGGTATGCTAGCTAGTGAATTCATTTTTCAACCGCAGGTATTTCATCATCATCTATAAAGTTTGTACTTCTAATTTTATTAAAGTTCCATATATACGTTCTATAGAGTTTTCGTTCAATAAAAATTCATGAACAACTTTTTGTTATGCATTTCCGTTGGTCGTTTTAAGTTATGGAAATTAATCTACACTCTATATTACATGCATTTACACATAGACACGATGCTCATGCAGTGTTTTAGTAAATGATTTATAGTGTAACACCGAGGGTATTACAAATGTATAGCTGAATTAGTGGCTTTTTATGCAAATTGTTGTCAAGCTAACTCCACTAATAAAGCCTTGCATAATCCTTGGAGTCACTTTATTTTTGGTTTATGATGGGAAAGTCTAGCTGAGTACCTTCTCGTACTTAGGGTTTTATTCCTATTGTTACAGATGGTACAGTTTATCATGGCTATTGCAAGAATTGCTTCTATCCCGCCGTATACGAGGAGTAAGCCCTGGGCAGGCATGTCTTATTAATCCCTCTCTTATGCTTTTGTGGTAGTGTGATCATGAGTTGGCACTATATTTAAACAATGTTATAGATGTTGGTTTCAAACTTTTAATTTACTTCCGCTACTATCTTACCTAAGCGTGGTTTGTAATAACTTTAATTCGTACTCTGATGGATGAACTATATTTGTGAACTTTATGTAACGTGTGACATGTATGTTGAATCATGTATGATCTTAGTTGTGTGTTGGTTGAATCGAGACCCTTCGCGGTACTCGATGGACTACCGGGTTTATATGGGCTCAAGTATGACAGTGCGACCGCTTGCGGGATGCCATTGTACTTGTGCTCTTATAAATTGGTTGGTTCTGCTACACCACATAAAGGAGATGAAGGGCACCATGACCCCAGACGCCTTCTTCCTCCTTGCTTTTCTCTCTCTCTCTCTCTTTCTCTCGTGTAACCTGCGCCTTCCCCTTCAACTATAAAAGGGGAAGTAGGACGCCCATGAAGAAGCAGGCTCAACGCTGAAACGAACTAAGTTCAACTAGACTCAACTCCATTCGATCCTTCCATCAGAGACTTGGGACCTTCTCCCTCTCTCGCCTATTTGTAACCCCTACTACAAGCAAGTGTCGGTAATACAAGCAGCGTCAAAATGGACATAGGGACATTCTGCCTGAACCAGTATAAAACCTTGTGTCCTCCAAGCACACCATCCGGGCCAAACACGCAAACACAAATTCACTAGCCGGCGGTTCAAAACACTGACACTTGGTGCTTAGCACATATGATCAAGGGTGGCAAAGTTGGAGTTGAGAAGGAGTTGTCTCGAGGTGACCGGATGCTGCTCTAGCCATGATTAGACTCAGCAGGAGCGTTCGGTCAGTGACGCGCAGGGAAGGCCGCCCTCGGTCTTTTTATCGGACGCTAAACAGTGAATGTGATCGGACGTTGATGACATCATATTTGGATCAACCAATCAAGATTTTTGTGAAGAGTTTGGAAAGATGATGGCTAATGAATTTAATATGTCCATGATTGTAGAGCTGAGTTACTTTCTTGGTCTTCAAATCAAGCAATTGAAGAATGGTACATTTGTGAGTCAAGGCAAGTACATCAAAGAAATGATCAAAAAGTTTGTCATGAGTGATAGCATTGTCATGAGTGATAGCAAAGCCATAAGTACACCAATGGGAACAATTAGCAATTTGGATAGTGATGCAAGTAGCAACATGGTGGATCAAAAGTTGTATTGGTCTATGATTGGAAGCCTACTCTATGTGGCCGCATCAAGGCCGGATGTCATGTTTAGTATGTGCATATGTGCAAGATTTCAAGCCTCACCAAGAGAAAGTCATTTGAAGGCTACAAAGAGAATATTGAGATACTTAAAGCATACATAAAATGTTGGTTTACGGTATCCCAAAGGAGCAAAGTTTGAGCTAGTTGGTTACTTCGACTCAGATTGTGCGGGATGCAAGGTTAAAAGGAAGAGCACCTCGGGCACATGTCAATTGTTGGGAGGATCACTAGTTTCATGGTCATCAAAGAAACAAAATAGTGTTGCATTATCAACCGCTGAAGCCAAATACATATCCGTCGGTAGTTGTTGTGCACAAATTCTTTGGATGAAGACCACCTTGAATGACTTTGGAATCAAGTTCAAGAAAGTGTTATGTGACAATGCGAGTGCAATCAAGCTAACCAACAATTTAGTTTAACATGCAAGAACAAAGCATATTGATGTCTGCCACCACTTCATAAGAGATCATCAACAAAAAGGGGACATTTGCATTGAGAGTGTGGGCACCGAAGATCAACTTGCCAACATATTCACCAAGCCATTGGATGAAAATAGTTTTGCAAGCTAAGGAATGAATTGAACATATTGGATTTCTCAAATATGTGTTGATGCACCCCCCCCCACTTATATGACATGCCTCTCCTTCGAACAACCAAGGTAAAAGTTGATTGGCATGGCATACATCCTTGCTAAGGACATGTTTAGTGCATCTAGTCATTCCTCATGTCTTTTAGGCTTATTCATGAAAATCAAATGAATTTTATGCTTATATGGTACCACTATTGCTTCTATGCTTGACTTGATCTAGTAGTAGCATATGGCATGTTTGTGGGCTTGTGAACCTATTATTTGATTTAGAAAGTGAGCTATAAGTGTTTAACTCAACATGGTACAATATAGCCCTTATTTGGAGGTGTGAAGAAGCTTGTCCTTGGATCAAACTGAGTTAAATATCTTTGGCAAATGATCTAAATTGAACCAAATTTGGTAAAATGATCCTCACCCCATTGATTGATATTGATAATCTTAACCTATCTAAAATTTAACCTTTGTGGTCATTGATGACAAAGGGGGAGAAATTGCACAAATATAAGGTTAAATGACAAAGGGGGAGAACTTTGACATAGGGAGAGAGATATGAGAAAGTAAGGGGATCAATTAAAATTTTGAGCACACAAATAGGGGGAGCAAGCTCATAAACTTGATTGGTGCATTTGAATATGCATTTCATATGTTTGCTTGCATGGCACAAGTTTTAAATTTCAATATCCATGCTTGTGTGGTATATGCTAGTTGAAGGTTTGAATGATGAAATGAAAAACTAGCATGCATAGGTTGAGTAACTAGACTTGTGTTTATATTGTAAAAACTAGACCCTTGCTTCTAATGTTGATCTCATGAGGTATCCTAGTTTTTGTGTATGTCTAGTTACTAATGGTGCTAAGGCTGGTATATTGGTGCACTCTGATTGGTATCACACTTCAAAGGTCCATCTCTTATACATTAGCATCATTTGGTAGACATTGCCCTCCCACATTTCCAATTCATGCATATGTGCAAGCTTCAATCCAAACTCTTAGCACATATGTAGGGGGAGTTAATGCTACCATTTGGGGTTCATGAAACTTATCCATATCCTTTTACACATGGTTAATATGCTTGGGCAAGCAACATGAATTCAATTGAATTTCAATTTATATCTTTGTGAAAGGGTTGTCATCAATTACCAAAAAGGGAGAGATTGAAAGATCTAGTTTGGTTTTGGTGAATTGATGAAACCCAAAGTGCTAACCTAGTTTATCAAAGTGATCATGACATAGGTAGCACTATTTCAAGTGGTGAAGCAAATGGTAAAGATCATGATGATGGTGATGCCATGGTGATGATCAAGTGCTTGGACTTGGAAAAGAAGAAAGAGAAAAACAAAAAAAACTCAAGGCAAAGGTGAAACTTGATAGGAGCTTTTTGGTTTGGAGATTGAGACACTTAGTGTGATCGCATTTAGGATAGATAGCTGTACTATTAAGAGGGTTGAAACTCGTATCAAAATGTGGTTATCAAAGTGCCACTAGATGCTCTAACTCATTACATATGCATTTAGGATCTAGTAGAGTGCTAACATCCTTGAAAATGTTTGTGAAAATATGCTAACACACGTGCACAAGGTGATACACTTAGTGGTTAGCACATATGATCAAGGGTGACAAAGTTGGAGTTGAAAAGGGGCTGTCTCAAGCTGATCAGATGCTACTCTAGCAGCGACCAGACTCAGCAGCCCCATCCAGTCAGTGACGCGCAGTGAAGGCCACCCTCGGTCTTTTGACCGGACACTAAATAGTGAATGTGACCGGATGCGTAGGGCCTACGTTCGGTCAGGAGGTGACGTACGCTGATGTTAGTCGCGAAGCGTTGGCGCGTAGAGGAGAAGAAGGACCGAACTCTGGCCTGGGTCCAGTCACACCTAAGCGGACGCGTCCAGTTGTGAAAAATCACCTCTGGATGCTTACTGGAAATGATTTGACACTGGGCTATCATGGGAAGCAACGCGTCCGATCGTTGGGTGATGGCATGAGCGCGCACGCGAGCAGGGCTGGCACCGGCGTGTCTGGTCCTGTCTCCTGTGCGTCCCGTCGTCACTTGAGTGCTGGCGCGGGTGAATCTAACCATTGGGATCGCATGGTGGAGAATCAAAGGAAGGAACACGTGGCATAGATCCATGGACCGGACGCTGGGGTCCTGCGTCCGGTCGACCCGACCTGTGCATCCGGTCGCCCCGTGGAGGCAGAGCAGTGTGAGTCCAACGGCTCTATTTGGTTGGGGGCTCTATTTAAGGCATGTGGGCAGCTCTAGCTCACTCTCTTAGCCATTTGCATTGATATAGCAACCTTGTGAGCTTAGCCAAAGCCCTCCCACTCATCTCCATCATTGATTCATCATCTTTGTGAGATTGGAAGTGAATCCAAGTGCATTGCCTAAGTAATTGCATCTAGAGGCACTTGGTGTTCGTGTTTCGTTGTGGGGTTCACTTGTTACTCTTGGTGGTTGCCACCACCTAGACAGCTTGGTGTAGCGAGGATCGTTGAGCGGAGGAAGGTGCTTGTCTCTGGCTCCGATCATGGTGATTGTGAGGGGTTCTTGACCTTTCCCCATCAGAGAGCCAAAAGGTACCCTAGTGGATTGCTCGTGGCTTGTGTGATGCTCATCTTGTGTTGGTTGTGCGGCACCCTATTGAGGGTTTGGCGTGTGATGCCAATTAGCGCGTGAACCTCCAAGTGAGTGAATCGCCACAACGAGGACTAGCTTGCCGGCAAGCAAGTGAACCTCGGTAAAAAATCTTGTGTCATCTTGTTCCGAGGATTTCTTGATTGATTGTGATTGATTGGCTCCATCATATTGTGATTGGCTCTATCCTCGACACAGCGGTATAATCATCACACCCCTTCTCTTGTATTTACATTTCTAGTGTTGCTTCGCTCTCTAGTGTAATTAGTTTTGAGAGCAAGCTTGTGTCGGGTCTAATGGTTAGTGTGGCTCTTTAGTTAGTTTTTGAGAGCACACTAACTTAGTGTAGTGACATAGCCATTGTGTGCTTAGAGATCATAAACACTAGAATTATGGAAGGTGGCTTGCATTTTTGTAGGTCAGCGTAATACTCGCTTCACCGTTTACTAGTCAAACATCTTTGCTAAGTGTTATTGTAGAAATTTTCAATAGGCTATTCACCCCCCTCTAGCCATTAGGACCTTTCAAAGGGTCCACTTCTCCTTGGACGGCATCAAGTCAGCAAGGAACTATTTTCCACTAGCATTTGTGGCTAACTTCAAGGCGTCTAGCATCTCATTAAATAACTTAACCTCAAGCTACCTACAAACCTCCTCAAATAACTTGAAGTTGTCCTTTGTGCCATCACGCCTTATAAGATTATGAGCAAGGTGTCTCGTGCACCACCGGTGATGTATTTGGCCATAACCGGGCATGTCTTCTTCTACAGCATTTAGAATGCCAGCATGCCTGTCTGATATTACACAAACATCACGCCCTGGCCTAATAACCACTTGTCTTACTAGTCTGAGGAACCAACACCAGCTATCCGTGTCCTCCTTTCGAACAATACCAAAGGACAATGGGACAAGTTAGTCTTCTGAATCAGTTTCAATACATATAAGCATTGTGCCTTCAAATTTTCCTGTAAGAAACGTGCCATCAATTGAGATGATGGGCCTACAATGCTTGAATGCTTCGATGCTCTGGCCAAAATCCCAGAATGCCCTACCAAAAACTTACCTCCCATTCCTCATTTCACCCTCCTTAGGCAAATACTCAAAGTGCATCTCGGGATTTACAGCTTTCATTGCATTTAACATACAGGAAGACGCTCATACGCTTGTTTCCAATCTCTAAAGATAAGTTCAAGTGCACACTGCTTTTCCCTCCATGCTTTTCCATACTTGACGTTGTAATTGTAACATAGGAAGATGATCTCAACCAACGCGGACACCGTAATGGTTGGCAAATGCTTCACCACGGTGTATAATTGCCTTGCGATGAACCTAGAATTAAGCTACAAATGGTTTTCTTTTGCCTCAGTTATGGCGCAAACATGTGGTTGCTTCACGGAAGTAATCTTCCATGTGCCTGCCTTTGTTTTCCTAGCGCATACTCTCCACCCACAATTTTGTTCTTCACAAGCAATAGTGTACCTAGAGTCCTTGCACGAATTGATGACCCTATATGGACAATTGTGAACAATGGAGTACTCTTGCAACCATGATTTCAAGTGATCCATGGTAGCAAACAAAATGCCCTTCCTTATGATGTTGCAACCACTAACATCAGGTACTGTTGTATCACTTGGACCTCCATCAGCTACTTCCCTGTGCCCATGGCTAAGGTCCTTGAAATCAAGAACTAGTGGATCCCTCCCAGGCAACACCCTCCTCAATATCTCTATTTCCCTATCATTGAGATGACAAACAGGACGATCGTCGTCAGAGTTTTCGGCTAATTCCTCTACAAAGGTTTCATCATCTCTAGCTACCTCCATATCAAACTGGTTCCTAGCCCTAGCATCGCCAAACTCATCTTCACCACTAAGATCAGCTTCATCACTAAGATCATCATCAATTAAGTCATCTCCACTAGCGTCGTCCAAACCTTCTTCTCCCTCACCAACTCCATAAGACTCATCATCTCATCACTATCATGATTCTCATCACCATCAGCTACCGTGTTCTCGTGATCATCTTCGACACTTGAAAGGTCCTAATATGGCTAGAGGGGGGGTGAATAGCCTATTTAAAAATCTACAAATCAACTAGAGCAATTTGATTAGTATGACAAATAGCGTAATGCAAACTTGCTCTAGCTCTACAAGGGTTGCAAGCCACCTATCCAACAATTCTAGTTGCAATGAATACTTAGGCACACAAACTAGCTATGTAATTAGTCACTAAGAGCTCTCAACCTTGCTACTCTAAAGAGCTCAACTAGATGAATGTAAATAATAAAGCAAGCTCTCAATTCTAATTACACTAAAGAGCTTGTATCAACTAGTTTGCAAGAATGTAAATGAGTGAGTAGAGTGATTATACCGACGTGTAGGGGATGAACCAATCACAAGATGAATATATAGCCAATCACCGAGAGAATGACAAAGAAGAGAGACAATCGATTTTCTCCCGAGGTTCACGTGCTTGCCAACACGCTACGTCCCCGTTGTGTCGACCAACACTTGGTGGTTCGACGGCTAAGAGGTGTTTCACAAACCTCGTCCACACGATTGGACACCGCAAGAACCGACCCACAAGTGAGGTAACTCAATGACACGAGCAATTTACTAGAGTTACCTTTGGCGCGCTCCGGGTAAGGTACAACCCTCACAATCACCAAGGCGACCACGAACAATCACCAACTCATGCCGATCCTTCACGCTGCTCCAACCGTCTAGGTGGTGGCAACCACCAAGAGAAACAAGCGAAATCATAAATAACCACGAATACCAAGTGCGTCTAGATGCAATCACTCAAGCAATGCACTTGGATTCTCTCCCAATCTCACAATGATGATGGATCAATGATGGAGATGAGTGGGAGAACTTTGGCTAAGCTCACAAGGTTGCTATGTCAATGAAAATGTGCAAGAGGGTTCCCTTGAGCCGGCCATGGGGCTATAAATAGAGCCCCCATCAAATAGAGCCGTTGTACCCCTTCTTTGGGCAAAACACGCTCGATCGGACGCGCTCGGTCATACCGACCGGACGGACAGCCCTCGGCGTCCGGTCGCCCGATGGACGCCACGCGTCACCGGCTTCAAACGCTGTTCGTCGATTTCAGCGGCCACGGCTAACGGACGCTCGGTCAAAAGCCCGGCCCGGACGCTGAAGCCCCAGCGTCCGGTCGTTTCCGATAAGCTCCCCGAGGCATGTTTTTTCGGACGGACGCGTCCGTCCACCTTAACCGGACACAGACCGGCGTCCGGTGCTCAACCTTACCCATCAGGTTGTCGGACATTTCGGACCGGGACGTAGCCTTTTCGGCGTCCGGTCATTTGAAAGTGTTTCAGCGTCCGGTCGATGAGACCGGCGCTTGACATCATTCGACCAACTCCATTTCAACTCTAACTTCTTCACCCTTGCTCAAATGTGCCAACCACCAAGAATTTTGCATCCGGCGCAATAGAAAATAGACATTTCATTTTTCCAAAAGCGCCGAATCGAGAGGGACCCAAACCCATCTCAACCCTGCAAACACCTTGTGCACATGTGTTAGCATATTTTCACAAATATTTTCAAGGGTGTTAGCACTGCACTAGATCCTAAATGCATATGCAATGAGTTAGAGCATCTAGTGGCACTTTGATAACCGCATTTCGATACGAGTCACACTCCTCTTAATAGTACAGCTATCTATCCTAAATGTGATCACACTCACTAAGTGTCTTGATCACTAAAACAAAATGGCTCCTATATTTTATACCTTTGCCTTGAGCCTTTTGTTTTTCTCTTTCTTCTTTTCCAAGTTCAAGCATTTGATCATCACCATGCTATCACCATTGTCATGATCTTCGTCATTGCTTCATCACTTGGAGTAGTGCTACCTATCTCATAATCATCTTGATAAACTAGGTTAGCACTTAGGGTTTCATCAATTAACCAAAACTAAACTAGAGCTTTCAACACTGTCACAACAACCTTCATCTCCCTCAGCCGATCCTAACCCGTCAACACCGTTGTACGTTGGTTGTGTGAGAACTATTTCTTCTTCTACTGACGAACCATTCTCTATGCGAGCGTTGAGCAATGGGCTTGCTTCAATGTTCTCAATTCCTATGCCATACTCCTTAATTATCACCAAATCTAAAGATCGCACTTCGGAGGCCAACACAACTGCCTTGTAATCATTCCATTCGGACTCACTTGTAATTTTGAGCAACCTCTTGATGCGTGGACCCTGAGACGACCCAACATCTATGACCCCTTCAAACTGAACATACACGTCTCCTTCAGACCAACCTAGCCTTACTTTCACTCGGTCCACTAACTGGGTCAAAGAGGGTGACTCAGAAAAATCAATGCATCCTCAAATTTCACACTATCATCTCTTGTCCTAACAACACGTCCTCCGTGATGCAACCTCACTAATTTATCCATCTACAACCATCACACAACAAATATTATCACATATCATCATCTCATAATTCAAACTAGACAAAATTATCAACTAATGATATGGATCTAGTGAATCAATAACATTTCTAACTAGAGTTGCCGATGCATTATAATCAACACACTGCTAACAACAATTTGATAGGTATAGCACTGTGTTACCAAGACTGTAGGTTGTGCTCTAAGATTCATTGGTGTCATTTGAGACAATTGGTTCAACATAAGGTTGTAACGTCCAAACATATAGAGATGTTACATAATTTGCAGGGATCATCCTATATGCTAGGCTTCAATATTTCCTACACATAACCCATACTTCTACATGTCATGGTCACATATTTGAAAACAAGAGCAGATTTGCTTTTTTCTTATAACCTCCTAACCCACTGCTATCAAGGAAACCCTAGTGCCAAATGACAAACTAGCAGTGAAACTAATCATAACTAGACAAATCAATCAAAAATATCATACCACAACTCAAACTAAACCATAAATTTCACATATACTTGAACAACCATACAATACCACAATACCCAACATTCTACAAGTATACAACCAATGCAAGTAATTCTAACCGGGCAAATTAGGGGAGGGCAAGGGGCATTACCTCAGGGATTCGTCCTCACGAAAAATCCGGCCGCCCTAGTGTGCCACTATAGAGTTAGGGTTCATGGGGGCGGAGAGGAGAGAGAGCGAATAGGTGGCGGGCGGAAAGAATGGAGAAGGGAGAGGAGGAAGAAGGGGGCCGCGCGACTTAAGTGCCCAAGCCTCGGTGCTCAGTCGGGCCTCACCGAGGTCTGGGCGTCGGCGTTAACTAAGCCCACACCTAGGGTTCGTGGGTGGGGGCGAAGGGGAGAGAGAGGGAACAGGTGGCGGGGGAAAGAATGGAGAAGGGAGAGGAGGAAGAAGTGGGTCACGCGGCTTAACTGCCCAAGACTCGGCGCTGAGTCGTGTCACGCCGAGGTCAGGCCCTCGGCGTTAACTAAGCCCACGCTGAGCTCTACGAGCCCAACTGCCGCAGTAAATTCTACGACCGCAGTCAACGGTGACGTGGTGGCACCACGGCGTCAACTGACACCGCGCTGAGCCGTATACAGTGGCGTGGTGTTCTAACATGCCGAGACTTTGGTCTATTTCCAGAAAATGTTTCTCCCGGAGGTTATTTGTAAAAAAATGTTTTTAAAAAGGATCAAAATGCAAAAATTTCTCGCATTGTGGAGCAACCCGGTGTGCATGCATGCAGCGAGGCAAGGCGAGAGGACGGCGCGGAGGGAGGGAGTATGGTGCCGAGGGTACAATTTGCAAGTACTAGGATTATGATAAGAACTCTAGGCAAGTTCAAACAATCGAGCTAGTGTGCAATTTAGAGGTACTGAGAACGAGAACTCGAGATAACTTTATAGAACATCGAGTGTGTAATTTGCAAGTACCGAGACAACAATGAGAACTCGAAACAAATTGAAAGAATAACACGATTAAATTTTAGAATAATTTTAGATAAATACGAACATATTACCCCCGCTCAGTTTGCATGGTGTCAAATTTTTTAGAGCAGAGGGAAACAATTCATTTGTTATTTGTTATACTCTTCTAACTAGCTAGTTCTGTGGAGTAAGAGCAAAAACATGAACAATGCCCTTATGAAAGGGGAAAATCACATGCTATGTATTGGCAGCTACACTAGTTAAAATTTGAATACAAATCATTTAAGAGATAAGAGCATCTCCAAGAGTCTAAATCTCAATCTCTAAACATCATTTGGAGAGTCATTTGCATAAAAATCGTTTTCTAAATCTTTCTATTCTTCAATAGTTTTTCTATATCTTGTGTGCACTACTCTAGAGAGTCATTCTCGTTTTCTAATCTTTGGCTAGCAAGAAATCCGGAACAGAAGATAGTTATATTTGGCTAACAAAATAAAAAAAGCTATTGGAGGATATTTTTTATCAAAATCGTTGTTCTTAGCAATTACGAAGAATATAAAGAGTATCATGGAGTTGGTCTAAAACTCAAGCAAACAATTGTCATGTTCGCTTCTGCACTGGTTGTGACTACAGTACATGCTGCAGCTGAATATACGTTCACGGAGACATCGAAAAATTAACCAAAGCTAATGTTGTAGGTGCAGGTAAATATAACAATTTCACTCCCTCCGGTCAAATTAGAAGTCCTTTTGGTTTTTATCCTAAGTGAAATATCACTATTTTTAACTAACCCTTGCAAAATTTATCAACACATGGAATTTCAAATAAAGGCCCTTTTTTATGATGTAAATGGTGTATTTTTTTTTATAAACTTGTCCGAGTTAAAGAAGTTGGACTATGAAAAACGCAGTATCTATTGATATATATAATTTTCATTTTTACTATGTACTGATAAGAGCAAGTTCAACAGATATGCTATCATTATTGTGTAGGCTATTTTTAGAATTTTTACTGCAAAAGTTAAGCCCCAACAGCTTTGCTATCTTATTTTTTAAAATAGCAAGTCGGCTATTCTATTTCGGTAGCCAAAGAAAGCAAGCCAGCTTCCCTTGCCATCCGTCAAAATTGCTCACCACATTAGCGTCCGCCCGCGCATGCGACTATTTGATGTGCTAATCCATCGGGGATATAGTTCACGTGGCAAGATTTGAATATAGAAGACTAAAACTAGTTAGACTGTTGTATACTCCTTATTTTTTACAAGTTTTCTATTTTATATAATGGCTAAATATTGAATTTGACAGTTAAATTTTGGTCCACCTCTTAGAGATGCTCTAAGCTGCTAAAGTTATGCGACCCTAAATAACGGGCTTTTTTACCCACAATTTATACTTGAACGGCACGACGTGGCACACTTGATGCACAAGACGAAAATGTAAGAAAACACGGGCACGATCGATCGGATACGCGCATCACAAGGCAAAATCCAACCGCCAGCAGCGTCCGCTCCGTACCGAGGCGGCCCACCGCGCAGGCGCAGCAACAGGAAACCCTGCTAAAACCCCGACGATTTGACCCCCGCCGCCGGCGCAGCGAAATCACACACTGACACACACAACCTACCCAGACGGCCAGACCCCGCGCCGCCGCCACCCCCACCCCAAATCAATCACACGCGCCGCCGCCGCCATGGGCGCCTCCGTCAGCCAGGCCGGGGCCCCTCCTTCCACATACGCGTCGACCCCTCCCCCCTTCGCGCCCGCTGCCGCTGACGCCGCCTTCGCCACCCCGCCGCCGAAGCCCCATGAGGAGGAGGCGACCGAGGAGAAGGTGGACTACCTCAACCTCCCGTGCCCCGTCCCGTACGAGGAGATCCAGCGCGAGGCCTTCAGTGAGTCCCCGGTCACCCCCCTTCCTCTTTGTTTGATCTGCGCTGTGGATCGCCACCGCGACCGACTTGGCCGCCAATCGAGCCGGTGGCGAATAACGATGTGGTCTTCTTCGCGTTTGTTGCAGTGGCGCTGAAGCCGGACCTCTTCGAGGGCATGCGCTTCGATTTCACCAAGATGATCACCCCGTACTTCGCTTTGAGTCACAGGTAGGTACCTGGTGCCTCTTCCTGTTTTGTCAGCTTGTTGCGTGTTCTGGCTGTCTGCCCATGTTTTCACAACTGCTGTGTGTTTGTTTGAACCAGCGTTTACATGGGATCCACTGAGATCCCGACACAGGGGAGCGACGTGATCAAGGTTCCCACCTCCAATTATGAGTTTGGTGCCAACTTTATCAATCAGAGGGTTTGTGCTCCGTTTCCCTTTATATAAGAGTGCTGTTGAGTGTTCTCTACTGGGTTTCGTTCCTCATTGTAATGGGATTCTCTTTTAGACGATGCTCATGGGGAGGGTCTCACATGACGGGAGGGAGAATATCCGTGTCAAGCATGATATTACGGACAACCTTTCGTTAAAGATAAATGCTCAGGTAACTTATTTCGAACTCCTAGTAAATTGATGATTATTTGGGATCAGCTTTGCTTGATGCCACCTTTAAATTCCTTAGTTGACCGATTTTGTGCTCATGCAGTTGACAAGTGAGCCCCACTACTCGCAAGGGATGCTTAATTTTGATTATAAGGTCAGCCTCTCTTTGTAAAGATCGATTTCTGTTGGCTCAGAAGCCTTTATTTGGTCGTTTGGTTTGATGGGCTATCCCAGCAGTTGTATACTGCAATTGTTTGTTTTACATGAAGTAATAAAGTATGGTATCTGTCTCCTTTCTATTATGATGAAGTAAATAGGTCATTGCTATTGCTGCTGTACTGTCTCGCACAAAATTGGTTGGATCATGATTTGTGGACTTTGTGTATGGGAAAAGATAGAAATTATGACTTAACCTGTTTTGCTCTCCTGAAGTTTTGTTTACATGCTACAAGGCCTGCCCATTCTTCCTTTCAATCAGATGAGTATGTGGCTTGAGTTGTATTGAAGTTAGTGAAAATGTGCTATTGACCTGGTCAGCTCAGGCAACCACTTGATAGCATCGATGTATCGGCTTTGTCCTAATTGTGTGTAACTTTCCATGCATCATGAAACAAAACTTGTAGTCATATGGTGTCAATTGGAGTAGCACAAAGACTTGTAGTTTGGTCTATTATATGGGCGGTTAATAATCTTTGTTTTGCTTCTTGCACCTTGCGAGTTCAATGTTAAAAATTGAAGGTTTGGATGTAGTAGAGTTGTTAGTCTAGAGTTGCTTCATGCTGTTGCTCTCTTCATAGGAAAGGGCCAGATAGCTTTACGTTTACTTGTGAAAACCTGCTTTCTATGAATCATGATTGGTTTCACAATTTTGTAGATCCTTAGGAGCTTAGTTTTCATAATCCCTTTGATCACATAACTTCCTGGTAGTATATTTTTAGTCAGAATAATTCTTGGCGCATGAGCCTATTTAACAATGACTGCTATTATTTTTTTTAGTTTTCCATTTGTTACATGTCTTTTTTTTCATTTCCATCTTTCTTAGTTATCTATATTTGTTGATACATCTCTATTGACATTGGTTTTCTATATATTTCTTGAGGAATGTAGTAGAGATTTTGAGCATACGCATAAGTCAGAACTTTTCAATTTTTATTCTTTGAGTCTAAGTTAGAAATGTAGAAGTAGAAATAATAGCGCCCCCCCCCCCCCCCCCCACCCACTCCACCCACACACACCCCACCCCAGCAGTTGTGCAGGGTTTTGTGTGCTATCCTCAAGTTTGTTGCTATGTCCATGCGCTGCTAGATTTTTATTTTTGGTAGCTTAGGTATTCACATAACAATTGCAAATATTATGGCCTCACCTCCTGTCTGATGTGTCTTTTAATTCCTTCCTTTCATTTGTTTACTTGAATTTGTGCTTTAATTTGTAACTTGATTCCAGGGCAAAGATTTTAGATCCCAGATTCAATTTGGAAACAATGGCTTCTATGGAGCAAACTATATCCAGGTACATACTTCCATTTTCTCTCATAAAAACTGCTCTAACAATTTATTGTGTTTATTATATTTTCGCCGTCAATTCGACTATAGATTGGTATTGCGCTATTACCGGGCACCCCCCCCCCCAAAAAAAAGAAAGAAGTGCCAGTATCCATTGTACTCTGTCGAATCAAATATTTACTGTTTATGTAGTGATTCTTTTCAATTCTGGTACCTGTAGGTAGCCATAGATGATTTTGTGTTCCTTTGCCACGCTACAAGTGGAATGCAAAACAGAAATTTTAATTCCTCTTTCGTCCACTTGAAGTTTATTTTGCCAAAGTGATCGTCATTCATATCACAGGAAACAACTTGTTTTTTCAAAGCAATAACAGTGCAATAAGAAATTAAGCATTAATCTACCACCCAAGACATAGCTTAAGCAGTCAACAGTGTGGTGTGTTTCCTTTGATTCTGTTGTTTAAAAGGATGTTAGAAGATACCTTCTTTAGGTCATGATTTTCATGAAAGTGCCAATTTTCACATAAATCTCATGAGTTCAGTTTAATCATGATAGAAGGAAATTTCATGGATTTTTTTAATACACAAGTTAATTTCAAATAGAGTTTGTACAGCTAACATCCTTGTTCTATCATTTCATCATCTGACAATTGAGATATTAAATCAGATTTTTTTAATTTGTTTCAGAGTGTCACCAAGAACCTTTCCTTGGGAACAGAAGCCTTTTGGCTTGGGCAGCAAAGGAAGTCTGGAGTCGGTGTTGTTGCTCGCTATGACACAAAGAAAATGGTTAGCTTCTTTGTGTGCAACTTTAAACTATACATGATCATGATGTAATCTGTTATGAAGTTTCAGATTTTCATCAGTTATAGTCGATCTGTTGACACATAGGAATCCAAGCTTCTCAGTTTCCAGGGATAATTCATATTTGAAGAGGCCTCAAGTTTGTAGATTCTCAATTTATTCCAGACTTAGGGCCCATTTGGAGCAGCTCCTCCCGGCTCTGGCTCCAGCAGTCTAGCAGTACTGTAGCGGAGCCGGGAGAAGCCCTAAATACACAGCTCCTCCCTTTGGCAGTTCATTTTTGCTGGAGCTGGAGCCGTTTTCCCCACTGTTACAGTGCTCTACAGTACTGGACAGTGTGCAACACTGATTTGAGAGTCGGAGCCAGATCCAGAGCGCCTGTGAGCGCAACCAAATGGAGCCTTAGATGTACAAGTTACTGCCAACATTGATCAAGTTCAGGTTGCTAGAATTTTGAAAGTATAAATTCTACCTTTATAATAATAAATGCTGAATTTTATTTTAAGCTGGAATTTCCCAAGTAAATACAAACAGAACTAGTTCTTTAAAGTAATCTAAAAAAGGAAAGCAATAATATTAACCTCTCTGAACACATGCATAAATGTTTTCTTATTTGTAATGTGTGTGATTTTGGTTTGCCTTGAATACTTCAAGTCATGTGATTTCCCACCTCTCCTGTGAACACTCAGTAGCAGTAAATAAAGTAATATGTGCATGATTTTTTGTGGACATCCTGTTATAGGCCCCTAGAATGTCTCTGCCCTTTCCAGTTTCCACAATTTGATCCAAGTTCCAAACTGATAGATAAATGTAAGGTATTTTGGAGTCAGTTTTGCATCAGATCAAAGTATCAAACATTGCGAACCACTGATCAAGCTTAGTTGGTCAGTGTTCTGTTTTTACCTTTTTCCAGCTTCCATGCAAACTGTTGATGACTTCTTGGAATGAAACTAAAAACTTCTGATGACTATAATTTTGGGAATGAACCATTTAGTGAAAATTTTCATGGTAGTCTTTATAGTGCAACTTACTGCAGGACTGTTAGGCAAGACTTGGACTTCATCGCAGGAATGCTGAAATTGAATGTACTCAACTAGTTTCCAGAAATCTCTTTTGGAACCTTGGAGATGACATTTTCCTATTTTCATTTGAGGTTTCCTATTGACTATTTTCTAGTCTCAGTTAGATTATGGGTTGCAGAAGCCAAAACCCATCCCAAACTGGAGGGCAGGCTGTCCTTTGTTTTTTTTCTTTTTGGTGATGTCATGCTCTATTTGGTGGTGGCCCTTGTTGGTTTTATTTCTTGTCTACTCCCAACTTGTTTGTGATTATAAGCCTTTGCTGTTTTGTTTTCAGGCTTTGCCTTTTGACTACTTTAACAAAAATATTTGTTCTTAAAAAATGTGGAGTTTGGTATGTATAATGGAAGTAATTAAGAGGGGGGTTTGCTGGGTTACAAAGAATTACTTCCTGGCCCGAATTTCTCAGTTGGTTATCGCCCAGCAATTGGCAGTTTGTGGAATCCTGGATGGAAAAGCTCAGAAGTGTTCATAAACTCATGTTATTTCAATTGTTGTACATATATCAATAAGGTTAAATACTTGCTCACTTCTTTTATTTAAAAACCTTGATCTGCTTCTATGAAATTCCAGTACTGCACTTCCTTGGTTGAAGCTAAAAAATATGCATGCACGCTGCTTTATGTCATGTACAAGAGCACCATAGTGAAGTTTTTTCAGAAGTACTTAGGCTCATATATTATTTTAGTTGACCTGATAAATCAGGTTTCTTGCTTGTGTTTAGCATCTTTTTTAGACTTCTGTAACAAGAGCCTCAGAACTCATCTTGGAAACGCACAATTGTCAGAAGCATTGGATAGTTTGATACTTTGATATATATATTAAGCTGGGGAAATAAAATATTTTTATCTGTATCTGATGAAGCTGTATCTCGTATATGTGCAGGTTGCGACTGCCCAAATTGCAACCACTGGAATGGTTGCGCTTAGTTATGTACAGAAAGTATCTGAAAAGGTTAGTGTTTTTCATGTCATATTTAATGCTTACATCTTTTTTCACTTTTATAGCAGCTTCATTACATAAGCAATTGTGTGCAGGTTTCCCTTGCATCTGATTTCATGTACAATCAAATGACAAAGGATGTAACAGCAAGCTTTGGTTATGATTATATGCTGAGACAGGTATCCTTGTTAGTTTGACCCATTTGTTAATTTTTCCATGCTTCAAGTTGTTATTGTAATGCAAGTGTTAGATAAAACGCTTGAGGGCCTCAATTTTTCATGAGTTGGGTTATGTCACATGAATATCAAGTGGGTCTTTTTGGCTAAGAACTTATATTGTTCTATGGGCTTACGATATTCAAGTTAAGTGAAGTCACATGAATATTAAGTGACAATATATTGATTATCGAATTTGCAGTGTCGATTGAGGGGGAAACTGGATACCAATGGCGTAATTTCTGCTCTTTTGGAGGAGCGATTGACTCCGGGCGTCACTTTCCAGTTGTCTGCAGAGGTCAGTTTGAGAAACTTACTCTACTATTTAGTACTCCGTCTGTTTCTTTTTATATGGCATATTACTATTTGAGAAAGTAAGAAGTTATAAATTTTTACTAAGAATTAGTCAAATTATATGATTGAAAACATAGATTAGAACTATCAAAGAAGGAACATTAGACCTTGATCTTGGCCACCTTAGATGCTTGATCTACTCTACATGATTGTAGTGCGCAGTCAGAAAATGTAAAGTGCATCATTTTTTACGTCTTTATCAACGAAAAGTGCTGATTTTGTTCTGCAATCTTGTGCAGCTTGACCACTGGAAGAAAGATTACAAATTTGGGTTCGGTATGGCTCTCGGAGAGTAAAACGACTTGAGCAAACTCTTCTAGACACATGTACAATTATAGTGTTTGGCATTAGTCAACAGGGATCAAGAAGATTCTACTTTTTTTTTGCATTGATGTGTCTCCCAGTTATTCGTTTAGCTGCTATGGCTGTGGGCCGTGGAGACCTTTTGAAGTTTTGATTGCACTGGGCTCATCACTTGAGTAGTGTTAAACTGAAACGGGAATGCATGGATAGATTGCACTCCAGCAGATTAGGATTTCTGCATGCCAAACGCTTGATTTTTAGACGTAGCGAATTCGAACTTATTTCTTGATGCAAGATAAGTCTGGGAAAAGTTATCGATTTTATTCCATGAAAGATAAAAGAGACTTTCATCCATTAGTAAGGTGCTGTTTGGTCTGGCATTTTTGCAATGTAGTTAATAGTCATTACAGTGTAATCCAATCTTGTTACACACTTCACGTGCCATGTAATAATCTCATGCAGTATCAGATACTAACCTTGTTCAATTAACAAGTTGCGTGTAGCAGGCTCCTTTATCTGGACTCTTACTAAGGGGGGTGTTTGGTTTCTTCTTCTAAACTTTAGTCGCTGCCCTATAGGATCATTGGATGCATGGAGTATTAAATATAAACTAATTATAAAATTAATTGTATAGTTTACGACTAATTTGCGAGACGAATCTTTTAAGCCTAATTAGTCTATGATTTAACAACGTAGTGCTACAATAACTATATGCTAATGACGGATTAATTAGACTTAATAAATTTGTCTCGTGGAGTACTGATGAATTCTGTAATTTATTTTTTTTATTAGTATCCGAACACCTATATGATATCCTCACGTGACACCTCCTAAATTTGGATCAAACATCCCCTAATTACGTCCCTCTTGCATTGATCTAGACCCTCCACTCTGTTCTGCTGTCCGGCAAGCAAGGCCCGATGTCAATAATGTTTTATGATTGCTTCCGCGTCGTCTAAATGATCCAAAGCATCCATTCCCCCATTGAAACCAACGTGGTCAAAATATCCCATTGAAACGTTGAGCCCGTTCCCTGGTACGAAGAGTTCAGACCAGCCGGCTGGTTTCCCACTCAGGTCACTGTTCATCAAATCAGCTAAACAGTGTTTTTCTCTCATAAAAGCAGCCAGTTTCAGTTAAGATTCTGCCAGCCGAATAGGGCCGTTATGTTACATGTGGCGCATTCTCATTTCAAGGCATTTTAGCATCGTACATTCCCAAGTGTGCTTCCATGTCGATTCTTATTTTGCGGCATTTTTGCATCGTACATATCCACATGCATTGAGGACGTAAGGACGGACGGACTGACCCTCGCAGCGTGATGACCAAGAAAAAAAAGAGGGGCGCGTGTTAGTAGTCCTGCACCCATCCTTTGGCGGTTAGCACATGGGAGCGCGTGCGACCACTCGCTTGACGTGGGGTGCATGTAGCGCGTGGGGCCGTGCATGCGCGGTGACCCAAGAGAGAGAATGACCTGCGCTGGGAATTCATGAGAGGAATGTGGGACCCACATCTGCATGCGCCATTTTCGGCTCCCGTGGCAGATAACCGTGGGCATCAAACTCCACGCTGGTGTATGCGTTTCAGGTGTATGTTTTATGTTTCATCCGGTTGTTGTATGTGTTTTATCTGTATGTTGTATATGTTGCAATGATTATACACGTATGTTGCAAGCGTATCTTCCAAATGTTTCAGCCGTTTCGTCTAGAAGTTGCATATGTTATAGTGGCTATACGAGTATGTTGCAAGTGTATGTTTCAAATGTTTCACCTGTTTTAGACATATGTTGTAAGTGTTCTATCTGAATGTTACATATGTTGCAGTGGATATACACATATGTTGCAAGCGTATGTTTTAATTTAGTTCACCTCATTTTAGTATGTTGCAGCAAGTGCTGCTCTCCACGCGCTCTGACTCGCGAGCACGCAAGCGATGCATGCAACCAGTGCTGCCTATCTTTGTCATGTGGGCCAGCCCAAACAGTCGGGCATGCATGCAACGGGCGGTCAGTGCCCAAACTGCCGAGAACTCCCTAGTCAAAGTGCATGCGCATATGCAGAGCGTCAAAGCGGGCTAGCACCCAATGCCCAACGGACGCAGAACCAAGGGCCCTGCACCATCAGGCGTGGCCCCCCACAGTGCAACATGCAAGCGAGTCAACACATGGGTACGAGCATTGTGCTCCCTCTCTCTCTCACATGCTCTCCCGTGTAGGAGCAGCAGGCGCGGAGCGCAGCAACAGCAAGAGGAGGCGAGTGTTCCCAAAAAAACAAGAGGAGGCGCGGGGCGCATCAACATACGGGTAGGCGCAGCAACATGCGGGGGGTGTCCGGACGTCCGGATACTAGCATGGCGCATAGAACTAAGAGCTCCAACATCCGCTCTAACTACTTCCATGAAGCCAGATATAGCAATTTTGGGCTAAAATCTGTCTCCAACAGATATTGGAAATGAATCTCCAAGTTTACATTCTCTCCTTTCCGAAAAGTTCAGTCGCCAGACTTGGTGAAAAAATACCTTCAACTTTTTAAATTAGATTTTTAAATATATAGCTATCCTCTATTTTGAATTTCTCGCTAGCCATAGACGGAGAACTCACTAAGAGCAACTTCAAAAGCCTCTTTATATCTTTTCTAAATGATAGGAATAGAGATTTAGTGAAAAAAAAATACCCTCCAATTTCTTTAGTTAGATCTCTAAGTATATAGTTGTTCTCTATTTTGAATTTCTTGCTAGCCAAAAATGAAGATAAAGAGCGAAGCTAGCTCTCTAGAGTGCGTATATACTGGAGGGTGAAAAAAAATTGAGAAATCATTTTATTCAAATGACTTTTCAAATGATGACTAAGAGAGCAAGTTTACGAGACTCTTGGAGATGCTCTAAGGGCTCTTGGAGATCAATGCTATAATTTGTATACTAAATTAAAGCAGTTTAAATATTTTTATTTAATCTAATATATAAATGAAATGAGTCCTATAAACCCATTTAACATACCTACACCTATAGCTCTAGATGACGCAACTATTGGACTAACTATTAGCAACTAATAGATTTAAACAAGACCTAAGTGGAAGTACATTTTTTCTTAGAAAAATATCAACTTTTCTAAGCAACGATATGTTTAAGTCCACTCATGCTAAGAGCAACTTCAAGAGACTATTTGTATCCTTCCTAATTTATCAGAAATTTGAGATTTTGGTGAAAAAAAAATACCTTCCAATGACTTTTTTTAATTGAATCTCAAATATAGACATTCTCTATTCTAAGTTTCTAGGTGGAGAGCATTCTAGATTTCTCGCTAGCTAAAGATGGAGAGCATTCCAGATTTCTCGCTGGCCAAAAATGAAGTGCGTACAAGAAATAGAAAAACTATTAGAGGATAAAAAAATAATATAGAAAAGCTATTTTTACTCAAATAACTCTAATGATTTAAAGAGTAAATTTTAGAAAGACTCCTAAAAATCCTCTAATAGCCCACTATGGTAACTATTCGCTCCACTAGCCAATTGTCAGTAACTATTAATTTGCCAACTATGGTAACTATTCGCTCCACTAGCCAATTGTCAGTAACTATTAATTTGCCAACTATGGTAACTATTCGCTCCACTAGCCAATTGTCAGTAACTATTACTACCCTCTAGATTATAAAACGTTGTGGTTTTTTTTCCAGATACATAAGTTTTACCATGCACTTAAATATACACTATATTTAGGTACATAGCAACTAATACATCTAGAAAAGCCAAAATATTTTATAATTTGAAACGGAGTAGCTTGCTAATTATTAGTGCTAATGTATCAAACAGGTTCTACATAAATAGTATCACCATGTTAATAAAGCTGCAAATTTCCTTCGATACATGAATTTGGTTCTTTGTAAGCATAAAGGGAAAACCAGGATTAACATGCCCTAACTGGCATTCCAACCAGTCGGCCCAATATTTCAAGAACGTGAATGAAATAAACCCTACCTACTACTATAATGCTGCTGTTGATTATTACAGACAATTATAGATTCGTTTCCGGAGTTGAAAGAATTTCTGAACAGCAAGAAATGTGACAAAATTATTTGACGGTCTCAAACCGTGTTAAACACCCACAGAAGTTCGAGGTGCTGCCAGTTAACCTCTTAAAGCTAAAGCTCCTCTCCATATGCGACAAAAAATATGAGGAAGACAAAACAATCAGAAGGAAAGAATCACATCCGATTCTCAGATGTGATCACAGACTGCGTTTGTAAACTCTGATGTCGATGCCTTTCCACCAAGATCAGCAGTCCTGTACTTCCCCTCAGCGATGGTCTGGAGGATGGCGTTGTGGATCCGGTCTGCTTTGTCGTTGAATTGCAAGTGGCGCAACATCATGACAGCACTCAGCATAAGAGCAGTCGGGTTCGCGAGGTTCTAGAAACAATCAACAAATCCAGTACGGGTAAATATATAGCAACTGTAATACCAATACATCGAGATGTTGACAGGAGGAACATGCCACACAACTTTCAGGTTAAAAGCATTAAGCTGTGTATCTAAATAAGTATCAGATAATTATACATTATATATATATGAAAGACATTAACTGATGAACTGCCTTGAAAAAACACAAAACATCATTGAATCAAGTGACCCTATTGATTCCATAACATATCATGAGAAACCACACAAGTAAACACAACAAATTATGGTAGAAAGCAGAACCATGACCTACTCACCTTGCCAGCAATATCAGGAGCAGAACCATGAACAGCTTCTGCCAGACAAATGCCGCCTTCACCAATATTGCAACTGGGAAAATAAACAAACAAATGTGAGCATTTGCTGTATCAAGACCCAAGGAAATTAGATTAATCAAGTTTACCTGGGTGTTAGGCCCAAGCCCCCGATCAAACCAGCACATAGATCGCTAATAATGTCACCATATAGATTTGGCATCACTAATACATCAAAAAGAACAGGATTCTTCACAAGCTGAAGGAAGATGCAGTTCATTATGAGTTACATCAGTATCAGCGATAGTAAGAAAAATTTGATATCCAAATAGCACAGCCTGATGCTTTAGGCAGGCCATCAGCCCATCACTATCAAGAGCACAACAACAGTTGACCGAAAAACGGACACATTCAACTGACAGAACATACCGTCATACAGCAATTGTCAATGATGACTTCCTCATATTGAATTTCAGGGTACTTCTCAGCCACTTCACGGCAACACTACAAGTACAATAAAAACAAGAAAACGTAAATTCTCAAGGAAATAAAAAGAATTGCATCTATGAAAAGAAGGAACAATGGTAGCCCACAAACCTTGAGGAAAAGACCATCTGTCTTCCTCATAATATTGGCTTTGTGGATCGCAGAGACCCTTTCCCGGCCATTGGCCTTGGCATAATGGAAAGCATACTCTGCCACTCTCAAACTTGCTTGGCGGGTAATAATTTTCAAACTTTCCACAACACCTCTCACAACCTGGAGTGAAACTAGGACAAGGTGAAAAAGAATCATGGTGACAATAGTTGAAGCAACATGTCTTTAAGAATGCTTACCTGATGCTCAAGACCACTGTATTCTCCTTCGGTATTTTCACGAATTGTCACAAGGTTAACATCATCGTATCTGGTCTTGTAGCCTGGGAGGCTGTTGCAAGGTCTGACATTGGCGTAGAGCCCAAGTTCTTTCCTTAATGTAAGATTCAAAGATCGATGACCCTTTCCAATAGGTGTAGCCATAGGTCCTTTCAAGCCAACTTTGTTTCTACGCACCGACTCCAGGCTTTCCCAAGTCAAAAAACTCTCTGTTCTGGGATCAACTTCTGTACCAACATAGTGTTCTTCCCATTCTATTGGTACCCCTGCAACATTGAATACCTGAAATAGCAAAACGAAAATCTTCAGGACATTGTAGAAACGAGCTACCTTCTCAGATATCATGCATCAATGAACTTCATCCACTAATTAACGACAGTAGCAAGACCAGCACCACTGCACATTTTAGCTGAAAGCTGCAGTTTCACAATTGACGTAATCAGCTTCCATTTTGCAACCATGTTTGGAAGTTCAAGATTTGCATAGCATGGACAGAGATGCATGTCCAGCAATAGTTGTAAGATTCCATTCCAGCAGAAAATTCAGAGACATGCAAACCAGAAAGAACAATTTGCTGTTGCAATGTGGTCAGCCAATGGATACCAGTTGATACAGAGATAGAAGCATTGCTCAGCAGCTCTTGAACATGTTGTTCAACCATAAAGGAGGGCTTTAAAGGAATTGCAATATATAAGACTAAGGAGTTAAATCATGTAAAGTAAATAACCTAGCTACTGATTGTCATGAAACATCCAATAACAGTTCCTCAAACCAAGAACAAGGGGATAAACTCTCTTAATCACACTTGAATGTAGTATATAAATTAAACTTCCAAATGCCTTGTAACCTAGTGTCCTCATTAGGGCATCGAAGATCTAGAATCCACCAGCTCCATTAGCAGAAAAAAAAAAGGAGTTGCATCATCCAAGTACTCTCTTTAAACACCCATCCAAACTATTTCCAGAAAAAAAATATGCATTGCTGACATAAGTGTGTGCCTGCCACCTGGGCACATTAAAGCAGCATGTCTGATGTCTCATCTGGAACAGTGTATCAGGTGAGACGTGTGTGTTTTTGTTGGATACTGTGTGCCTCACAACAGAATATAGCTTAAGATAAGGAAAAAGAAAGAAGAGAGGAGGTTGCTAGGCCTAAATGAAACTCAAATCTTTTAGTGGAGTGGTCCTGAACTGAAGGTGTAGATGTAGCATTTTAAGACTGTTTAACCCATTATTAGTTTATAATCAACGTGAACTGAAGGAGCATAGAAGGCAAGAGATGAGCAAAAGGTGAACAGAGATTATCATCATGGAGATGACAAAGCTCACTGTTCTAAAGTCCAGCCTCTTAGGCCTTACCATTCCTAGTACTCTGTGCATGAGAAGGTGCCGTCTCGGTATTGCATATCACTTATTCACTACCCACCCTGCCGAACTCCTATGGTCATAAAATAACGAGTTAAATGCATGAGCGGCCCCTAAAAGGGTGTCACTTAGGTCCACCAACTTTGAAAACGCATTTATGGCTCTCTAAACTTGTTAAGTGATACACCACGGTGGCCAGTATGGTCCATAGATGGACCTACGATGCACCATTTAACAAGTTTAGAGACATGCAGTCCACCACTTAACAAGTTTAGGGAGCCAGAAACACATTTTCAAAGTTCGTGGACCCAAGTGACATCGACAAATTTAAGGGGCACTCATGCATTTTTTAACTATAAAATAATTTGATAATTTACAAAGATAACATGATATGGCGAATAAGACATACAAAGTAAAACAGTACTTTTAAAAGTATTCAGCAATAACAGCTTTATCTGTGTAAATCAGGGGCTATGATTGCTATGTATACTGACAAATATAGCCCCAGTTGAAAGAACAATTCCCTAGCTGATCCAAACACCAAAATTAGAGCCAAAGGATATACTACAAGACATATTGTATATCTATGTTTATAGGCTACTCCTGATGCTTTTTGTATACATAATTTTTCTATGCCTTGACCCTCAAGTGCGACTTGAGGACCTAGTGCCTCACATCACATTTGCCTTCGACTGCATTGGATCTAATAAAGAGAGTTGATACAGTGAACGCAACAATAGCAGTGTCTTGATTACAGTAGTCACTGAATGTATACTTCATTCATATAATGCATTTCAGACAGAATTGGCCAAGGTGCAAATCACAAACTTATACAAATTACAAAATAATAAGAGACATAAATAACTGGTAGGAACATACTCTGAAAACGACAAATGACTATCCCACTTCAAGATGAATATCAAAACAGAAAATAACAGAAATATACACAAGTGACATAAATAACATTTTTTGGAAGAACACAGACTGTCTCAACTCTCAAGTGCTCCTCCGGCAGTAAGAACAACTGCTTTCAATAATAGCATCCCCACATGGTCACCCAAACTGTCATATGCTAGTGTCGGATCAATATCCATAAAGAACCCCACAAAAATAAACTTTGCATAAACACGGCACATATGCTGGAGTTTGCATTTAAGTTATAGCTACCATATTGTGGAATGCAAGATGATTTCTCTTTCTCACGCCAGTATGCCACTAACTAGAATCGATTTAAAACCATAACAAATGCTAGCTCTTGAATAGCATATATATACATTATGTTTCAGACACAATGAAAAGTAAATTCTAATCTATCTTGTTATGAGAATAAGAGAAATGAGCATTTGTTTTGTTAATGATTGCTTAGTATTACCCCATCTTATCTTACTAACTCAAGTGGTCAAATTCATTATTACATGTAAAATTGTTTTCGCTCTTTTCTAGTCTGATGAAAGGAAAAACTTAGGAGTTAGGTCAGACAAAAAAAGTGAAACATAGATATTTCTATGAGTATAGGCATCAAAAAACAGTACACCATCCTGCATGCCATGGACAATATGTTCCTACAAGCTTAGCTTCAAACATAGCTTTAGTTTGTCTATCTATCAAACAAACGAACTTTCCGATTTACATGTAGACAATCCAAATAATTGTACAAAGGAACCAAACCGAACCTAAATTCAGTACCTGCTTGACAGACTCGGCGATCTCTGGCCCGATGCCATCGCCGGGAAAGAGCGTGGCACGGATGGTCTCCCCGGACTCCGTTGAAAACGGCGCCACGGCCGGTGCCAAAGCCCTGCCGGCTACCCGCGGCAGGACACTCCCCTGCAGCAGCCTCCGGAGCGCCATGCCTGCCCCCCACAGCCCTGCGACAGCCAACACCACGCACGTCAAACCTGATCGAACGGGACGCCGCCTGCATATATATAGTGCCTAACAACTCAAACGGTACACGAAACCGCCCGCCCCCACGCGCGGAATTCGATCGGAGGAAACCCTCTAGATTCGAGGGGAATTCGATCGGGGGAGAGAGGTCCGCCCCCGATTGAACGGGAGGCGATCATAAAAAGGCAAGGAGGGGTGGGTAGCAAGATAGGAGGAGGGAATGTACCGGACAACGAAGATTCGCAAGGGTTCGCAGCGGCGGCGGCGGCGGGCGGTCGTCTGCGGCGGCGAGGAGGTGGGAGGAGGGGAGAGAATGGTGAAGGGAGATGCGGAGGAGAGAAGGGTGGTGGTGGAAGGAGACTTCTTCCGGGCTTCCTCCGATTTTTCTGGCCGTCGATATGGATGGGACGGCTGGTGTTGCGTGGGCCTTGCCGCGTCGATGGTGAATGGTGATGCTTGTTTGTTGCGCAAGCAGAAGAGAAGATTTTGGTTTTTTTTCCCCGGAGATAGAAGAGAAGATTCTTTCAGAGTTGGCCTTGGGCCCAATTTTTTATTTTACCGTAGAAAGAAACTTGATCTTCAACGACCGCAAAACAATTGTTTTTAATTGTAAATTGTAAATTTCATTGTCGTCTTGGCTTTGGAGAGCTTCTTTAACTAATCTCAAGGAGTTGGATTAAAAAAATGATGTATAGCTTACGTCTGGTTATTTCACATATTTGAATCTGGTTGTTTTGATTCACATGAAATCTCTCTTTGCAGGCAAATAAAACTAAAATGGGACTGGATTTTTTTTCTTTCCTTGAAAAAGGTTGTATTTGATGCTCTACATTCTAAAATATATACACTTCTATTTTTGTTGTAAGTCGAATGGTTCTAAATTTGTCCGACTCTATTTAAAACACTAGTATTATAATTTCAAAAGAATGGGCATCAATAAATCTATCATGAAATATAGTAGGAGGAACCGTCCAAATTATCAAGGTTGAACTCGAACTATCGGCCTTTTGCTAACATGGCTTGAGCAAAATAATCTCGTTCCTCCCTAATATTCGACATGCAACTCGTGCAAACCTAGAAAGAACACATATGTCCCTTGCACAATTAAGTAATCATGATATGGTACATGATAGGACAAATTTAAAGGTTAGTTATAAATCTTGATTACACTACAAGCCTCAAACTGAAACTATACAGATTTGGGACTCTTGCCTAACCTAGAATGGCTATCATGCCATGTTTCGTCTAGGCTAATTACAAGGGCTTCGGATCGTACATGGAGGTTCCATACTTCCATGGACCATATGCAAGCTCAAGACAAAAACTCACAAGTCTCTGGAGAAGCTGTTGGGGATTTGCTCGAATCATCCTTGGGATTTGGCCATGGTTTGCTAAGGGGTTGCTTCCAAGATATTGCTAGGTGAGTCTACGACACATTCTAGGAAGGTGTATAGGGTTGGTTTTGCCCATGTGAAGTGCTACTAGATCATACATGGCTTAAGGTTTCTAGTGCTAGGTTACTAAGTGAGGCCTACTTTGGTATGCCATATGCACATATGCAATAATTTAGGTAAGAAACATCTTAAATTATAGCACATGTAAAAAATAAAGCTAACAAAACTAGTTTCATGATTTTTCAACCTATAGAGAATTCATTATGTTTAAGAAAGTTAACAATATATTAAATTTAATTAAAATTATAAACATAATTTGTTGTGCAAACCTATTTTTAAAAGGTAGAGGATAACATAATAAATTCAGCAAATTTGTCTCACAAATATTTGGAGCTATATTTGTTTTTCTTGTGATTTTTTGTAGGATCATGTGTGTTGTGTGCATATGAAATGCCTGTTGCGTGGATGAGGGTGGTGGACTGACCAAATCTAGGGCATGAACCGTCTAACATAGTCGACATATAGACCAACACCGTTTTCATGGTCTATAGGTTCTTTTAGTTTGCGAGGCTACGACAGTTTATACATTATTATAGACGAGGTTCTCTCTCAATCTTTAGTAGCCCTTTTGAGAAAAAAGAGAGATCTATCAAGGATGGATAATGGTAGTGTTAAGTTAATATCCTTTTTAGCACTCGCTATCATCAAAGAAAAGATTACAGTCTCACGCGGCATTAGGGTCCATGAGATTTAGATCTAGTCTACTCTCATAAGATATTGCAATGCCACAATTGATGGATGGTATACACAGTAAGATCCTTCTTTGTCACCTATTTCCCATTCCAACAACTTGCATTGAGCATTTGCTCGTACAAGTGAAATATGTATAATGATGTAGTTTTACACCAAAACTGGATCTTTGGGGTGATAAGTACAAGTGCTACATACAGTCGTAGTTAGATGATGTTACAAGAAGCAAATTTTGATTTGTAAAGCAAAAGTCATACAACTACGATTTGGTTGATTTTATTTTAGGGTTACTCCAATTTACACCTTCTTCAGCAAAAGATTTTCAACCTCGTTTCAAAAAGGTTGTGTTAAGTCAAACATTTTCAAATTTGACTTTTACAAATAATTTGATGTTTTTCGGTGGTTGAGTTTGAAAATATGAAAGTAATGTAAGAGAAAACTCAAATCTCAAAAAAAGTTGTAGATCTCAATCGTTTCATATTTTTATATAAAATTATATATATTGAGATTGTATATTTTATAAATATTTTTTGAGGAAAAGTGAGTCTCATGCGCGAAAAAATAATGCTGAAATTTCAATATATTTTTTAGCATCTTACTAGACTCAAATTGAAAAAACTCAAAACTCAAAAGATGTCGGATGAAGTCTACAATTAATTTTTATCTTAAATGAGATCGTATTGAAGAGATTTTCTATTTTTTGAAATTTGAGTCTCATTGAGTTTTTTCATTTGAGGACGTTAAGATGCTCGAAAAATAATATAAAATTTAGTTTTTAATTTTGTTTTCTGTCAAAGTTCAACCCGAAAAGTCAGGTTAAAAGTTGAACTACGTTTTAAAGGTGGTAAATTTTAATTTTTGCAAGTTGGAGGATGTAAATTGGACTTAACCCTAATTTTTATGGAGTACATTTATAAGTACAAGGAAGTATTTATGTTTAAATTGGCAGAATTTTTTTGTTAAAAAAATGACAGAATTTAAATCCTCCATTTCTATTGGCAAGACGAGTATATTTTGCAAACTTTGATTCGGACAATTATTATTAAAAGACAAATTAAAAAATCTCATCAAATAAAAAGAAAATCTTTTCCCAGCTGCCCCGGAGGCCCGGCCGGCCGGCCTACTACATGTCTACATGTCACATTGTCACCTCTGCTATTTCTTCACCCGTTCACCCGCGTTCATCCGGCCTCCGTTAAATCTCTCTCCCTCCCGGCGACGACCGGGCGACAGCCGCTGCCGCCCTACTCCAGGTCCCCAGGTCTACGTCGGACCCTTCGCCGGCGACGAGCACCCACCAGGTATGCCCAACCCTTCTTCCCTCCCTGCTGCGCGAAACCGAGCACCCAAACCCTAACTAAAGCTATTTGCATTCGGATCTGATCTAATTACAAGTGTATATGTATTATATGCCTACTGAGTACTGACTTCGATTTTTTGGGCAAAATTATCGGGTGTACACCATGTCTCGGGTCCGCCCCTGTTCTGATTTCTGGAGAACAGAGAGATCTGTCACTGATTTCGCAGTCCTCTTGTCAGATGGCGAGCACGGGGCGGTCGATGCTGCTGTCCCTGCTGCTCTTCGCAGTGACGCTGTCGCTGCTGGAGATGTACAGAACCAAGTTCGCCTCGTCGGAGCTCATGACCATCGCCGGTGGATTCGTCTGCTCCCTCCTCTTCCTGTTACTCCTCACCGTGCGTTTCCCCCTTCTAGTTCCTGTTGTTTCTAACTTTCTTTCTCGTTCCGAATGGTGCATTGGTGCAGAAGCCATTGCCCCTCTTTCTGATTTGCTAAATTGAAGTGGTAGAAACTTGTATGGCCACAGTGAAGTAGTAAATAAACATAGGGCGTGTTTGGTCCGAGGAACCACCCGTCGTAAATGAGGTAGTGCACTGTGAAATTTATTTGGTGGGATGACTCCATCCTCATGCTTAGTTCGTGAGGAGTCCTCATCCTCGTGGTCGTGGTGGATCAATCCATTTTATGGTTACTTTTGTGTTATAACATTAATTAGTTCTGGATTCGTCAGCTCTTCATCAAGAAGTGTGCTTACTGCTTGGAATTTTGCCTTATTATGAACTGATAATTGGAACAACTGTTGCAGTTTATTGGAAACTACCAAGAAGCTAGTGGAGATAGAACTGGGTGGGGTGCAGGTATGTGTGGCATATGATCTCTCATGTCTTCTCGTAGTCTTTATTTTACTTTGATCACTGTCGCTCCTCCTTGCAGTTGTTGTAGCACAACTTGTAGCTCTTACTGTAGCTGGCACTGTCCACCGCGTCTGTATCACAACATGGTATGTTACCTTGAACACACACCAGAGTTTTTTTTTACCAGCCATTAGCATTTTTTCTGCTGCATGGATCCATCAATGCTTCCTTTCTGCTAAATAAGGGATTTGTTGAGAACTTGGCATTATCAATAGGTGCTGGTTTGAACATTCTATTGGAATGTTTGTCTATGATGTTTTCTTCTTTCTGATGTCAGAAAAAGAAAACAAGTCACTTGTTTGAGTAAAGGAGTTGGAACCTGGAATAGTTAATTGAGTCATTTGTAAAACTTAGTTTGTTGTTATTAAGGCATACAATCATATTCATTTGATACAAATTTCTTGTGAACCTGGGAATTTTTTTTCCGGTGCTGTCATCTTAAGGTCAAAATGCACAATTCACATGTTCAACCTCGAAACTGCAGTCTAGTGTCAACATAGATAACATACATTATGTACTCGTGCTGGTTGGAAGTTCGAACTGATTTCTGGTCACCAGCCAGAGAATCAAGTACAGTATGCAATATCTGTCCTTTGTTCGCTGTTGTTAACTGTGTTGTTATGAATTTTAACACTAGTATTTTCGCATGTTTTGAAAACTATAGAAAATGCTACGGTCTGACTATACTGCTATTCATGAGTTTGATGTTGTTCGATCCATGATGCCTAATGTGATCAGCACAACGTTTAAGTTTGTAAGATGGATGACTAGTTGGCTAGCAGCTGAGTAAAATCCATTTTATACAAAATGATATATTAGTGATCCTTCTGCAGTTTCAGATTTGCAGTTTGTTAATATCGCTTCCAAGCTAAAGTACACCATATATTTGGCAAAACTCAACAACTTAACAACCATGCCTTTTGCTAGGATGCTAACTTTCTCTGGTATACTTCTTGAATCGACATTTTGCCTGGTAAAAGTGTGTTGGTGGAAACTTATTATACTATCTGTGGTTGTTTGCTTTGAAAGATCAGGCAGCAGATAGACACCATTGCCATAATACCATAGAGTATTCATCCAAGACCCTAGCAATTTTACTTTTTTCTATTTTTGGTGCTCATTCACTCCCTTATATAATATATGTGGTAATTTGCTCTGAAAAATCGGGTAGCAGATAGATACCATTGTGAAAAATACCATTGAGCATCCAAGACCCTAGCGTTTATACTTTTCCTATTTTTGGTGCTCATCCTCTCCCTTAATCATAATTATGTGTTTTTTTTTCTGCAAGTTCATGCCACAAACCCAATGAACAAACTAACCCTGTTGGTCCACTTTGCTGCAGCTTCCTGTTTTCCGCCGGGCTCCTTTACGAGGTTGACAAGCTCTCTGGCATGATCCTTGCGAGGAGTGAGTCTAAGGTGAGGCGGCACTAAGCATAGAAGAAGCACAGAAGAGATGGTATATTCATGTACGATGACGTGTTTTGTATGTCAAACTGGAGCGTTAGTTCGTGCTCGCCATCGGAGTTGAACCCATCAGGCCTTTTCTGCTAGGCATATAGGGGCTCTGGATTCTGGATGCTGGTGCGTTTGCACCGAGGTCGCATTCTGATGTTTGTCTAATCAATTGACTAGGTAATTTACCACCTTTTGCTGGCTTCCGGATGTCATTTTCCTTTCGCCATTCTCTCAGTGCGTTGCATCTGTGTGCAATATGGTTTTGCCATCTTTTTGGCCCTGTTCGCTTACTTATCAGCCATGGTCTCCAGTATTTTTCTTTTCGCAACAAATCAGTAAACAATACTTTTCATTGGCATTTTGTTGCTCAGCTGTTTTTCCACTTCAGGTCTTGTTTTGGAGTAGTCGGATTCGCATCAATCCATGGATTGGAGTAGAATTTGAACTAAATTTCATCCCAACCACCTCACCACATGTAGATGGAGGTAAATACGACAACATTTAAACAAGGCCCCACTGTTTTTTTTATCTATTGGTGAAACGCGAGGACATGTCCTCCGAGACAGGAAGTTTGATGGCACACAACTGAAATAAGATCATAATATATGATGTCATCCTATTGAAAACAAGGGTTGATCCCAACATCTACAGTAATTAAGCACACATTTGTCGCCGGAAATTTTGAAACGAGCAATGTCTCTCCTTCACACAGACTAGTAGACTCGCTTTGTGGTCCTGTGGAGTGTATGAGGTTGGCTGAGGAGCAAATCGAGACCCGAGAGTACGTCACTCCTCGAGAGGCTGGGGCGCTGCTGCGGGCTGTGCTGGCCGGCTGGTGTGGACTGTGGAGAGGCTGCGAAAAAGAAGGGTTTTTCTTCCTGGGCTTTAAAACCGGATAAATCATTTTCTTGAACTTTTAAAATTATTCGTTTTACCTCCCTAACCGGTTATAAGTGGTTTGCTTGTCTTTTTCTTTTTTATTTATGTTGGTTAAATCTTTAAAAAATCATAGTAAATCATAGAAAATCATAAAATGAAAAATCTAATTTTGTTGGACTCCACATGAGTATTTAACATAATGGCCCGTTAAACCCATTTGAAAAAAAACAAGCCAAAACTGTTGTTATTTGATTTTATCTATTAGGGATGAAAACGGATCGGATCTGAACGGATATCACTCATATTATATTTGTTTTCATATTTCATTCGGATTCGGATTAGGACACGGATAGCGTTCGGATACATATACGAATCTGGATTGACTCGAGATGGATGACGAATAATGAGTATCGAATACGGTATGAATCGGATCGGAGAGAAGGGATACAAATATCTATTCGGATATTGAGTAAAAGCAACATATATATATATATCATCGCATGCATAAACCATTACACCACTCTATGAGTCCATAATCCATCTAAATTAAGCCGAAAGACTAAAGAGTAAAGCAACAAATAAGATAAAGATACAGATACATCATACATCAAACATCATATAAGCACCAATCTTGCGGCATGAGTAGAAATAGCCAAGCACATTGCTTCATGGGTCTCATGGAGTCATGGTCATGGATTCAAGATATACAATCCTTATATAGGCCATTTTTTCATTTTGAGAAAGTTTGAACAAAATGTAGTTCAAATTTCACAAGTGTGTGACATAGTTTTAGAAAGTTCAGTCGATTTAAGAATTTGTGACTAGTGTTTGATAAAACTTTCTCAAATGGGAAAATGAGCTATGTAACAATTGTATATCTTGCTGAGATAATCAAACTTGGTATTCAGAGTTTTTTCATCTGAGGTCATTTAGTGTCTCATTTGAGCAAGTTTGACCAAGTCAAATTTGGTCAAATGAAAAACAACACTTTGACTCTAGTATTATGAACTCTAAATGACTTCAAATTGAAAAGTTTTGAATACCAAGTTTGTTCAACTCATCAAGATCTACAATTCTTGTTTTGGTCAACTTTCCATTTGAGATAGTTTGGACGGTTCAAATTTGTAATTTTTAAATTTCGATGCTTACAAACTAGTTTTCGGAACCCTAGATTGTCTCAAATTGAAAAGTTTTGAATACCAAGTTTGTTCAGCTCATCAAGATCTACAATCCTTATATAGGCTATTTTTTCATTTGAGAAAGTTTGAACAAAATGTAGTTCAAATTTCACAAGTGTGTGACATAGTTTCAGAAAGTCTATATGAGATTCAAGAATTTGTGACTAGTGTTTGATAAAACTTTCTCAAATGGAAAAATGAGCTATGTAACAATTGTATATCTTGCTGAGATGATCAAACTTGGTATTCAGAGTTTTTTCATCTGAGGTCATTTAGTGTCTCATTTGAGCAAGTTTGACCAAGTCAAATTTGGTCAAATGAAAAAACAACACTTTGACTATAGTATTATGAACTCTAAATGACTTCAAATTGAAAAGTTTTGAATACCAAGTTTGTTCAACTCATCAAGATCTACAATTTTTGTTTTGATCAACTTTCCATTTGAGATAGTTTGGACGGTTCAAATTTGTGATTTTTAAATTTCGATGTTTACAAACTAGTTTTCGGAACCCTAGATTGTCTCAAATTGAAAAGTTTTGAATACCAAATTTGTTCATCTCATCAAGATATACAATCCTTATATAGGCCATTTTTTCATTTGAGAAAGTTTGAACAAAATATAGTTCAAATTTCACAAGTGTGTGACATAAAAGTCTATATGAGATTCAAGAATTTATGACTAGTGTTTGATAAAACTTTCTCAAATGGGAAAATGAGCTATGTAACAATTGTAGATCTTGCTGAGATGATCAAACTTGGTATTCAGAGTTTTTTCATCTGAGGTCATTGAGTGTCTCATTTGAGCAAGTTTGACCAAGTCAAATTTGGTCAAATGAAAAAACAACACTTTGACTCTAGTATTATGAACTCTAAATGACTTCAAATTGAAAAGTTTTGAATACCAAGTTTGTTCAACTCATCAAGATCTACAATTGTTGTTTTGGTCAACTTTCCATTTGAGATAGTTTGGATGGTTCAAATTTATGATTTTTAAATTTTGAATAAATATCCGGATAATATCCGTTTTTAAATATCCGGATATATCCGATACTTATCCGGATTATCCGATATCCGCCGGATATCGGTGATATTACATCCGTATTTGATATCCGCCTAAGATATCCGTTTTAGTATCCGTATCCGAAAAAAAACCGGATATCCGAGTAACTATCCAGATAAGTGTTCATATTTGTTCGGTCGAACGGACGGTCGAATAAATATCCGTATCGTTTTCATCCATAGTTTCAGCTGAAAAAATAAGCTGAAAAAGGTGGATTATAAGAGAAGCGAAGAGAGCCAATATGGTATGCTTTAGTATAATTTTTTGCTATAACTTTATATCTATACTTTTCTATAATTAATTCATATCTACAGTTTCTATGGTTCAATTGTGGTGAATATTTTATGGTGGGATAATTATTTGCTTGAACTGTAGTAAAGATTTCACACTCATTGGATCATGTATAACTTAGTTATAGATGTCAGAGAGGTAAAATGAATGGTTTTAAAAGTTTAAGGAGGTGGTTTATCCGATTTTAGAGTTTAGAGTGAAAAAATAGACTTTCCCAAAAGTTAAGAGGTAACTTGGACTTTTCCCAATCTGGCCTGATCCATTTACGCTTGTGCGATTTTCCCGAATGGGCTAGCCCATACACTTGGGTCTGGGCCCTGAATTCAGGAGCCGCTAGCCCGCTACGCGGCGCCCTCTCTGAAACCCTAGACCTTATCGCTATATATATATATATATATCCAAAAATCGGGTGAGGGATAGCACGGACGCAGCCGCCGCCGCCACCTCTGCCCTATTCCTTCCCTCCTTCGGCATCACGTCCGACGGCGACGGCTGCGGCGGTTTCGGCTTGGACAGCTGTGGTCGCACCCTTCCTTCGTTTCAGCTTTCCTCTTTTCTTTATCTCGTTGTTCACTTCTGTTGTCCGTCGCTGGTTTGAGGAATTTTGGGGGCCGTTGTATTGATGCAGATGAGGACACAAGTTTTAATGGGTAATTTGCGTCTGAGGCATCTCTGTGATGTCACACCCTTTTCACCTTGGAGATCTGATGCATACTCAGTTCGTCCCTACGGCCCCTTGATCTGTGATCTGTCTGTTTGTGCTGATTTCTGATTCCGTTTTGTTTTTGCGGTGAGGAGATGACGTGATGATCGAATTGTTTCCCTATTGGTTTGATTGGCCGCCATGATGGCTCAAACTGTATTAGCTCTATGTGATCATCTCCTTGGCGATCTGATTTTCCAAAACCATCGAACCATTTATTTAATTATTACTATGTATTGTTGTAGGAAACACTATATTAACATGACATCGAAACTGTTAAGTGAGTACTGCTGGTTTCACAATCCTTTTTATCATATAAAACTAGCAAACAATTTGCGATCATACGTGCTCTCTTTGACCGCAGAGAGAGTAAATTTTAGGCAGAATAAATATATTTCGATGTCAATCAGAACTGATGGCACCGAATGTGTGAACTTAAATTTATAAGGTTAGGGAGGGAGTATCGGAAGCAAGAAACAGCCAAAGAGTATTATGACCAAAAGCTTCAGGTTTTCTTGCTTCAGCTGGTAAATGCTGGCCAAGAGAGCTGATGCACCTCACCTGGGACCTCGCCTGGGCCGAAGTGTCTCAAGCCCCTCAGCTACTGAGCTTGTTGGATAACCTCGTATGCAATTGTCAGTAGCTTTTTTGGTGTTGTGTTATAAGGCACACAGCACACAACGGAAGCAAACGCTACAACACAAAACCACATACGTAATATGTTTTTGTTGCACAATTAAACCACATACGTAATATGTTTTTGTTGCACAATTAAACCACATACGTAATATGTTTTTGTTGCATTATCTTTTTTTCGAGGTTTTTTTGTTGCATTATTGTTCCATTCTTATCGAACCAAAGCGTGGACACAGTTCCAAAAAAAAAAACATGGACACAACAGCTGTCGGTCTGGTACAGCAACCTAATTATGATGTTATGATTAGAGTGGTTCTAACCAAAAAATTATGAGATAACGCACATTAAAGTCACACAGTACATACTACATAAAGTTTGGGCCTGTTCAGCTGGTATTAAAGCAAATTCTAGCTGATAAGTCGGCTGATAAGTAAGGCTTGGATAGTTTTTTTTTTAAAAAATTAACCAATCATATATCATCCGTTTTTATCACCTCTCTATTTTTCTTAGTTCCAATTTCACAACACTATTTTACCAATTTATAACACTATAGTTTGGCACTATATTCATCTATCTATCACATTTCTTTATAACTTGTGTAGATAAAGTAAACCATTTCCTCCATTTTTCTTAATTTCAATTCCACATCATTATATTCTCGTGGTTCTCTTTGAAGGGGACAAATCCCACCACTGGCTCAGCACACTCACAACCAAGAAACTAGGATAATTTTAATGTTCATTAATTAGGGTATCAACTAAGAATTGGAATTGAAGAAGAGAGAGCAAGACATGGTTTCTTAGATAAGACACTATTTTTCAAGACATAGGAGTGCTATTAGATAAGAAAGTATGTCTACACAAGAACCAAAATACAAAGATATGTGATAGGTAGATAATAAAAAAAGATAACTACTATTGGACAATTTTTTTTAAAAAAATAAAAACTATCTATTTGAAATATGGTTTCTATATATAGGGTTTATGTAATTTGGCAAATATAAAAACTCAGCGACAACCGACGAAGTATGACAAAACAACGATTAGCTTAACAAGCACGATTAACTGTATCAATGTTGTGCTTTGATTCAGATACTACTTTCGTAACAAAATAAATCACTTTCTAGAATAGACCAAAATTAAAGAAATAGCATCAATATTTATAATATCAATATAGTATCACTAGATGCCCGTGAACTATATTTTCATAATCTAATTATTTAGCATGTATTCAGACTCAAATTGTTTAACTTATTATAATATTAGTAGTTAATTTATTTTCGATAATGATAGGCCACGGACGTCCGTCTCGTTTGACGCTGCGCGCCCACTCCGCCTCGTACCGCCGCTGACGCCACTCCGCCTCGTGACGCTGATGCCGCGCGCCCGCCTCGCTGCTGCCGCACTTCCCCTGCTGTGCGACCCATCTTGCGCTCCTCGCTCCTCACCTCCGACCGCGCCCCCCACCCGCACCTCTTGCTCCTCGCTCTGGCCGCGCCCTGCTCCCTCCGGTGCGTGCCCCGACCCGCAGCCGTGGCCAGTGGCCTTGCGTGCCATGGTGTCTTGCCGAGCGGTCGTGCCTGCGCCTCGCTTTGGCTGGCTGGATGCGCCATTTCACAGAATCGCCGCCGCCATTGCCATTATCCTTCTCTGCCGCGACCGCACAGTCGGATTCCGTTGTTTAGTGCTCTGCTCGCCCACGCGTCTGCTAGGTTTTTGCTGAAAGCACATGTTGCAAGCGTATATTTCAAGTGTTTTAGATGTTTCAGAGGTATGTTGCAAGTGTTTGATATCGATGTTGCAAAAGTAGATCGGATGCCGCACTCCCCCTGCTGTGCGACCCATCTTGCGCTCCTCGCTCCTCGCCTCCGACCGCGCGCCCCACCCGCACCTCTTGCTCCTCGCTCTGGCCGCGCCCCTGCTCCCTCCGGTGCGTGCCTGACCGGCGGCCGCCCGCCAGTCGGCCTTGCGTCTCATCATGGTGTCTGTGCGGGCGGTCGTGTGCGTGCCGCGCGCTGGGCTGGCTGGATGGTCGCCACGTCACAGAATCCCCGCCTTCACGCCATTCTCCTTCTCTGCATGACCGCACAATGGATCGGATCCATTGTTTAGTGCTCTGCTGCCATGCCAGCGTCTGCTGTGTTTTTCTTTGAAAGCACATGTTGCAAGCGTATATTTCAAGTATTTTAGATGTTTCAGAGGTATGTTGCAAGTGTTTGATATCGATGTTGCAAAAGTAGATTGGATGTTGCATATGTTGCAATGGCTATACACATATGTTGCAAGCGTCTGTTCCAAATGTTTTATTTGTTTTTTCACACGTATGTTGCAAGCGCGCTTAATTGAATGTTGCATATGTTTCACACATATGTTGCAAGTGTCTTATCTTGATGTTGCATATGCTTTGCAATGGCTTTTTAAGTGTTTTTAGGTATTTTTGTAAATGTTTCAAACGCATGTTTTCAATTGTTTCATTTGTCTTCAGGCGTATGTTGCAAATATTTCATATAGATGTTTCAAGAGTAGATTGGGTGTTGCACTTGTTGCAATAGCGCCGGTGGCTAGCGGACAGCGGCCTGCCGCAGAGCTTCGGCTCCTACCTCATGCAGCGCACCTCGCCCTCTCCTCTCCCTCCCCTCCCTTTCCTTCCGTCCATCACGCCATGACAGTTCGAGCTTGGCGATAGGCCAGACGCGACGGGGAAAGGGGTGTGGTCGGGCACGGGCGCAACCGGGACGAGGATGTCGCAGGTGATGCGGTCGCGGTGGGCGCTCTCCTTTACTCAGGGACGAGACGGGGCGTGGTGGTGCGCTTGAACGGGTGCAGCATCTGGACGCGTCCTGTGACCGGACGTCCGGACGCAAGCTAGGCTCACTTATTTTGGTACGGAGGGAGTATCTTTTAGGCCAGTCTTAGTGATTTGTTTTATTACGCTGTGCACATTAGTTGAACAACTTTATCTTAGTTGGTTGATGACTAAAATATCTTCTCTCAATGATACTCTAGTCAAACCATTAATTAGTTACATGACATTTTGATCAAAATGTACCGTTGTGAATAATATAACCACTTACAATAATATGGAAATTAAGTACTAGCAAACAAAGTCAATGAAAATAGTCTAATAATAATTTATTGACATGGAAGACAAGGTGCATAGCGAGGATGCGAGCCACACGAGATTGTCCAAAAATGTGGGGACAAACAAGGTTAGCTTGGCTCGGACAGAGTGACGGGAGTGAACGCAAGGGTGCGGGGGTCAGGGTAAACGGAATAAAGAAATTTTCACTCATTAGGTATAAAAGAAGTATGAGCTTAAATTTGGATTAAGTTCATTTTTAGCCTCTCGACTCTTGCATTTATCTTATTTTGACCACCAATTACAAAACCGGATAACTTTGGCTCAACTATAGATATTATTCAATGCCCACTCGTGATTGCTAGTTCAGTGTCCAATCGTGGCTTCTGTAAGAACACAACAAAGGAAGGAAGAAGGATGGATGGGACGAGTGAGGGACTAGGCCGGGAGGCCCACTAGGTCTTGATTCTTGAAGGCCGCAGAGGTGCAAGCACACAAGCGACTGGGACCATAGAGAGATGGTGCGGGCACGTCATGAGGGCATTTGCAAAAAGGACCTCGAGGAACATCCAAAAGTAACTATAAAGTTCTATGAGTTGGCAATCTTGCATAAAATCTCCTCCATAAATATTAGCAGTAGGCCCAATATGACAGGTGGGCCCAAGAGACCTAAAAACAATTCAAAACAGGTTTTAGGGTCAAAACTGAACAATTTGGATAGTTGAGGTGCCAAAGTTAACTGTTTTTATAGTTGGGGTCATAATTAGACAAAGATAAGAGTTGAGGGGCCAAACATGACTTAATCCTTTAAATTTTGAAGGCCTGTTTGAGGCTATTCTGCTTGTTTAACTCTATTTCTAATTTTGCTAGACAAACAGGTCAACTTCACAAACTATGTTCTAGAAAAAAAAAGGTAGAATTAAGGGACAACTCTACGTTTTTTGGGCTCCTTAATATGTACTTCATAAATTGAGTTTCTAACCTCATCGTGAAGTGGAATGATGATCACCCACTATGGCACTAGTTACATAACTCCTCCCTGTTTTATCTTTTAGGATGTGTTTGCATGGATCTATTCCAATTTTCTGTGATGGAATGGTTCCATCTCTGTGTTTGATTGGAGGATGGGAACGTCCATGTTGGAGATTTGCTCTATCAAAGAATGCACCCTGTTGGACCAAATGCTTTTTCCAATAAATTAATTATAGAGCAGCAGCAGAGGAGATGATGGCATTTCTCAAGCTGTCCAGCTTAGGCAACAAACATGCAAAAACAGTATGGAACATACAGTGACAACATGCAAGTAGATGTTTGTATATATTAATTATATATTGATGGACATTGTTGTTTTTTATTTTTACTAGCAAAAGTACCCATGCATTGCAACTGGGCACAATACGTCTTGGAATCGAATTATGTATCATCGTTGGACGTAAGTCATTCTAACTCATATAAGAATGGGTCGGATCACATACGGGACATAGATGACACATGGAGTTTTTTTTTCTAAAAAAAAGGTTGCAAGAAACAATGCGTTCTTTAATATTATAGAAAGAGATTACAAACACAATCGAGTGGGACATGGTACAGCTACAAACATCATTCATGTTATGCATGAAATTGTGTATTAATGTGATAAGTGATGACCGTTAACTTGGAAGTGTCATGTGTAGCATCTAGTTACAAACGGTATTTAAAATAATAAGAAACACTTACAGAAGCTAAATTTATCAAAACAGCCCATCACACCAAAACCTCCAATCGATGGAGCTGGAGCAGAGTTATATGAGCCAAACAGATGTATCTGTTCTGATTAGAAAGCTAACTCGAGAGTAAAACTGCTCTAAGTGAAGGTGGGGCAGAACTGGAAAATATTGAGCAAAATAGTCTAAAGGGCTGTTTAGATTTCATGAATTAAAATCAATATCTAGAAAGTATTTTCCATTTCAGTATTAGATTATTTTTTAATTCCTCTTAATTTCTCGAAACCAAACAGAGCCTAAGATAAATTCAACGCAAAAGAGGAGACATTTGTTGATGTCACGAATGTGGAATCTTCTTAGTGATCAAGATTCCTCATGATATTTAAAAAAAAAAGATTCCTCATGATTCTCAAGCCACGTGGACGAACAGCAGCCCCAGGTGCTTAGATGGGTTACCCTCCAATTTGATCCATTGAAAAGGATCGTGTCGATACGCGAGTCGATCGTCACGTCAGTCGATGTTCCAGCAGGTAAGCGTTCCTGCTTCCTTCTAAGGCACGGGACCGGTTACTTTTCGTGCGACGGATTAGGTTATCCAAGATTCTCGTCTACTTATCTATGAGACCTTATTTGAGAGCAATTCATATATCAAATTAAAAACATTGAGTGGACATGTTTAGTCTTGTTATTCATATATAAGGATTGTTTTCTCCCATCTATCAAATTTGTGTTGCTCTGGTTAGCTATGAATAATGAAATTCGTTGGTTTGTTGGGTTCTCAGGAAGGGCAACAAGGCCAGGGAAAAAAAAACCATTGGCAGAGTATATAATTTGAGTGGTAGAGATAGGACCACCGAATTTAGCTTGAGAGATGAATCGAGTCCCAACATATAATTGCTAGGGATAATTGCTTTTGGAGCTAGCAGGTAATCAGTGGAAGGGAAGCTACTACTGCTACCCTCTCGGTCCATTCATGCAAATGGATGGCTAGCCGCGACGTGGCCTGCCAGTGCGCTGAGCATTGCTCCATGGCAGGAACCACTCACATCACAACTCACAAATTCACAATAGCTTAGCTTGCTAACGAACAAGCAAATAAAAGCTCAGTTGAACTTTGTTTCCCAAAGCCTTTAATACATGAAGAAAAGCTTTCAGCTATGTGTGCTAACCTGCGTGCGTACGGTACCATCCCTGTACGAATGGACGGTGCACCAGAAATGGCCTACGACTCGAGGGAACGACAAGCAGTTGCAGCGGTGTGGCTCCGAACACCGTGGCATGCACGCAAGGCTGCTTTTCACGTTTTGCCTGCCTGACCGCACCGTGCTTCCACCGCTATCAAAGCCGTTCGGTGCAAGTGGTCACACCTCAGTAACAATCGACAGATCAGGAATCAGGAATCAGGAATAATGAAGAATCAATTATTGCCAGTCCAGTGCTTGCAACTGAGAACATGAAAGAGGCAGTTCAAAAACACAGAACAGGTACAAGCAGGCCCTAGCTTTCCAACCGGTCAGTACTTGGAAACAAATCTCATTTCTGAGGTGGTGTCCCTAGCACTGCTAATAGCAAGCTAGTAACATGCTAGGGACGTGGCAGGGCAATTAGTGGCCTGTGGAGATCAGAGACTAACAAACTTGAACATCGTGACTCACCTGTCCTTTTATATTAAGGTTTCAGCGGAGAGGAGGCCACCGGCGTTATTCTGCACAAATCACTAGGCAATTTCAGGATGAAGATCGAGGCTAGCTATTGATTACTGCTAGTGAATCAAATATTTTCTTTTGCCACCAATAATGGAAGGAGGTAGAGTTTGATAATCCAACACCAAGTCAAGGGTGACGCAGAGCAGAACTCACCTTTGCGCTTCACCGGTTAACCCCATGCCGACGGCTAAGTTTCAGCTGACTTTATAGATCAATCAACTATCAACCGGACCTGATATATTCCATTCAGCAGGCGATGACAAAACAGCCTGAAAAGAATTTCTACAGGCTGATATCAGCAACAGAATTCCTTTCACTTGTTCTTCTCCGTGGCCTGCAGTCATGGGGTCATCAGTGGTAGGTTAGCGTTGGCAACTTGCATATGGACATTTGAGTTCTTAAGCAACCATCGCTTTCAAGAATAGGAGAAAACGACTACAGCAGAACAATTATATGTGAAGATATAGCTTTATTCCATCCAATGAATATAACATCAGATTCCACTAATAAAATATCCAAGATTCCCATGGCTTTTTTCCCATACCGTATGGGCATGCATAAAAGCTATTCAGTAAAAGATCAGCATTTCAAACGGTGCTGAAACGTGTGGGAGGTGTGAAGGTACAACTACTATCTACTAAAAAAAATATTGATTTGGAGAAAGATTAACAACGACGGTTGAGAAAGTTGTAGCCGAAAAGCAATTGAAAAGGAAAGCAAACCACCAAGGCACCATCCATAGGACTTTATGGCTTCCATCAAATGACAGTCGATGGCTTACACCGAGATATCGATACCCCCACTGAAATATTTATTTGCATTTGCAGCTGCCTACGCTAAACTGCAGGACGGGCAAGTACAGGGGGTCCTCCCAAGTTTCAATATACCATTCTCCCAGACACAGACAGAAGCTCATGATATCTAAGCTTCCTGCTTTCAAGGCTTCGCCCTGATGACTTCACAGCTATAGAGGAAACCTCGGAGGCTGGCATGCATCTTTATGAAGGATAAAGATCTGTTAGATGGCCATGGATGGTCCATCTTGCAGGTTCCTCTCGTGGTTTACATGTTTTGCAGCTTTCGTTGTCCTGGAGGCCATTGTTCCTGCTCATTCATGGTGCACTCCAAATCCCAGCCCGAGGCATGAAGCAAGGTTCAAGCAGAAGACAAACAAGTTTTGGGAGTACCAGGAACAGAGTAATACCTGGGTGGAAATAAGCGTGCCGTTTGACTTGATGTCTTGTATCAACGGTACCTGCACAAAGGTAGGATCAATCGAGCAACTGGCGAGGAAACATGGACATGATCCTCCTGTTCAAAGTCAAGAGGAGGAAGATACAAGGCTTCAAGGAGATGATGCAGAAGACACAAATGACCCTGTCCTGCCCATAAGGAAAAGAATTTCCTTGACAAGGATGTCAGAATCATCAGTTTGGGTGACAGGCCAGAGTGGATCGATCTACGAGAGGTTCTGGAATGGGGTGATGTGGGTGATTGCTCCTCATGAACTCCCTACTTCAGCTGGATATGCCACAGCAACTTTCATTGTGAATACAACTATTCTTGCTCTGTCTGAAGCTGGAATCCTCTACCAGGTAAGTTGATCCCGATGATTTAACAGTTCTAGCTTATTCAGTTATTCAGACTTGGAGTTCTAGTCAGGTTACCACTTTTATTACTATGTCTTATAGGTCATCCTTGAATCTTTTTCTTGGAGTGTTTGCATTATGATAGAACAGTGGTTTATTATCCTTTGAACTTCTTAAAAAGAAAACACCCCAGTTTTCTATTACTTTTCTGGGGTATTCTTAATACTAACATGGGCTAATCAAATTAAGCTGTTCACCAACAAGCAGTAGTTGTAGTCATAAATTGCAGACAAATATTACAGAAGTTGTGCAAAAGCAAAAGTAACAACTAACAAAAGATCAATCCACAGTAATGAAAGAAGAGCAGAAAATGTCCAGATCAGGGTACAACTTTGTTCGTGAGTAAGGCATAAAGACATGATTAACCACAAACAGTAATATCGTGTAAAATCAAAAGATGACCGGAGTATTCTGTTTTCTCTTTTAAATTTGAAATCATGTTAGTTGCATTTATAAACTATAAAATCATAAGATGGATAACGTAGAAGAGTGAAATATTGGCCAGTAAAACGAACACATCCAAGAGAAATTTTCTGCCAAATTAATTCATTTAATTGTAACTTAACTCAAATATTTCTACACTTCTCAGTTACAGCTAAATGAGCATGCCCAGCCTATCTGGACAGAGATGACATTCAACTCTGGCCAGCAGTTCCCGAATCTTGGATTAAAAATACAAAGTCAAGCTATGCGTATAAGAAATGGGATTGTATCCAATGATGGAAGGTGAGTCTCTACAGTACTGCTTGCTGCTAAGTATTGCAAAGATAGTGATTTGCTAGTTATTTTAAATCAGCTAATATGCATTGACTGACAGATGTTTTCTAATCAGGAAACTTTTCCTATCTATCATGAATGGATCCCTGCTTGAGGTAACAGAAATTCAGCCTCTAAGGTATGCAGCTATAAGCCTGTATTGCCGTTTTCTGAATCTCAACCTCTTTGCATGGCTGTAGCATCTTAGCTCAAAATTCAAATGAAAAACCATATAATTGATGAGGTAGAATAAATGTAATGACTTTCATATATACGCTATGGATTAAATAAACTCCCTTACATTTGGAGATCTGAATTTAACGGGATGCTTATTAAAGTGAATGATGTGAAATAGCTGCTACTTTTCTTAAAAAAAAAAATTCTCAGCACAACAAGCTACACCATGACTTACTGAACACAATACTAAATGGTCCGACATCATCAATGTACAGGTGGAATTACCATGGGCGTCCTCCAGGAGCAGATGTGTCGTACATATCTGATGCTGGAAATCTGCGGCCAGGGACCTTGTTCACAGTAAGGTACGTGGAGCATGTGTTCTTGAGGACTAGAGGGTGTTTCAGTCTACTTTAGGGGAAAAACACAGTTCTAGAACGTCCCAGTTTGCCCAGCCCCTGTCCTGATCAAAGGCTGAACCACTTCCTACTTAGCATGTTTTTGTACTACTCCATCTGTGGACTGTGGGCACAACAAACATAAAACAATAAGACACTGGTGCACTAAAAGGCACAAATGATATACCTGCTTAGATAGGTGTGATTATACTCATTTGTGTTATTTATCCAATATAAGTGGTATAGTTATCAATAGTCTATTTTGCACACCCTGTAAGGTATATTTGTTCAAATTGTTGGTCCAATGTTAAGATTGGATATGCAGTGCAGTTCCACTGGAGACCTCTACGAGTTTGACAAAGAAACAAAGCCATCATGGAAAAAGCATATATGGAGTGAAGAACTGACAGAAAATATCTCATTAAGATCATCAGCTGGCTGTGCTTTACATGGTTTGTCAGGGTCTAACTCAGTGTCCCTTTTCCTGATAACCAAGGTATGTTAGAATTTGTTTTATCATAATGGATCCTAGATAATAAAGATGTGTTATGTTTGAGAGCTCACCCAAAACATAATCTGCTTAAAACTGAAAATTTTCTAAGCCATGCTAACTCTTATATTATAAGTTCCAGGTAGACGATTTATGAAGCTCATGTACTAAAAATAAAAAAAAAAAGATCTCCATATGATTAGTTGGATATTTAATAGCAGAACAGTGACAGTATGGTGCCACGTCAGTATGAACATTACTCTCCATAACGAAATTGAACGTTAATCATGATTTAAGCTTCATAAACTAAATATAGATAAGCAAAAGGAAGAGTAAAATAACAGGAATTCACGAACAATATTTTCCTAGCTCATGCCCCTTTTTCCACTGCAAGAACAATTTTCCCCCTCTTTTGTTTGTTAAAGGTAGTTATAGATTGGCAGGATGGCCTTTTAGTGGAGCGGCGCTTGCATAGAAGGAAGTGGAAGTGGGACAAACACGGAGCTCCTACAGGTCAGAGACTTAGTTCAATTACACAAGTTCAGCAGGATGAACTCAGCGATGCAACTTCAATGTTTTTAACGACAACCACAGGAAAAGTATATGAGTATCAGTTTCCAAAATATACAGGTAATAATCATCCAATACTTTCATATTTGTGCCACATGTCGTTCAAGTAAAAGAAACAATAAAAATATATTTAATGTTTCAGAGAATAGTAGAATACCAAAGATTGTAGGAAGAACTAGGTGATTGATTTTTCAATAAGAAGGAAAGCACAAAGATTCAAGCTTGATTACATTTGAAACATTAGTATATTCAAAACAATCTAATCAAACTGGATTTAACATTCTCGCATAGGACTATAATAACATGATTTTTTTGCTGAAAAAGGTGGGCCCCAAAGCAATAAGATAAGAGGACAATGGATAAATCACATGTCCCCTGAGCATGCAAAGGTTGCAAGAAACGTCCCAGGTGTACATGTTCAAGTCGGAAGAATGATATTCCCACTACATGATGGCAGGCTTGGGGAGCTACATTTTCCTGGGATGGGGGGTGCTGATTTTGGTCCGAGTCCCCAAAGTACCATAAGAAGAAAACTATCAAACAAGTACGAGTGGTCCGTCCTAGATGCACCAGAAACAGAAGGTTGGAATGCAGAATATTGCACCGAAGAGCATGGTCCGACAAATTGTATTACTGGGGCAAAGAATATAGCTACAGACACTGAATCAAATGACTTGAGCAATACCCCACCTTCCAGGAGGCGTAAAGTAGAAGAGAAGCAGCACTACCTAAATGTTAACAGCTACCAGCAGAGTGATGAAACTGAATCATACAACTTTCTATCAAGGACCATTGATCTTAACTTCCACATGCGGGTGATGCATGCAGACAGATCGCTTTTCCTTATAGCAGACAATGGATTGACTTTTGAATATCTAAACAGCAATGGTATTTGGTTGTGGTTAAGACACGAACATGTTACAGCCATGAAAGGAACACTAGGAAGCTACAATGGCAGTTTGTATCTTGTCGACGTGCATGGGAACTTACACATTAGAGAAAGAAATGGAGATGAACTGTTGTGGATTAACTGCACAGCGATGAAGAAGGGAAGACAGGTTGCAAGTGGGTCTCCATGGGATGGCATCCCTGGTCTATTGCGCAGAGTGACAACAGATGATGCACTCTTCTTTGTTAACAAGCGAGGCAGGCTGCTACAGTTCACGGTAGAAGTTCAAACACAATTAAATTTGAGTCATGTTGGGCTTGTTAGATGAAAAACATTCATTGTTGGCACTTTCATTAGGACAATGGAAATAATCAAAGATCTTAAATTTATATAAACACATAATGGTTAAATAGCATTTGTTCCTTCATGGTACCTTAAATCACATTTTTAAAATAAAACAGATAGTTCTCTCTACCCTAGCAGTCAGCAAATGATTCTTCCCTTAGGAACAATGAAAAAAAATGAACGTAGGATTCATGGAGCAATCTAGAGTACACAAGAGAGTCCACAGGCAGGAATTCACAAATAGAGAACAGAAACAAAGAACAAATATGTCAATAACAAGGAAATCATAGAAAATTACTTTGGTATTAGGCTTTAATTTTTCAAGGCAGACAAGTTAGATAAAATCTTCAATGTACCATTGACTTTGCTATGAAAGTTGGGCTATTTACAAATTACAAGTGAATCTGTTATATTCTGTTATCCACTCTTTCCATAATCTCTTAGTAAATGCAGGCAATGGGATAGCTAAGAACAAAAATTCAGGCAATAAAAAGAAGTCTAAACATTGTAACTTAGATTACTCGTAGGTGCAATGGGAGGAAGTAGATAAATTGAATGTTTTTCTTATAAAAACGTTTGTATTAATAAATTTGAAAGCACGAGTAATATATGCCACCAGTGGTAAATTGCTACTGAATTGCTGAAACTGTTTAACGAACAATCATGCAGGCACAAATTACTGGATGGACAAAGAATGGGTTAATGATATATATGTCTTATTCCTTCCATTACCATTTTTTCCTTTACCCTCAAATAAAGAAGTGAAGTTACCTCATATCCAGCATTCAGCAATGCAGGCATACAAACTGAACTTGTCTAGAGGAGGCCCCAATACTTAACGTCCTTGCAATCATGTGCAGGTGGCGCTGCGGAAATTCAAGTGGAAGGACTGCCACAGCCCTCCTGACACCAAGATTGCTTTCATAGTAGACCAGGAGGTCTTCAGAAGAAACATCATCTTCGTGGTAGGCCGCAACGGCCGCCTCTACCAGTACAACAGGGTCACGGAGCTCTGGCACAGGCACTACCAATCGCCTCACCTGGTCCTCTCGCGCACCCCAGGGACGGCCATGCGACCATCGCCGCTGTCCCTGGCCGGCTCCCTGTTCATGGTGTCCGAGCACGGGGGCATGGTGGAGTACCACTTCAGCCCGAAGGACGGGTGGGAGTGGGTGGAGCACGGGACGCCCCACCGGGACGTGACCCTCGTCGGCGCCCCGGGCCCGTGCTTCGACGGCTCCCAGCTGTTCGTGGTCGGCTCCGACGGGCACGTGTACCGGCGGCACATGGAGGGGAGGACGTGGAGGTGGACAAGCCACGGGCACCCGCCGTCAGAGCCGGCCGCTGTTGATGAACAGAGCTGCGCCACACCGGGAACGGGCCCCGGCCCCGGCGCCGGCGCGCACTACGCGGACGGGTTCAGGGGGACCTGCGACGGGAAGGTCTGCACCAGCTAAGCTGCATCTTTCAAGCCGGTGAATTGAACTGCATTGCAAAATCTGTGCTTTTGTGTGCGTGCTGATGGCGCTGTGACATTTGGGCGAACAGGTGGCAGCCGTGCGGCCGGTGCCGTTCTCGGAGGACGCCGTGGTCTTCGAGCTGCGAGATGGCCGGGTAAGCATAGAAAGCAACCTCATGCAAGCTGCTCCTGATCCGCCTAACAATGGTTTACAATTGCGCCGCGTTGCATTTCATGAATCGGCTTGTATAATTCCCGTTGTTTGGTTTGGTTTCCTGGCGTGCAGCTGGCGGAGCTGCGTCGGCCGCCCTCCGCGGAGGGGTGCGGCGGGTGGGAGTGGGCGCGGATCATCGGCACGCCGGCCAGCGCCTGTATGACCAGCTACTGGACGGCCGTCGCCACGTAGCCGCCGCCGGCCGCCGACTCACGAGGCCGGCAGGCCGCTGGTCGCTTGGCTGATTGGCTCGTCAAAGGAATGGACTGCCAGCCCGTGGCCAACTTGGAAGTTGGAAATGATCACGTCCCCATGGGTCTAGGCCGTATCCTGGCAGGAATTGGGCCTCCCAAACAAGGCAGGAAGGAACTCTCCCAGAACAAAAAAAAAGAAAAAAAAAAAAGGACAACGGCTAACCTAGTACTCGTCTCAAAGAAAAAAGTTAAATACAATTAGTGAGTAATAATATATTAAGACAAAGGCTTTAACATTTGTAAATTAAAGTATAGTATTAAGAGAATTCAGGCTTATGCATCACATCTTGGCTTAAATTAGTGAGTATTAGCTTTTACACTGTACTATAATCTAAAATTTCTCTCTTCTTTCTCGTATGTGCATAAAGTATTTTCTGATCTTTAGGGATTTTATATGTTGTCTGCCACATTACTGTAAGAAAATTAAGTGCGCGTATAAGAAGAGCATGCTCCTAGTACATAGTTTTTCACTTGGAACACTATCTTGAATTTATGAGTTCGTTAGTGAATCATATCGATATTTTTTTTTAAATATTTGCCTTGATGATTAATATGGCAGTGTCTAAAGGGTCATATAAAATAGCTTAAGATTAATGCTACTAGTTTATCATAAAAACATTGAGAAAACATATGTTCGTAGGCCTTGCTAATCAAATGCCATGTCGGAGGTCTTATTATAAACTTATACCTTAGGCCCCGTTCGGTTGGTGTGGATTAGACCCAGGAACTATTCCAGTTTATCAACTCTATACAAATTAGTGAAGCATTCCAACCGGAAATCATTCTAGGAATGTAATCCGGAGTAACCGAATAAGGCCTAGATAAAGAAGTACATGAAACCGTCTGGGATACTTACATGGCGGAGTAACCATTTTGAGAATGTGGTTTTGCATACGGCTAAGTTTCATCACACGCATTGTGGTTATCTAGCTTTTCAGTAGGGCTCAATTACAGGCGTGTTTGGTCTCAAACTAGTGATCCTCACCTCACCAAACAAGAAATTGGAACATATGAAGGATCCTTTCTCTACCTGCCTTGATTTGTGCAAGCAATAGTTTTCCTTGCTGGCCTGGACTTATCCTAAGTCGCTCTTTCAACATGGCACAGGGTGACCTAGTCAGCAATGAGTCTCGGGTCTCATAAGTTATTGGTTCAAAACTTCAAATCCCCTTAACTAACGAGACATGGAGTGTTTATTTTTTTCTCTCAAATTGATTTGAGCAATTGACCATCATTCTCAAAATCACATGTATATTTGACATGGTAATTAAACCACATTTGTTTGTATTTTTTTGTCCCACCATATATTTTCAGGTCGCCACTCCGGTCCTTTTGGTTTTGCTTCCTGAAAGTGCTTTTGCTTCTAAGAAGCTAAAGGCTAACTAAAAGGATGCAGCTCCCTAGCTGCTGCTTTTACGGTAGTTCAATTTCTATAGCAGGCGAGGAGGTGCTTTGAGCGGCTGTGGAACCAGGACTTTCCACAAAATTACTACAGTGCCATTGGTTATGAAACACCGGTTAGTTTTTTTTTGTCAAATCTTTCTTCCCCATCGGCTCCCGTCTTCCTCTTGCAGGCGCGTCCGTAGGGTTGTGGCGGCGGCGGCGCTTCTCCAGGCCCTCCACTTCGGCCCCGGCGCCCCCACGGCCGGTGCCTGCGACCCCGACACCGCCGTCCCCACGGCCGGCAGTCGCGGCCCAGCCCCGCCGCCCACGCCCTGCTCGTGGCACCCTGACCCGATGCTCGGAGGCCTGCGTCCGCCGCCCCAAGCCACCACGTTCGCGCCCGCCTTTCCAAGCTCCGCCACCGCGGGTGAGAGATGGTGACTCCACCATCGGCGACGAGTGCAACTCCACCACCGGTGGCTCCGTGGGCCGTAGCTCCTCCAACGCAGCTAGATCCGGAACATTGGAGAAGACGAGTGAGAGAGATGGGATTGATAGGGTCGACTGACACGTGGGACCCGCTGACAGCTACTTTTCCAAGAGGCTACAGCTATAAAACCAAACCGCTTTAAGCTTCTTCACAAGCCACAGCGACTTTTATAAAGCCCACGACCCATGAAATTTTTTTCTAAAACCGCTTTAAGCTTCTTCACAAGCTCACAGCGAGAGAGCCCGCTAAACGCTTTTCCACAAGTCGTTTTCAAAAAAAAGCGAATTTTTTGGAGGAGCCCCTCAGGAGGAGCCGTGCCAAACAGGTCCTAAAGCTATAGCTCAACCAAAAAGACCCTAAATGCAATGGTGGATGGATTGACATGGTTTCTTCAACATAAAGGGTTGAAACGATCCTTAACTCCTATTTTTGACCATCAACTTCTTGGCAAAAAGAGGGACAAATATGCCAACCTCCCTATGCATTTACTATTAAACTAAATCTTTTCATAAGTTTTGGTGGCTCTAAGTGTTTTACAGTTATGCTCGAAAGATACATGAAAACTCATTAACGTAGCATACACAAAGGCAGAGTTGATGGGATCCAATTAATCGTCATCATAAATAATCTCAAATGCCAAATTAGACTTCATGACTGAACAACTCGTTGAGATAAATGAAATGCACACTTGGATCACCCAACCCAGAGTCCGAGCGCAATGGCCGGACATAAACCCAACCCAATGGCCCCCAAACTTTGTCCAAAGCCTCCTTACTTAGTATAGGGCTCAAAGGATGTTGGTTTAAGCTTTCCAAGTATAACTAAGGTGAAAAGGAAATTAAAATATGTTGTCCTAGGAGCATCTCCACCCCTCGAAGGCACTTCCATCCTCCCTCTCATTCAACACACATGAAGAGGAACAAGAACTCTACTCTAAGGCTTAGTCCTACTTTGTAGTGCTAATGAGAGAGAGAGAGAGTTCTGGAGGAGTGTCAGGTTTACCGGCATCTTCTCCAACTTGTACCTTAGTGTGTGTGACCCTTTTCAAGTGCACATATGTGATTCTTAGGATAATTGAGCTTAGCTTGTCTAAGCTATAGGTTACCTCATTTGTCACTTGCCCCACAGGTTGTAGAGGTAGGCGGTAGGTGATGACAACTATATCCGTGATTTGTAATCCTCTATGTTTGGGTATGTCGTAGAGCTATAGGTCAGACCAACCTAGCAGACTAGGGAGAAACCGGCATCCGAAGTAAGCAACTAGAGTACGAGCCTTATTGCAACTCATGTTCACAACCTGTAGAAATCTTCTTAATAGCCTGTTCGCTTGCTCGTATACGATCATGGATTATAAGCTGGAACATTATTTTTCTCTCACACTAAACCAGCCAGCAGTAAATAATCCACGATCGTTTACGACGAAACGAACATGCTGTTATCCTCGCCTATCTTATTCTCGTTGTCTTTGGATGAACCTATACCATAGATAGTTCACTCATGTTCGCTTTAGATTCGATAACCTTGGAATATTCCTAGGCAAAAGCTATTTCGATATATGTGCTTACAGATTTAACGGTGATCGTTATTTATACTAAGCTTAATTTCTAGTGCTGTCACGGGGAACAATAGTTGTTTTAGCTTCGGACCTCGTTCGTCCTTACCTTAACTTTTCTCAATCCTTTTTTCTTTTCTTTTCTTTTCTATACCATGGAGCAAACACGTAGCTTGCCAGGGATTGTTATTTATATACCAAGAAGCTGGATGTCTTATATAAAAGTTGTTTCATGGATGAATGTCTTTCTAAGTGGTTCAACCTATAAACGGAATTCAAGGGCGTATGTAGTTTCTTTTTAAAATGTTTTTGTTTGATCGAAATTAGGGACATAGGGGATTTCAAAAATCTTATAAATTCCCAAATAGATGTAAGAATCAAGTACGACCCATTTACTTGTATATGGTATTATTAGCTTTTGTAGTTTTAATTTAAAATTCTTTTTGTATTTGAGTTATTGGTTAAGCTATTTAGCATCAAAATTTTCAAAATTAAGAAAAATAATCTAAATTCATGACTCGAAAATCAGTATTATCATGTAATTTCTCAGCATCTGCGCTCAATTGAAATCCAAAGTTCCTTGATAAAGTGTATGCTCAACGTATGTTTCATTATGAAATTAAATTTAAACGCATTCAAAACAGTAGCTATCAAAGTACATGTGTGACCTGATATTCAGGTTTGCCACATCTGGCTGAGTATAGCTTCATTTAGCTATTTTCCTTTTCATGTCAATGAATCTTTCCTTCTTTAGGGCTGTTTGGTGGAGTTTCTCCACCAGCTCCACCAATAGCTTTAGCGAATCTTCAATCAAACGGTCAAAACGAAAACTTCACCGGAAGAGCTCCGCAAATCGCGTCGACTAAGGTTACTCGTGGGAGGAGGAACTGGTTCGTCTGAGAAGCCACAGCTAAAGCTCTACCAAATGGGTCCTTATTTTTTATGTACTTAGCTTTCCAATTCACATATACAAAGTAGTACTCTCATGACATTACAACATGGACCTATTTCATTTATTAATTAATCATAAAACGAGGCCAACTATATGTTTAAGAGCATCTACAAGAACTTTGTATAGTTTACTTATTAAACCCATGACTTTAACAAATTAACAAAATAAGTAGCAAATTTACTTTATCTTTCTCTCCGATAGTCTTCTATATGGACTTCCTAAAAAAACGATCCACATATTGTTTTGTGCAACAATTCTAGACCTACATATTGTTTTGTGCGACAATTCCGAGCCATCCGCACGACGCCCCTATTGTTTTGTCTTGTGCGAAAAAGCATTGTTGGCCATCCTAGCAGGCGTCGTCGGTTCGCCGCCCAACCCAGCCAACAGGCGTTGCCCCCAGGTCAGCTAGCATCAGGAGTGCTTGCTGCAACACTTGCAGCAACAGAAGAAGGGAGCATCTCAGGTTGCCTGCACAAATCAAACGAAAGAGAGATCGTCATCCTCGCCGTTCACCATGTCGGTCTAGGAACTTGGATTCTCCATGAACCTCATTCGTAGGTTGGTAGGAAGCGTGTACCTTTCAAGGGACAACGGTGGTAGGAGTTGGGATGACGGTGGTAAGAGTCGGAAACACCACGACTTGTGCCAAAATAAAGGAAAAAACGCAGAATGGAGCACGATGGGGGTAGACTACGGGGGATAACAAAGAACCGAAAGCGGACAAGGAGTTTCTATGGAGTGCAGAAAATTACGAGTTGAAGTTGAGATTTAACAACTTCTTATTTTAATATGAAGTTGTATTTACCAAGTTGTTCGAGGGGTGTTTTTTTTCCCTTTTGCCAGAGTTCATTTGCCAAGTTCATGGAATTGCTCTAGCCTCAAATCGCAAGATGAGCTTTGAAAAATATTATTATTATGACGTAGAACCCTCACATCTCAAGTTTCACTTTTAGCATATTGTGACGTTACCAATAATTTGAAAACATAAATTCATAAGCATTGATAACCGGCAAAATATGTGGTGGAAACCACGAACTAGGTGGAAACATGGAAACCAATCAAAAAAAATATATTTTGGTCATTCAAAAAAATTGAAATTTGGTATATCCATAGTGCATACAAATATGTACTCACATGCAAAAATTGGGATGCAAACTCAAACTAGAAAAATTCATATGAAAATGGCAAATTTCAGATGCATGTCACTAAAAGACAAAATCTTTCAAAAGTGAATTTGCATCTCAACTTTTTCATATGAGTGTATATTTGTATGCACTGTGGATGTGCCAAATTTTAGATTTTTTTAAACAACCAAAATACGTTTTTTGAATTGGTTTCCAAGTTTCACCTAACAGTAGTTTGCACCACATATTTTCGATCTACGGCAATTACTCTCCTGTACTCCTAGCTGCCTTCACGTCGTGTAAAATCTGGCACCATCAACTTTGAGACCCCTTAAAATTTGTTTGCAACTACAAAATATGTTCATCTATATCTAATAATAAAGAGGTAAAATTTCTACCATAATTTTATTCGTCCAACTCTGATCTCTGTTCGGATTATGGTTTCTTGTCCGGTAATCTTTAATAACTTTCGTTTCTTGGTTTGTGTCCGCACCTCCAACGTGATGGACTCCCCATATGAATACAACAGGAAAAATCAAATACAATACAACGACTCAATAAATAAATATGAATCCAATAGGAGAAATCGAATACAATACAACGACACTGAAAGGATCAAGATGTCCACGAGAGGGGTGAATTGGGCTAATTCTAAATTTCTTGCAATAATTAAGCCCTACACTTAGCTCATTTCACCCCTAATGCCTAAATGTGTTCTCTATTGATCTACCGCACAAAAGTTTTGCACCCTAGATTCCAATTCTACTCTAGCATGATAATTCTAAGAATGTAAAGATATGAATTGAATTGCTTAAAAGTAAATGCTCAAAGTAATAGAGGGAGAGGAACGCGGCGATGTTTTTCCGAGTTATCAGAGAGTCGACACTCCCCACTAGTCCTCTTTGGAGCACTCACGCAAGGGTGAAGCTCCTCCTTATCCGCGCAAGAATCAAGTGCTCTCTACGGGTTGATTCTTCCACACTCCGTCGCGGTGAATCACCCACAACCGTTCACACCATGACTTGGGTCATCCACAAGCTCCATCGGATGATCACCAAGCTTCCAATCATCATCAAGCCATCTAGGTGATGGCAATCACCAAGAGTAACAAGCATAAACTCTCACTTGACCAAGATAAGCCTAATGAGAAAGGTGGATGCACACTTGCTACTCCCTATGCACTAATGAGGTCCTTAATCTTAGATTATCAAATCTCAATCACCTAGGTTGAGCTACTAGTTCATACCCCTTTAATAGTATGGCCAAAGGAAAAACAAAGTCATAAACTACTCTAAGTATCACTCCAACGCCAAACGACACTTAGAACTAGTCCGTCCTTAACCTTGTCGTCCATCCTTTAAAAACCGAAACGATTTCCATCGATAGGGGCATGAAAACCATTGATTGCCCAAACAATCGCCATTATCATGACCTAACTCAAATTGTCTCTGCAAAATACATATTAGTCACAATAATCTTATGTCATCATTGATCACCGAAACCCACTAGGGGCCTAGATGCTTTCAGTCTCCCTCTTTTTAGTGATTGATGATAACATAACCTGAGTATGTGTATAAGAGATGGGTGAGATTTTCAACATGCGTGGTTCATATAAGCATTTGACAATAAGAGCAAAGGGATTAGACATGCTTATACGAACCAAGCTAACATAAGTACTCAAAAGAATATGAATGAAGCATGAGTACACAACATGACGCTCATTTGAATCGGAGTAAAACGCGGAAGCAAGACAAATGAGCATAAACAAGTGACATGATATATATAGATCAAAGTAGAGAGCACACATGTCACATATGTCTCACAATCACAAATATATCACAATGCATGAAAGTAAAGATATGCATAAAAGTATCACACAAGAACGAGTCCTACTCACACGCCCCCCTAAGTCTAACATACTCGCTCCCTCTCCCCCTTTAGCGTCAAGCACCAAAACCTAAGTGTCAGTCGGTGAGATGGGAGCAGACGAGTCGAGCGCTGAGGTATGGTGTGAGAGATCTCAAACTGTGCTGCATCATCATCTGACTCTGAACTCTGAGCGCTCGGACCCTCTGGAGCGGACTCACGCTGACCCTCAGTAACTGGAAGTGTAGGTGAAGCGATCTGGGTTGGCTCTATATCTAGGTCGGCCAGCTGAGACTTGGAAGCTAAGACGATGGCCTGACCCTGTGTCGCTACACTACAGCTGTGGCCTCAAGTGTAGTAGTGACAATCGGAGGCGGCTGACTCACGGGCTGTGGCTATGGCTCTAATGAAGCGACTGACGAAGGAATAGTCTAAGTCATCCCTATGACTAGAGCTGCTAAAGTAGGTACAGGTAGTCAAAACTCTAGAGGTGTGGGCTGCCCTATAAACTCACTAAAGGTAGCACCCAAACTCTAGGAAACTGAGGTATCGGTCACTAGCATAGACTCTGACAGAGTAGGAGTGAAACCAGTAGTGATCGGTGTGAACCCCTAAGCCTGCCTTGTGATCGGAGTAGCAAACCACTGAGAGACCTACACGGAGGGCGAAGCGAACTGTGCGGTCGGCTGTCCCTAACTCTAAAGCCTGCTAGGCTGTAAAGCTAGAGTCACTAGGGTAGAAGTAACTAGAGGCTGATATGCAGGGGCACTAGTGTGGCGAAGAATATGCTCCATGAAACCAAAGGAAGTCTGCTGAAAAGAAAGAAACTACTACTGGAATAGCTGCTGCTGCTGGAACTAATCTTGTCGAGCCTGCATCTGAGCGGTGCCGACTACCTGTGCCTTTGTATGATGTTGTATCCTATCAAGAATAGCAAGCAGAGCCGGATCTATCTGTTGAGGTGGTGCTGAACTAGAGCCACTGACCTCTCTATCGTGTGCCCGTGGGGGCATGGGTGGAATTGGCTGGTAGTCTTCGTCTGAGCTATCGGATGAGTCGTCATGCTTTGCCTCAAGCTGCTCAAGCTCTGTCTTTGCAATGGTCCTAACGACCTCGTCCTACTTAGCCTCTATCTTAGGAACCTCTGGTCGGCAACACTACTAGCTTGGTGTCCTGCTCACATGACGTCCATCTGTAGCTAAGGTCATCTGGTACACTAGAAACTCTATGGGTGACCTATCCAACTCTCTTACATGTGCTAGACGATGTGACATGGAAATCAGGGAAGAGATCCAATGAGCATATGGAAGCTTTCGGTGATTCCTGATGCCCTCTGCAATGGTGTCCTCCATCTTTGAAATAAGCAAGTCAACTATGTCAAACTCTGATTAAGACACCAACACTGCAAGAAGCCACTGCTGGAGGTTCGTCAACCGCTCTTTGTATCCAGTCCTAGGTAGCAGGGTCCTCCTCATCACCTCGTTTAGGAGATGGCACATGGGTGTAAGCTGGCTAGGTGTGCATCGAGACTCGTCTCTAAATGGTGGACTAAAGCAAGCGGCCACCTCGGCTGTGTCAGGAAGTAGTCCACCATGAGCATGCCTCGGTGGGTCTATCGTGCTGTAGCACCAACTGTGTAACCTAGTAGTGGACTCTGTAGGTCTCAGCCTCTTTAGGATCATGGCCCTATAAAGCCTCCGCGGGTTGCCTTTGAAAGTGAACTAAATGTAGTCATGGTCTGGGTGTACCCATATTGTAGCATAGAACTCCCTAACCCAAGCCTCAATGTACGAACCAGATCATCAAAAAGGTCTACCAAACCTGGCATGTCAAGTAGGGACGGATCTGCTCACCACCTACTCTAGCAATATCCTCCAGTGGACAGACTCTGTGAGGACAAAACACTGAACGTTGCATAGCTGTGTAAAAGTCCTCGTGTAGTGGTGTATAGAAACCCTTGGAAGCTCGGGGATCTCTCTCGTGGGGACACCCCACCTCCAAGTCAACAAACCTAAGCTCATGAACTCTGGCAGCACTAATACCCCACAAGTCAAGGTGAACAGGTGGGGGGGTCTGCTGCTGTAGCGCTCTCTCGAACATGACCACCATGTCTTAGACCCTTAGGCCTAGGTTGCACCTGAGTACAAGCACATGAGGACCGACGAAGCTGTGGTGTCTCACTACTAGAAATATCCACTTCTATGATAAAAATCTTAATGACGAATCCAAAACTATCATAAAAATCACTTTTTATGACAAATTTTTTGGTTTCATCATAGATCATCGGTGACGATCCTTGAACCCCCTTATCTATGACGAAATTGGGTATCATCACAAAAAACATCATAGAACAGCATAGGGTTTCATCACAGATCACTCGCATGACTGTGCTTGCTAATTTGTGATGACCTTATTCAGAACTGTGATGAACAGGGCTTCATCATTGAACTAATTACTGATCTATGACGAACAATATTTTATCTATAACGACGATGCTTCGTCATAGATCTCCATATGGTACTTTCTCCATCCAACGTGTACTTGTGCAACCTACAGTAACTCATCCGTGACGCTTGCAATTAGTCATAAAAGTCTCCACTCGATCCTTTCTCTATGCGATGTGTACTTGTGGGATCCTTCTCCATCCAACCTATGGGACCCGATGGCTTTTGTGTTACGTGTACCTATGGGGCCTTTCTCCATCTCTATGTGATCTGTGGGACCCAACGGCTTACGTGTCACTTATGCTTATGGACCCTTCTCCATCCAACTTATGGGACCCGACGACACCTTTCTGTCGGTGTTTGATGACCAACAACTCGTCACGGGTAGGGGTTACCCGGGACGATGGTTGGTGAGCTTCAACCTATGCAGAACTCGATGGTGAACGTAGGGACAATAATTTATACTAGTTCGGTCCACCAGAATAGCATCTCTACGTCCAGTCTAGGTGGAAAATATATTGTGCCCTGCGCTTGGGTTTATACCATGAGGTCTGTTCCTCTCGTGTTATGCCGATCTAGGGAGCCTTGCCCTCCTTTATATATCCTAGGAGGCAAGTCTCCTAGTCTGTTATAATGTAAGAGTCCTAGTAGCATTACAAGATAGCAGTGTTTCTAGGATTACATGTGGGGAATACTAGTCGGACTAGATCTTCTCCCTTCCTTGCGGGGTACCCGGGGACTATGTCCCACAAGCCCCTGAGCACTGTATAGTTGAACTTTGCAAGCCTTCTTATTCCTCCAGGTCTTGCCGAATAGAAACAAGCGTTGTCCAAGTGCTTTCTTGAGTGAAACCATGTAGTGCTTCTTCAAATCTTCGAGTGTTGTGCACTTTTTGGAAAAGCGCACTCACTAAGTGTAGCCTCCGAGCCTCTTGCTATTTGGAACAAAGTGTTGGAGGGTCTTATCTGCAATTCCTTTTTAAAGAAATTTGAATGCATCCTCTGAGGATATATATCCCGTAGCCCCCGAGCCTACAATCTGACTACTTGGTAGTCAATTATAGGATCTTGTAGGTGTCCTCAAGGGTGTAGCCGAGTAATCTCCCGAAGACAATGATCAACGACCGCTTGTCGCTGAGTGGTTGAAAGCTTATAAATTTGGTCTTCCATCCTTGAATTCGAGCTCCGAGCGTAGTTGGAGTGAAGTCAAATAAGCTGCTAGCTTGTCGTCATCTTACATGATGCTGTAGGCCGTGTATCTTCCTTTGTTTGCTATTGGATGCAGCCCCATTAGGAAGGGTAGCATTGCTGTTGGCAGCTCGGCTTGAGCCCCGTCTCGTTCCCGGCGTCAGGTACCAGGATGAGGCATGCCCCTGTATCCCACGTGCGTGTGCTGCTTATTTGCTTGCTAGTTGAGTGTAAGGCGCCGCTACATGATGCCGCTATCGAGTCTGAGTAAAGTAGCCCATGGAGGGTGCGTCTCTCATCAAGAGGCGTGGTGGTTGAGTAAGGTAGCCTGCAGAGACGCGTACCTCACCTAGTAGCATGGTCTAGATCTGGTCCCCTGCATAATAAATATACAAAATTTTGTAGGTATTGATATTCGGGATACTAAGTTGGAAGTAGGTCCCATGCATGTAAAATAATAGGTTGGGAGCGGATCCCAGTATTATAAAATGCATGCAATTTTTTTGCGTCTTACTCTTGCTAGGCTGTGTAAATTCCTCAAGTAGTTGAGTTCGTATGTGTAATCACTTTAATCTCTGACGTATGATCGGGAGGTTCATGACCGTGACCATGTGTAACGTGCGAGTAAATGCGTCACAAATATGAGTTCGTACTACTTAGAGTATTTTTACAACCGTTAAGAGAAGACTAAAGCAGTCAGCGCTGTGCGAAAAAAAGAATGCGCGCGAAGCACATGTTATACACCAATTAGGTGTAGTTCCGACTACCCAAGCACGGAGCTATGTGTGAGTAGCCAGGTACTCAAATTTATTGTATGATCACGGAGAACATGTATAATATCTAGAGATATATAAAAAGTAAATAATATTTGTGTTGACACAAAAATATGGCAATGTGATCAACACATAGCAAGCCAGAAAGATCTGCTTGGAGTAAGCTCGGAGATCCGCTTGGCTTCAAACACAGGATCAGTCGATTTTGAGACCAAAGGCGTGCTAGTCAATTTGACCCTACAATTGACAAAGAGAAAGTAGTTAGTTATTTAAGGTGAAACATGCCGGTGTTGCACCAGATAGTTCTGATATGGCCATCGACTACAAAGTCGATATCTGACAATAAAGCGATAAATAAACATTACCGGCTAAATAGAGCATGATCGATATAAAGTATCAAGTCGATAATATTAATGATCGGTAATTTAACAGATGAAAACAATCATAAAATCGACTAATTCATAAGTATAAATAACGAACATAATCAACAGATGACTGAGAAACAGATAAGCATGATAAGCTTAAGTAATCGGCTAAATAGCCGATACAGAGAAGATAGAGGCATAACATGTGAACAATCGACTATTTAATATGAACAGATTTATAAACTCATCAAATCTAGCCTATTATCTTTAACAGTGGAGTTCGACCGGATCGATGGCAGCCATAATAAAGATAACAGATTAAACCTTTAAAGTAAACAGATCTATTCGTATTTAACAGAATCATGAAAACATACTATGAGCGTTAAAGTGCAGGCAATCGGCTATTTAGTCGATGCAGGCATAGCAAACAACCAAGGTCATGTCTGGCCGAAAGCAAATCTACCAACTAGCATACTCTGATTTAAAGTGATAACAGTGGGGATCGAATGGATCATTACAACCATAATAGCGAGCTATAGACCAGATTCAACTAGCTAGTAAACCTACTCAAGATTAGACATGTCTTGGCCGCGTACTATGCACGATCAAGATCGAAGTAGAACGGCCAATAAAATATAATCCATCGTTTGAAGTAAAAATTATCAAAATATACCGAAATAAACGATGGACTAAAAGGATGTGAGGCCGACCTAGATCGATCTCGATCGGGCATGTTGATATTGCTGAAACTAATGACAATAAGAACATCAGCAAGATCGGTAACTTAATGAATCTACCCGAATGATGCCACCCTTAGGTAAAGTAGGTAACTTGACCTTAATCTAATTTAAGAGGTCGGGCTTAACCGATGGCAGCCGTACTTGAACTAGATAAGGATCGATAACTAACTTATACTACAACTTGCAAGAGGTCAATCAACTGATGCAACCTTACAAGCAACAATATAAGTCATGACGGTACTTACAGACAAGCTGGAGGTCGAACTTAACTGATGGCAGCCCTGCTTGTTGAAGAACTCGCCGAGATCTACACACTAATACAGAGACAGGCTTTACTCCCGGTGGGGAACCCCCTCTAGTCCCGGTTCCCCACCCGGGAGCAAGCATCCGGGACTAAAGGGGGTCCTTTAGTCCCGGGTCAGGACCGGGACTAAAGGGGGACCTTTAGTCCCGGTGGGTAACACCAACCGGGACTAAAGGTGTAACAACCCATGTGTTTGTCACCAGTTAAGCAAGGAGTTTGAGCTCAAACATGATAGATCAAGTGGTGTTGAAGATGTCAAATCCAAATCTATAAACATGAGCCCAACTTAAACTTGGATATTGCATCCTTGCCCACATATAGGCCCTTTTCAAGATATATGCTTGGGTGGTGTGATTGGGATATCTTCATGTGTCGCACATCAATACCCATCTATATTGGGCACTAGAAAAGTTTTATGAAGTTTGGAATCAAAAAGTCACATGAAATGATAAGTTGGAATGGTTTTACTAAGTGCTTGGATTGCATTATTAAGTGAATGGAAATATAAGTCATCAATCAAACCTTGCAACCTTGCCCAAAGGACTCTAATTGAACTCTACAACAAAAGTCATGAAAGGTTCATGTTGAGCAAATGTCCAGAAAATGCTCCAATGGATCACAAAGGATAATTTAAGATTTATCGTGATACTACATTGGTCAAAGTAGAACTATAGGTTCTATACCAGTTTTGGTATGGATCCCTAAATAAAAGTTGTAGTTCATGATGTGTAGAACAAACTTTGTTTTTGGAGTATACCCAAGTTCAGCATGGAAATAAGTCAAACAGAGGCTCAAAGTTGCAATCCGCTGCTGTTTTTGGACTTCGCAAATTTGGCTAAGCGTTGGAGCTGATTTCAGTTTCATGTACCCATATTTGGTGAATTTTAGTTTGCAAACCATTTTGAATCTGGCCAAACTCCTTTAATAAAAGTTGGAGTAATCTTGTATCTGTACACAATGGTGTAATCGGTGGAACAAATCATCTATCGGTTTAGGAGATACGATGGGAGGAAAATGGAGCTTCAGTCACATTTTTGAGGTGGTATTTCAATCCTTGGCTTCAGACTTTCAAATTGAATCAGCATGGGGATGCCGTGGCCGACCAGCCCTGGACACGCGCGCCGCGTGGTGCCCATGCTCCGTCATCGACCCCACCTCCATTGCCACGCGCCGCCCTACCCTCTGCACCTTCCTAGAGTAAGCAGCGAGCCCCTCTGCCCTCCCTTCTCTCTCCCAGCATTCTCCCTTGCCTCAACGCCGGTGAACGGCCGCGTCCGCCATGGTCGCCGGCAGAGCTCCGCGGCCACCGCTCGTCAACGCAACCCTAGCCTCCCTCACGTCTGCTCAGCGCCACGGCCACCATCCCCACTCCTCTGCGTCCCTATAGAGCGCTGCAGCCATGTAGCTTCCTTTGCTACCGCCGCCATGGCCGTCTGTCGGAGCAGAGCTCCCTGGCCGCCGTCGTTCTTCCACTCCGAGCACCCAAGCCAGCACCACCACCACCTCCGCGTGTTCGCCTGAACCCGTACCAACTATCCCCTGCCTCGCGCGCTGCCGGGAAAGCCGCTGCCGTCGTACGGTCGTCCGCTGCGGCCACCGCGCTCGTGGTCGGGCCAACACAGGCCGCCTCGGGCTGGGATGAGCAGCCCCACGCGTGCGCGCGGCCCTGCTGATGCTCCACCACCACTCCACCGCCGCCGACAAGCCTCCTCCGGCCGTCCGTGGCGAACTCCCGCGCCTCCCCTGCTGTGATTTGCGACCAGGGACCCCGTGCTAGAATTCGACAAAGGGAAGGGGTCTAACTGCAAAGTCAGTGACTCAAAGGAATAGTGCCGTTAAGGACCTATTTGCAGTAAATTTGCTGAATCTTTGGAAATTCATAGTAATTCATAGGAAATTCGTAAAATAGCAAATGAGGACTTTTTGGAATCCTTGTAAAATTGTCTATGCATTAGATCTATAATATAGCATGTTTTAGTTTCAATATTTTGCGGTAAAAATAGATTTGTGCAGTAAGGTTGTAATGCTAGTTGAATTTGTTATTTTCCATCACTACAGATCTAGGGCTCCAAATGAAGTGAATTTTTTGTGGCATGCTACTCATGTGATATTTGATGTGTGGTAAAAATTTCATAAGTATTGGATGAAGTATGAGTGAGTTATTGGTTTATCTCGCTCTCACATGATTTCTTGCTTTAGCAACTTGCCTTTTTCATAGAGGTTGCTATGCATATTAAAATGGAGTGAAATTTGTACAGTAGACTATTGAGAGGATATGTGAGCCACTGTAAGTTTTGTAGAATTTATTGTATACTTTTGGTATATGTTCATTAAGTCACCTTGTTATCTAAAATAAATTAAGAAATGCATTAAAAGAATTTATTTGGTCATGGACACTAGGTTTTCTGGTGTTCTTTAGTCATGTGTGACATGTTGGTAAAGTTGGTTTTGCCTAATTAGGTGTTTGCAACATAAGTTAATATTTATTTTCTTGCAAATGTGGTTTATGGACAGATCTGGGAACCTAGCAAAGTTCTTCATGATAATGTGCTTTGTTGTGAAACTTGTTTATACAAAAGTTGTAGATAATTTATGTATCTAGCTGCTGTTAAAATTTGGTATCATTTGGCTGAGTAGTGTTTGAGTTACAACTGTTTAAAGTTAGAATACAGGATTTGTTGCTCTCTGTTTTGTGTGAACCAGTTTCTGTAAAGGTATAATTTTGACCTACTTAACTTGGGAATCATGCTGTGATGGTTATAGATGAAATGTAGATAATTTCATAAGATTTCCAAAATGTCTTATTGCAAGTCATTTGGATTGGTGTAACTCTAGTTATAGCTAAATCTTGTAGCTGCTGTTTGCATGTCTAGAAATTGGCAGATTCCAATTATGGTGTTTGCTTGTATATTGTTAAGTGTGACTTATGCCTTGAATGATGACTGAGTTAGAGCACCTGAGTTAAGCATCGCAAAGTACTTAAGTGTGTTAGTGTAAACTATGCCTGTCTTGCTTGCTATTTTGTGATGCGTCTCATGGTACTATTCTTCATATTTATACACAAGCATCTTGCATCTCATTTTGGTATGCTAGATGAACCACGTGAAGGATGTGAGATGGAGTCAAACTCGAAGATTTGGTTTGGTAGATATATCCCGAAGATGGAAGGACTAAGCAAGTGCTAGGACCGGAGATGTCACCAAGACGGTGCAAGCTAACTGAATTGACTTGTGTCGAATCCTAGGCAAGCCCCGAAGCATTATAAGCCTCCCATGTTTTTACAAATATATTGAGTATCTCTTATTGTTGATGATGCATTAAGTATAGGAATTGGTTGGAACCAATTGTTGCATTATATCCCTACCTTGTCCAGATAAAATCCTGTGAATCCTAATTAAGTGTAGGATCGAATGATGCTTAGCTATGCATAGACCGGTAGAAGTCGGGTGATTTCCTGTCACCTGCGAGATGTAGGATGAGCTCTGGTCACGGTTGGCTATATTTGCTATCATGAAAAAGAACCATGTGTTAATAATGAAAGGAGACCGGACGGGATGATGGTAGTGCAGCAACAAGGCATGGAGGTCTTGGGTGTGAATCTATCCCCGTCTGTGTCGTTTAAGGACGCAGCCATGTTGAACGCAGCCTAACACTTAGCTGGCCGGATAAGTCATTCCGATCGCAAAGCCTAGTAGCTCGACTCAGGCCGGGGACGCGAGCAGTGGCATGCATTCTGGAGGTAGTAAGGATGTGCAGAGAGCCATTGGCATAAGTCCAAGGTGGGTTAGAGTCCTGAACAACCTTGGCAGAGTGGTTCTCTGAGAATATCGATCTGTTCGGACTCGCGACTCCTGAATCGTACCAAAGGTGACTCGTTTGCGACCCTGACGGGGGAAGCAGGGTTTGTGTTTAGGAATACCTCTCCAGCTGGATAGGAATCGATTCGAATCGTCGTCTCTCCCGGATAGTGAGAACTTGACTGAGCAGCGGCAACGTAGATTCACTAAATTTAAAGATATGGTTAAATGATGATGATGATGATGATGATGATGATGATGACAATAAGCCATGAAATACCTGATATGGTTATTATTGTTTGCAACTTAATCAAGTGATTGATTAGTACATGTGCTAATATAGATGGTAGGTAATGGCTAAAAGTCGCTGCTAGTATAGGTGAATAATGCTAATGGTTACTCAAGCTTTTATGCAAAAAGGTTGTCTAGCTAGATCCACTGATAAAGCCTTGCATACTCCTTGGTGTCATTTATTTTTGGTTTATGACGGGTAAGTCTGGCTGAGTACATTCGAGTACTCAGGGTTTATCCCACCATGTTGCAGGTGGAGTTCTCGGCCTGTTGAAGATGGTGGCTAACCGTCGGTGGGCTTGGTGATTCTATAGTTGCTTCTCATCTATATGCTTTTATTGGATGATGTCACTTATGCTAGCAATATATTTGAAACTTATATTAATGTAATCATTTGAAAGCTATGTTGTTTTCACTAAGCGGTTTTGAAACCCAAACTTGTACTTTTATTTGTGAACGCATATGTAATTTTATTTCCGCTGCAACCCTGTGTATGTGATGTGTATTTGCTTAATCACGCGATCTTGGTTGTGATGTTGATTTACGGAGGTCTTTCGGGACACTCGGCGGACTACCGGGTTTATATAAGTGAAAGTATGTGTGTCAACGTGTTAGCGGGGACAGCCATACTTGATCTTGTATAAATTGGGTGGTTCTGTTACAGCTGGCATCAGAGCAAGATTTAGCATAATACTGTCATGTACATTGTTTTAAAAACAAAGTTTTGGTTTTAAAAAGCCTATTTTGACTAAAACTTTAGCTACAGACAAACTTGTCAAAACTAATTTGCAAAACTATGCTAGCGACATCCTCCTTTATGCCCAGTTAAGGACTATTAGGTGGCTATCTAAGTACTAACATGGGGGTTTTTACTTTCGTCGTCCATACGGCGTGTTATTGTATGGATGCTATTCGCTTGAATGGTAATGTATGGATCAATTGTCTCTACGCTCAGGTAAGTGTGAGTTGTGAGGGCATGACCGTCTAACTGTCGGTCTAGGGGAGAGTTAGCTGTGGTTATTGGAATATTTACATGTTACACCCATGTATATATGAAGGTACTTAATTGCGGGTATATTTATCCGGTAGCTATGGATATCAAAGTATATACATCTGGGGATGTATATATGGAGAGTATCTTAGTTTACTGCTTTTATTGTGTGCTTATTTATCTCTTGTGGGGATGGGCTGCAATGAATTTGCCTGTAGGTACGCTAACCACGAATGCGTAGATTGAATGTAGCCGACGACTAGCTATATATCGAGAGAGTACGTGTTATGCCACTGACATAGAACGTGATTGCCACCTTAGGCTGGCAATTTGGTGAGGACGAATAGAACAAGCATGCATCATGATTGTGCTTGTGCATAAATATGCTTCCCTCACCTTGTTCTAATACTAAGTAACTTGTGATCAATGTGATGTTGCTATCTTCCCTGTGTGAAGCTAGACAAAATGCCTTGTTCCATGTTGCTTGAATAGGAAGTTCTTGAGAAAAGTGTGTGCTTAGCCTTGCTAGAAATAATTGTGGTTACATGTTTAAACCTATAAATGTCCTCTAGTTTAGCCAAGTGGTGGGTATGTTGTTCTTACAAGCTTTTGCAAATGCTTTAGGCCTCACTTAAGTACTTGGGGTTCTTATGAATAAAATTAATTTATTGTTGCTCTAAGGTAACAATGTTTAGAGCAGCTAGAATAACATGTTTGTGTGCTCTCTTGTTAAGTAGAACAAAGGCAAGTTTTGTTTTGCTTGTGGGACGTTGGCTGCTAGAACAGTTTCTATAGTAGTGATGTTTTCATGGTCATAACGGTGTTTTCTATAGTTATGGAGAATACCAAAGTCGTAGCTAACTTTCGTATCTTGCTTGTCCAAAAATTTCATGACCCTAGGCCTTATGGGTTTAGAGTTATGAATTTTAGAAGTTTGTTGTCAGGTTTTGTTTATGTTCTGAACATATCTTAATATTTGGTTTGTTTTGCCTATGTGCATATAGAATTATTTCTTGGAAATAGTAGAAGAAGTATAGTAATTTTTCTAAGCTTTATAAAATGTCTAATAGCACTGCTTTTGGTGATCTAAATCTCTAGTTATGAGCTTGCAAAATGGAATGACAGAATCTGTCCAAATCTGGGTAGAGATGTCTTCTTTGTCTTGTTTGGTCTTGTTAGCTGTAGGATCATCTTCATATGATAATAAGAAAGTTATAGACAACTTAATAAGCTTTACCTAAAGTCTAGGATCATCTTTGTTTGATGCCTACAACTTCAGTTATGCTTGAAACATGTGCCTACTGTACTGTTGTTCAGTCTTCTGTGCATATACTAAGTGGATGCTTTAGCTTGCTTTGGTTTTGGGCCAAGCTTGTAGTTAAATCTTGTATGGTAAATGCTTGTTATGTGTGTGAGCCTTGTGCTTAGTAATTGTGCTTAAGCTAATTTGATTGAATCTCTCAAATGCTTGCTTGAAACTATGATGTGGTATGTATGCTTGTTATCTAATTAGTGCCATAGTTGGCACCTCATTTGTCCTCGGTAAGCATATGAGTGTCAAACAGCTTTATCTTAGAACAACGCTCAAGTTACGTAATCGCACGGTTGTCGCCTCCAATTAGATTCTCTCTTAGGAACCTAAGCCTGTACATGTGGTTGCTAGCCTTGTACGTTGCGCTACGAAGACTTTATCTATGCTTTTGCTTGACCTTAGGCCCAAGCTTAGTTCCCTTGAATGCTTGCATGTGTCGTGGTTGTTCCGCTCCTATGTGGGAGGACCCTGCTAAAAAATCCTTGTCGGACCTCATTGCTCCTTCTCCTACAGCTGATCTGGTGCAACGCTAATCGCTATCTACCCTGGCTTTAGAACCTTTTCCTCGCAGATCATGTCATTGCTTTATCAACTCAATCCCTAGTCAGTGCATTGGCTATGTCCCTTGAATCTCATTTATTTTGCCTCCAACCCTTTCAAGTCTTTGGATGTTTATCAGTCTTGATCGCATGATGCTGCTCGACAAGACCAAATCTCAGGTTAATCTTTATCTGGTACTCACTTTGGTGGACACGAGGCGTATATGGAAATTAGGCAAGAAGTCCCCTGCTCAGTTGTCTTTGGCAAATAAGCTATGTTCTCTTGCGCTGTGTTTTGATCTTTAGATCGCCTCCTTATTGATTCCTGACCTTGTGACTATCCTTGTTGCTATCCCTCTTTTGCACAATGCTTGTTCTTACAATCTAATTGGTGCCACGGAAAATTTCACTTTGGTTGTCAGTTCAGTAATGGTGTTACGATTAACAATATATGGTGCCGTGATGAAACCGAGAGCCTCCTGTGGGCGCGCACACAAGGTTGTGCTGCTCGGCACGCATAGGTATCAGGGTTGCTAGTCATGATCCATTATGAAACGACAGTCGATGTGATATTTTCTTGTGATCCTTTCTTGGTTATCTCCCCATATCTTATCAAAAGATCAATCTATTAGGACCATATGTAGTAGAGCTTCCTCCTGATGTTGTCTGGAAGATAACCTTTGAAGAACATATCACCGGCATAAACATTAACAGACTGCAAGAGGTGGTAGACAAGTGACTCCACTTGGTTGTCCCAGTATTGACTTGGATCAGAAAGGCACACAACACTTAATGTTGGATAAGTTGTTAGTTAGATAAGAATCGAACGTCACATTATGATTATGACCTGGCTATCCAAGTCTTGATCATTATGTGCATGTGGATCGCACAGTCAAGATCAACCATTTCTAGTGTGACCCCTTTTCTGCTGACTTCAATGGAGACCATCGGTTTATGCTTCGACCACAATTCTTATTGTCAAGAGTGAAGATTTGGGACCTTTTAGTGTTGAGAGCCAACTGATTAGTTACTAGTCGGAAGCTTAACCTCCAACTAGGTGACAACTTTTGCTAATTACAAAGGCTATGTCTCGCAGAGCAATGTTAGGCAATGTAACAGCAAGCCGTTTAGCAATGCAACTACTGCTTTGTTTTCCCAAAACCTGTGCTATCAAGTCAATTCCATCTTGGACAATCACACAGATAGTACAAGATGTTGTATCGGCTACATAAGGAGCTAGCGAAAGCACATCCCTAGTTTCAATCAGCATCATTGTGCCCCTGGGTACCACAAACGGAATTGTTCAGGACTCTATTGGACGAAGTACTGAAGGATATTCCGAAATGGGTCCCTTATTTTTGTAGGACTGTCCCTGCATTTGGAGTATACTTGTGCCCTACAAAGTCAGCCCTAAGTCCAATGCTTATGCATCGGCAAGTTGGTGTCTAGATCAATAGTTAAAAATTATTCCCTGAGGACCGTGTGAGGAAAACCTTAGCCCCATCCTCAGAAAGAGAAGTTGCTGCTTCTCTGCGAAAGGTCAGAAAGTGCAAAACACACCCCACAATGTGTGAAGCAAAGAAAAAGAAGAACAAGAAATCTGTCTAGCTTTGTGGCACTAAATCATTTATCTTCAAGCCGCCGATTAGTGACACAAACGAGGTTGGATTGGCCCCAAACTTGGTAATCTCATTCCTTACTTAGGACACATCAATGTCTTAATTTGGTTTGAGAATTGGGTGAGTAAAACATTGGATTTGAGAGATGTTTGATCAGATTGGTTGCTGCAAATTCAGAACATAGCAGTTTTGGAAAATGAATTGTATGGATAGCAAAATGGTGTCCGTTTGAGCTGAAATTTGGTCAGTAGTTAGACGACTTATGGATCTGTATGCCTACCAAAATTCATGCAAAATGGGGCAGTAGTTTGTGAGATATGAGCAGGAAACCAGAGGGTACAGAATCTGCCATTTTTCCGGTGACTGTGCTCATTACTCGCATGAGAAGGTTATGATAGGGGTAGATATCCCGGTGTGAAGCATGGTCGAGATCTGCTGTTGGATGACCCTTTAGTGTTCTCAAAGATACTAGTTTACACTCTTTCGTTTTGCTTTTGCTTTCTCGTATCAACAATGTACGAGCTGCCATGGTGTTCTGCAAGTCAAATTGTACCATTACGAGTCAAAAGCAATTGGAAAGGTGTCAAAGCACAGATTTTGAATTATGGATTTGAGATATTGATTGACCCTAGAAAGGAAGCCTCAATGTCAAATGTAGTTTTATAAGGCTAGTTTTGCTACGATGCAAGTCAACTCAACTTACTGTCCAACTGCACCACGAAGGCAAATTGTACTTAACCTGCTTGGTAGTGAACTAGTCCCTAGTTTTGTGATTACTTACAACTTGTGTTGTCCTCCAAGCCTTGCTAACATCCTTTTGCGTCAATGGTTCTCCAATGCTGACATGCCTTTGGTACCTTATATGTGTTTTTACCCAAGAGGTTGCGTCAGATTCAACCCAGATCATAGTTGCAACTTGGATCCAAAGGCTCCCTAAGGAATGATCATCGAGAACGTTGAGCCGACAGAGTCTGCTATTACATTTACCACTCACTCGGCAAACTCAGACCATACAATATTGTTATCAGAGAAAGAGCACTGCACACATGGAACATTATGTAGCCTTCCATCAGTTGACATCTGAGTGATTGCACCACTACAACCAGTTTGGATATTGGTTAGCTAGCTTCTCATTCCCTCAAAGGATGTTTACCCCATCTATGATCACATCCTTTATGGAAAGTTGTGCTCGAGCCACTTTAGTAGAGAACTGCTTTTCTAACCTTGGGAACAAATATAGCACCGTTGCAAGGAATATCCATCAACAGACTATGGTCTAGTGCAAAGTCCATAAGGTATGTGCTATGTCCACTAGGGAAGTAGATGTTAAAAGTATTTAGTCTATGTTTGTATCGCTCTTCGTACATCGAGGACGAAGTACGTAGGACAGTGCTATCTTGGATTCCTTCCAATGTAACAATGCTTTATGGACGCCAACAAAGGAAATTCTTCAGACAATAGCTTACGACGAAGAGCAAGTATCAGAAAGTGTCATGACCAAATTAGCCTCTCTGATACTTCAAAGTTAAGTAGCCTAATGCTATCACTGATGTTGGAAACTGGATGACATGTTTCGCTTCCCTTAAAAGTCTTTCGCACCGAATCTTGGGACGCGATTCCTTTAAGGGGGGAGGGCTGTAACAACCCAGATGTTTGTCACTAGTTAAGCAAGGAGTTTGAGCTCAAACATGATAGATCAAGTGGTGTTGAAGATGTCAAATCCAAATCTATAAACATGAGCCCAACTTAAACTTGGATATTGCATCCTTGCCCACATATAGACCCTTTTCAAGATATATGCTTGGGTGGTGTGATTGGGATATCTTCATGTGTCGCACATCAATACCCATCTATATTGAGCACTAGAAAAGTTTTATGAAGTTTGGAATCAAAAAGTCACATGAAATGATAAGTCATATCCTTGTTGGAATGGTTTTACTAAGTGCTTGGATTGCATTATTAAGTGAATGGAAATATAAGTCATCAATCGAACCTTGCAACAGCCCAAAGGACTCTAATTGAACTCTACAACAAAAGTCATGAAAGGTTCATGTTGAGCAAATGTCCAGAAAATGCTCCAATGGATCACAAAGGATAATTTAAGATTTATCGTGATACTACATTGGTCAAAGTAGAACTATAGGTTCTATACCAGTTTTGGTATGGAGCCCTAAATAAAAGTTGTAGTTCATGATGTGTAGAACAAACTTTGTTTTTGGAGTATACCCAAGTTCAGCATGGAAATAAGTCAAACAGAGGCTCAAAGTTGCAATCCGCTGCTGTTTTTGGACGGCAAATTTGGCTAAGTGTTGGAGCTGATTTCAGTTTCATGTACCCATATTTGGTGAATTTTAGTTTGCAAACCATTTTGAATCTGGCCAAACTCCTTTAATAAAAGTTAGAGTAATCTTGTATCTGTACACAAGGGTGTAATCGGTGGAACAAATCATCTATCGGTTTAGGAGATACGATGGGAGGAAAATGGAGCTTCAGTCGCATTTTTGAGATGGTATTTCAATCCTTGGCTTCAGACTTTGAAATCGAATCAGCAGGGGGATGCCGTGGCCGACCAGCCCTAGACACGCACGCCGCGTGGTGCCCATGCTCCGTCATCGACCCCACCTCCATTGCCACATGCCACCTTAGCATGATGTTGTCGTCTTCTTTTCCATCTTAGAGCACCTGAGATCTTGGGAAACTTGTGTCATGCTTGGTGTTGTCGTCTTCTTTGCCATCTTAGCATGATAGATTGTGTGATGTTTAAGTTAAGCATCGCAAAGTACTTAAGTGTGTTAGTGTAAACTATGCTTGTCTTGCTTGCTATTTTGTGATGCGTCTCATGGTACTATTCTTCATATTTATACATATGCATCTTGCATCTCATTTAGGTACGCTAGATGAACCACGTGAAGGATGTGAGATGGAGTCAAACTCGAAGATTTGGTTTGGTGGATATATCCCGAAGATGGAAGGACTAAGCAAGTGCTAGGACCGGAGATGTCACCAAGACGGTGCAAGCTAACTGAACTGACTTGTGTCGGATCCCAGGCAAGCCCCAGAGCATTATAAGCCTCCCATGTTTTTACAAATATATTGAGTATCTCTTATTGTTGATGATGCATTAAGTATAGGAATTGGTTGGAACCAATTGTTGCATTATATCCCTACCTTGTCCAGATAAAATCCTATGAATCCTAATTAAGTGTAGGATCAAATGATGCTTAGCAATGCATAGACCGGTAGAAGTCGGGTGATTTCCTGTCACCTGCGAGATGCAGGATGAGCTCTGGTCACGGTTGGCTATATTTGCTATCATGAAAAAGAACCATGTGTTAATAATGAAAGGAGACCGGACGGGATGATGGTAGTGCAGCAACAAGGCATGGAGGTCTTGGGTGTGAATCTATCCCCGTCTGTGTCGTTTAAGGACCGATACGCTGTACGTCCTCATGTCATGTTGAACGCAGCCTAACACTTAGCTGGCCGGATACGTCGTTCCGACCATGAAGCCTAGTAGCTCGACTCAGGCCGAGGATGCGAGCAGTGGCGTGCATTCTGGAGGTAGTAAGGAAGTGCGGAGAGCCATTGGCATAAGTCCAAGGCGGGTTAGAGTCCCGAACAACCTTGGTAGAGTGGTTCTCTAAGAATGTCGATCTGTTTGGACTCGCGACTCCTGAATCGTACCAAAGGTGACTCATTTGCGACCCTGACGGGGGAAGCAGGGTTTGTGTTTAGGAATACCCCTCCAGCTGGATAGGAATCGATTCGAATCGCCGTCTCTCCTGGATAGTGAGAACTTGACTGAGCAGCGGCAACGTAGATTCACTAAATTTAAAGATATGGTTAAATGATGATAATGATGATGATGATAATGACAATGGGCCATGAAATACCTGATATGGTTATTATTGTTTGCAACTTAATCAAGTGATTGATTAGTACATGTGCTAATATAGATGGTAGGTAATGGCTAAAAGTCACTGCTAGTACAGGTGAATAATGCTAATGGTTACTCAAGCTTTTATGCAAAAAGGTTGTCCAGCTAGATCCACTGATAAAGCCTTGCATACTCCTTGGTGTCATTTATTTTTGGTTTATGACGGGTAAGTCTGGCTGAGTACATTCGAGTACTCAGGGTTTATCCCACCATGTTGCAGGTGGAGTTCTCGGCTTGTTGAAGATGGTGGCTAACCGCCGGTGGGCTCGGTGATTCTATAGTTGCTTCTCATCTATATGCTTTTGTCGGATGGTGTCACTTATGCTAGCAATATATTTGGAACTTATATTAATGTAATCATTTGAAAGCTATGTTATTTTCACTAAGCGGTTTTAAAACCCAAACTTGTACTTTTATTTGTGAACCCATATGTAATATTATTTCCGCTGCAACCCTATGTATGTGATGTGTATTTGCTTAATCACGAGATCTTGGTTGTGATGTTGATTTACCGAGGTCTTTCGGGACACTCGGCGGACTACCTGGTTTATATAAGTGAAAGTATGTGTGTGTCAACGTGTTAGCGGGGACAGCCGTACTTGATCTTGTATAAATTGGGCGGTTCTGTTACAAAAGGTCCTCCCAGCTTTAAAAAAAATAATGCCTCCCACCGCTGCGTCCCGTGAGATTCGAACCCAAGACCTCATGCATTGCCTCGCGCGTAGCTTACCACCCCACCTACACAACACATCTAACAATGGATGTGATGCTTCCCTTTTGAACTAACCCATCGGGGGACTTTTAGTCGGTTGGTGTTACCAACCAGGACTAAAGGGTCCTTTAGTCCGGGTTGGTGTTACCAACCGAGACTGAAGGGTTGAGGACTTTAGTTCCCGGTTGGTGGCTCTAACCGGGAGTAAAATTCCACCTTTAATCCCGGTTGGTGTCTCCAATCGGAACTAAAGGTCCCCTGCCACCGTGCCGAGCGCAATAGCCGTTGGGCAGGGGACCTTTAGTCCCGGTTGGAGACACCAACTGGGACTAAAGGTCTCTCTAGTCCCGGGCGCAAAAAATGCCGGAACTAGAGCCCATTTTGACCTCGGATGAAAGGTCTGTTCTCTACTAGTGATATTACTCCTACTCCTAAGGGTTAGCGTGAAGCCAAAAATGTAAAAACTGTTTTGATTGATTGAGAGATAATCTTTTACAATGGTCGGGGTTTATATTTATACCCCTAGGCTAATGACTCCTAGCTGTTCATAACGTATAAGTCTTGTCTCAAAAGAAATATTTAAATAAAAGAAAATATTAAGATACATAGACTATAGATTTTCTTTGTATAGAATCCTTACCAATAAAGCTTCTTTGACTGACGCATCCTTTCTTGTTCGGCTCAACCGGCGAAGCCCCGCAGGTACATTACCTTGCTGATGAATATACGTATATTCCTAATAGCCGAACAAGCAAGCCTTGTGATCATGTATATGCATATATATCTCCTTTGCTTTAATCGGCATCCACGTCAAGCCCCGTATGCATGTATGTGACTCTTTTATTTGCTTGCTTCTTCCTTGTACGTGAACCCCATCCACAAGCTTCACGTATCCATTACGTCCACAAATACGTCATTTAAATTTCCTTGTGCAGCCCAGCCAGATAATATAAAAATACTATCTTTCTCAAATATCTAAGCCAGACTCCTTTCTTTCCTATCTCCTTGCATCGTCTGCTTTCTCTCGTCTGGTCGAGCCTAGATACGGCAATTGTTGCAAGGTATATAGGGTATGCATCTTGCTTGTATACGTATTTTAATTCAGACATGTATCTTAATTTAACCATCTTGCCTGGACACATATCCAAATTCGGCCATCTTGCTTGCTTGTACCCAGCTATAAGTATGCCAATGATAATTAAACTGGTTTGCCGATTCATACTGGAGACCTAGCTAGCATGTATCCTTGAATCTGCCTTTTTAAACTCAATACTCATTAAATTATTAGCTTTTTTTTGTAGTCTTTCATTGGCAATAACATTACCAAATTTTGGTGTCAACAATTTGAAAAAAATATTAAAGCATGACTTAGCTTGATTGACGGCTGCAGCGTGCGATCTTGGTGTGTTGGGCTTAAGAGCCCCAGGCGTCATCTTGACCTTTGTGGCCGAGTAGTCGGTCGCCGTGGCCGAGTAGTCAGTCGGTCGTAGTCGGACAGTTTGATGTACTCGGACGGCTTGCTTCATGTAGGAGTCGGATCGCTCGCGAGTCGGATCCCATGTTGGAGGCAGGTCACGAGGTTTTTTGCATGTGTGACTCATGCATGCGTATACACGTATATGCAGAAACCAACGATCACTTTTGGCTAGCTTGCTTGCATCATCTTCACGTTATGGTGACGTAGACCACGCATAATTTGCTCGCTTATTGATCGGCTCTTATCCGACTAGAGTCGACTCCCTCTGCCACGCGACCCCGTGCACCCACGGCAATCCTGAGCCAGGCTGCCATGTCGACAATGGCGTTGTATGCCTTGGACACGGCCTTCTTGCCATGGGGCTGCACGCGCTCGTGCACGGCCAGGTGACCCGACGGAGGCGCAGCGTTGAGCGAGAGCGAGAGCATCACGACCGCGGGCTCCTGATCGAGCGTGACCTTGCTTGGTTGTCTGACATACATGGAAGCTATAATTAGCTTGCATGGTGGTGTAGATCATGACGTGATGGCATAACGCTGCTTTCAAGTCTTCGTCATTGATGCATGCCGTGGTTGAGGCTTTGACTTCGTATTCGCCAACACGAGATGCATGCGGGGCATATTCCGATCTCCACCACTAAAGAATAGGCTTTAGAACGATGTCCTAATTTGACATTAGCCTTGACATTTTTTGCCCCGGACTAAAGGTTCCTGCCCAACGGTCATCCACGGGACAGGGATCTTTAGTCCCAGCTGGTATTACCAACCGGGACTAAGAGACTAAAGATTTTAGTCCCGGTTTAGATGATGCCCCGGGAATAAAGATTAATCTTTAGTCCCGGTTTGGCCCTCTAACCGGGACTAATTATCCTGGCCTATAGACCAGCTCATTTCTTTCTCCCCGAGCCCGAGCCATTCCATTCAAACTCACTGCCTCTGTTCTTTAGCTTGCTGTTGTTCTTGCTCTCTCTCCCTCCATTGGTGTTGCTCTTCGATTTTAGAGGTAACAAACTTAATCCTCTTATGTTTTATCAGTAGCTTATCTCATTTTACGATGTAGATGCATGTGTAACTTTATATGTTGAACTTTATTATGATTTTATGTCATTTTTAGCTTAAAATCACATGATTTGCATATATGTTTGGATAAATAAAAGTTAAATTAGTTCATCAAAATCACTTGATAGTTTAGTATTGCTAGTATATGTAGTACATTTTATGGTTTAGTTAGATAAATAAATATTTTTTTAATATATTACTTTAGAAATGAGAAATTTACAATAGTTTACAAAAATAAGTATAGAAAGTAACTTGATATGGTGGATTTGATTATGATTTCTATGTCATTTTTAGCTCAAAATCACATGATGATTTACAATAGTAAAATCACTTGATAGTTTGGTATTTTACTATTATACATAGTACATATTTTATGGTTTAGTTAGATAAATAAATAATTTTAGTTTTGTTTAAATATATTATTTTAGAAAATATAAAATTTACACTAGTTTGCAAAAATAAGTATAGAAAATAGATGACAACTGGTACCGGATCCTCGGCCTCTCGTTCGGTTGTGAAACGACTGAGGCCAGAACTCCCTCTCATTATCTGCGGCAAGTGTAAGCAGAAGATTGTGATGGAGTACCGAGTCAAGAGACAGGGACCCAACAAGGGTCATGTTTTCTACGAGTGCCTGGATCGCGATGTGAGTTTCTTACGTATTTGATTATTATGGCTAATTGACCTACTTTTCTTGAATATTTTTGACTAAATATTTTTTGGCTTTAATTTCAGTGAGAGAGCAATGGATGCGATGGTTGGTACTGGGAGGAAGATTATGCTACATACGTGCAGAATTCGGGTGCGCTTGAGGTAGCGGCTGCTGATGATGAGGCAGTGAGCCAGCAGGAGAAGCTTATTGATATTCAACAAACGAATGATTTGTCTGTTTTAGTTGTGTAAGGTCACGAAATAATTATGTTACTGAAGTGCATTGTAGTTTTAGTTTGTTTAGTGATAGTTGGGATTGCTTACGTTGTAGCCAGGCTTAGTTAATTAATCAACCGTGTGTGTCATCTATGTTGTGTAATAAAATACTTAATTATGTTCAAGGTTTTCATAATTTATCATGTAATGCAGATTATGTCACGCCATTGGATGTACAATGCCGATCGCCGCTCCCAAGACTTTATTGAGGGCGTGCACTATTTCTTAGGTGTGGCCGAGGCAAATAAGCGGGATGGTTTCATGTGCTGTCCATGTGCCCTATGTAAGAATTTAAAGGAATATTCAAGCTCAATGAGTCTTCATTCACATTTGCTTAAGTCAGGTTTCATGTCAAACTATATATGTTGGACTAAGCATGGAGAAAGCGGGGTCATGATGGAAGAAGGTGAAGGAGAAGATTTAGACATTGATGACATTATTGCTCAGTATGGTGCCTTTGATGATACTACAATGGGGGGAGATGAAGAAGAGGTAGCGGCAGAAGATGATCTCGGTGATGCTCTTGGCGATGCCATTCGTGATGCACAACAAGAATGCAAAAGTGAAAAAAAAAAGCTAAGTTCGAGCACATGCTTGAGGATCATAGGAAGTTGCTATACCCGATGGCCGAAGAGGGGCAAAAAAAGCTGGGTACAACACTGGAATTGCTACAGTGGAAGGTAAAGAATGATGTATCCGACAAGGCATTTGGGAATTTATTGAACCTCATAAAGAAGATGCTTCCGAAACCAAATGAATTGCCCACCACTACGTACGAAGCAAAAAAGGTTGTCTGCCCTTTGGGATTAAAAATCCAGAAGATACATGCATGTCCTAATGACTGCATCCTCTACCATGGCAATGAATACGAGAATTTGGATGAATGCCCGGTATGTAAAGCATCGCGGTATAAGATCAGGCGCGATGATCCTGGTGACGTTGAGGGTGAACAACGTCCTAGAAAGAAAATCCCTGCCAAGGTTATGTGGTATGCTCCTATAATACCACGCTTAAAACATTTGTTCATAAATAAAGACCATACAAAGTTGTTGCGGTGGTATAAAGAAGACCGTAAGGTAGACAATATGCTGAGACACACAGCTGATGGGTCCCAGTGGAGAGCGATAGACAGGGAATTTCTAGAGTTTGCAAATGAGGCTAGAAACTTAAGGTTCGCCTTAAGTACAGATGGTATGAATCTTTTTGGGGAGCAGAGCACTAGTCATAGCACTTGTCCAGTTACTCTATGTATCTACAATCTTCCTCCATGGTTATGCATGAAGTGGAAGTTCATTATGATGCCGATCCTCATCCAAGGTCCGAGGCAACCTGGCAACGACATTGATGTCTATCTAAAGCCATTAGTTGAAGAACTTCTAGTTTTATGGAACAAACTAGGTGTACGTGTCTGGGATGAGTACAAACAAGAACACTTTGACCTACGAGCAATGTTGTTCGTAACAATCAATGATTGGTCTGCTTTAAGTAATCTTTCAGGTCAAACAAACAAATGATATAATGTATGCACACATTGTTTTGATGACCTTGACAGTATATATTTGAAAAGATATCGAAAGGTCGTGTACCTTGGCCATTGTTGATTCCTTCCTTTGAATCACCAAGTAAGAAAGAAAGGGAAGCATTTTAAAGGTAAGCCAGACCACCGAAAGAAGCCTCATAACCGAACCGGGGAAGATGTACTCGCAATGGTCAAGGATGTGAAAGTAGTATTTGGAAAGGGACAAGGTAGCGAATTTGTTCCCAAAGATGCTAAGGGACACGCACCCATGTGGAAGAAGAAGTCCATCTTTTGGGAGCTACCCTATTGGCAAGTCCTAGAGGTCCGCAACGCAATCGACATGATGCACCTGACAAAGAATCTTTGTGTGAACCTGTTAGGATTCATGGGTGTGTACGGGAAGCCAAAGGATTCACTTGAAGCACTCCAGGACTTGCAGGGCATGAAAGAACAAGACAACATTCATCCAGAGAAGACAGATGATGGACGTCATTACTTAAGTCCTGCTAGCTACACGCTTAGCAAAGAAGAGAGGGACATCATGTTCAAATGTCTAAGCAGCATCAAGGTCCCATCGAGATTCTCCTCCAATATAAAGGGTATAATAAATGTGCCAGAGAAGAAATTCCTAAACTTAAAGTCCCACGACTGCCATGTGCTTATGACGTAATTGCTTCAGTTGCTTTAAGAGGAATTCTACCTCCACATGTACGTCTAGCCACCGTGAAGCTATGTGCATTCCTCAATACAATTTCTCAAAAGGCAATCAATCCAGTGGAACTAGCTACTCTACAGAATGATGTGGTTCAATGTCTTGTCAGCTTTGAGTTGGTGTTCCCTCCATCCTTCTTTAATACCATGACACACCTCCTAGTTCATTTGGTGAAGGAGATTAGTATTCTTGGACCTGTGTTCTTACATAACATGTTCCCCTTCGAGAGGTTTATGGGAGTCTTGAAGAAATATGTGAAAGTCCATTCTAAGCTTGAAGGAAGCATTGCCCAGGGCTATGGAACAGAGGAGGTCATTGAGTTCTATGTTGACTTTATTCCTGACCTTGCCCCGATTGGCGTTCCCGAATCGCGACACGAGGGGAGACTCAGTGGTAAAGGAACTTTAGGGAAGAAAACATATATCGGCATGGAAGACGATTATTTCAATAAAGCACACTACGTAGTTCTTCAGAACTCGTCATTGGTGCATCCGTACATCGAGATACATAAGGAGTTCTTACGATCCAAGTTTCCAGGGAAGACTGAAGCTTGGATTAGGTATCAGCACATGGAAAGTTTTAGTGGTTGGTTGCGAAAAGAATGTCAAGGCGATGACAATATTGATGAGCAACTGTATTTATTGGCTAGGCAACCATCGTGGTATATCCTCACGTACCAAGGGTACGAGATAAATGAGAATACATTTTACACAGTTGCCCAAGATAAAAGGAGCACCAATCAAAATAGTGGTGTTCGCATAGATGGCACAGATCCAAATAGGAATATACAAACATATTATGGCCACATAGAAGAGATATGGGAACTAGACTACGCACCTAATTTTAAAGTCCCTTTGTTCTGGTGCCAATGGGTGAAGCTGACCAGAGGAGGGGTAACAGACGACAAAGAGTATGGAATAACAACAGTGGACCTCAACAATATTGGGTACAAAGACGAACCATTCGTCCTTGCTGTCGATGTGAGTTAGGTGTTCTATGTGAAAGACATGTCTACAAAATCAAAGAGAGGAAAAAACAAAGACATCAACTCAATGATCAATGAGCCAAAGCGCCACATAGTTCTTTCTGGGAAAATAAATATAGTGGGAATTAAAGACAAGTCAGACATGTCAGAAGATTATGAAATAAATGTCCGAATTCCACCCTTCATAGTGAAGAAAGATCCAAGCATCATGTTAAATGATGAAGACACTCCATGGTTACGACAAGATCATAACCAAGGGTCATACGTCAAGAAGAAATTCACTATTGTGCCCGCATGATACAACGATGCATGTTTAATATATGTTTCAAATTTCACAAGTGTGTGACATAGTTTCATAAAGTCTATGAAATTCAAGAATTTGTGACTAGTGTTTGATAAAAATTTCTCAAATAGGAAAATGAGTTATGTAACAATTGTAGATCTTGCTGAGATAATCAAACTTGGTATTCAAAGTTTTTTCATCTGAGGTCATTTAGTGTCTCATTTGAGCAAGCTTGACCAAGTCAAATTTGGTCAAATGAAAAAACAACACTTTGACTCTAGTATTATGAACTCTAAATGACTTCAAATTGAAAAGTTTTGAATACCAAGTTTGTTAAACTCATCAAGATCTACAATTGTTGTTTTGGTCAACTTTCCATTTGAGAAAGTTTGGACAGTTCAAATTTGTGATTTTTAAATTTCAACGCCTACAAACTAGTTTTCGGACCTCAACAATATTGGGTACAAAGACGAACCATTCGTCCTTACTGTCGATGTGAGTTAGGTGTTCTATGTGAAAGACATGTCTACAAAATCAAAGAGAGGAAAAAACGAAGACATCAACTCAATGATCAATGAGCCAAAGCGCCACATAGTTCTTTCTAGGAAAATAAATATAGTGGGAATTGAAGACAAGTAAGACATGTCAGAAGATTATGAAATAAATGTCCGAATTTCACCCTTCATAGTGAAGAAAGATCCAAGCATCATGTTAAATGATGAAGACACTCCATGGTTACGACAAGATCATAACCAAGGGTCATACGTCAAGAAGAAATTCACTATTGTGCCCGCATGATACAACGATGCATGTTTAATATATATTTCAAATTTCACAAGTGTGTGACATAGTTTCATAAAGTCTATATGAAATTCAAGAATTTGTGACTAGTGTTTGATAAAAATTTCTCAAATAGGAAAATGAGCTATGTAACAATTGTAGATCTTGCTGAGATGATCAAACTTGGTATTCAAAGTTTTTTCATCTGAGGTCATTTAGTGTCTCATTTGAGCAAGTTTGACCAAGTCAAATTTGGTCAAATGAAAAAACAACACTTTGACTCTAGTATTATGAACTCTAAATGACTTCAAATTGAAAAGTTTTGAATACCAAGTTTGTTAAACTCATCAAGATCTACAATTGTTGTTCTGGTTAACTTTCCATTTGAGAAAGTTTGGACGGTTCAAATTTGTGATTTTTAAATTTCGACGCCTATAAACTTGTTTTCAGAACCCTAAATTGTCTCAAATTGAAAAGTTTTGAATACCAAGTTTGTTCAGCTCATCAATATCTACAGTCCTTATATAGGATATTTTTTTATTTGAGAAAGTTTGAACAAAATGTAATTCAAATTTCACAAGTGTGTGACATAGTTTCATAAAGTCTATATGAGATTCAAGAATATATGACTAGTGTTTGATAAAACTTTCTCAAATGGGAAAATGAGCTATGTAACAATTGTATATCTTGCTAAGATGATCAAACTTGATATTCATAGATTTTTCATCAGAGGTCATTTAGTGTCTCATTTGAGCAAGTTTGACCAAGTAAAATTTGGTCAAATGAAAAAACAACACTTTGATTCTAGTATTATAAACTCTAAATTACTTCAAATTAAAAAGTTTTGAATACCAAGTTTGTTAAACTCATCAATATCTATAATTGTTGTTTTGATTAACTTTCCATTTGAGAAAGTTTGGATGGTTCAAATTTGTAATTTTTAATTTTCGACGCCTACAAACTAGTTTTCGGAACCCTAAATTGTCTTAAATTGAAAAGTTTTGAATACTAAGTTTGTTCAGCTCATCAAGATATACAATCCTTATACAGTCCATTTTTTCATTTGAGAAATTTTGAATAAAATGTAGTTCAAATTTCACAAGTGTGACATAGTCTTAGAAAGTCTATATGAGATTCAAGAATTTGTGACTAGTGTTTGATAAAACTTTCTCAAATGAGAAAATAAGCTATGTAACAATTATAGATATTGCTGAGATGATCAAACTTGGTATTCAGAGATTTTTCATCTGAGGTCATTTAGTGTCTCATTTGAGCAAGTTTGACCAAGTCAAATTTGGTCAAATGAAAAAACAACACTTTGACTCTAGTATTATGAACTCTAAATGACTTCAAATTGAAAAGTTTTGAATACCAAGTTTGTTAAACTCATCAAGATCTACAATTGTTGTTTTGGTCAACGTTCCATTTGAGAAAGTTTGGACGGTTCAAATTTGTGATTTTTAAATTTCGACGCCTACAAACTAGTTTTCGGAACCCTAGATTGTCTTAAATTGAAAAGTTTTGAATACCAAGTTTGTTCAGCTCATCAAGATATACAATTGTTGTTTTGGTAAACTTTCCATTTGAGAAAGTTGAGACAGTTCACATTTGTGATTTTTAAATTTCGACGCCTACAAACTAGTTTTCGGAACCCTAGATTGTCTCAAATTGAAAAGTTTTGAATATTAAGTTTGTTCAACTCATCAAGATCTACAATCCTTATATGGTTCATTTTTTCATTTGAAAAATTTGTAGAACAAAAATACTATATTTTATTTATTTTTATAGGTTCAACAAAAAATTCTGTCATTTTTGGATAAAAACCGAGAAAAAATTAAAACATTGACGTTACAATAATGTGATAATAAATTTCCTGTTGAATAATATTAGTTTTATTAATTTTAAGTTACAAATATATTTTTGCATTAACAAAATACTTAGTATTAGTAACATATACATTCTATATTCATAAAAGAAATTAAAAACTTTAGGTTACAAAATTTTCTTATTTACAATAAATAATTAGTTAATCAATAGTATTTTTTAAAATAAATATTGCAAAGTATTGAAGTTGCTATAGAATTAATTGATTAACCTAGTATTAAACAAGGAGAACAAAATCAAAATCCCAGGTCTTTCCAATTACTCTGGCGGGCTGCCAAATTTTTTGAGCCTTTGGTCCAGGCCGGAGCTAGGAACCGGGACTAAAGGGTGGGCGACAATTTCGGTGCCCACCCAAAATACCTTTTTAGTCATTTGGTAACACCAACCGGGACAAACGCCATTTAGTCTCGGTTGGTAAGTCGAGCCGGGACTAAAGGGTTAGTCCCGGTTCAGCTTACCAGCCGGGACTAAATGGCGTTTGGTCCCGTCTGGTGTTACCAGCCGGGACTAAAGGGTTCCGACCTATATATATCGAACGGTTCTTGTTACATTCATCTTCTACTTTTCGATCTACACGTCGATCATCGCCGCCACCGCCATCTTCGATCTCGCCTCGCGTCGCTTGACCCGCCTTGGTAGTCGAGCTCGTCTCTGCCATGCCGCCGTCGTGTTCGTCTACCCCCCCGCCCGCGCCATCCGCCGCCCGCCCGCATCGCATGATCTCTCCGCCGCATCCGTCTCCACCGCCGCTTTGAGCCCACCCTCGTCGTCGACCACTTCGCTTTCGGCCTCATCATTGAGCCCCACCCGTGACCATCGAGCTCGTCTGCTGCTGTTGGCGCCGTCGTCGTCCCGCCTGACAGCGTAATCCGCTCAAGATCTATCTCGTCGTCTCGTCAGACGTCGTCGTCCTCGTCATGAGGTGCTCACTGCCCCCATGGTAAACGACGCCTCTGCCTGCCCCGCCATCCCTTGACTAGCAGCTTGCTAGCTAATTTGCTCTCGACCATATTTTTTTACAAAGTTTCTAGTTTTTAGATTGTTTTTAATATATATGTTAGATTAAAATGTATGTTAAATTTAATTACTAGTTTATTTAGATAGTTTTTTAGATAGTTTTTGATATATATGTTAGATTAAAATGTATTAAAATTTAATTAGTTGTTTATTGTTAGTTTTTAGTTAGTTTTTTAGATAGTTTTTGATATATATTAGATTTAAATGTATTAAAATTTAATTAGTACTTTATTTAGATAATTTTTTAGATAGTTTTTTATTATAGTTTTTGATATATGTTAGATTAAAATGTATTATCTATTACTAGTTTATCTAATTTCATGTTAGATTTATTTAATTGGATTTAGTAATTATATATTTTATCTCTCTATATATATGTTAATTAGATTTAATTTTGATTTAGTAATTCTATCTACGTATATATGTTTATTATATTTAATTGGATTTAGTAATTATATATTCTATCTCTATATATATATGTTAGCTAGATTTAATTTTATTTTAGTAATTCTATCTATATATCACTTGGATATTTTATTAGTAATTCTATCCATATCACATGCATATCTAGAGAGAGATTCTATATGTATACATATGTACTTAATTATTTCTATGTGTATATATACATGTACTTATTTCCATGTGTTGAGAGAGAGAGAAAATTGTATCTAGAGAGACATTCTATGTGTTATCACATGCATATCTAGAGATATATACATATGCACTTATTTCTATGTGTTGAGAGAGAGAGAGAAAATTGTATCATTCTATGTGTATATATACATGTACTTATTTCCATGTTTTTGGATCGAAAGTGTTTTTGATTCGATTCCAAAGCATATACCTTATTATTGTTTATCCTTATGAAATATTATGTGTTATTATAATTAATTGGATTTAGTAATTCTATATGTGTTATCACATGTACTTATGTTATGTGCCATAGTAATTCTATCTATGTGTTATCTTGAAGATACAAATGGCTGCTCCGGATGATAACTTGAATGATGACATAATGACGGATATTATCAACGCCGGCACCAATGCGGATGTAGATGACACGAGTCAGTACTTTGCTGATTATGAGGATATCCTAAATATCCTGGTGGTTGAAGATCAATAAATTATCGTGCGAGAAAATACTAGCGAGGTATATTCGATTATCTATCATCTCTTATAGATGCATGCGTATGTATATTTGTTGTTAATCGTTGTGTTTCTACTCATGTAGTCGGTCTCTGGATCTACATCAACCACCAACAAGAGTAGGAAAGTCCGAGGGCCAAAAAAGCCATTAGAGGGCCGTTTCATAATATCAGAATTCGACACCGACACCGGCAAACCATTGGGACCACATGCTCAGACATATGTCAATCAATATGGGGTCATTGTAAGGGATAGGATCCCAGTTAGTGCTCGTGAATGGAAGCAAAAGATATCCGCTCCTAATGTTAGTTTTGTATCTGATCATGACAAGAACCTAGCTTGGAGAGATATCACTCAGCATTTCACATTACAAGCAGATGATGCTTTGAAGGAGCTAGTGAGGGATTGGACAATGAAGAAGATGGCAACATTGTTCCAGAGTTGGAAGAAGACATTGTATAAAAAGTTTATCTTGAAGGATGATACGCCGGATTTCAATGCTAAGGCGTTTGTCAAGTTGAAGTCCCATTGGGATGACTTCGTAGAATACAAGACATCTCAAGAGAGTAAGGAACGTGTGATGAGGAATCAGTAGAATGCCCGACAGAAGCAATACCATCATCGCATGGGATCAGGTGGTTATAGGAGTGCTATTCCCAAGTGACAGAACCTAGAAGCAGAGATTACTGCTAAGGGAATCATACCTGAAACAATAGAGAAGAACTAGCCTCAACACGCGAAGAATTGATTCTACGCTCATGGGGGGAGCCTAGACCCAGACACTGGCAAGCTAATTTTTGGCCAAAAAATTGAGAGAGCAACACAGAGACTAGCTTGTGCTAGGAAAGAAGCTGATAGTGGTGTTTTCAAGCCCAACAGAAAGAAGGATGAATTGACATATGCCCTAGAGAATCCTGAACACGGTGGTCAAACAAGAGGCTATGGGGCGGTTCCGTGGCTACAAGCATTCCCAGCAGACAAGGATACCTACAGAAGCCGCCAGAGAAAGAAGGATGAGGAGGCAGACCAAATCCGTGTATTGGAGCAATTTGTTAATGAGTCATGATAAGCATTGCTTGAATCATGTGAACGAGAAAAATCTCTTGAGGCAAGAATGCAGGAGGAGATCAAGAGGCAAGTGCAGCTAGCAATGAGTCAAATGCAATCGCAATCAACGCCCGGAGTCACCATTAGCCCCGTTGGTCAGATGAAAAGTAGTTGTGCTTCCACGGAGTTGCCAGTTATTCAAGATGACGCTGTGTTGCGCTTCCCTGTTGATGACATTATCGAGCCTCTAACAACATGTGAGCTGCACATTCCAGATGGTAATAATGCATCAATCATGGTGGCTGTCGGGGTTGTATCTCTAATAGACCGAACGAAGACACCAAAAATCCATGAGTCAGTTATTCAACCTGGATATGCTAGCGTCTCGGTCGATAGAGTGCTCAAAGGTTACAGCAATATTCCTCTTGACATTGAAGGCGGTGATGGGGAGAAGACACTAGGAGAAGCAGAGAAGACATTTATTCAATGGCGCAAATGCTTCATCATCATTCCTGGGGCGCCACCGCTTCCCCTACCTCACCCTAGGTACGAATGAAAGTGAATGAAATATTATTTTTCATTAATTTTCTATTGGCTTCAAAAATAATTGACTCACAACTTGTTTTTATAGCAGGATCTCCCCCAGCCTAGCCCAATCATTCATTCCCCATCTCATCACAGCGTCACGGGGGGCGAGACGACTTTATCCCCACGGCGATCTCCAACTCCTACACCAGCCCCATCGCCTCCACAATGAACTCCAACTCCTACACCGGCCCCACCGCCTCCACAATGATCTCCAACGCCTCCACACCGGTCTCCAACACCGGCCTCATCGCCTCCACGCCGGTCTCCAACACCGCCCCACGTCCTCCATAGCGACGCACTACAGAGACGTCTAAGGTCCCGGCGACAAAGAAGACCCTGAAAAAAGAGTTATTTCTCAAGAAATACTTCCTGAAAAGACTGATGAGCAAATAGCAGTTGAAGAAGACAAAAAAGTGAAAGATTTTTTTATAGATATCAAAAAGCAGAGACAAGCGAAGCTTAAGGAGAAGCCGTACTTTTACATACCACGAGATCTGCTGAGGCAGAAGGTCGAAGATCATAAGAAAAAGATGCTTGAACTTCGTAAGTCTCCGCCACTATCAGACTATGACCGCTCCTTCGTGAAGTCACATGATGTAGATAAGAAAAGGAAAAGAGCATCAGGGAAGGATGTTCCACAGCTCGGACAATAGAAGCAACCAATGCAAAATCTTGTTGTTGCTAATGAATATGGTTTCAACATAGAAGTCTATCGACCAGACAACTCTGAAGAAGTGTCGGTTCAAGACCTTAATGCTTTTTTTGAAGATACTGGTTTAACCTTGGATCAATTGATGGGCAAAGCTCCAATCCAGAACCTGGAAGTTGATACCTGGAAGACTTATAAATTTGGCAAAAGTATGTACAACCCTGCGGCTCTGAATGAATTGGGTACGCAAATGTACTTGCTCAACAAGTGGTACATGCAGGCGTGTGGCAGGGGTGAGGAGTCGATCTTTGTTAGATTTAGAGACCATCATTACTTTCGTGGCGATGACATCTTACATATTAGTTTCGAAGAATTGCATTAACTATACCACATGGACGCTCTGGACAAATCAATCATTAGCTGCTTTTGTTTGTAAGTGATTCTTATTTTTATTTAATAAACTCACTTCCATGTGTACGCGTATATAATTATCCTCACATGTAACTTATATTTATATACAGATTCCAGATGTCAGAGCTCCAAAGAATACAAGACACCAGTATTGGCTTCATTGATCCTTATATCATATTCAAAACCGATATTATTGCCAATGAGCAGTGGGTATCTGAAGCACAGAAGAATATCATGAGGTTCTTCGTGAAGCAGCACGACAAGACAACAATACTTTTCCTGTACAACTTTGAGTAAGTGTTAATAATAATATAGTCTACACATTTTATGTAATATCAATACAACTTATATGCATGTACGTGTGTGTATAAACCAATGCAGGTTTCACTGGATATTCATTGTCATTGAGTTAAACTCAAGTCGGTTAGTAATCTTGGACTCGTTGAGAAAAGAGCGGGCACTATACCAAGATATGATAGACATTATCCAGGGGTAATTTTGATCTCTCGCGCACAACTATTATTGAATAGACTTTGCCATAATTTATTAACGATCGTACATTATTGGTCGCGCAGGGTTTGGAAAGAGTTTATTCGGCAACACCGCAAGGATTGCAAGGCACCACTTAATATAGTTGAAATACCAGTAAGTTGTACTATATATACTTCCCATGTGTTTAATTACTATATCGTACTTCAATTTACGTGTGAGATGATGAGAATAATCTTCTTCTCGTACAGTGGTGTTTGCGGCAACAACCAGGTAATAACTTGTGTGGATACTACGTTTGTGAATTTATCACTGCGCACATAAGAAGAACTCCTAAAGATATCCTCAGAGTACGTATATATCAATTTTTTATTTATTTTTAAATGAATATATATATATACGTATTAATACATTTTCTTTTATTTCAAATGCAAGACTGAATGGTTGAAACAAAGGGTCATGCAAAAAGACCATCTGAAAGCAGTTCAAGAGTCAATAGCAGGATTTCTTCCAGAAAAAATGCTAAATCCCAACGACGAGTTCTACTTTGATCCTAAGGAATAAATGATGTAAATTAAATGTTTATTGATATCGTTATTTTCGAGAACAAGATTATGAAAGTGTTGTATATATACATATATTCTATAATATATATAGTTTCATACTTTATTCGAATATAATAATGCTCGAGATGAGAATTAGATGTAATTATATGCGTGCGTGTATTTATATTAGCAGCGTAGAACATGTACATAAAAACATATTATATATTAAACAAATATGTGTAACTGAACTGAAAACAAATTAAACAAAAAAAAAGAAAAAGAAAAGAAACCTTTAGTCCCGGTTAGGGTTACCAACCGGGATTAAAGGGTGCGGCCACGTTTGCTCGGCTGGAGGGCCTTTAGTCCCGGTTGACCAACCGGGATTAAAGGTCCCTCTTTAGTCCTGGCTCGATGACCCGGGACTGAAGGTTCCACCTTTAGTCCCGTGATCGTTGTCCCGGTGCGGTAACCGGGACTAAAGATCGTTACCGCCTGGGACAACAAGACCATCTTGTAGTAGTGCTCGTCACGAGTTTTAAGATCGGATCTGATAAAATTTGCTACAGCTGAGGTCGCTTGGCTTCTCGCCGACTTGCGTCCTGGTGTTGGTCCTGGCCAAAATCCAGGCGAGTCGGAGCTGGATGCTTGAGAGGTGAAGTCCCGTCGTAGGTAGCCGGACGGTTGTCGTCACTGTGATAATCTGCTTGAGACGTGTTATGGTACCGCCGTGGAGGCCTAAGGACCGGCTTCGTATCGAGTAGCTTGAAGCTTAAATGGTGATGACCAAGCATGCCTTGCAATGTTTCTCTACGGCGAGTAGCAGTATGAGCCACTCGTCAGAGGCCAGGCACATCGCGTCGAGTAGCAGCATGTGCTTGCTGGACTTGGAAGCTCACGTCGTTGGAGCGGCTGTACATAGATGACGGGTTCCCGGCGTGGTCCAGCAGTCTGAGCTTGAACTGAACGGGATCCTTTGAGTGCTTGCAGTCAGCGATGGTGTTAGAGCAGTAGGAGTAGTCGTAGTCGCAGCCAAAGTACTCGTCGCCGCCGGCAGCTTGCATGTTGATCTCATGTTGATGAGAGTTATGCGTTGGCCCAGCAGCAAGGGAATTTATTCCCGTATGTGCATGCCTAATGCACACGCGCACTTACATGCAACCTCAATCAATATCTTTGATTATTTAAAGCTGACCTGCATGAGTTTGTAGCTCCGACGAAGTCTTGCTTGGTCGACAGCTCCCTTGATGGCTGATAGAAATTGTACGTAATCATGTACGTGCCTGGTCTTGTACGTGCATGTAGGCCTCAATTCCCTGATTAGCTTATTTGCTTGCTTGATAGCGCTACACGTACTTGATGACATAGCATGGCTTTTGACGTTGACGTTGCATGTCTTCGTCGACGCGTTGTCTTGTTGAAATCTCGGTTGCCGATTCTGATCCAACCATGACAGGACACGGAGTCACGCTATCCAATAATCAGAGGCTGCTGTTCGACTTGAAATACCATCATGTGTTGCCGCCGAGTGACTCTATGTTGGTTCTGCGATTGTCGCGGACGTTGAGCCTCCTAGCCTAGTGCCGACTAAGCCGTGGAAATGATCAAGCCGACTAAGCCATGGCAATGATCCAGCCCCTGAGCCTAGTGCCGACTAAGCCATGGCAATGATCGAGCCCCCGAGAGCTTAGTGCCGACTAAGCCGTGCCAATGATCGAGCCCCCGAGCTTAGGGCTGACTAAGCCGTGACTTTATCTTTGAACCGAGTCCTGTTCGACCTATGTACTCAGCTCGCAAGTAAGATGCTTCTGAGTGAAAGGCTTTCGATGACTTAAGACGAGTCTGTCCGAGTGTGTCATTAAGCACTTGAGGGGTGGACGTAGTTGACCGGGCATCGCGACTGACTACAGAGTCGTGAAGGACGGGTCAGTACGAGTGCTTTTGTAAGCACCTATAGAGCAAGAGACTTGTTGACTACTTCTCTTGTTGGCATCCGTGCCGAGAAGGATGTCGAAGAGATAGCCTCCACTTTTGCTAATCAGTTAAATTTGTCGTAGACTAGCTTGTAGCCTGTAGACAACGAAAGATTGTATTGAATCGTCAATAGATTCTGTTAGTCAAGTAAGCCGAGTGCCCTAGGCAGTTGTCTTGTAACATAACTTTTGTAAAAAGTTGTTTTAGACTGTTAATCTTTGGGTAAAAGTGGACGATGGTTGGTGGGCTTCGGCGTATGCAGAACTCGATGGTGAACACAGAGACAACAATTTATTCTGGTTCGGTCCGCCGAAATAGCGTCCCTACGTCCAGTCTGGGTGAAAAATATATTGTGTCCTGCGCTTGGGGTTTAGACCGTGAGGTCTGTTCCTCTCATGTTATGCCGATCTAGGGATACTTGCCCTCCTTTATATATCATAGGAGGCAAGTCTTCTAGTCGGTTACAATATATGAGTTATAGTAGGATTACAGAATAGCAATGTTACTAGTATTACATGTAGGGAATCCTAGTCGGACTAGATCTTTTCTCTTCCTTACGGGGTACCCGGGGACTATGTCCCACACTTTCTCCATCTTCATCTGACTTGTGGGACCCGACGGCTTGCGTGTCACGTGTCCGACTTGTGGGACCCAATGGCACCTTTCTCCATCTCCATCCAACCTGTGGGACCTGACGACTTGCGTGCCACTTGTGGACCCTTTCTCTACCCGACCTGTGGGACCCGACAACTTGCGTGTCACTTGTGGACCCTTTCTCCATCAGACCTGTGGGACCCGACGGCTTACGTGTCACATGTACCTGTGGGACCTTTCTTCATCTCTATTTGACCTGTGGGACCCGATGGCTTGTGTGTCACTTGTTGCCACCGGGGTTTAATAAATTCAAACTCAAAAAAAAAACATGAGACCTGGGAGTCAAACCCAGGACCCAGAGCAAGGAATAGACCGTCTTCACCATTGTGCTAGATGCCTGGTTGTATTGACATGTCTTTGGAGTAGTATATGTTCTCTGTGTGGATAGGTTAACTTATATATTGGTTATATCCCCTACAAGTGGAAACAAATATGTACCCGTTGGACTTACGGCGGCGGCAGCAATGGAGGATCCCCAGTGTGCTGTGGTGGCTTAGGCGTCCTTTTGGAGGCTAGGTGGTGGGTCTTTCTAGTGGAGCACAGTGGCATTGGCGTCCGTGTCCGTCGTGTGCCATGGCAGAGGCGACGGATCTGATCTGTAGGTCTCCTTTCTCGCCTTTTCCTGTTCGCTTCATTGTTTTGGTCCTTGCTTGAACATGAGGTATACAAGAAACATTGTTGCATTTTAGATTTGGTTAGGCCAATGATGATGAAAAGAACTAGGAGGTGGCACTGGTTGGTTTTCTGCCGGCGCGTGTCACTTGTAGATCTATCTAGGCAAACAAATAGGCCCTTCGCTTCTACCTTAAACTATTTTTTCTGTTCTGTGCTTGCTTGATTCTACATTTTTGTTTCATATGCTCCAGTGCTACCAGTGAGTCCTTATGGTATTTTGAACTTGTAACATATCTGAGGCCACATTTCTGTGCCAATGATGTCTACATGGCTGTTAGATGTATTAGGATGCAGCTCATATGTTTGCTTTCTGTGTCTTCTTCTTATTGACAACCAAGTTATCCATTTGGTTCCAAACAAGATGAAGGCATCGAAAGTAAATCAATGCTTTGTGTCCATCATTCACATGACTGAGGCCACTAATGTCTAAGCTACACATGTTGCTGCTGCCAATGATGATCACTACCATTTGTTCACTGACATTCTACTTGTGAAAACTGAGGCAGCCTGTTTGGGTTGTGTAGATTTGAGATGAGTCGTCCCTGCTATGTTGTGTTCAATGACCATGATCTAGGAGTTTACTACAACTGGCCTGACTGCCAGGAACAAGTTCATAGGTTTTGTGGTGCTTGTTATAAAAAGTACAACTCCTTTGAAGAAGGAATTGTTGCCTTCAAGTCAACAACCAACTCAAATCCACCGTTAGCTCATGATGATGACTTCTATCTTCGAAACCCAACTAGCTGCTCCACCCTCTTTGTCCTTCAAAACTGTTGTAATTGTAGTCCTCTTAATCTTTGTCTGTCTCCTATGGAAGAAGCTCTGAGCTCATGTACTGATTGTAAGTGTGATGATTGGACTTGATTTAGCTAGAATTGTAATGGTTACAGCTCCATTAACTGCTACTCTAGTTTGAGTTATATATATCTATGTGGTGCTAATCTAAATTTAGATGAGGTCGTACCATGAAAATTGTTAATGGTCGTTAAAGTTGCACTTTGGTATAAGTTGTGGACTTCACTAATAGATCTTTATTGGATTATTTTCCTCCCTAGTGATCTCATTACTGAGCAAGCTCTCATCCTACTGCATGCACACTGACAAAATGGAGGAGGCCCCGAACAAGAGGAACACACTGGCCAGCCTCATAGACGATGTCTTTATTAAGATCCTCTGCCGCCTCTCCGTCCGCTGCTTGTTCTGCTGCAAATGTGTCTGTCGCTCCTAGAAATGCCTCATCTCGGACAACCATAAGTTGATGTCCCCAGACTATGGCCGGCTTCTTCTATGATGGAATCTACGGCCAACGAAACTTCACCAGCATCACCGGTGTTTACCCCTCCTTATCCTTCACGCCCTTCACCATGAACAATATAGCTATCTTAGATTGCTGCAACAGGCTCATCCTATGTTGGTGCCTTGGGGCTGATGGATACCGCTATGTCGTCTACAATCCGGCAACCTAGAAGTTGAATGTACTGCCGCATAGAATCCATTCTGTTGGTGAGGTTTGATTGGGGTTTGATCCGACAGCCTCCCCGTACTTCCATGTGTTTGAATATATGGAGGAGGATGGTCAGTGTGTGGGTGTGGACATCTACTCATCTAAAATTGTAGCATGAATCTTTAAGGAATCTAAATGGTGCGAGGAGGCTGAGTTGACATTTTCAAAATCAACAACTATGTTTCTTAACGGTTGTCTGCACTATATTAGGTTATGCAAGGATTACCGTCATATACTTGCTGTGGATATGGAGGGAAAACATGGAGGAAAATTCCTAACAGGCCGCATGGTTTTTCATGCTCCATCCATCAAGCTCAGGGTCACTTGTGTCAATGTACTGTTGGTGGTCGCAATATGTCCACGCTTTCAATCCTGATGCTTGAAGACAATAGTACTAATAATAAATGGACATTGAAGCATACTATCAGCCTACGTAAGTTGTTTAGAAAGACTAAGAAACAAATGGGTTACTTTGATTTTGAGTCGTGCTACACAGCGGTTATAGTTCACCCAGAATGGAATTTAGTTTTCTTTGTTGGGGTTGGGGTGGAAAGAGCCGTCATCGTATATAACATGGACAATAGAAAAGTTCATGTCATCCCTATACATTACTTTTCGTATGGTAGACGTGACATACTGTCATCGTGAGACCTTACTATCTTCCCTACGTTCCGTTGTTCTCGGAGTTGGAGTCATTAGCAAAGTAGTAAATAAAGCTACATTTGATGTTTCTCTCTGTCATGACATGTTTAAATGGATCAATGTTGTTTCATTGTCTATAGACATGTTAATTTCCTCTTGGATGGATGTTGTCATTATTTTGCAACAACTTTAACTTGTTTGTAATGTAAGCTAAGGTCTGTTCAGTGTGTTAGATGCATTCAAACCTACAGAGGTCGGACTTTCTTGCATGTGCAGTAACATTTCAACACCAATGGCTCCTCTATGTAAGTGATTTAGTAACCGCCATGATCTCTTTCGCAACTCCGCTTGTTTTCCTTCATTCCCCGAGCCCTCCCATTCCCACTACAAAATCTAAAATCACTAGGAATGTGCGGTTGCCTTCTCCAAACCTACTTCACTCTTGGCCACTACCATGGTGAAGGGAGAGCCTTCTGCGAAGCGCGCATGAGAGGGGGATGACACCATGCCCGTGGTGAAGGAGGATGACACCGTGCCCGTGGTGAATCAAGATGAAGCTTTGGTGGATCCCTTTGGAGATAGAGATGATTGGACCATTCGCATCATGAGTAAGGCTTTCTGGAAGATCAAGAGTGTGGTAGAAAATATCAATCTAGGCACCCTCACCCTGCCTTTGGTTGAAAAGGTGAGCAGTTACGTCTTCATTTTTCACCAACTCATCGATGTCCTAGAAGAACTGTCACCCTACCTGAACAAGAATTGCGTGGACAATGCGGAGTACATCCTCTTCTCCTACCAGAGCTAGATAGATGGCTTCGACACTATCGTCATGACTCAGGGAATCAGTGTTGCCCATAACATCGAGAAGTACTAGCGTAACCTGGTTCGTGTCGATGCTGAGTAGGTGGCCAACCGTATCACCGCTGACGAGCAGAAGTGCCTGATGGCTATAGAGGAGGACAACAACGATGTTGATACCAACGATGAGGACGAGGATAGTGATACCGACGATGAGTAGAGGAGTAAATAAGGTTGCATTTGATGTATCTCACGTTGCATTTGATGTATCTTCCTTATGTTGGGAGTATGGAGGGAGTACATGTTTTGATTTGTGAAGTCTTATTTGGTCATTTGGTAGATCTTCCCTTGCATTCTTCCTTATGTATCTTATTGTGTTTACTTTTGTTGAACTTTGTATTAGGTGGGTTAAACTTTGTTGAGCATGGTGTAGATCAGGTCCTTTGGTCATTTGATAGTCGGTTTCTAGCCCCTGTTGGTTGGTTTTGCCTGTAGGTTTCTTTCTGGTACTATTTCTGATATGTAGTATGGTAAACATGCATAACGGAATTCATCCGATCAAGTCTCGCGTCGATGTAATGCCTAACGGAGGAGCCACATAGCTATTCAAATTTTACAGCACATGCAAGAAAGTCCGAGCATCGTAAATCTGACCGGGCCGGACACATCTCACATTATACAGGGAAACATGTTTCGTACGAATACATTCGTTGAATCCCTAAAGAAAAACAAATAAAATTGAAACTAGTTACATGTCCGATTCGTTCAAATTTATGCTGCTCGAACTATCAGGCGTGCAAACGGTTTACAAAAAATAGGTAAAAGTCATTTTATAGAATATACTAGAGGGACATGGTTGGGGGAAAAGTGGTGATCGTCTGTTGTAGAGTACACATCCGTGGTATGGTAACTAGTTGCCATCTATAGGCATGATTTCGGTTAGTGTCAATCGACGGAAGGGGAAAGCCACTCATGACTACAACTACTACTAATACAAATGTTGTGACTGAGTGCATGCCATACACAATAGTTTTACTCATAGCTCTGTGCTGTATAGTGTCAGACAAGATCAAATGTGCCGCATTCTAACTTTCTTGCAAGTGCAGTAAAATATGAGAGTAAAGCGAATGCAGCAGGAAAGCTAGACACAAGAAGTGAATCGAGAAAAAGAGTTTTTGACCACCATGACACGCTTGAGACTTGAAAGCCTGGTGTGGTTGTGATAGGTCTTTTCTGTACTTATTTCACTACAATCCAAGTAGTTACGACAGTCGAGGGGTTCAACACTGATCAAAGCCACTCATGACTACTACTACAACTGATACAAATTGAGTGAGTGCACTCCGTAGGCAATAGTTTTACTCACAGCTCTGTACTGTATAGTGTCCAATGAGATGAAATGTGCCACATCGGACTTTCTTACGAGTGTAGTAAAATATTAAAGTGAAGCGAATGCGGCAGGAAAGCTGGACACAAGAAGTGAATCGAGAAAAAGAGCTTCTAACACACTGGAGACTTGAATGTCTGGTGTAGTTGTGATAGGTCTTTTCTATACTTATTTGATTCCAATCCAAGCAATCACAATAGTCAAGGGGCAGACTGAAGAGTAAAGAGTGAGATGTGTCTGGCTCGGTCAGATTTAGTCTATCGGCTCGATCAGATTTGTTCTATTGGAGGTAAAGTCAGTGTGAGTTAATTCCTAACTATTTGCATCACCATTACTTGCACTTCTCTATCTTCGGCTGGCCTATTTAACCTGAGTCTAGATGCACCTCTTGGGCTCAATCCACACACTCTTGAATCCACACACTCGTGAGCCAATCATCTTTCTTCATCACCTAGAAGTGCTTTGTCTTCCTCCTTGCACCTTTCACAGCCTAGAGCCCATGAGAGGTTCAAGATGGAGATAAATTACCTCATAGGGATGCTAGTGTTTGGAGAAGGCCTTCAAGATTGGGTGCTTTAGATTCCATAATCTTGTTGCAGTTGAGCATTGAGATGCAGATCCGCATCCCTCGATCCTCAGAGGTGAAAGATTATGGAATATAAAGCACCTCACTGAGATGCTACTACAAGTTTTGCGAGGTGCTCCTTCTCCATATTTTGTGAGGTGCTGCCGTTGAACAGGAGCTTGACCTAGATGATTGTAGATCTTCTTGCAGATCTTGTGTCAATAGAAGATCTATAATCATCTGGTTCTCTCCTATTCAGGGGCTCCATACTTGATTAGGTGTGCTTCAAGTTTGCGAGGTGCTCGTTCTTAAAGATTGGGTGCTTAGAGCATCTCCAAGAGTACCCAATATTTTCATCCCAAAAACATGAAGTTTTACAACTCCTAATAAAGTATTAGAAGGAATAAATAAGGCAATCTCTAAGAGTTTCTAATAATTAGCCAATTAGTTATGTTATTAATCCATACCTATTTGTATGGTAGACATAGTGTTCTACCAGAGTTCATTAGCAGACCTTACTACCTTTCCTATGTTTCATTGTTCTTGGAAAATTTGCAGAGGAGTAAACAAAGTCCATTTGATGTATGTCACGTTGCATGGTGCACTAAAGTCTGGCCCATGTTGTTTCTCAACGGCCGGACAATCCTATGTGCTGACCCAGATTTAAAAATAGGGTCCAAACTTAAAATTGTAAACGACACAGTAATAAGCACCATAGAAAAACGAGGAAAAACAAGACTTGCTCGTATGAACTCTGCATAAAGAAATCTACAGCGAAAAGCAACCAACAGGGGCTAGACCATGCTCAACAAAGTTTAACCCACCTAATACAAAGTGCAGCAAAAGTTCACACAGATATGCAAATAAGAGTTCACATATTTGTAAGGGCGTCCCATAGATCAAACCTAGTCATGACTACTAGTACTACTGATACATCCCACAGATCAAGGGTCGAGGCGGGCATGCAGGATCTGCTCCACGTTCAGCTTCATTAAGATGCCATTGGCGGTTGGCCGGAGGCTCTCGATGATATCATCGATCTCATTGTCGTCCGATCCCAGTGGAAAACGCTGCTCCACCACCCGGACGTTCACCGCCTTGGCAAACTAAAGCTGGGCAGTGGCTAGTGCCATGGCAGCCTCTTGACAAATGGCTTTGGACACCACATCCACCTTGTCTTATCACACCTAGGCGGCTTCCTGCTTGGCCTTGACAAGTGAGGCGTGCGGCCACCAAGTCACCACACAGCTTGTCGGTGCCACCACAATGCTCGGACCTCATGGCAATGCTTCAATAACTTATGATATTCATCGCTTGAAGATTCACCACTTCAGAACCAGAGGTCTGTGCGGAGATAGATGGGCTTAGCGGTGGCAATTGGCGACGGGACGACTCTCTAGCACCATCGATGGGAATCCCCATGACGGGAGGTGGCGCCACCATGGAGAAATCGCTGCACAATGCAAGACAAGTTCAAGCCCAGATGATAAGGGGGAGAGCGATTAGATTTAGAAGGCAAACTATTAACCAATCAAACCGGCGGTACATGGCATGGAATTGCCAGTGGCTACCCCCATCGGCGATCCAGCCTTGTTTCCTCGCCAGCGCGCGATGCCGGTGAAAGGTCCTTGTTTGGTTTTGGTAATTGAGTGACAACCTAGATGGACTAATATATGTTTGAGTAAGATACACAAGTGATTAGTCCACAAGTACACATGTGTGAGCAACATATGCCATGACGGTGAAGATGGCTCAAAGATGTTGCAAAGCTCACACATGTGATGATGAAGGAGTTCATTGCACATGAGACATGACATTGAGTCATGTGATCAAGGTGGAGAAGATTAAGAAAAAACTTGGCTTGATGGACTGGTTGCAAGTGTGAAGGACAAGTTGAGTGATGACTTGGCACTGATGGACTGAAGCAACGGTGAAGAGCAAGTGAAGTCAAGATCGATGAACCAATATGATCACATGATGATATGGAGTGGATCATATCATTGTTGATCATGTTGGTGCATGTGTTGTATCAACATTGGAGGAGATGGAATGGAATGCACAAGACAAAGGTATAACCTAGGGCATTTCATTTCACCGGTCATATGTGTGTAGAGAAGTTGATGACCAGGTTTTGGTTAGATTGTCGTACTATTAAGAGGGGCAAACTTATTTGCATATTGGTCATCTAGTGCCACTCGAGTGATCTAACTTTGTATCGTTGCTAGGATCGAGTGGCATGGTGAATTGAGTGACTAATCCTTTGAAAAATGTTTGTGAAAATGCTAATACACTTGCACAAGTTGTTGTACACTTGGTGGTGTTGGCACATTTGCAAAGGAGAAGAATTTGGAGTTGATGTTGATCAACTCGGCGAAGAAAAGGAGGTGAAGGTGGTCACTGGGTGTGATCGGACGCTAGTCTCGGCATGACCAGACATGTCCGGTCAGTAACTCGAACTCTGCACTGGCTTTGGTCTTGCAACTGGATGCTAGTTGCCTGGTAGACCTGACACGTGGAGGCTGAGTCCGGTCATCAGTGACGTACGATAACGCACGTAGTAGTGGCTTGTGGAGAGGATCGGACCCAGCCGTGCGTCCGGTCATTGTCTATCTGACACGTCCGATTGAAGATTTTCATCTCTAGACTTGACCAGGCACTAGCTCGTGGTGAGTCAGGTCATTTCATTGATGGGTCCGATAATTGGCTCGCTGGTATGCGGTGGCGCTAGACTGGACGCAGGGGCAGTGGGTCCGATCATCCTCAGCTGCGTCTGGTCATCTCTTGACCGTTGGCGCATGAAGTAGCCATTGGGATCGCGCAGTGGACGTTGAACGCGGGCGGCACATGGATGGCCAGGAGTGACCGGACGTAGGGCCCAACGCGTCCGGTCGCTATGAATTCTGTTCAGTGAAGGGGTAACGGCTAGTTTAGCCCATGTGGCTATAAATAGAAGTGGTGGCTGGCCTTTGGCCATCAGCTAAGCACACTAGAGCCTTGGTGGCTTCTGTGGTGGTGCTTGGGAGCCCTCTAACTCACTTGAGTTTGATAGTGATCATCCAATCGAGTGAGTGAGCGATTCTAGTGCGATTGCATCGTGAGGTTGCATCGAGTGGCACTAGGTGATCGTGTTGCAAACCGGTGGTACTTGTTACTCTTGGAGGTTTCCACCTCCTAGACTTCTTGGTGGCTTGTGACTTCGTTGAAGCATGCGAGAAGATTGTGTGGTGCTCCGGAGGAGAATTTGTGAGGGGGATTGTGCTCACCCCGTGGGGATTACGAAGAGCAACTCTAGTTGAGCTTGTCATTGAGCTACCCTCACTTTTAGGGTTGGTTCTTGCGATGCCCAACGTGTGGGCTTGGCGGGTGATGCCAATTAGCCACCAAACCACCAAGTGAGTGGTCGACACAATAGGGACGTAGCTTGGTGGCAACCAAGTGAACCTGGGAGAATATCACCATGTCAACATTGTCTTCATCATATTCTCGGTGGTTTGCATTCCACAAAACACAAGCTTGTATTACTTTCATATACATTGTGCTTGTGTAGTTGCTTTTGTGACTAGTTTAGCTTTAGTAGCTTGCTAGTTGCCTTCTTGCTTGTGTAGCATAGAAGTAGCTCCCTTGAGTGACCAATTTGGTTTTAGTAACCTTGTTAGTCACATTGCTTAGTTTGTGTAGCTAAGTAATTTGTGCTCTCTAATTTGGCTTGTGTAGCCTTGTTATTGAGCATTGCTAGTGAGCTTAGGAGCTTTGTGCTTTTCCTTGCTAGATTGTGTAGGAGCCCCCCGTTGCTAAAGTACTAGTTCCATAGGTTTGTGTGACCTTGCAAGCTAGAATTGTTAGGTGAGCTCTAGCTAGTCTGGCACCTTTGTTGCCTAATTAGGATCTTTATAAGGTGCTTGTGAACTTAGATATAGGGGTGTAGTCTTGGCTAGACCGATAGTTTTAATTCCGCATTTGTTATGGTTAGCCATCGTGATTAATTTTAGAAAGGATTGTTCACCCCCCTCTAGTCTGCCATCTTGACCCTACACATGGCATTGGAGCTTGGTCTCTCATTTGTGGTCTTCACCGACCCGACAGGATGGAGTCTAGCAGGATGGTTGATTGTGAGACACATTTTTATGGCACAAACTTTGCACTTTGGAAAAATCACATGCTTGATGATTTTCGTGCAAAGGGACCTAAGTTTTGGTGGATTATCACTAGTGGTCTCACTCATGTCTTGGACCATAGAAATCTCACCAAAGCTCAAAGAGTTCTCTTTGAACTTGATGCACATGCTTGTTGTTATCTAATGGATGCTTTGAGCTTTGATTTAATGAAAAGGATAAACTACATGGGAACCGCTCGTGAGATATGGGAATCAATCAAGCACACCTTCGATGATTCCTTCACGTGGGATGATGGCAAGTTCAAGGAGGATCTTTATAAGGTGCTTGTGAACTTAGATAGAGGGGTGTAGTCTTGGCTAAACCGATAGTTTTAATTCCACATTTTGTTACGGTTAGCCGACATGATTAATTTTTAGAAAGGACTATTCACCCCCCTCTAGTCTGCTATCTTGACCCTACAACCGGGCAATCTTCTTGTTGATTGCATACGTCCCGTGTGGGCGGCGGTTGGCCCAAGCGAGGGCATGCTCCCTAACAACGGACTGTGTCCAACCATGGGGCGCACTCTCCGGGCAAAGGGGGCAGACCAGCAAGCCATAGCGGCTGGCAAATATCATCAGCTTCTGGCTCTCGGGGACGGGAGTTGCATACCCGTGCCAATGATCGTCCCCTGAGTTCATCATAATGCAGCCCGGAGAGCGCTTGGACATGTCCTCGATGGACGGCGAGCGGGAGCATGAGGATACATGAGATGCGCTCGTGACGTGGGCTAGCAGGAACAGAGGAGGTCACGTAGCCTACGATGACGGTGAAGTGGAGCGCACCGGGAGTGGAGGTGACGAGGGAACCACCGGTGCCGCTGGTGCTAGCTTCGTCATTGAGGGCGATGGTGAGAGCAATGGCAGTATAGGAAATAGTGGGTGGGAGCACAAAGGGGAACACCGGTCTCCCGCGACTGGACGTCGACGCCGTCTCCGTCAACACCAAAGCAGGGCGCACCATCGGTCCTGCCTCCTCTAAAGCGGGGAGAGCCAGTACATTGGAGGAAGTAGGGATCAAAGCTGGGTGACCCTTCCTCGAGTAGCTCTTCATAGGCACGGCCTTAGTGGCAAGTGACCAGGAGGCATAGTTCGGTACTTTGTGAGGCGAGGGGAGGGTTTTTTTATGTAATGTAAGGTGGAATCAAACAATGGGAGCAAGGCCAGGCTTTATTTATACACAGGGTGGACCTTCTGTATGCATAATATGAAGTATATAGTGTGGTCCAATCCAAGCAGTCATTATAGTGCGGTCCAATTCAGGTGTCCGGGTCAGTCAAATTTACATTGCTCAGACTATGAGCCATGCATACGGTTTAGGGCGTCTGCAATGGCAATTTGCAAATAGCTATTTGATCTCTCTCCTTGATAGCCAATGGAATTCTTCCTAGACTAGCTATTTGTGAACCATTGGGGATGCCCTTACATGAAATAGGTAAACGTCATTTCAACACCAATGGCTCCTCTGTTCTGCATCATAGGTAAACAGTCAAACTTAAAATTGTAAACGACACAATAACAAGCATCATAGGAAAACGAGGAAAAAGTACAGAGGATACTGTCAGACGCATTCAACTATATAGAGGTCAAACCTTCTTAAGTGTGCAATAACATTTCAACATGAATGGCTCCTCTGTTCTACATTAGACTGAGGCGAGACTTGCTCATCGCTGCAAGGTTCTTGCAAATTCAACAAATATTGACACAGACATTCACATAAATACTACATATATTAGCAAGGGTTCATTGTACATGAGCCCAACACATACAATACATGACTTCGTCGTACAACAAGATACATATATAGTTGATGTTGTTGCCAAATTAAAATAAAGTCACCAACCAGAGATATATACATAGATGTTTAACACAACTTAACATGCACTAACTCAGAATTAATCTACCACACTAATGTGAATAACTTAAAGCACTCCTATGAGATCCTACACTCCTATCTGCAAAACCTAGCCCACATGTCCCATTCTTCAAATCCGATGGGCTCGCCGCAGCCGACGCTTGTGCAATGCCCATCCCGGGGAAGAACAGGGCGAAGAATCGGCTCTACATGCTGTGGCACCATGTCCTGCAACCGCTAGTACATGTCTTTGTGGCACCACACACAGGTCTAGTTCTTCCATGGTAGTGGAGCCAGCCCTGCTTTGTTAGCACCTTCGAGCTTCCTCAACAGGCGGCGAGCAATGTCATCATTGTCAGCGTTAGTATTAGACCTGTAGAGCATGAGGTCGTAGACGTACATACCAAGTTTATGGCCTGCCTTGGTAGAGTGCTAAAGCCATTCAATCAGCGGCATCAACGACCTATGGGCTTCCATGAAGATGGGACGCAAGCCGGTGAGGAAGCAGGCCTCTAGGGTTGTCCACGCTAGCCAGCCTAGTGGTGAGCAGGGCGCGATAATCATCATAGTAGTAGTAGCGCTCCCAAATTCCTTGACACTACAGCACCTGTGCAAGTCCGAGTAGGTTGCCCGCAGGCTGGCAAGGTCGTCCATGGGGGCATATGACTGTTCAATGATGCAGCCAGCGATGTCTGCGGCCAAGTCTACCGAGAGCCGATCCATCATGACGTAGCCAAGGAAGAAGCAGAGTCGGAGCACGCGCGCGACGAATGACGACGGATGCGGCGTCGGAGCAGAGTATGAAGGCGCGACTATGATGAGGTGGAGAGCACTAGGGAAATAGGACCGGTGGTTTATATAGGCAGAGACCCTGCGTTCTTAATGGATTGCGTACCGTGTAAACATGTCTCAGGGAGGTAAATCATCCAATGTGATGGTTCTTTCTCGACGAACCAAACGATGCCTCGCTCAAGTTCTAGGCGTCTTTGTAAACATGTCTCAGGAATGTGAATCGTAGCAATGAAATACGCAGTGGCCTATAGATCAAATATGCATCGGTCATCAAGATTGGGTGCTTGAGATTCCATAATCTTGTTGCACTTGAGCATCGAGGTGTAGATCTACATACTAGTTCTAACTATAGATGATTAACATGACTTAATACTTGAGAAAAGGAGCTTTTGACCACCATGACATGCTTGAGACTTGAATGCCTGGTGCGGTTGTGATGGGTCTTTTCTATACTTTTATTTGACTCCAATCCAAGCAGTCACAACAGTCGAGGGGCAGACTGGTTGCTACGACATTCAAAACTGATGACCCTTTACACTGTGTCCTACAAGATGAAATATACAGCGGCCAGACTTTCTTGCGTTCGTAGTAAAATTCAACAGTAAAATGACCTTGTTGGTTGGTTTTGCCTACATGTTTCTTTCTGGCTCTCTTTCTAATCTGTAGTATAATAAACATGCATAATAGAATTCATCTGATCAAGTCTCGCGTTGATGTAATGCCAACGGAGGAACCACATAGCTATTTAAATTTTACAGCACACGCAAGAAAGTCCGAGCATTGTAAATCTGATCGGGCTAGACACATCTCACGTTCTACTAGAATATTCCCAACACGTCCAGTATTGGAAACTGTTCGACCAACCCCTGGAATCTAGGATGGCATTTACTGGTAGCCGTCTAAGGTCATCTACATTCGAAGTGATTCACTTCAAATTCCGTCTCGTAACTATCTCCCCATTCACCCCGTAGCTATTTAACACCGGGTTCACTTTAAATTGTCCTTGCTCCAAGTCCAAACAAATACAAATCATAGCAACAAACTAAGCCACTAGACCCATAGAGTAGCCATTGCCATGAGCTCTGCTGGAGATCTTGATGCCCAGTTTTCCACTTTCAAACACCGCATGAAGTCAAGAGCGACATCGAAGAAACTCTTCATCAAGGATCCATCTGGCGGGAGCGGAAGTGAAGCATCATTCTCTGTGACCCTAGAATACACGGTGACCAAGACCCTCAAAGTCGGTGGTCACTGGCAGCTGGTGCACCTCCTATACAAAGGAGGCAGCACCACATGGATCTTGAAGGCAAATCAAGTGGTGGGCATCCTCGGCGACTAGGAAGGTGTCCGTGATGTACTCCGTGGCTTGATGAGGACATTCATGAGGCTATAGCAACTCAACCTCACTGATGAAGCAGTGGGAGGACATCCTTCTCGAGCGCGAGGTTCCTAAACTCATGGCCCTAGTATGCGTGGCCTGCCGGGATGGCTGCATCGCCCACACGACGCTTGAGCTTTGGGTCGACGAACAACTCATGTTCATTGCATCTAAGGCGCTCTTTATGCTCTACGCGGAGGTGGAGGCGGTGCCAGTGGGGTGTTAGACTATAGCACCTACCTAGAGGATGAAACATCTAATCTTGTGGCTGGCCATGCTATGGAAATGCCTGGCTATGGCCACGCATTCCACCGCAAGTGCATCACCAAGTGGTTCGGTCGGAGATCCACTTGCCCGATGTGCCAACAAGATTTGTCTACGTATCTTGACTCGGCAGTGCAGAGATGCCTCACGCTCTTCACCGAAGAAGATTATTGATTAAGATCATTGTTTTTTGTTGTATACAATACTTATTACGTATCATACTTCTCTCTATATATTTGGTCAAAATTTAGAATTTTTGAGTAAATCTCCACTCCGTCGCTCTAACTGCCGCGATCTCGTCCTCAACTCCGCTTGTTTTCATTCGTTCTTGGAGCTCCCCCATTCCCTTTATAGATCTAAACTGTAAGGAATGTGCCATTGCCTTCTCGTACATGTGCTCAACACATAAAATACATGACTTCATGCCATCAGGCCAGACACCCAAGGCAACAAAAAAAACAAATAGAAACCAACTAAGGAAACTTCATCCACTATAGCATCTTCACTGTCTCGAGGTGTTTAAAAAATGGCAGGCGGACTTTCTTGCTTGTTCAATAACATTTCAACACCAATTGGTCTTCTGTCCTACATTAGATTAAGGCCAAACTTGCTTCTCGGTTCAAGGTTCTGGCAAGTTTAACAAAGTTTGACATAGACATGCAAATAACACAACATATATTAGCAAGGGTTCGTACTACATGAGCTCAACACATACACTACATGACTTCGTGCTATCCCATAGATCAAAGCTAGTCATGGCTACTACTACTACTAGTAGTAGTACTATTGATACAGGATAATGAACAGTACCCAAAGCACATAAAATCTCAATGTTGTTGAATCAGTTTGGTCTTGTTGAGATAGTTGAGGTCATAAGGACTTCCGATCAAGTTGAGACGGTGAAACATCTTGAAAATGATGCAGTCTCCACTAACATCAACACTATAGTCAGAGAGTCGACGGGCATCCGCAACAGTGCTGCAAAGCACAAAGATTTCTCCAGAATCGTCATCTTCAACAACTCCGTAATGCGTTGTTGCCCAACAACCGCATGAACAGCAGCTTCAACGATTAGGCATCACGCAGCTCGGTCATGTACACAATGCCCCCAAGTCATAAGCAACCTGTTATGTTCTCCTAGCTGCACACCTAGCTGCCAAAACACATCGTTTGTTGTAGAGTACACATCCATGGTATGGCAACTAGTTGCCATCTGTAAACATGATTTCAGTTAGAACAAATGACAATTGAGTGAAGGGGGAAGCAATGAGGTTAGCAGACACAATAATAAGTTCATACAAATAATATGATTTGATATGAAGCACATTACCTTTATCTAGATCCTAAAACCACTAGGGAACGCGATTGGGAAAATGCAAACGGGTGAGGGAAGGGAGGAGCAAGTAGATTGATGCAATGCTATCGAATGAGGGAAGGGGGACGCTCCTTTCATATGGACCTTGCATGGTTGACGAGAGTGAAGTGAATGTGGTAGAAAAGCTAGACACAAGAAGGAACCGAGAAAAGGAGCTTTTGACCACCATGATACGCTTGAGACTTGATTGCCTGGTGCGGTTGTGATGGGTCTTTTCTATACTTATTTGACTCTAATCCAAGCAGTCACAACAGTCGAGGGGTAGACTGGTTGCTATGACATTCAAAACTAATGACCCTTTATACTGTGTACTACGAGATCAAATATACAGCAGCCGGACTTTCTTGCGTTCGTAGTAAAATTCAACAGCTATGTCTCATCCGTTATGCATTAGATCTAGGTGATACTTGTTGAGATGAACTCCTCGCTATATGGTTCTTGCAAGTTCATCAAATTTTATCGAAGACTACTAATATGTGTTTGGTTCTTACAAGATCAAAGCCACTCATGACTACTAGTGCTACTGATACGTGTTTGGTTCAACAAATTGAGGCACAAAACAACCCTTGTGCGGTTGCGAGGAGTGAATTGAATGCATGAGGAAAGCCTCTGCAGTTATTTCACTCCAAGCATTCACAGCAGTCGAGGGGCAGACTAAAGAGTAAAGACGAGTTGCTCTTGCTTCGGCAAGCAATTTCTCTTACTTGGTTTTGCAGAGCAGCAGCTAGCTAGAGATGGCTACATGGTTTCATAGGTCCTGATCATGCACTCGCTCGGCTGTGGCTGAAGATGCCGCTTCAAATCCAACTACCTTACTAGTAGTTCATGCATGCAGCCACAGTTGATACAGCTGTTCTTTGCAGCATAGTTGATCTAGCAAAAGTTCTAGTCAAAGCTCAGTAGCGAGTAAGGGATGGTGAAATTTACAAGACTCAAACTTTGAGGCATGCATACGATTTACAACAATAATGTACTTGTCTATATATATTTGGTCAACAAAGTTTAACCCACCTAATATAAAGTTTGACAAAAGTCCATTTATATGGATATTATTACAACAAGATAAACTAAAGAACATCACAATTGTCTTGAGTGAACATTGAAAACACAAATTAGAACATCAGTTATGAGATACTTGAACATCACACCTATTTCAGAAATAGAGAGCAAGGGCATATCTCTAATGCCATAGATACTAAACGTTAACATCATCTGACCATGTTGCTACTGCTCAGTTGAAAGGAAATCTTTAGATCATTCAGACAGATTATAAGATAACGGATACGATGAGAAAATACTTCTACACCACGGAACTCATAGTGATATGAAAGCAAAGTCTAGAGATCTACATTTGAATGAACCACAACAAACATATAGGGTCCTAGATGATCTTTAGCAATATAGTAGTTTTGATGGCCACGAACTTGACGAACAACTACAAAAGCAATCTACCACCTATTGTAAAAGTGAGAATGCACTGCAAGCACTACAACCCTTATTTGTAGGCCATGGCGAACACAAAACTCATGGAAGACATAGCGATACATAGACATGTCCTAAGAATGATCATAGTCATCCATGATCTATGTAAAACAGAAAACAATATGCAAAAAAACAAAGAACAAAGATGCCCAGGAGTAGGGTGGAGGGCAAAATCTTTAGGATGGAACTAAAGCAGGAGCTCTAGAGAGCCTTCCTCTCGCCCCTTGTCTCCACTATTATATAGTTCAGGGTCATGGACTGTTGGTGTCAGGTTCATAAACTCGGGGTCCCCAATGGACCTACTTCCCTATAAAACCCAGCCCAGCAGGCGGCGCAGCAACAATGCGTACCTTAGCCAGCCTAGGTACATAATGACAAGCAAGGAAAATGATTCGGTCCCTGATCGGAAGGCCTAGCCAAGGTGGGACCGCAGTCTGGCTCCAACCTCCTTCTCCGACCGAGGATATGCTAGACCTCTGCTCGCTGCTCTTTTTCAACCAACACGGTCGGGACCGACTGGGAACGATTGACCGGGGACGCCCGCTCAGTGATGACCCGAGGATTAGGTGGAGCAGATAAGGTAAGGCGCTCAAGTCAACCGTAATACTGAGGACCATACCTTGCCATGCCCTGCACACCTAGAGGATGGTGCCACCAGGCCATGCCAGACGGGCACTATACAACCTTCTAGACACGTCAGAGCACAAACAATATTGTAGGCGCTGACGTTTGCCGTACTAGGCGAAAACGGTAGAGCCTGCCAGATGTATCCGTACATAAACAATATTGTGGGCGCTGATAACCGTCTTGTACCCGACAGCATGGGCAACAAGACTAGGTAGCACATGTACACACACTTTCTCTCCCTTTCTGACTTGTAAGGCCATCTCCTTCAAACTATAAAAGGGAATGGGCTCTCTCTTAAAAGTTGGATGGAGAAAAAGAAAAAAAGGGCTAGACAACTCAAGGACTCGACGACCTAAGGACTCAAACAACTCAATAGCTCTAGAACTCGACAGCTACACAGAGCATATACTCCAATACTTAGCGCACGTTAGAGCATCCATCACTCTCGGCCACTTGGATCGGAGTTCGACTAGACCTCTAACACCCCCCTTCTTATTCCTATTCGTTTGTAACCCCACAGCAAACTTTGAGCACTTGGGCTTAGGAATAAAGTCACCGACCGACTAACTGGACGTAGGGCATGTTGCCTGAACCAGTATAAATCCTTTGTCATTGAGTGCTAGGCCACATCCGATCACAACGCATGGACAGTTGGTATATTTTAATGCACACAGATAAATCCGCAAGCGCACGGATACCGCTGTAGCTTTCAACCAGAGGTATTCCAAGATCATATCCACTGGGAAACGTGTGAGACTAACTATGGTCTAACTTAACTAAGGGTAGCAACAAGATTAGGATAAATAGGAGTATAGAGGGGATAACTAAAGTTCTCTAGTTCTAACTTGGGTAAACTTATGTCTTCTACTATTCAATTGGGGACATTACTAGAGAAAGACACCAGCAGATGATGCTTTTCTTCGCAACTGCGTCCTACGTGTGCCTACAGATGGGAGGTGGACTACAAAGGATCAACAAAGCTATATAGTACATGATCTATAGAACTTATGTCACTCACACGATCTACCACCTTCTAGAATGCAGGGTGCATCCATGATTAACCCAAGTCTAAGCACCACGCTTACACTTATGATTAATACTCTACTCCCTCTAGAATAGGAATAAAGCACTCAAAAGAGTCGTGATCCTGATGAACAATATAAATAAGATGCTTACTTGAATCAGAAGTTTATATTACCAGAGAAATCTCAAAGGCAAGCTCAAGTAGAACTTCGAAACGCATATGAGGCGACGGAGGGCAAACAGACTTCGTAGCAGGCCGGCCGACCCACTTTCATGGCCGTTTGGTGTCACACCCGATTTTAAGGATAAAATGGGATGCATAAATCTTATGTGCGCCCAGAGATCAATCGCACACATAAGATGACAAATTACAAAGTATCATCATAATGTTTATTACATCGTGAACAATAATCCATTACAATAATATCAAGTTTATCATGAAAGCGGAAGAACTAGGTAACTACTCTCCACAAGAGCCTCAAACTCCACAGGGATGTCGACTGATGAAGCACAAGTCTAGTAATCCTCAGGGTAGTTCTCATAAGCATTTACATCTATTACCATCTGGGATTTTTATCTAGATAATGAAAATAAACAAGTGTAAGTACATCTCGTACTCAACAAGAATAACATGGGTTTATGAAGCTCAGGAGGCTGACACTGGTTTACTGCGGTTAGTATTTTAATAAGTCAAAGTTTTAGCACTATATTAGCATTTTGATGTGCTCAAACCCCAATTAAACCACATGATCATAAACATGAATAATATTCATCATTAATAACACCATCATCAAGTGAGCAACTATTTCGTCAGTTTTTCGGGCCGCTCATATTCGTGAACACAGCTGATATACCAGTTTTAATACTCTGCAGAGTTTGTACATCTTTACTCAAGAGCCGTGATTTACCTTTTCGCTCGAGGTAGCTAATCTCTTAACCCCCTTCCTAGGGAGGTCGACAGGGTTCACTATGAAGCCTTTCAAAGGTTTCCCTCACAAATTAGTAGCTGCTAGGTTTCCTCGGCAAGGGAATATAGAGCCCCCCTTCTGAATGGCACTTTCCACGCAAGATATACACATAGGGACAGAGGCCGCACTATACTCAGCTCGACAGGCCCCATTTGGGCCCTTTCGGGTAACTACTAACAAGCTAGAAAAGGTCCTACTACTGAGCTAAAGCCAGAGCCATGTGGCACCCCCCGTTGTACTATATGTCCCAGCTTTTGCCAACAGATAAGTTCTTAGGGAGGGCCAAGAGCATCTTGTACAAAAGCCAATTGCTCTCTCGCCCTATCAGTCCAGTTGCTATGAGCAAGTTTTACCATTCGTTCCATAGAACCATTAATCATCATTTAGATCATGTATAGTTAATTTGAGCGTTAGTAGCTACCCATATGCATGTATAACCCATCGGTAATCAAGGTACAAGGTATCAACAACTAGGAGATCCTTACGGGTATTAAATTAGACACATGTGCATTTTAACACCCTAGGTGTTTGTCACCAGTTAAGCAATGGGTTTGAACTCAAACATGACATGTTAAGTGGTGAAGGTGAAAGATCAAATCTACGAGAGTGAGCTCCAACTTAAACTTGGACAACACACCTTTGCTTACATGTGGACCCTTGTTAAGATTATGCAAGAGTAAGGTTAAACATGCTTATTTCATGTACATTACATCAACACGCATCCATGTTGACCAATGGAAAAGTTCCATGAAGTTTGGAATCAAGAAGTCACATGAAATGATAAGTTATAATCTTTCTTGGATTGCTTTATTAAGTGAATGGAATTATAGGTCATCAACCAAACCTTGCTACCTTGCCCAAACGACTCTAATTGAGCTCTACGACAAAAATCATGAAGGGTTCGTGTTGAGCACATGTCAAGAAAAGGCCTCAATTGGTCGAAAACCCTAATTCCAGGGTTAACGAGATGCTGCTTTGACCAAGATGAAGAATTGGTTCATGTACCAGATATTGCTAAGTTTGGAATTAATTGTCGTCGACCTTGGCATCTCGTGTTCTCGTGATTTTGTTAAACAACTCGATTTGGCCCAAAGATAGAAGTTCGAGTATACATTGTGGAGAAGAGCATGCAAAAGGATGGCACTCGTTTGACCTTGTTTTGACCAACAATTTTGGAGTTTGTTAATCGCCATCAATGCGTTGACAATGCCATTTAGAGCTTAATTACCTAGGGATGCAGAACTCAAATGACCATGGCGCCTTAAGTAATGTTGTAGTGTAGTCTGAGAGGAACCAATTTGCTTCAAGCACCCATGGACGAATAGGCTCCGAAGATGCCGAAATCTAGACTCAAAGTTGGCCTCATTCACGCACGCCACTTGTTCGGCTGAATGCCCACATGGCCACCATGCAGGTAGTGCCCCCACCATTGCCGTGCGCCTCTGCCATGTGGCCTGCCTCCCTATCGCATCCCGGTGCCCTATTGAAGTAGATGCCGTGTTTCCCTCTCTCCCTCACTCGCTCTACTACTCCCTCCCTCACTCTCTGGCGTCGCGCACGTGCTCCAGGATGCGGCCGCCATTGATGCCACCTGCTAGCTCCCACTACCGCTCGTCCAGGCTATGGCCGGGCCGCTGCTGCCCGTGACTAGCTGAGCCAGGGCCCCGGCGTGGCCACGACCCTCCTTCGCAGCAAGCCGGCCAAGCCCCAGCGCTCGCCCTCGCCTGCTTTGTTCATCGCCGCCGGGTTCCATGGTCGTCTGACTATTGGTGCTCGGGGCCAGCCACCCTCTAGGCCATCGTGGGTCAGGATGTGGCCACCCGCTGGTGCGCACAGGTCCCTGGGCGACCACGTAGCCCCGCCCTTGCTGTCACCGATGCCGGATCGGTGGAAATCGGGCCGAGCTCCGGCCTCCTCTGCTCCAATTTGCGAGCAGGGGCCTCATGCTAAAATAATGAAGAAGGGAAGGGGTTAGGTGAAGAAGTTGTGACTTAGTTGAATAGTGTTGGAAAGGATCTTTTTGTTCGAGTTTAATTCATGAAAACTGTAGGGTCCCCGATGCAAGATTTGCATTCCTTTTGTTTGATTTATGCAGATTTGAATGATCAAATTTGAAAATTCATAGTAATTAGTAGATAAACTGTAAAATAGTAAATGAGGACCTTTTGGAATCCTTGTGAAATTGTATATGCAGTAGATCTATAATATGACATGCTTTAGTTTAAAGCTTTTGCTGTAAAAATCAATTTGTGTAGTTAGGTTCTTAATACTAGTTATGTCTTGTCTTTTCATAACTGCAGTTGTAGTGCAGAAATAAATGTTAAATTTTTATGTTAGGCTACTTATGATATGTGTATGCTGTGGTAAAAATTTTAGGAGTTTAGGCTTGACAGTTTAAGATATATAAAAATAACAAATGTCTTGTGTTGTTGTGCTCCTATTCTGAATAGGCCTACATTTTTGTTTTAATTGGCTAAGTTAAGTTATGAATCATGACTTGATGTCAATACATAAGTTGTAGTAATTTTATTAAGATTTTCAAAAAGCTAAATAACATAATTTTTGGTTATGTAGATTTTTAGTTATTGTTGCTTAAATTTCTGTGGCTGTTTCTGCCCAAACCCAGATAGGGTTGCCTTGTTGGTACTGTGGGGCCTTTTTAATAGTATAATTAGCTTTCAGTGTTTATAACAAAGTTGTTTAGAATTTTCTAAGATTTCTAAAAAGTCTAGAACCACATTTTTTGGACATGTAGAACTCTAGTTATAGCTGTTTAAGGTAGCATGTCAGATTCTGTCCATGTTTTGGATAGAGATGCATTCATTGGATTAATTGACCTTGTTAGCTATAGAATCATCTTATGATGATAATAATAAAGTTGTAGGCCACTTCATAATGTTTTCAAAAAGTTATGATTCATGTTTGTTGAAGTTCCTATCAGTTTTCTGTACCACTGCTGTTTAGGCTGCATATGCAGTCTTGCTTGTGCAATTATTTTTGTGGTGTAAATGATGTTTGCTGTAGTTGTAGTGAATACCAAAGTTGTATATAATTTCATAATCTAAATTGTGATAAATTTTCATGACCATAGGCCTGATAATTTAGGAGCTATAGATTTTATAATTTTATTGTCAGATTTTGCATGCTCTCTGTACAGATCTAAATGATTGTGTTGTTTGACTTAGCTAAGCTTTGAATCATGTCTTGGAGATAATATAAGAAGTGTAGTGATTTTCATGAGATTTCCAAATTGTTAAAGATCATACCTTTTGGTGGTCTAAATCTCCAGTTATAAGCTTGAGAAGTTGCATAGCAGAATCTATCCAAGTCTGGACAGAGGTGCTCAGTTGTGCTTGATTGATCTTGTTAACTATGGAATCACCTTGTGATGATAATAAACATGTTTTGGATAATTTAATAAGATTTCTATAAATTTAAGATTCATGCTCGTTTGATGTCTATAACTCTAGTTATGCCTTTTTGAAACTACTACTACTTTTCTGTCCTAGTTCTGTGCAGATCTAAAACATTGGCATGTTGGACCTGGTTAGCTTTGGAATAAGCTTTTGGTGACAATAACAATGTTGTAGGCAATTTCATTAGCTTTCCAGAAAGTCTAGGTGTGTGGTGTTTAGTTAAATAACTCTAGGTGCCTATGTCTTGCATGATCTTATGTTTGCCTTGAATGCTATTATGTGATGCATCTCGTATTACTATTCTTCATATTCTTGCACTTGCATCTTGCATCTCATCTAGATATGCTAGATGAACCACATGAAGGACGTGATGTTGGAGCCGAACCCGAAGATGGTGTACGGTGGACCTATCCTGAAGATGGAAGTACTGGAGAAGTGCTAGGATGGGAGATACTCACCATGAGAGTGTCGTCTAACAAACACTAACCTAGTGTTGGATCCTAGGCAATCCTCGGAGCATTCTAAGCCTCCTATGCTTTTACAAATATCATTTGAGTTCTTTATGTTTGATGATTTAGGTTATAAGAGTTGATTGGAACCACTTGATGCATAGAACTACCATGTCCAAAAATATACCTTGAACCCTATGTAGGTCCAGGATCAAATGTATGCTTAGCAATGCTTAGACCGGTAGAAGTCGGGTGATTTCCTGTCACGTGCGAGATATAGGTGGATATCAAAGCACGGTTGGCTATATTTGCTATCGTGGAAATAATCTTGTGTTAATAATGAATGGAGATCGGGCGGGATGTCGATAGAGAAGCAACAAGACATGGAGGTCTTGGGTGTGGATCTATCCCTGTCTGTGTTGGTTAAGGATCGTATCGTTGATGGAACTTTTGATGAGATTGAACGCATGCCTATCACTTAGCTAGCCGGATAACTCGTTCCGACCGTGAAGTCGAGTAGCTCAACTCAGGCCAGGCCCTGCTCTGTTAGAGTGCACACTCTAGATGGTAGTAAGGATGTGCGAGGAGCGGATCAATAGACCATGGGCAAGCATGACCTAAGCGACCTGGTCCAGGACCGTGGGCAGGCATGGCTCGAAAGAACTGGCTACCATCAAGCCCTGATTGTGCGGCGCTGGGCGAACCGACAAAATGTAGACCTGATTTGTACCAAAGGTGACCTAAGGCTATCGTAGCTGGTAGACCTAGGTTTGTGTTAGGAATAAATTCCCAGCTGGTTGAAATCGATTTAAATCACCGTCTCTCCCGGATAGTGAGAAACTTGGCTAGCTCCAACATCGTAGTAATTGTATTATGGAATGTGATGGTTCGAATAAACATGGAATTACTACACCGGCTATGGTTACTATTGTAAGCTATTAAATGATATACCACATGTTTGACACAGGCTAGTTGCTAATCTAGAGATGAATAGCTATAATTAACTTGATGACCAAAGTATACTTGTATAACTGAATTAATCGCTTTTTATGCAAAATGTTGTCAAGCTAGCTCCACTTATAAAGCCTTGCATAATCCTTAAGGTCACTTTATTTTGGTTTATGACGGGTAAGTCTAGCTGAGTACATTCGAGTACTTAAGGTTTATCCCACCATGTTGCAGGTGAAATTCTTGGCCTGCTAGAGATGGTGGCCAACCGCCGGTGGGCTCGGTGACTCTATATTTATTTCTCATCTATATGCTTTTATTAGAGGATGTCACTTATGCTAGCAATGTATTTAGAACTTATATTAATGTAATTATTTGAAAGCTATGTTGTTTTCACTAATCGGTTTTGAAACCCCAAACTTGTACTATTATTTGTGAACCCATTTGTAAGATTATTTCCGTTGCAACTTTGTGTATGTGATGTGTATTTGCATAATCACGCGATCTTGGTTGTGATGTTGATTTACCGAGGTCCTTCGTGACACTCGGCGGACTACCGGGTTTATATAAGTAAAAGTATGTGCGTGCCAACGTGTTAGTGGGGACATCCATACTTGATCTTGTATAAATTAGACGGTTCCATCACAGCTGGCATCAGAGAAAGATTAAGCATAATACTGTCATGTACATAGTTTTAAAAACAAAGTTTTGTTTTAAAAAGCCTATTTTGACTAAAACTTTAGCTACAGGTAAACTTGTCAAAACTAATTTGCAACACTATGCTAGCGACATCCTCCTTTATGCCCAATTAAGGACTACTAGGTGGTAATAAGTAAACTAACACTAACTATGGAGGGTTTACTTCTTGCAATTTTTATTTCGTCGTCCATACGGCGTGCTATAGTATGGATGCCATTCACTTGAATGGTAATGTATGGATCACTATACCTCTATGCCAAGTCAAGAAGGTAAGTTGATGAGTGGCATGACCGCGAGCGTGAGCGTGTGGTCGGGGAGAGCTAGCTTTGATACGACTGTATACGCATGCTTGTATGTGTGTATGGTGCGTATTTAATTGTGGGTAGTAAATTTAATGATCGGGTAGCTTTGATATGGAAGTATATATATATGGGTATATATATATATGGAAGTATTTAGCTTGCAACCTAGAGACCAGATTTTCATTTCTTCATATATAATTGTGGGGTTGTGCTGAAATGAATCTTTCTACAGGTACGCTAACCACGAATGCGTAGATTGAATGTAGTTGACAACTAGCTATATATCGAGAGAGTACGAGTTATGCCACCGACATAGAACATGATTGCCGCCTTAGGCTGGCAATTTTGTGAGGACGAATAGGACGGTCATGCATCATGATTGTGCTTGTGCATAAATATGCTCCCCTCACTTTGTTCTAATACTAAGTAACTTTTGATCCATGAGAGGTTACTATCTTCCCTGTGTGAAGCTAGACAAAATGCCTTGTTCCATGCCGCTTGAATAGCTGTGATTGAAGATAGTGTGTGATTATCTTTGCCTTGTATGTTTGCTTTCAAAGGAAATAGATGACAAGTTAGTAGTTAGCAAAAAGTTCACCCCTTTGAAAACTAAATTGCTAAATGTAAGTAAAACTTGTTTTATAGAGATATCCACCTACTCAGTAAAAAGGAAATAAAAGATAACAGTTTCTTACCACCATGTTTTGCATGATATGGATAGTGGTGTTGCTGTAGGTGATGCTTGTTATGTGCGAGCTTTGTGCTTAGTAATAGTTTCTTAAGCTAATTGGATTGAGTGTTTTGAAATGCTCGCTTAAGAACATGATATATGTGCGGATGCTCGTTATCTAGGTAGTGTCGTAGCTGTCACCCCTTTGTCCTCGGTAAGCATACGAGTGTTGAAGAGTGCTATCCTGGAACAGTATCCAAGTTTTGATAATCTCTTGGTGGCCATCTCCAATTAAGTTCTCTCTTAGGAGCCTAAGCCTGTACCCGTGATTGCTAGCCCTTGAACATTGCGCTACGAAGACTATATCCATGCCTTTGCTTGACTTTTAGCCAAGGTTAGTTCCCTTGAATGCTTGCATGTGTTGTGGTTGTTCCGCTCCTGTGTGGAAGGACCTTGCTCAAAAATCCTTGTTGGGCCTCATTGCTCCTTCTCCTATAGATGATTTGATGCAACGCTAATCGCTATCTACCCTGGCTCTGGAACCTTTTCCTTGTAGACCATGTCATTGCTTTATCAATTGAATATCTAGTCAGTGCATTGGCTCTGTCCCTCAAATCTCGTTTATTTTGTCTCCAACTCTTCCAAGTCTCTAGATGTTTATCAGTCTTGATCTATTATTTGTGAACCCATTTGTAAGATTATTTCCGCTGCAACTTTGTGTATGTGATGTGTATTTGCTTAATCACGCGATCTTGGTTGTGATGTTGATTTACCGAGGTCCTTCGTGACACTTGGCGGACTACCGGGTTTATATAAGTAAAAGTATGTGCGTGTCAACGTGTTAGTGGGGACAGCCATACTTGATCTTGTATAAATTGGACGGTTCCATCACAGCTGGCATCAGAGAAAGATTAAGCATAATACTGTCATGTACATAGTTTTAAAAACAAAGTTTTGTTTTAAAAAGCCTATTTTGACTAAAACTTTAGCTACAGGTAAACTTGTCAAAACTAATTTGCAACACTATGCTAGCGACATCCTCCTTTATGCCCAATTAAGGACTACTAGGTGGTAATAAGTAAACTAACACTAACTATGGGGGGTTTACTTCTTGCAATTTTTATTTCGTCGTCCATACGGCGTGCTATTGTATGGATGCCATTCACTTGAATGGTAATGTATGGATCACTATACCTCTATGCCAAGGCAAGAAGGTAAGTTGATGAGTGGCATGACCGCGAGCGTGAGCGTGCGGTCGGGGAGAGCTAGCTTTGATACGACTGTATACGCATGCTTGTATGTGTGTATGGCGCGTATTTAATTGTGGGTAGTAAATTTAATGATCGGGTAGTTTTGATATGGAAGTATATATATATGGGTATATATATATATATGGAAGTATTTAGCTTGCAACCTAGAGACCAGATTTTCATTTCTTCATATATAATTGTGGGGTTGTGCTGAAATGAATCTTTCTACAGGTACGCTAACCACGAATGCGTAGATTGAATGTAGTTGATGACTAGCTATATATCGAGAGAGTACGTGTTATGCCACCGACATAGAACGTGATTGCCGCCTTAGGCTAGCAATTTTGTGAGGACGAATAGGATGGTCATGCATCATGATTGTGCTTGTGCATAAATATGCTCCCCTCACTTTGTTCTAATACTAAGTAACTTTTGATCCATGAGAGGTTACTATCTTCCCTGTGTGAAGCTAGACAAAATGCCTTGTTCCATGCCGCTTGAATAGCTGTGATTGAAGATAGTGTGTGATTATCTTTGCCTTGTATGTTTGCTTTCAAAGGAAATAGATGACAAGTTAGTAGTTAGCAAAAAGTTCACCCCTTTGAAAACTAAATTGCTAAATGTAAGTAAAACTTGTTTTATAGAGATATCCACCTACTCAGTAAAAAGGAAATAAAAGACCAAATCTTATGTTAACATTTATCTGGTAAAACTTGTTTATCAGTCTTGATCTGATCTTGCTACTCGGCAAGACCAAATCTTATGTTAACATTTATCTGGTAATCACTTTGGTGGACATAAGGCGTATATGGAAATTAGGTAAGAGTGCCCTGCTCAGTTGTCTTTGACAATTAGGCTATGTTCTCTTACGCTGTGCTTTGTTCTTTGGATCGCCTCCTTGTTGATTTCTAACCTTGTGACTACCTTTGCTTGCTATCCCTCCTTCTCATGGTGCTTGCTCCTATGCAACCAAATTTGTGCCACGTGAGAATTCTTGTGGGTTGTATGTTCAGTAATGGTGCCACGATTAGCGATCTATGGTGCCACAACAAAACCAAGAGCCCCTATGGGTGCACACACAAGGCTATGCTGCTTGGCACACGCTAGTATCGAGGTTTCTAGTCATGATCCATTGCCGAACTGCACCGATGTGTTATTTTCCCGTGAGCTCTTCCTTGGTTATCTCTCCTTATCTTGTCAGAAGATCTGCACGTCGAATCAGATACAATAGGACTTCCTTCTAGAGTCGTCCAAAGGATAACCTTTGAAGAATAGGTCACCGATATGAACTTAATAGACTACAAGAGATGGTAGACAAGTGACTCTACTTGACTATTCCTGTAATGACGTCGGTCATCTAGTGAGCAACTTATGTCATCCCCGTTGGATCAAAAGGGCACACCACACTTAAAGTGGGACAAGTTATCAGTTGGATGATAAATGGACCAGGATATTATGTGCTATAATAGGTCACCTGGGCTCATGAGCTTCCTATCCAAGTCTTGACCTTTATGTGCAAGATGATCAACCGACCTTCTTCGGTGTGACCCTTTCTGCTGACTTCAATGGCGACCATCTGTTTATGCTTTGACCACAATTCTTCTTGTCAACAGTGAAGGTTTGGAACCTTTTTGGTGTTGAGAGAGAACTGATTAGTTACCAGTAGGAAGGTTAATCTCTAGCTAGGTAGCGACTCTTTGGTAACTATGAAGGCCAGATCTCATAGAACAATGTTAGATGAAGAAACAACAAAGCCGGTCAGTGATACCAGTACAGCTTTCTTCTCCAAGCCCTATGTTGTCAAGTCAAGTCCACCTTGGACAACCGCATGGGTAGTGCAAGATACTGTATTAGCTAAGTAAAGAGCTGGGGAAAGCACATCCCTAGTCTCGGTCAACATCATTATGTATATGGTGCTATCAAAGGATTTGTTCAAGACTCTATTAGATAAAGCATAGAAGGATAATCAGAGACATTTCCTTATCTAGTAGGATTGCCCTCCACGTGAAGTATGCATTGTGCCCTACAAGAACATCCCACCAGTTCAATGTTTGTGTATCGTCGAGCTGGTGCCTACATCAACGGTTGAAGTTGTTCCCTGGGAAGCATATGAGGAAAACCCTAGCCTCCATCCTCAGCGAGAAAGCTACCGCCGTTATAAAGAGAATTAGAGAGTACAGAACACACTCCACAATGCATGAAGCAAAGAAAAACAAGAACGGGAGATCTATCGAGATTTCATGGCACTAAACTGTTTATCTTTAAGCCGGTGATTAGTGGCTCAAACATGGTTGAATTCACACCAAACTTGGTGATCTCATTCCTTGCTTAAGGTACTTCAATGTCTTAAGTTGGTTTGAGGATTGGTTAAGTAAAGCATCAGATTTGAGAGATGTTTTGATAGTTCGGTCCCCAAAATTTAAGAACAAAGAAGTTTTGGTAGATGAATTGTTTGGATAGTCAAACGGTGTCCGTTTGAGCTAAATTTTGGTCAGTAGTTAAAGGACTCTTAGATCTAAATGACTACCAAAATTTGTGCACCATGGAGCAGTAGTTTGCAGAATATGAACTGATTACCGAGGGGAATAGAATCTATAATCTTCTTGTTTGACTACTATCATTCTTCGTATCGGATGATTGTGTTTGTAGTTTAGGTCATGTGGGTAGTGTGATGATTGTAATACTTTAGATACCCTAGAGAAGACTCCTGGCACCCCTTTTTGCCTTGCTTTTGCCCTCTCATATTAACAATGCTGGAGCAGTCAAGGTGTTCTACAAGTCAGTTTGTGCCATTACAAGTAGAAAACAATACGAAAAGGGTCAAACAAAAGATTTTAGACTTTGATTTTGAGTTGTTGATTGACATTAGAAAGGAAGCCTCAATGTCAAAAGTAGTCCAACCAGGCTAATTTTATGACAGTGCAAGTCAACCCAACTTACTGCACCACTGCACCATGGAAGCAAATTGTGCTCAACTTGCTTAGTAGTGTACTGTTTTTCCAATCGGGTATACTTGCAACTTTTGTTGACCTCCAGGCCTTGCTAACATCCTTCTTCAGCAAGGATTTCCAAGGAAGACTTGTCCTTGGTACATTCTATGTGTTTTTACCCACGAGGTTGCCTTAGATTCAACCCAGGTAGTTGTTGCCGCTTGGATACAAGGATTCCCTCAAATGATGATCGTCGAAAACGAAGGGTCAATAGAATCAGCTGCCACATTCACCACTCACTCAACGGACTCAGATAATATAGTGTTATAATTAGAGAAAGAGAACTACACACATGGAATATTATGTAGTTTTCCATCGGTTGGCATCTGAGTGGTTGAACAGTTACCACCGGCATAGATATTGTTTGTTGGTTACTCGGTTTCTCACAGCCACAAAGGATGCTTACCCCATCTGCGATCTCATCCCATATGAAAGGTTGTACTCAAGCTACTTTAGTAGAGAACTGCTTTTTGAACTTTGTGAATGAACATGGAACTATTGTAATGAGTAGCTTTCTGAAGCTTGTAGTCTAATGCAAAATTCACATGGTCCATGTTAGATTCAATAGGAAATTAGAGATTGGGGTGATTGTTTATGCTCTGTAATATTCTCCGAATCCTGAGAATGAAGTATTGTACTGTCTTAGCTTCCTCCCAAAGTAACAATGCTTCATGAAAGCCAACGAAGGAAATTCTTCAGACAAAACTTACTACGAAGGGTAAGTATCAGAAAGTGTCTTGACCAAATTAGCATCTGATACTCCGAAGTTAAGTAGCCTAATGCTATCACTGATGTTGGAAAATGGATGCCATGCTTCTCTTCCCTTAAAAGTCTTTCGCACCGAATCTCGAGGCGAGATTCTCATAAGTGGGGAGGGCTGTAATGCCCTAGGTATTTGTCACCAGTTAGGCAATGGGTTTGAGCTCAAACATGATAGGTTAAGTGGTGACGAAGGTGAAAGATCAAATCTACGAGAGTGAGCTCCAACTTAAACTTGGACAACGCACCTTTGCTTACATGTGGACCCTTGTTAATATTAAGCAATAGTAAGGTTAAAAATGCTTATTTCTTGTACATTACATCAACATGCATCCATCTTGACTAGTGGAAAAGTTTCATGAAGTTTGAAATCAAGAAGTCACATGAAATGATAAGTTATAATCTTTCTTGGATTGCTTTATTAAGTGAATGGAATTATAGGTCATCAACCAAACCTTGCTACCTTGCCCAAACGAGTCTAATTGAGCTCTACGACAAAAGTCATGAAGGGTTCGTGTTGAGCACATGTCAAGAAAAGGCCTCAATTGGTCGAAAACCCTAATTCCAGGGTTAATGAGATGCTGCTTTGACCAAGATGAAGAATTGGTTCATGTACCAGATATGAAGTTTGACCTTTAATAAAAGTTGAAGTTTGAGTGGAGTAGAACAAACTTTGTTTTTGGACCAAGACTAGATCAACTTGGAACTAAGTCAAACCAAGGCTCAAACTTTGAATCTGCAGCTGTTTTCAGTACTTAAAATTTTGCCAAGTTTGGAATTAATCGTCATCGACCTTGGCATCTCGTGTTCTTGTGATTTTGTTAAACAACTCGATTTGGTCCAAAGATAGAAGTTGGAGTGTACATTGTGGAGAAGAGCATGCAAAAATATGGCACTCGTTCGACCTTGTTTTGACCAACAATTTTGGAGTTCGTTAATCGTCTTTAATGCGTTGACAATGCCATCTTAGAGCTTAATTACCCAGGGATGTAGAACTCAACTGACCATGGCACCTTAAGTAATGTTGTAGTGTAGTCTGAGAGTAACAAATTTGCTTCAAGCGCCCATGGACGAATATTCTCCGAAGATGCCAAAATCTAGACTAAAAGTCAGCGTCTTTCGCACACGCCACCTGTTCGACTGAATGCCCGCGTGGCCACCATGCAGGCAGCACGCCCCCACCATTGTCGCATGCCTCTGCCACGTGGCCTGCCTCCCTGTAGTGTCCCGGCGCCCTCTTGAAGTAGACGCCGTGTTTCCCTCTCTCCCTCACTCGCTCTGCCGCTCCCTCCCTCGCTCTCTGGCGTCTCGCGCGCGCTCCAGGACGTGGCCGCCATTGATGCCCCTGGTCAGCTCCCGCTGCCGCTCACGCAGGCTGCGACCGAGCCGCTGCTGCCCGCGACTGGCTGAGCCAGGGCCCTGGCGTGGCCACGACCCTCCTTCGCAGCCAGCCGGCCAAGCCCCAGCCCTCGCCCTCGCCTACTCTGTTTGTCGCCGCCCGTTTCCATGGCCGTCTGACCACTGGCGCTCGGGGCCAGCCACCCTTGGGCTGCCGTGGGTTAGGCCATGGCCACCCGCTGGTGCACACAGGTCCCTGGGCGACCACACAGCCCCACCCTTGTTGTCATCGGCGCCGGACCGCCGGAAATCGGGCCGAGCTCCGGCCTCCTCTGCTCCAATTTGCGAGCAAGGGCCTTGTGCTCAAATAACGAACAAGGGAGGGGGTTAAGTGAAGAACCCATTACTCAGTTGAATAGTGCCAGAAAGGATCTTTTTGTTCGAGTTTAATTCGTGAAAACTGTAGGGTCCCCGATTCAAGATTTACATTCCTTTTCTTTGATTTATGCAGATTTGAATGATCAACTTTGAAAATTCGTAGTAATTAGTAGAAAAATTGTAAAATAGTAAATGATGACTTTTTGGAATCCTTGTGAAATTATCTATGCAGTAGATCTATAATACGACATGCTTTAGTTTAAAGTTTTCTTTGTAAAAATCAATTTGTGCAGTTAGGTTCTTAATACTAGTTATGTCTTGTCTTTTTCATAACTGTAGTTGTTTTGCTGAAATAAATGTTCAGTTTTTATGTTGGGATACTTATGATATGTGTATGCTATGGTAAAAATATCAGGAGTTTAGGCACGATAGTTTAAGAGATATAAAAATAGCAAATGCACTGTGTTGCTTTGCTCCTATTCTGAATAGGCTTGCATGTTTGTATTAATTGGATAAGTTAAGTTATGAATCATGACTTGATGTCAATACATGAGTTGTAGTACTTTTCTTAAGATTTTCAAAAAACTAAATATCATAATTTTTGGTTATGTAGATTTTTAGTTATTGTTGCTTAAATTTCTGTGGCTGTTTCTGCCCAAACCCAGACAGGGTTACCTTGTTGGTACTGTAGAGCCTTTTCAGTAGTATAATTAGCTTTAGGTTTTTATAACAAAATTGTTTAGAATTTGATAATATTTCTAAAAAGTCTAGAACCACATTTATTGGACATGTATAACTCTAGTTATAGCTGTTTAAGTTAGCATGTCAGATTTTGTCCATGTTTTGGATAGAGATGCATTCATTGGATTAATTGACCTTGTTAGCTATAGAATCATCTTATGATGATAATAAGAAAGTTGTAGGTAACTTCATAATATCTTCAAAAAGTTATGACTCATGTTTGTTGGAGGTCTAGAACTGTAGTTATGCTTCTCTAAAGTTCCTATCAGTTTTTTGTACCACTGCTGTTTAGGCTGCATATGCAGTCTTGCTTGCGCAATTATTTTCATGGTGTAAATAATGTTTTCTGTGGTTGTAGTGAATACCAAAGTTGTATCTAATTTCATAATCTAGCTTTTGATAAATTTTTATGACCACAGGCCTGATAATTTAGGAGCTATAGATTTTACAATTTCATTGTCAGATTTTGCATGCTCTCTGTACAGATCTGAATGATTGTGTTGTTTGACTTAAGCTAAGCTTTGAATCATGTCTTGGAGATAATATAATAAGTGTAGTGATTTTCATGAGCTTTCCAAATTGTTAAAGATCACACCTTTTGGTGGTCTAAATCAGCAGTTATAAGCTTGAGAAGTTGCATAGCAGAATCTGTCCAAGTCTGGACAGAGGTGCTCAATTATGCTTGGTTGACCTTGTAAATTGTGGAATCACCTTGTGATGATAATAAACATGTTTTGGATAATTTAATAAGATTTCTATAAAGTTAAGGTTCATGCTTGTTTGATGTCTATAACTTCAGTTATGCCTTTTTAAAACTACTACTACTTTTCTATCCTAGTTCTGTGCAGATCTGAAACATTGGCATGTTGGACCTAGTTAGCTTTGGAATAAGCTTTTGGTGATAATAATAATAATATTATAGGCAATTTCATTAGCTTTCTAGAAAGTCTAGGATCACCTTCTTTGGATGTCTAGATCTCTAGTTAGGGATAAAACAAGTGACTGTTGTGCTGCTGTTCCGATTTCTATACGTGTGCTAGGTAATTGCTTTAGCTTGCTCTTGTTTTGGTTAAACATGTTGGTTAGTTCTTGATCAATGCATGTGTGCAAATAATCAAACTTAAGTTCACTTGTGTGCCATGTCTAATATGTTTGCTATCCCTTTATAATAGGTTGTGTGATGTTTAGTTAAATAACTCTAGGTACCTACGAGATATAAGTGGATACCAAAGCACGGTTGGCTATATTTGCTATCGTTGAAATAACCATGTGTTAATAATGAATGGAGATTGGGCGGGATGTCGATAGAGAAGCAACAAGACATGGAGGTCTTGGGTGTGGATCTATCCCCGTCTGTGTCAGTTAAGGACCGTACTGTTGTTGGAACTTTTGACGAGATTGAACACATGCCTATCACTTAGCTGACCGGATAACTCGTTCGGACCATGAAGCTGAGTAGCTCAACTCAGGTCGGGCCCTGCTCTGTTAGAGTGCACACTTTGGATGGTAGTAAGGATGTGCAGGGAGCGGATCAATAGACCGTGGGCAAGCACGACCTGAGCGACTTGGTCCGGGACCGTGGGCAGGCATGGCTTGAGCGACCTGGCTACCGTTAGGCCCTGATTGTGAGGCGCTGGGCGAACCTACGAAATGTGGACCTGAGTTGTACCAAAGGTGACCAAAAGCTACCATGGCTAGTAGACCTGGGTTTGTGTTAGCAATAATGTCTACAGAATATCGTCGGTAGTCCACCAAGGGGTATCCCGCGATGGTAGATTTGTCGATGGGGGTGCACGTAATCAGGAATCGGATGGTGACACAAGGCACAGAGATAGCTATTTAGACAGGTTCATGCCATCTGATCAATGTAATACCCTACGTCTTGTGTCTTTCGTGTATTGTATATGAGATCTATGGAGATCGATGTCCACTAGGGGACCCCTACCTCTCCTTATATACTCTGGAGGGGTAGGGTTACAAGGAAAGTATCCTATTTGGTACTATACAATATCTTGCGGTGCACGTCGACCAGTGCCGTACACGCCTTGATCTTATGGGCTAGGCCACCTCTGATGGTGTGGCCCATGTCTTGTCTTATGGATACCAGGGGCCATACCCCCACAGCTAGTCCCCGAGCCTGACAATAGGTGACGTAGTCATGTGGTGCCAGGGTTAGAAAGTAGAAGAAAGGCAGAAGACCAGCCGAGCAGGCAACTAGTCCATGGGCGGAGCCCTAAATTGAAAAGCGCACATTCACCATAAGGTGAAGTGTGCCCACTTAGTCCCTGAGCCTGCTGGAAGATGAAGAATGAATCTTGTAGCAAGGTCAAAGAAAAAGAAGTCTGAAAGCTTGCCGATGTCATCTAACATGCGCGTATTAAGACCCTAGACGTGCTGCCCAAGATCAGCACCCTGATCCGAATAGCATGGAGCAGCTTGATAGCACACCGATGAGGCATAGCAAGATCCGACCATCAAGGGAGTCCCCGGCGTAGCTGGCGATATCCGAGCACTGAGGAGTTCCTGGCGTAGCTAGCGATGTTCGAGCACCGAGAAGTCCCCGGCGTAGCTAGCGATGTCCGGGCACCAAGGAGTCCCCGGTGTAGCTGGTGAAGTCCGAGCTCTGAGGAGTCCCCGGTGTAGCTAGCGATGTTCGAGCACTGATGAGTCCCTGGCATAGCTGGAGATGTCCGAGCACTGAGGAGTCCTGGCGTAGCTGGCGATGTCCGAGCACCGAGGAGTCCCTGGCGTAGCTGGCGATGTCCGAGCACCAAGGAGTCCCTGGCGTAGCTAGCGATGTCCGAGTACCGAGGAGTCCCTAGCGTAGCTAGCGATGTCCGCAAGGTGAAGTGGGGTGTAGTATGCCCACTTAGTCCACGAGCACGAATAATCTGAGCGCCAATGAGTAACCGACATAGCTGGTGATGTCTGAGCACCGAGGAGTCCTCGGTGTATATAGTAATGTCCGAGCATCGAGGAGCCCTCGTAGTGCTGGCGATGAAGCATGAGCGATGAACAATCTGGTCAACTGGTCGGCGGTGAATTGAGCATTGAGTAGAAGCGACCGGCGAACAGTCCGATCAACTGGTCGGCGATGAAGTCGATGAACCTAGCGGTTCAACCAGTTGATCGGTGGAGAAGTCCGAGCACTAGGTGGTCCGATGACCTAGATAATGATCCTGCAATACAAATATGTAGAACAGGTAGTACATGATGTAAAAATATATGAACTCCGGAGAAAAATCAGCAATGGCGATTGAAGGACACGTGGACGCCTAAGAGGGGGGGGGTGAATTAGGCAACTTAAAAATCTAACTCTAGACTATGGCCTCTTTTTCTACTTCTAGCAAAACCTATGCAAAAGATAATCTATCTAGATGTGCAACTATGGTTTTGCTAGTGTATTGCTATCTCTACCGCAGATGATAATAAAATGATCAATGTAAATGCGGAAGCTTAAAGAGCAAGGTAGAGATATGCAAACTCCCGTCGACAACTCCGGTATTTTTACCAAGGTATTGAGAAGCGCGCAAGCTTCCCCCTAGTCCTCGTTGGAGCCCCTCGCAAGGAATCCCTCACAAGGGCCAAGCTCTCGGTCGGGTAACTCCATGGATAGCCTCGGGCCTTCCCCACGCGCAAGTGGGTCTCCGACGTGCCTTCTGGCAAGCCTCTCCGGATGCTCCCCGTCGTCTTCACTATCGAGCTTTCGGCCGAAATGCCGCGGGCCTTGTTCCCTTCGGTACACGGTGGCGGCCACACCACAAACGCGGTTGGTGCGATCTCGTAAGACTTCAAGACCCTCCGATGTACAACTCTTGTCCTCGCAAGCATGGGGTGGTAAGAGGTATGCAAACCTCACTAAACACTAGGCATACACCTAGAGCAAGCGCATAAGCGGTGGTCTAATCAACCTAAGCACTTCGCAAAGCACCTACGCTAATCACCTGATGAAACACTAAGCACTATGCAAGTGGAGATCACTAAAATGGTTTATCAACACCCTAGATATGTTTCCTCAGCTCCACTTATATCAAATGGCTAGTTGGGGGTTGTATTTATAAGCCCCACTGAGAAAGTAGCCGTTGGGGTCGAATTCCGTGAAAGCGCGCATCGACCGGATCTTTGAATAAATCTGACCGGACGCGTCCGATCGTCCCGACCGTTCACATCCGCTGAACTACCGATCGGACGCATTTGCCGTCGTCGTCGCCGCCACCAGATGCGTCCGGTCGTAGTTTCGCGTGCTTGGAACCTCTCTGTACTCGATCGAACGCTGATGCCCTGCGTCCGGTCGGTTGCCACCAGCATCCGGTTGCATGTCTGCTGAGCCACCGGTCCGGTGTCCGGTCGCGCTTCCAGCGTCCGGTCTAGAGTTTGGTCACCTCTGCGAGCTCGTTTCTTCGCGATCTTGCGTACGGCTTGGTTCCTATCTTCGTGCCTGGACTTTGCTTGATATCTTGGGTCTTCTCTTGTGCTCCTAAGGTCTTGCTTGAGGTGTTGATCATCATATCATCACGTCGCCTTCGTCCAAGTCACATCTTGCACCCTATTGAACTACAAAACAAACACTTGCAAATTCATTAGTCCAATTTGGTTGTGTTGAGCATCAAACACCAAAATCCAAAGTAAATGGGCCAAGGGTCCATTTTCCTTATAATCTCCCCCTTTTTGGTGATTGATGCCAACACGACCAAAGCAAGCAAATGATAAAAATTTGGAAGTTAAAAACTACCTACTTGCTAGGGTGCAATGCAAAGGGCAAGGTTATATGATGCTAAGAGATACTACTTAACAGACTATGATACCAATTGAAGACCTAACTTGCCCTTGCAAATGTCCCCATGTGATATTATGAATTTAAGCCTTGTTTCTTATTAATTCTTCCCATTAATTCTTCACATTACTTAGACTAATCCATAACTCATTTTCCTCCCTTTCTCGGACCATTACTACTTGTAACTAAATGCTTGTCTTTGGTCCTTCAAATTCTCCCCCTTTGGCATCAAACACCGAAAAAGGAAGACATTAGTAGCACTAGGGAGGGTCAAACTTTGTGAACCATATGAAGGATTTGATTAGCATGGAATAGGTCACAAAACTTGACTATCACATTATATAGACTAAGCTCCCCCTAAATTTATGCATACATATGATAAAAAGCAAAGTATATGCATAATTGGCAATTTATTGCACAAGAGAGGTTAATCTATATAATGCATGGAGAAAGCAAATAAATATCAAAGTGAGATCAACATGGTGATATTGGTTTAGAAATACCACATGTGAAAATCAATCTGAATTCTACCAATTGAAGTATAATGCTTTCCTCCGGGGACTCCATTTTCCTTGCAATGAGACTACTACACACATAATAAACTTGAAAAGGTGTTAGTCTCAAAGCATCCATCTTATAGATGATCCTCCCCCTAAAATTGTGCATGCAAGCGTGGAATACTTGTAGTACTCATGCACATTGATTTTAGAATAAAAAATACCATTCGAAGATGATATTTGAGAGAAAATTATCTACAATTTGGACTTTGGCACATATTAGTTAAAAAAATGTAAGACAAGCTATGTGCCGTGCTTCTAATAAATTTTAAACCATGTAGGTTTGCTCCAAGGGTTAAGAATGAAACCAAGCAAGCCTACCATAAGATATACCTATTGTATGCATGGCAAATGATTTAAACATGTAAATGCAAACATAGGCATGAAAGATAACTAGATACTTAAAGATACCAATTAAAAGAAATATCAATTGAAATGAATACTAATGGAAAGTAATGACATCTAGTTACCTAACATGGGAAGGGGAATTTGGGTCCATAGTATTCACTAACCTACTTGGCAATGACTTTGACCATCATGATGCACCCCATGAAATGCACCCAAACTCTACCAAGTCTCCAAATTCCCCAAAGTCCATTGGACTTCTCACTTCCCTCTTGGGATCCAAACCTTCTTGGTGCTTTTCATGTTGGAAATGATTTCCTTTGGCACCCAAAAGCGTTTGACCCCATTGTTGGCTTGCTTGTTCACCTTGATTGCCACCACCTTATCATTTTTCTTCTTCTTCAAAAGATATGGTGTGGAGGCCTTTTTGTCCACCTTGTTGGTGTAGGTGTTGGAGAACTTGCTTGTTTTCTTTTTCTCCTTCTTCTTTGCTCCTCCCCCATTCTTCACCTTTCATGTTGGAGAAATAGCATATGTAGCTCAGCGATCAGTTGATGTGAAGATGTATTTATATTTCATATAAACCGCCCGAATAGTTAGTGTGTAGCTGAGTCTCCAGCCCTAGCTTGCATGTTAACCATAACATGGAGAGCGGAGCCCTTGTGCGTGTAGGAAGAACAAAGCGTCGCTAAGGAGCCACTGCCGACCACCCATAACGCATAGGGCAGACGCTCGTGCATGTGTAGGGAGGAGCCGGAGACAGGGCCATCTCTGGAGGCGTTCGAGCATCAACATGACTGTTCGGGGGTTCAAAAAATCGTTTGGAGAGCAAACATGGTGAAAACAGCTCGGAGAAACATTATGGCGATATACGGAGATTGGAGAATATTTAGAAGAATATTAAAGCATGACTTAGCTTTAGACAGAATGTCTGGCCGGCGGTGTATGGCATTATCTGGTTAGCGTTGACAGCGAGCACCCAGTGGGCGGTGAGTTTTCGATCTGGGTTGTTGGTCTTCGCATGATGACTTGACATCGACAGCAAATCTCCGTGTAGACGTTGCAGACAAGATGAAAGTTGATCTCGCCAGGACGTAAGTCTTGAGATCCCATCGGGTTCGCCATGGATCAGCATGCACGGCCCCTACCTGGCGTGCCAATTATCGATAGAATATCACCGGCAGTCCACCGAGGGGTATCCTGTGCTGGTAGATTTGTCGGTGGGGGTGCGCATAATCAGGAACCAGATGGTGACACAAGGCACAGAGACAGCGATTTAGACAAGTTCGGGCCGTCTGATCGATGTAATACCCTATGTCTTGTGTCTTTGGTGTATTGTATATGAGATCTATGGAGATCGATGTCCACTAGGGGACCCCTACCTCTCCTTATATACTCTGGAGGGGTAGGGTTACAAGGAAAGTATCCTATTTGGTACTATACAATATCTTGTGGTGCACGTCGACCAGTGCCATGCATGCCTTGATCTTGTGGGCTGGGCCACCTCTGATGGTGCGGCCCATGTCTTGTCTTGTGGATACCGGGGGGCATACCCCCACAAATAAAATCCCAGCTGGTTGAAATCAATTTGAATCGCCGTCTCTCCCGGATAGTGAGAAACTTGGCTAGCTCCAACATCGTAGTAATTGTATTATGGAATGTGATGGTTCGAATAAACATGGAATTACTACACCGGCTATGGTTACTATTATATGCTATTAAATGATATACCACATGTTTGGCATAGGCAAGTTGCTAATCTAGAGATGAATAGCTATAATTAACTTGATGACCAAAGTATACTTGTATAACTGAATTAATTGCTTTTTATGCAAAATGTTGTCAAGCTAGCTCAAGTTATAAAGACTTGCATAATCCTTGAGGTCACTTTATTTTAGTTTATGATGGGTAAGTCTAGCTGAGTACATTCGAGTACTCAGGGTTTATCCCACCATGTTGCAGGTGAAATTATCGGCCTGCTGAAGATGGTGGCTAACCGCCGGTGGGCTCGGTGACTCGATATTTATTTCTCATCTATATGCTTTTATCAGAGGATGTCACTTATGCTAGCAATGTATTTGGAACTTATATTATTGTAATAATTTGAAAGCTATGTTGTTTTCACTAATCGGTTTTGAAACCCCAAACTTGTACTATTATTTGTGAACCCATTTGTAAGATTATTTCTGCTGTAACTCTGTGTATGTGATGTGTATTTGCTTAATCACACGATCTTGGTTGTGATGTTGATTTACCAAGGTCATTTGTGACACTCGGTGGACTACCGGGTTTATATAAGTAAAAGTATGTGCGTGTCAACGTGTTAGCGGGGACAGCCGTACTTGATCTTGTATAAATTGGACGGTTCCATCACACGCATGACTAAATAATTAAATGGTGAATAGGACATGGAGATCCCATGCTATACTTGCCTTGCTCAAAGCTTCCCTGCTGGTCCTGGTTATCAAAGTAGTACTCTTGATCACCCACGAATTGCTCACCGTCTATACTTGATCATCACATCAACATAGAAGCATCCACGAGCAATCATGCATAGTAAAACAAAGACTATAGATTAGAATAGTACACCAACAGTGATAAAACAAGATAAAAGGTTTATAAAACCAATCTATGTCTCGCTATGAACACACAGACGCGAAGATCATTAAAATCGGATCTAAAACGTGAAAGTTATGAGTTAAACAATATTTCCTATAGTAGCTTAATAGATTAAATCTAACCACAAATTTTAAAAGTGATAAACATGATTAATAGTACCATAAACATGTAGATTATGTAATTATGAACCTAACACAACTTGAACGGATCAAATCAGATCTAAAACGAATAAGTTATGATGAAAATATGAACTGGGTGGCAATTATGTAAATAACGCAAACTTAAACGAATTAAAATAAATCAAAATTTGGGTTTTTAATCAGCTGAGGACTGCAGGTGTAAATAGTGAAAAGCCGAGGGGCTCTTTAACAAATTTGCCATGCAAAGGGGTATGGATGAATCTGATCCATTAGATCGAATCTAGATGACCTAGATTAGAATGGAGAGGGAGAGAGAGAGGAGACGGGTGACCGGAACAGTGCTGGCGCGGCGGACCTCCATGACCGGTGGCAAAACCTCGCCGGAGTTCATCGGTTAAAGCCCTACAGCCCACTATGGAGCGAACCAAAGGCACAAGGAGAGAGCGGGGGTGAAGGCGAACTCGTCCCGGGGTTTATCTCGATCGGGGAAGAAGGCCAGCGCTGCAGCAGCCATGGCCGACGGCGAGAAGGTCGCTGGCATGAGCGAAAAGGGCCCTATGGGCCATAGTTTGATGAACCGAGGGCATGGAGATGACGTGGGGCGATGATGATCACGCCTAGGGTCTTTACATGGCCGGGGAATGGCCCACGCGGTGGCCGCCATGGCCGGCGGCGAGAAGAGCTTGTCGGCGCGCACGCGGAAATGACCCTAGAGGCCACGATTCAAGACAAGAAAGACACGAAACAAAAGAGGGGGAAGTGGGGATTCTCACCGCGAATGAAATGGAGGCAGAGACAGATCGAAGATGATGATTAGGTGGCAGAACGTGGATGCCTAAGTTCAGCAGCGCGAGCTAGGCTTGTGGTGGCGCTACAAGCTCTATGTGAGGTGACGGAGCGAGTAGATGTGAAAGGAGAGTGCAAGGGCGGCGGTGGCTTAAGTAGAACACCCAAGCGCACGTGTGGGAGGCCAATGGCATAGGGCGGCGGGATAAGGCCAGCATCCATCTGATTTCGACGTAGGAGGTTGGGGACAGTGCTGACAAGCGGGCCCCATGCGTCAGTGAGCCAAATGAGGGGGAGAGCGCACCCGTGTGGCTCAGCTGCTGGCTGGACTGTGGCGGCTCAGTGGGCTGGCCCAAGAGAGAGAAAGGAGGGAGGACAAGCGGGTCAGGGCCAAGGAGTGGGGCAAGGGCGCTGCAGGCTGGGCCACCAGGCTGAAACCGAGAAGGGAATATGGAGAGAAGGCTTTTTCCTTTTCTTTTTGTTTCACAACTTTTCAAAGATGTTTTCAAATGATTAAAAAATCCTTTTTAGATTTAACCAAATCCACACATCACAATAAAACTTATGCAGCAGCATGAGTGCACAAAATGTTGCTAGCCTTATAGTTGCTTTTAATTTAATAAAAATTATTAATTTCCTAGGTTTGAATGCTCACACAATGCACAATTAAATCATTTTTGCCTATTTTGAAATGATGCAAATTTTAGGGTGTTACAATTCTAACCCCCTTAAAAGAATCTCATCCTCAAGATTGGATGGTGCTTACTCAAACAACTGTGGGTATGCTTTCCTCAGATCCTCTTCTCTTTTCCAAGTAGCCTCATCCTCTATGTACATATTCCACTGTATCTTGCACATCTTTATAACTCAGCCCCTTGTAACCCTCTCTGCGGTCTCCAAGACTTTTATTGAGTACTCCTCATATGTTAGATCCTCCTTAATAGTAAGTTCCTCTAAAGGTATTTGCTCTTTAGGTACTCGTAGGCATTTCTTTAATTGAGACACATGAAACACATCATGCACACTTGACAGACTCTCAGTTAGTTTCAATTGGTAGGCCACTTCTCCACGTCTCTCTAGAATCTTGAAGGGACCAATGTACCTTGGTGCTAATTTTCCTTTCATATTGAACCTCTTCACACTTCTCATTGGTGACACCTTCAAGTACATATAATCCCCTACTTCAAAAGTCAAATCTCTTCTATGAGTGTCAGCATAACTCTTCTGTCGGGACTGTGCCACTCTCAATTTGTCTCTGATGTTCCTCACTTGTTCCTCGGCATTTCTAAGAACATTCGGTCCAAATACTTGGGTCTCTCTGTGTCGGTTCCAAAACAACAGGGTTCTGCACTTATGTCCATACAAAGCCTCGAAAGGTGCCATCTTGAGACTCTTCTGGTGACTGTTGTTGTATGAGAACTCAGCGTATGGCAAACTTTTATCCCAACTAGTACCATATTGCAATGCATAAGCTCTCAACATGTCTTTCAAAATCTGGTTGATCCTTTTAGTTTGCCCATCAGTTTAGGGGTGATAAGCAGAACTAAAATTCAATTTGGTTCCCAAAGAGCTATGTACCTTCTGCCAGAATTGCGATGTAAACTGAGTACCCCTATCAGACACGATCTTCTTTGGGACCCCATGCAGGCACACTATCCTTTCCTTGTACAGCTCTGCTAGTCTCGCTTCTGAATAGGTAGTCTTGATTGGTAGAAAGTGGGCAACTTTAGTAAGCCGATCCACTATTACCCATATAGAATTATAACCTCTCTGCGTGTGAGGTAATCCAACAATAAAATCCATTCTAAAATCCATTCCGACTTCTTCCCACTTACACTCAGGTATGTTCATTGGTTGTAGCAAACTAGTAGGTCTTTGGTGCTCAGCTTTCACCCTCTAACAAGTGTCACACAAGGCCACATACTCTGCGACATCTCTCTTTAATCCATACCACCAATACTTCTCTTTAAGATCCAAATACATCTTGGTACTTCTGGGGTGTATCAAATAAGCTGACTCATGGGCTTCTTGTAGAATTGCATCACGAATAGCCTTCACTTCAAGTACACATATCCTTTTCCCAACCCATAGAGTGCCATTCTCATCTATCCTAAAACCTCGTGCCTTTCCAATTACTATATTCTTGGCTATCTCCTTGAGTTTCACATCCTCCAACTAACCCTTGCGAATCTCTTGCTCCAAGGTAGGCATCACTTCCAGCTTCATAGCATTAGTGATAATGCTTAGGTTCAGTTGCTCAAACTCTACACATAACTCCTCAGGCTTTGGTGTCACCTGAACCCCATTAATATAACTCTTTCTACTAAAAGCATCAACTACAACATTTGCTTTACTAGGGTGATAGTGCACTTCCAAATCATAATCCTTGATCAATTCTAGCCAACGGCGTTGCCTCAAATTCAGATCTGACTAAGTGAAGATGTACTTCAAACTCTTATGGTATGTATAGATTTCACTCTTATGTCTTATCAAATAGTGTCTCTAGATCTGCAAAGCATGAACCACTGCTGTTAACTCCAAGTCATGAGTGGGATAGTTCAGCTCATGCTTCCTCAACTGCCTTGATGCATACGCCACAACTCTTCCTTCTTGCATAAAAACACATCCAAGGCCCTAGCGAGATGCATCACAGTAGATAGAGAATTTCTTACTCAAGTCTGGCAAAATCAACACTGGAACTGTAGTCAATCTCTTCCTCAACTCCTCAAAGTTAACCTGGCACTTATCAGACCATACAAACTTAGCATTCTTCTCTAACAGGGCTATCATAGGCTTGGCAAGTTTAGAAAACCCTTTGATGAACCTTCTATAGTACCCCGCCAATCCAAAGAAGCTACGAATCTCACTCACATTGGTTGGCAGTTTCCAATTCAACACGTCTTCTACCTTGCCTGGATCCACTGCTATTCCACCATTGGAAACAACATGGCCCAGGAAAGAGACTTCCTTCAACCAAAACTCTCACTTGCTCCACTTAGCATATAACTTGTGCTCTTGGAGCTTCTGTAAGACCAATCTTAGAAATTCAACTTGGTTCCCAAAGAGCTATGTCAAAGCGTTGAATCTTCAATTAATGATAACCAGAGCGAAGATCAATCTTCGAGAACACACAAGTACCTCTCAACTGGTCAAACAAGTCATCAATCCTTGGCAACAGGTACTTGTTCTTGATAGTAACTTCATTAAGTGATCGATAATCAACACACATTCTCTGAGTACCATCCTTCTTATCAATAAAGATAACCGGTGCTCCCGAAGGTGAAGAACTAGGATGGATAAAACCCTTCTCCTGCAACTCCTTCAATTGTTTCTTAAGTTCCTCTAAATCAATAACCCCCATTCTATATGGACGCTTAGCTATGAGTTTAGTTCCAGGTAATAATTCAATAATAAACTCAATATCACGGTCAGGTGGCATACCTAGCAAGTCATTAGGGAAAACATCTAGAAACTCCTCAACAACACGGTCTTGTTGGTTGACATTATCATTCAATTGGTTCATTGTAGCTGTTTGTTGCTCTTGCACTGCAATATCAACACTGATTCTATCTCCCTTTGATGTTGTCAAAACTACTGCCTTCTCCTGACACTGAATCACTACTCGGTGTTGCTTCATCTAGTCCGTACCTAGAATAACATCAATACCAGCAGTTCTCAACACAATAAGGCTCGCATTGAAGTCTACCCCCTTAGAGAAATACTAGCTAAGGGACAACAATAAGAAGCTAGCATGCTACCTCCCGATGAATTTACTAGTATGGGATTTTTCATGGCACATAAAGGTATGCTATGCATTCTATCAAAAGCTTGTGAAATAAAAGAATGTGAAGCACCTGAATCAAAAAGAATAGTAGCTGAGATAGAGTTGACACTGAACGTACCCAGCATGACCTCCGACGCCTCTTGTGCAGTATCAGTAGACACATGGTTTCACCTTTCTAGTATTTGGTGGCGGCTGATATCTCCCTTTCTGGTTATTGTTCTGACCCTAGGGTACCTGCTGATTTTGTTTCTTAGGACGGTTATAAGACATGTGAGCCTCTTTGCCATAGCGGAAACACTTGTTGGGGGTGTTAGGGGCACTAGTTTTTATGGGGGTAGTATTGGGGTTCCCCTAGCATGGTGTCTGTTGACCACCCTACTGCTGGTTTTGCTGCCGCTGATGCTGAAACTAGTTGCGCTGTGGGTATGGAGCACGGTTCCACTAATTAGATGGGCCCTGGTACCTCTACTAAAAACCTTGATGTGGGTTAGCATAGTGGCGAGTGTTGCTTCCAGAGGCCTATCCCTAAAGTCTCCTCTTCTTGGCATCCATCTCCTTGCGCTTATTGTCAATCACAATAGCGTGGTTCACCGATGCTTGAAAGTTGTGGTAGGTGTTGGACATAAGCTACAGCTGGAGACCATCATATAGACCCTTGAGAAATCGACGCTGCTTATCAGCATCATCTGCCACCTCATTAGGAGCATAACATGACAACTGAGCAAACTTATCATGATACTTCGCCACAGACATAGACCCTTGCTTCAGGACCCTAAACTCCTCCTGTTTTAGCTCCACCAATCCTTCTAGAATGTGATATGCCCTGAACTCCTCCTTGAATTCCTGCTAGGTGATAGTAGAAGCATTGTTGGGACGTCCATACTGGTATGACTCCCACCAATCTTGGGCTACTCCCTAAAGCTGGCCAAAAGCATAGAGCATCTTTTCTAGATCATTGCACTAGGCTATGTTCAGTTGTTTCTCCACAGCACGTAGCCAGCCGTCTGCCTCCAAAGGATCAACAGCGTGAGTGAACACCGGAGGGCGTCCCTTCATAAACTCCTCGCACTTGTCCCAGACTTGGATAGGCGATGGTCCTCTTGTGGGCTGGTTATCCCTGCATTGCATCATTGCCTGCATCAATTGTGCTTGCATTCCCATGAGTTGCTCCACAGTCACCTGGGGTGGTGGTGGTGGTGGATCCATGGGGGCACCTCTGTCGTGGCCCCTGCCTCTGCCTCAACCTCCTCTGGCGGCCATCTGTTTTATAAGGCACATAAGTGAAATTTAGAAATTTCCAAAAAAAAAGATCACTTGTATAAGAGAGAAAGTAAAAACTACACAGTTCTGGGCGAGTTCCAACAATAGCAGACTGGTAAAACAGTCATATCTTGAGTTCTAGACATCATTTAAATACGTTCTTTCATGGATGGAAAGATTAAGAAATTCTCTACAACTTTTGTGTATAACACTTTTCCAGATTCTGTCATTAAGTTAATAAAAAATGGAGCCCAACCCAAACTGTTTTGGACTCCAGATAGTGCAGCAACCTCAGCTTGTGACAGTTATATCTCCCAAACCATAACTGATAATAATGTTATTCTAGTGGGATTTGAAAGATACAGAAGTCTAGTCATCTCCATAAAAGTGTCACAATTTTTGGCCATACGGATAATGAGTTATATGAAAAAGAACACAGACTGCTCCAGAAAACAGAAACATCAGAGACAGATAAAGCAACCCCGACTATATTATTCATCAACTCAAACTTATGGTTCTTAACTATGGGATTTGTGGACATACCCACAATCTCCCAACAATCATGAAAACTCCAAATCAACCAATTTCACACAAGCAACTAAGCAAATAAAGTCTCACAAGACACACAATGGCTCGACTCAACTCGCAACTAATATCGTTTTTATTGCAAAAGTGGCATCATAACTCTAAGGGGTGGTGTCGACGATGGTAAACTCCGGGGCTTCTTCTCATAGAGCGGGGGCAATCCAAGCTGAGCTCTCAGGGCATCATTCTCCTTTTGGAAATGCTTTGCGGTCCTCTGCGCCTCATGTAGCTCATCTTTGAGGTCTTCATTCTCCATTTGCATCATGTGAACATGCCTGACTGTTGCATCCAAGGTGGGTCACTATTTTGGGGATTTTGAATCACCCAAGTCCCATCAATTAGATCATGGCGAGGAAGGAACCTGAAGTGATCCTCCTTCATGGCCTCATACCATCAACCATGATAGTGGATGTAGGCCTCCTGAGCTGCATCCTCCATACTATCCATCGCCTGAGCCCGACTTGCTGTGTGGGTATGAACAATTTCCACCTTCTGACTATGACCGGCTTTATTCCAAACCATGATGGATAGATCTATCTTCTAGTATGTGGCCTCCAAGGGGTGCGTATGCTCGACACAGTAATACGTGATGGTGGCATTGAGGTCCAGGTAGTATTCTATCAAGTTGAGGAGCAGCGAATGGTAGTAGGCCATGTCTGAAGCATACTTGATGTGGTACGTGTGGGTCCAACCCGAACCATCCTCCATCTCTGGAGCAGCTAGTGCTGGCACCTGTATCGCCTCTCCTTCTAGAAGTGGCTCATGCGCTGGTGCGGGAACTAGTGCAGAAGCTGGTGCAAAAGCTAGTGTAGGAGCTGCTGAGGCGATCCACTCCTTTTCATCTTCCTCGGTGAAGTCGTCCACAAGCACGGGGTCCTCCTCAAGACCTGGGACCTCCTCGTCATCTAAGATGACCACGATTTGCTCCTCCTATGGCGCCTGGGGTGCAAATAGAGCACACGCTGGGTAGTAGCCTCCGGTGCTGATGCGGGCGGTCTTCTTGGCACGAGGCATCTATAGATTTAGATTAAGATAAATTACAAACAATGAATTTTAATAATAGAATAAAGTGAAAGAAGCATAATAATTTTTCAGCAAATAACAAGACTAAGGTAGTAAGCATGAATAAGTGAAGCAAAAGATGCTAAAACGATCATCTCTAACTAGGCTTGCGTCCTACAGTCAATACGGCTCTGATACCAATTTATCACACCTGATTTTAAGGATAAAATGGGATGCATAAATCGTATGTGCATCCAGAGATCAGTCGCACACATAAGCTGACAAATTACAAAGTATCACCACAGTGTTTATTACATCATGAACAATATTTCATTATAATAATATCAAGTCTATCATGAAAACAGAAGAACTAGGTAACTACTCTCCAGAAGAGCCTCAAACTCCACAGAGACGTAGCTATCATGATTTACTCTTTTGCCCGAGGTAGCTAATCTCTTGACCCCCTTCCTAGGGAGGTTGGTAGGGTTTACTATGAAGCCTTTTAAAGGTTTCCCTAACAAATTAGTAGCCTCTAGGTTTCCTCGGCAAGGGAATATAGAGCCCCTTCCGAATGTCATATTCCGCGCAAGCTATACACATAGGGACAGAGGCCACACTATACTCAGCTCGACATGCCCCATTTGCGCCCTTTTGGGTAACTACTAACAAGCTAGAAAAGGTCCTACTACTGAGCTAAAGCCAGAGCCAGGTGGCACCCCCGGTTGTACTATATGTCCTAGCTTTTGCCAATAGATAAGTTCTTAGAGAGGGCCAAGAGCATCTTGTATAAAAGCCAACTGCTCTATCGCCCTATCGTCTAGTTGCTATGAGCAAGTTTTACCATTTGTTCCATAGAATCATTAATCATCGTTCAGATCATATATAATTAATTTGAGCGTTAGCAGCTACCCATATGCAGGTATAACCCATCGGTAATCAAGGTACAAGGTATCAACAACTAGGAGATCCTTACGGTATCAAATTAGACACATGTGCATGACTAAATAATTAAATGGTGAATAGGTCAAGGAGATCCCATGCTATACTTGCCTTGCTCAAAGCTTCCCTGCTGATCCTAGTTGTTAAAGTAGTACTCTTGATCACCCGCGAATTGCTCACCGTCTATACTTGATCATCATATCAACATACATGCATCCATGAGCAATCACACATATGAAACAAAGATTATAGATTAGAACAGTACACCAATAGTGATAAAACAAGATAAAAGGTTTATAAAACAAATCTACATCTCGCTATGAACACACAGACATGAAGATCACAAAAATCGGATCTAAAACGTGAAAGTTATGCGTTAAACAAGATTTCCTATAGTAGCTTAATAGATTAAATCTAACCACAAATTTTAAAAGTGATAAACATGATTAACAGTACCATAAACATGTAGATTACGTAACTACGAACCTAACACAACTTGAACGGATCAAATCAGATCTAAAATGAATAAGTTATGATGAAAATATGAACTGGGTGGCAATTCTGTAAATAATGCGAACTTAAACGAATTAAAATAAATCAAAATTTGGGTTTTTAATTAGGCCAAGGACCGTGGGCATAAATAGTGAAAAGCCAAGGGGCTCTTTACCAAATTTTCCATGTGAAGGGGTATGGATGAATCTGATCCATTGGATCGAATCTGGATGACCTAGATTAGAACGGAGAGGGAGAGAGAGGAGATGGGGGACCAAAACAGTGCCGGTGCGGCGGACCTCCATGACCGATGGTGAAACCTCGGCGGAGTTAACTGGTTAAGGCCCTACGGCCCACTATGGAGCAAACCAAAGGCACGGGGAGAGAGCGGGGGTGAAGGCAAACTCTTCCTGGGGTTTAACGCGGCCGGAGAAGATGGCCAGCGCTGCGGCGGCCATGGCTGACGGCGAGAAGGTCGCTGGCACGAGCAAAAAGGGCCCTATGGGCCATGGTTTGATAAACGAGGGCATTGGGATGATGCGGGGTGATGGCAATCACAACTAGGCCCTTTACATGGCTGGGGAATGTCCCGCGCGGTGACCCCCATTGCTGGCGGCGAGAAGAACTCACCGACGCACGTGGAAATGGCCCTAGAGGCCATGATTTGAGACAAGAAAGACAAAACAAAAGAGGGGGAAGTGGGGATTCTCACCGTGGATGAAACAGAGGTGGAGACGGATCAGAGACGACGGTGAGGTAGCAGAACGTCGAGGCTTGAGCTCGGTGGCATAGCATGCTCTGTGCGAGGTGATGGAGCGAGTAGATGGAAAAGGAGAGTGCAAGGGGGGATGGCGGCTTAAGTAGAGCGCCTAGGCGCATGTGTGGGAGGCCAACGACGCTAAGAAGCTCGGGCGTGGGTCAACGGGAAAAGGCCGTCGTCCATCCGATTTCAGCGTGGGAGGTCGGGGACGGCGCTAACAAGCGGGCCCCACGCGTTAGTGAGCCAAACGAGGGAGAGAGCGCACCCGTGTGGCTCGGCTGCTGGCTGGACTGCGGCGGCTTAGTGGGTCAGCCCAAGAGAGAGAAAGGAGGGAGGACAAGTGGGCCAAGGCCGAGAAGGAGCGGGGGAAGAGCGTTGTAGGCTGGGCCACCAGGCCGAAACTAAGAAGGAAATAGGGAGAGAAGGCTTTTACCTTTTTTTTGTTTCACAACTTTTCAAAGATGTTTTTAGATGATTAAAAATCCTTTTTAGATTTAACCAAATCCATATATCACAATAAAACTTATGCAGCAGCATGAGTGCACAAAATGTTGCTAGCCTTATAGTTGCTCTTAATTTAATAAAAAATATTAATTTCCTTGGTTTGAATGCTCACACAATGCACAATTAAATCATTTTCACCTATTTTGAAATGATACAATTTTAGGGTGTTACATTTGGCCCAAGCTTTGGTGTGGTGTCTTGTGTAACCTTCTAGAGTTGTCTTTCATAATTTTCGCGGGTTGAATCACTTGTTGTCGTCATTTTGCTTGTTTGGAGTGTATGGCAGTGGTCCCGGGCGTTATTTTTTGGATAAATCCCCCTGCATACAAATATTTACCAAAACTCGTGGAATTCATTAGTTTAAACCCCTATACCAATGTTTGGTGATAGAATTAAATATAAATATAGGTTATGTTGATGGTTTATAATTGGTGTTAGTGACCGTCAACATGGACCACCCCATGACTCACGCGCGCGCGGCTGCGCGCCCATGATCCCATATATACGGCGCAAGAGTTGACATGATATGTACTTTCTTGTTTCATTAAAACTATGATCCAGCCTATCAAGATTTCTTTAGTATTGAACTGTCTTAGACCTTGTTTGGATGGACTATGACTAGTTAGCCATGGCTAAAAATAGCCAACTAAAAATCAGCCAAATAGTTGTGTTATTAGTCTATACTTGTTTGTATCCTGAACTAATTGTTCGGTTCTATAGATTAGAACTAGTTGTTAGCTCCTAGTAGTCAGGTTCTATGGACTAGTTGGATGGCCCCTGTATTTCATAGTGATCTAGATCGTCTATATTTTGTAGGGCCGGACTGTCTTAGGGTCTAGAAAATTTCAACATCTATACACCCACGTCCTTCGATCAGAAAGGTAAAACATCGCTAGTATATATAACCAGTTACCAAATGAACAAATTAAAGGACCTGAGCTACACCATGCTCAACAAAGTAACCGACCTAATACAAAGTTCAACAAAAGTTAACACAGATATGCATGCAAATAAGACTTCACATACGGTCGTCCCATAGACAAAACCTAATCATGACTTGTACTACTAATACGTCCCACAGATCAAGGGTCGATGTGGGCGTGCAAGATGTTGTCGTCCATGTTCACCTTTGCTAAGACAGTGTTGGTGACCGGCTCAAGGCTCAAGAACAATGGGGACATACTCGAGTCATGGAAAGTACAACACCGACTATGACTCTAACAAGGAGGAGGATGATCCGGAGTACTGGTGAGTCGGCGAATCACAAGAGCGCTAGCTAGGAGGAGGATGCTTCAACTTTTTTCTCTTCTCTATGTAAGGTACCATGACGCCTAAGAGGAGGGTGAATTAGGCAACTTAAAACTCTAACTCTAAACTATGGCCTCTTTTTCTACCCTTAGCAAAACATATGCAAACGATAAACTATCTAAATGTGCAACTACGGTTTTGCTAGTATGTTGCTATCTCTACCGCAAAAGGAGTTATACAACCTAGATTCCAAACCTATCAACTAGCCTATCACTAAGCTAGGAAAGTAAAGCACACACCAAGATTGCAATGTAAATGCAGAAGCTAAAGAGTATGGTAGAGATATGCAAACTCCCGTCGATGACTCTGGTATTTTTACCGAGGTATCAAGAAGTGATCAAGCTTTTCTCTAGTCCTCATTGGAGCCCCTCGCAAGGAATCCCTCGCAAGGGCCAAGCTCCCGGTCGAGTAACTCGTGGATAGCCTCGGGCCTTCCCTATGCCCAAGTGGGTCTCTGACATGCCTTCCAGCAAGCTTCTCCTAGATGCTCCCCGCCGTCCTCACTATCAAGCTTCCGGCCGAACCGCCGTGGGTCTTGTTCCCTTCGGTACACGATGGCGGCCACACCACAAACGCGGTTGGTGTGATCTCGTAATACTACAAGCCCCACTGATGTACAACAATGGTGCGCGCAAGCATGGAGTGGTAAGAGGTGTGCAAACCTCACTAAACACTAGGCCTAAACCTAGATCAAGTGTATAAGAGGTGGTCTAATCAACCTAAGCACTTCGTAAAGCACCTACGCTAATCACCTAATGAATCACTAAGCACTATGCAAGTAGAGATCACTAAAATGGTGTATCAACACCCTTGGTATGTTTCCTCACTTCTCCACTACTCAAATGGCCGGTTGGCGGTCTATTTATAAGTCCCATAGAGAAAGTAGTCGTTGGGGGCAAAACCCAACTTTCTACTACTGACCGAACACTGCTTTCATCCTGCCCGGACGGGTCCGGTTGTCTTGACCGTTGGAGCGCGCGCGTTGATCGAACTCTAGATTGAGTCCGATCATCATCGATCGGACACGTTCGGTCGCGCAGGCGCTGCTCTGGAACCTTTATGGACTCGATCAAATGCCACTGCCTAGCGCGTCTGGTCATCCACAGCCGCTGCGTTCGCTCATGCTGAATTATTGCTATGATGATGAAAAGTGAAGTCCGTGCGTCCGGTCACTACCTCGCTTAGCGCCCGGTCGCAGCTGCTGACGCCTGCTATTGCTGAGCAACTGATCGGACGCGTCTGGTCACCTCTATGGAGCTCGTTTCTTCATGATCTTGCATCCAGCTTGGTTCCCATCTTCATGCTTGGACTTTGCTTGATATCTTGGGTCTTCTCTTGTGCTTCTCGGGTCTTGCTTATGGTGTTGATCATGGGATCATCATGTTGCCTTCGTCCAAGTCACGTCTTGCACCCTATTGAACTACAAAATAATTACTTGCAAATTCATTAGTCCAATTTGGTTGTGTTGGTCATCAAACACCAAAATCCAAAGTAAATGGGCATAGGGTCCATTTTCCTTATAATCTCGCCCTTTTTGGTGATTGATGACAACACGACCAAAACAAGCAAATAATAAAAATTTTGGAATTTAAAACTATTTACTTGCTAGGATACAATGCAAAGGGCAAGGTTATATGATGCTAAAAGATGCCACATCTAAGCACATGTAAGCTAAAGATACCACAAGTAAGCTAATGCATATCACATGTAAACATCTTTGGAAACTTATCTTGCCCTTGCAAATGTCCCCATGTGGCATTATGGATTTAAGTCTCCCCCTAACTCCATAATCCACTATCCTCTCTTTCTTGGACCATTACCACTTGTAAATTATTACCATTACCACTTATAAATTATTACGATCGAGCTTGCTTTTGGTCCTACAAATTCTCCCCCTTTGGAATCAAACACCGAAAAGGAAGACATTAGTAGCACAAGGGAGGGTCAAACTTTGTGATCCTTTGTATGTGGAGTGGAATAGGCCACAAAATTTGACTCTCACATTACATAGACTAAGCTTCCCCTAAATATATGCATACATATGATGGAGAATGAAGTTTATGCATAATTAGCAAATTAATGCTCAAAGGAGTTTAATCTATATAATGCATGGAGAAAGTATATAAATACCAAAGTGAAATCAACATGATGATATCGGTTTAGAAATACCACATGTGGAAACCAATTTGATTTATACCACTTGCAATAGGTGGTGGATATTTGAAGTATGATGCTTAACTCCGGGGACTCCATTTTCCTTGCAATGAGACTACTACACACATGAAAAGCTTGAAAAGTTGTTAGTCTCAAAGCATCCAACTTATAGAGTAACCTCCCCCAAAATTTGTGCACACAAGTATGGAATACTTGTAGAAGACATGCACATTGATTTTAGAATAAAAAATACCACTTGAAAGATGACATCACATGAATGTGAGAATCATTTTCGAAAGTGATATTCAAGAGAAATTATCTACAATTTGGACTTTGGCACATATTAGATGAACAATTGTAAAACAAGCTATGTGCCATGCTCCTAAACATTTTAAACCATGTAGGTTTGCTCAAGGGTTAAGAGTGAAACCGAGCAAGCCTACCATAAGATATACCTAGTGTATGCAAGACAAAAGATTAAACATGCGAATGCAAACCTAGGCATGAAAAGGAACAAGATGCTAATTGAAATTGCAAGAAATTAAATCTAGTTACCTAACATGAGGAGGAGAATTTGGGTCCATAGTGTTCACTAACCCACTTGGCAATTGACATGATCCAATGTGATGCACCCCATGAAATGCACCCATACCTTGCCAAGTCTTCAAATTCCATGAAGTCCATCGGACTTCTCACTTACCTTTTGGGATCCAAACCTTCTTGGTGCTCTTCATGTTGGAAATGATCTCCTTTGGCATCCAAATGCGTTTGGCCCCATTGTTGGCTTGCTTGTTCACCTTGATAGCCACCACCTTGTCATTTTTCTTCTTCTTCAAGAGATAAGGTGTGGAGGCCTTTTTATCCACCTTGAAGGTGTAGGTGTTGGAGAGCTTGCTTATTTCCTTTTTGTTTTTCTCTTTCTTTTTAGCTTGTGGCCTTCCTTGTGGCATACATAGCAAACCATGATTTGTCCTTCATCAAGCTTCTTCACTCCCTTGATGGTGTTATCTTGATGAAGTTGGGCTTGCTCCATTTTGCCTTTTACTCGAGTCAAGTCCTTGGTAAGATGAGCCACTTCTTGCTTGAGTTGCTCATTCTCCATTGCAACCTCTTGTGTGCATGTATCTACAACAACTTTCTCAATACAAACTTGGTTGCACAAGGGTGAGTCTAAACATAAATCATTGCAAGAAGTAGAAGCATCCCTTTTAGGCATGTCAAAGATAGAACTTTTCTTTTTAGGTGCCTTGGTTAGGGTTGTACCGATGGCTTCAACATTAGTAACTTTATTAGTTAGCTCATCACAATGTTTGCACATGGTTTCCATTTTAGCAAGCAAACTTTTCTAAGCATCTTGTGAGCTAGCTAACTTTTCTTTTAATTTTTCATTTTTCTTTACAAGATGCTCATCATTGATTGTACATGCATTTGTTGTTGCACTAGCCTCAAGTTACCTTGTGCCATAAGGCACACACGAGAAGAGCTTGATGATGAGTGCTTATGGCCTCACCTCTTGTGATGGTCTTCTTCTTCACTTGAAGAATCATCCCATGACCTTATTGATGTGAGGGCTTTGTCCTTACATGCCTTCTTCTTTGTCTTGGGTGTGGGATTGTTTGGACAAACTTCCATAAAGTGCCCCAACTCTTCGCATCTATAGCATCCTTTCTTTCTTTGCTCATTTCTTCGATTGGTGAAAATGAAATCTTGAATTTGGATGGGCACACCCTTGACATTGAGCCTTTGGACCATCTTCTTCACCTTATTAATAAGTTTGATTGATTCTTTATCAAAGTCGGAGGTGGAGGAGGAAGATTGATCATCATCACTTGAATCTTCATCATCATCATCATCATCATCATCATCATCATCATCATCATCATCTTCTTCTTCTTCTTCTTCTTCTTCTTCTTCACTTGAGGAGCTTGAGCTTGATCTTGTCTCAACTTGCTTGTCCTTTATCTTCTTTTTCTCACTACATGCAAGAGCTTTGCCTTTACTTGATGACGAGGCTTATTCTTGACCCATCTTCCATGACATTTCAAATGCCACTATCTTGCTAATGACTATGGCCGGGGTCATGGTGCTCAAGTCCTCCATGTTGTGAAGGATGGTGATGATGCTTGCATATTTCTTTTGTGGTAGCATAGAGATGATCTTCCTCACGATGTCCACATCATCTAGCTTTGTTAATCCTATTGAATGGAGCTCATTGATAATTAGATTCAAACAAGAATACATATCATGAACAAGCTGATCATCATTCATTTTAAAGGAGTCATAATTTTGTTTAGCTAGACAATATTTTTTTCTCACGAACATTAGTTGTGCCGTCATGGAGCTCTTGGAGTTTTAACCAAATTTCATGTGCAGTATTTAAAGTGAACACTTGGCTAAACACATCCATTCTAAAAGATTCAAACAAGCAATTTTTAGCTCTAGCATTGAAATGGATTTCTTTTTCTTCACTCTTTGTGGGTTTATCAGATTCTTAATGGGTTTCATCCCGTCATGAGTCACTCTCCAAACACCTAAATCTACCGCCTCAAGGTGACAAGCCATTCTAGCTTTATAGTAGGGTAACTTAGTGCCATCAAAGTGCGGAGGCCTAGAGGTATCCATCACAACCACTCTAAATAGCGTCGACTCAACGGCGGTAAAACTAAAGGTCCAAATTGAGCGAACCGGCTCTGATACCACTTGTAAGGTACCGTGACGCCTAATACGGGGGGTGAATTAGGCAACTTAAAACTCTAACTCTAAACTATGGCCTCTTTTTCTACCCTTAGCAAAACCTATACAAACGATAAACTATCTAAATGTGCAACTACGATTTTGCTAATATGTTGCTATCTCTACCGCAGAAGGAGTTATGCAACCTAGGTTCCAAACCTATCAACTAGCCTATCACTAAGCTAGAAAAGTAAAGCACACATCAAGATTGCAATGTAAATATGGAAGCTAAAGAGTAAGGTAGAGATATGCAAACTCCCATCGATGACTCCGGTATTTTTACCGACGTATCGAGAAGCGCTCAAGCTTTCCCCTATTCCTCATTGGAGCCCCTTGCAAGGAATCCCTTGCAAGAGGCAAGCTCCTGATCAGGTAACTTCATGGATAGAGAAAGTAGCCATTGGGGATGAAACCTAGCTTTCTGCTACTGATCCGATGCTGCTTTCGTCCTGACCGGACACATCCGGTCATCCCAACTGTTGGAGCACGCGCGTTGATCAGACTCTGGGCTGAGTCCGGTCATCATTGATCGGACGTGTCCGGTCACATAGGCACCACTCTAGAACCTTTCTAGACTCGATCGGACACCACTGCCTGGCGCGTCCGGTCGTTCACAGCCGCTACGTCCGGTCACACTGAATTATTGCCGCGACGATGAACAGTGAAGTCCATGCGTTCGGTCACTACCTCGCTCAGCATCCGGTCACTGCTGTTGATGCCTGCTGTTGCTGAGTAACTGATCAGACACGTCTGGTCACCTCTGTGGAGCTCGCTTCTTCACAATCTTGCGTCTAGCTTGGTTTCCATCTTCATGCTTGGACTTTGCTTAATATCTTGGGTCTTCTCTTGTGCTTCTAGGGTCTTCCTTATGGTGTTGATCGTGGGATCATCATATTGCCTTCGTCCAAGTCATGTCTTGTACCCTATTGAACTACAAAACAATTACTTATAAATTTATTAGTCCAATTTGATTATATTGGTCATCAAACACCAAAATACAAAGTAAATAGGCCTAGGGTCTATTTTCCTTACACTCTGCAAACTCAAAGCACCTTATAATCCATGACTACTTTTTTTAGGGTGTAAAATCCGTTGGGATATCATTTGAATAACCCTTTAGTTTTTTTGGAGGGTTTTCCATCCCTTGGCGTGCCTTCCCCTTACTTTCTAATTATAGGTCTTAGTTCAAACCATCATAGATACAATCACACATACAAAAAAAATTGCCAGCTGCAGCGCAATAAGCTGCAGCGGGTAGGTTTATTTTTTCTTTTTTTTGGTAATTTTTAGGTGACAAATTCATGGATTTTTTAATTGTTTATTATCATCCTCTTTTTGTTTTTTGTTTATTTATATTATAAAAAAACCAAAAAAGTAACAACTAACTGATCGAATATATAAACAGGTTCATAAGAGAAAAATAAAAAGACAGATATTAGGTTTACTTAAAACACAGAATAAATTTCGGTCTCTACTGAGTAGACGGGGCGATCTGCCCATCTAAAAATTTGATTTCGTACCGCGCTGAGCCATCCTATCAATAGGCACAAAAAATTATATGTCTCTCTTTTGCCCTCAGCGTGGAAAATAGGTTTACCACAGTATCGATTTCCAGACAAGGGTATTTGTGGTAATGTGATGGCCACATAAAAGCGGAAAGAGATGCCATCTTTGCCTCCATCTCCATTCTCTAGCCGCACTATCTCTCCTCCAGCTCCAAATCCTAGTTCTATGGCCTTCCTCTCCACTCTGCCACCCCGCTCTAGACCCTAGGCGCCATTGGAACAGCAGCTCGACACCCTCTCCACTCTCTAGCCAAACATTCTCTCATATATTTCTGAACCCTAGCCAGAGCCAGACCCCCTTCAATTTGTCAACAGTAGGTCGATCAGTTGACAGTGAAAAGGACAGCCTCGATGACGGCACAAGCCGGATCTAGATCCCCTACCTAGCTCGGCACCTATCATGACCGATCGAATCTGATCCCTAGCCGGAGCTAGATCTAGTACCCCTTCATCAATGCCGGTCGCACCAGCTCTACGACCGCGATGACAGGATGGCGGTGCCGACAACAAAGCAAAGCCAGGGAACGTGGAGGAAGAGGTACCTAGCTTCCTTTTATGATGTGTGCTCTACTGTAGTGGCTTAACCAAGGATATGTAGATAGAGATGGGGTTACATATTACCTATAGTTGAGTGTAGCTGACATGTGCTTTATTGGATTAATGACTTTCATATAAGCTGTAGTTACTAGTTAGGCACTTATTTGCATACTCTTGCTCTGTTGTGTTGACATTTTGTAGAAGTTTAGTTAATAAATGCCTTTGTAATCTGGATGAATAGCCACTAACTCCTTATGAACGAGCACATGATGCAAAAATTGCAAGGAATCATAGAAAGATGGAAGAACTTGGAATATGTGTGGGCCCAAAACCTGTGTCTTCAAAGGCAAAAAATTCAAGCATAAAGGGTAGACACGGTGAAGATTTGGAATATATCCTTGAACCAGGCGAGGTAGTTGAGAGATTTGATGATATGGATGAAACAGATTCAGATTTAGAGATGAGCCAAGGCCCCTATCAATTGAGGTGCTTGTTCTATCTTGTATTTAGTTTGGAGGGGGAGGGGGTATGTAGCCATGCAATGCTTTACTATTTGGATAGCAATGGAATTTGTACATGCTTGCTGCTTAATTTTGTATCTCCAATTTCAGTGTCGGGTCAAACAAGCCATAGAGGAGGCTTTGCAAGTAGGACAAAAGGCAGCGCTGCCATGAGTCCTGGGCGAAGGCCCTCCAAGTAAGTGAGGTCAACACCACCAGAATAGGCTGCTCATGGAGTTTGTACTTGGAGGTCTATCACCGGCAAAAGGGTGGAGGTAGTAGCAGTAGGTGAACATAATTCTCCATCACGACCAACACCCGGACCTAGGGATCAATTCTAAATTCATGAATTGACTAGAGACATTGGTCAAAACGGCACCCTACCTAACCCTGAGAGAGATTCCTCATAGCTAGACAATTATAGCTCTACCGAAGAGGAGCCTTGTCAGCAAACTCCTGTCTCCCCCCACCCATAGAATGATGAAATTTGTCAAGGTTGGTATTACCTTACATATGTCTATCAATCAATTTGCACATGCTATTTGATATCCATGTAACTTTTCTAACAATCAGAATGTATGAAAACTATATAGTACCATTATCGGGAAGAGCAAGGAAGCTGAGGCCTCAAGCTCATGGAATTATGCTTGACAAAATGAGCAAAACACTAGGAGGATTGAAGATGCGCATCTCTATTGCCGAGGGGAACAGAAGGCAACATGATCCAGTGCAAGCTACCAAGTTTGCCTCAAAGGTAGGTGTAGTAGTCAGGCATGAACTACCAATTTTGATGTGTTGGAAACAATACAAGGGGCAGAGGCCCGGCACCGTCTATTGCACATGATTTGTGCGTAGGCTAAATGTATGTATGGGTATTCCCTCTTGACATTCAACTTTGCTTTGAGAAACTTTAATGGATTTACTTTTTATTCACACTACTATGTGCAGCGAAGGCTGCGCATTAACGGTGCTCACTCACCAACAAAAGAAGCTTGCTGGAATGTAATACAATTTGTGGTACGGTAGGCACGCTACGGGTTGAAGAAAAAAATACTTCATTGGCGTCCCTGCTGATCAGATCAATATGACCTCTCCTGTCTCATCCATGAACGATACATAGTGGTGTGAACTTGTTAAGATTTGGTTTAGTGCTAAGAACAAGGTGTGTGAACCCATCGATTTCCTATCTAGTCTTGTTATGGTCTACTTGTGCTACAGTCTAACACAAATGAAGCTATAGGAAACATCTGAGAAGAACAAGCGAAATGTTACAAAAGTGAAGTACTACGATCTCTCTCCTATATTGTCTAGATGCAAAAATTTATCAGTGATAGTTGTATTTTATTGTTACTCTTGCCTTTGTATAAATATAAACCAAAACTCATGTGCAATGTGAACAGAAGGAGAACAAGAGGTAGGCAACAGAACACGATCAAGGACTTGAAGAAGAAAATGGTCCACCTGATGAAGATGTTAATGCTAATACCAGTAGCAAAAAGGGCCTGAGCGATGCTGTAAGAGCAGTAGTTGTAAGTATCTTCTTTTGCTTCCCTTGAAATCTACTGAAGCCATTGCTATAAAAGAAGAAAACGTAGCAGGAGCCTAGTGTTATGAAAATCTACTAAAATCTACTGAAGCTTATGTAATCTCTATTAGCAGTAGGCTGAGGAAGACCTATGCATTACTTGTTATGAATCAATCTTCTGGGTTTTCAATTGAAGTCCTCTTACACTATCTGTAACCTAATGTTTTACTGATTAAATTTTGTAGGAAGCTATGAAAAATATAGAAGCAGAACCTATTGCTGATGGGCAGCAACCAATCACTATTGTTGATGTTGTTTGCAAAGTCCTCTGTGTCTACTAGGGCAAGGCCCCCTCCCAAGGAAGGGCAACAACCTTTTTTGAAGAATGCTGGTATCCAAACAAGCTCCACTAGAATAGAGACATCGATGAAGAGAATACTTCGGGAACAGCTTGCTACTGAACAGGAAAGTTCCACTGCCCTCGTCGATTAAGTGGCTAAATAGAAGAGGGAGATAGAAAAGACTGAAAGAGAGCTTGAGGAATACAAGAAATGACAACAGGAGGAGTACAAAAATCTCCGTGAGCTATGCACGCACTTCATCTCTTTTGGTAACTCTCAGTCTTCAACTCATGTGGCTTGATGCAGTGAACATTTGTGGTTTGATGTGTGGACTCATGTGCCCGTTTGATGTGTGGACTCGTATGCTAGTTTGATGTGATGATACTCGGTTAGTGATTCGCTTCTGATGTGTGAAATGTTAATTATTGTTATTTGATTACCAAGCTAAATAATTATGTAGTCAATCTGTGCAGTAGTGACAATGTTGAATTACTTCTATGATGAATTGATTGTACTCCACGCGATAGAACCAGGACAGGCCACGTGATTAAATAAAAATGTGACACGTGGACGAACCAATGCACGACACGCGCAATAGCCAGGACTCGACATGTGAGCTATTAAAATCCAACACATGGAAGGAAGTCATGAAGCCACGTGGCCGAATAAAAATATGAAATGTGGATGGATAGTGCTATGACACGTGGTCGAATAAGAAACAGTCACGTTGACCAATAAAAATATGACACATGATCCACTGAAGAAGTGACACGTGATCCAACCGTAACATGACACATGTGCCAATAGAAAACTGACATGTAGAACAACAAGGACTCAACACGTGGTCCAGTAAGAACCTGATACGTGCAAGAACCAGAGATGGCCACGTTGTGCAATAAAAATGTGACACATACCTGAACCATAACCAATACAACCGGCTATAGCATGTACACATGAGCTATAGCGTGTACACTTAGAAAGCATCTCCAATGGAAGCGCCCTCCAGCATGGCAGCCCCTTGCCACGTATGACAAAACAGTTCTATGATGGTCTGTTTTTCATCACAGATCAAGACACTTCTACGACAATTTTGTCAGATTCGTCATAGATGTGCAAGTGTGACGCGACTTCTATGACGACCCGTTTTTGTCATAAATTCATCATAAAACTGAAATTATGATGAATTTGGCACCTTTAGTGACAAAAATTGTTCGTCATAGAAGTGGATATTCCTAGTAGCGTCTGTTGCTACTCTGTCGACTGCTCTACTTGACGTGTAGGCTCATCTGCTATTGGTTGCTCTGTCTCCTCAGTCCCTAGCTCTCTGCCCTCAAGGTGAAACTGGGCCTCACCAATATGAATACCACTACCTCTGCCACCTCTCTCAGCATGCTCTGCTGCTGTTGCCACTGTTGTGGCCCTCTCTACCACTATGTCATCCCGCTTGCACTTCTTCTTTGTAAGCAACTTCTTAGGCCCCTTAGCCTTTTCCTAGGCTGTCAGCCGAGGCGGACACCTCTCATCATCGTCGGGACCACCACTAGCGTTCTTGCAACAAACCATAGCTGACACTATAAGAGATCAACTACCACTGATCAAGCAAGCAAGAACTCCCCCTAACTCACTAACAAGAATAACTGCCACTGACCAAAAAATCCATCATGAACTCCCCTTGTCACACAGAAACACTGCCGCTAACACTTGCGAGGCTTGGCCTCAATCCATACCCACAGGCTTGGCCCCAGGTTGACTACCACTGCCAACTGTCAATCAACCTCATGCACACAGACTCGCTGCAAGATAGAATGGATAGGGTATATATATAAGCATCACATAAGCACAAGAGAAGCGAGAGCCCCATTAGAAGCAAGCATTATTTAGATAAGAGATGAAACGATGGCTTACTACCTAAGAATATCAAGATCCTATGAAGAGATGTCTCTAAACACGTAGGGGCACCACACAGGAATCAACAAGATCACTGCAATTAGGAACGAGCATAAACCAAGTCAAGATGGACTGCATGGCTCATTCAGACAAAATGACAAGCACCTGGTGGGCAAAGGGGTGGCTCACCAAGAGAAGAGTCACTGCCGGCCAAGGAATTTTTAGGGAACGAGCACTGGGCACGTAGAAGCACCACAGGAAGAGAGCAAGGGGTCTACAAAGAGGTCGGTCGAGAAATGGATCAAAACCAGGTGCTGGTTTGGTTGAGCCAAAAAATCAATTACCTAGGGGAGTCCAGAGTGCTCACCCTAAGAGGAAATGGCGTAGCCTAAGAACGACACCAAAGAAGCAACTCTGACTGCCAAGGAAGAGCGCGCGGAGTCACCAGAGTAACATGAGGCGACGGCGAGCCAGTGCGGAGAAGAATCCTGACGGTGGTGATGGGTATGGCACGACCACAGCAAGGGTGGTGCGGGCACGGCACAAGGTCATGAGTGTGAGCGCGTGGTGTATGGGCAGCCACGGTGGTGAGGGCGCGAACGCATGATTAGGGTTAGCAGTCACGGGCACCAGCGTACGGATGAGTGGGGGCGCGGCGGTTTCTAATTTGGGAAGGAGAGGGTCGCGGCCCCACTTGATGAAGGAGTGAGCAAGGAGAGCGGTTGCCGATTTGGGAAGGAGGAATGCGGGCCCCACATGTCAGATTTGGTTTCAAAGTTTACTACACTTGATTCCAAACCATCGGACGGGCATAGCAAAGCGTCGAACTGCACTGTTTCCCGGTCCGAGGCTATCTAGAGAGGTCCAGAGAGCCTCTTTCACCATTGGACCTAGGCCGATGCACACCATCGGATTGGCTGGTAGAACTATGTAGACCCGTGGCTCAGTCAGCAAACCGTTGGACCCTAAGGACATGTACCATCGGACGGTACGTGCATATTGTTCCTTCCTCCTGTCTGAGAAAGTCGAACGGTCCGACACCTTTGGATTCTATGGTCCAACGCTCTTTCTCCTTTTTCTTCAAGATTCTTTGCACCACTTTCTCCCAACCAAGTTTCAATTTAAATAAGAACCAAATAAACACCTAATTGGAATTGATATGAGATACCTCTCTCAAACCCTCAAAAAAATTTAAAATAATTTGCCTTTAGTTATAATCTTTTTAGGACAATAAATGATAAAACGAAGCGAGGAGCATCATGTGGCCACACAATAGGGATTTCAACCATTAGGAGCTTCAAATGCTCTCCCTATATTAGGATGAACATAGCGGGTGCTCAAAATTTAACAGAAAAGATACAACAAAGCAACACACATGCATATGCAATGCAATACAAGAAGGTAAAACTAGTTGCTTATCAAGTTTGATCCAAGGTTAAGCTTTTTCACATGCTTTTTGGTGGTTATCTTAACTATGTTAGACAAGCCCTATGTGCATTACTAAATTAAACATGTTTTATATTACAATGCAATGCAAGGGTCAACACAAACTCATTTTTTAGTGAAGTTACTTAGGTCAAGCACATTGAGCTCATTCCTCAACCTACAAAACGTAGCCTCATCCAACGGTTTTGTGAAGATATTAGCCAATTGATCTTTCGTCCTTACACTTCTAGTGACATCATTTTTAGCAATATGATCTCTAAGAAAGTAATAACAGATATCTATGTGCTTGGTACGAGAGTATTAAACCGGGTTATTAGCAAGTTTTAAAGCGCTCTCATTGTCACACAAAAGGGGTATCTTTTTTAGAACTACACCATAGTCTAGAAGAGTTTGCTTTATGTAAAGGATTTGTGCACAACAAGCCCCCGTGGCAGTGTACTCCTCCTCGGAGATGGACAAGGCAACACTATTTTGCTTCTTAGAGGTCCAAGACACTAGAGATCTACCAAGCAAATGGCACCCTTCGGATATGCTTTTCCTATCAATCTTGCAACCCGTGCAATCCGAATTGGAATACCTAATGAGACGAAATCTAGCTCCTTTGGGATACCAAAGGCCAATGCTTGGTGTGTGCTTGAGATACCTAAGGATTCTCTTAACGGTAACTAAGTGAGCTTTCTTAGAACTAGCTTAAAATCTAGCACACATACACACACTAAATATGATGTCGGGCCTAGATGCGGTCAGATATAACAAGCTACCAATCATAGAACGGTAGAGAGTTTGATCAATCGATTTACCTCCCTCATCTAGGTCGAGATATCCATTTGATGGCATTGAGGTCTTGATTGGCTTACATTTATCCATTTTAAACCTCTTGAGAAGATCCTTGGTATACTTATCTTGAGAGATAAAAATTCCTTCTCTCATTTGCTTGACTTGAAAACCAAAATAATGTAATCTCTCCAATCATAGACATCTCGAACTCCTTCAGCATTAATTCACCAAACTATTTGCAATAGTCTTTATTTATTGAGTCAAATATGATATCATCAACATATACTTGGCAAATGAATATATCTCCATTGAGCTTCTTGGTAAATAATGTGGTGTCGACCCTCCCAATGGTGAAGCCCTTCTCAATAAGGAATTCCCGAAGGCACTCATACCAAGCTCTTGGGGCTTGCTTTAGCTCATATAGCGTCTTGTACAACCTATAAACATGATTAGGATATCTAGGGTCTTCAAACCTGGGAGGTTGATCAACATAGAGTAGTTCATTTATGAAGCCATTTAAAAATACACTTTTAACATCCATTTGATATAATTTCATTTCATGATGAGATGCATATGCAAGGAGGATATGAATGGCTTCAAGTCTTGCAACTGGTGCAAAGGTCTCTCCAAAATCCAAACCTTCAACTTGAGAGAACCCCTTTGCAACTAGCCTTGCCTTGTTCCTCATGATAATGCCTTGATTATCTTGCTTGTTGTGGAACACCCACTTTGTTCCAATGACTCTTGCATCTTGTGGTCGCTCTTCAAGTGTCCAAACTTGAATGCGGGTGAAGCTGATCAATTCTTCATGCATGGTATTTATCCAATCCGGATCTTAAAGAGCTTCTTCTACACTTTTAGGCTCAATGCAAGAAAGAAACGAGTGATATTCAATAAATAAAGCAAGTTTTTGAGAGCGAATCATTACACCCTTCAAAGGACTCTCTATGATGAGATCTTGTGGATGCGTTTGAAATAGAGGCGAATTTCTTCTATCAACCACTTGGGGAGGAGGTTGTGGAGCATCAACATCTTGATCTTGTGCCACCATTTGATCATGGGAGACATGAGTATCTTCATTTTCTACTCTTCCATCTTTATCATCATCTTATGGCACACTTAATGAAGAGGCCGTGGATCAATCACTTGCACTTCATCTTCATCATCTTTAGGCTTAATGTCTCCAACTGGAATGTTCTTCATGGCCTCCCTCAATGGTTCATCACCTATATCATCAAGATTCTCAAGTGCTCCTTAGGAGCCGTTAGATTCATCAAATTCCAGATCATATGTTTCTTCAACCAAGCCGGTGGTATGATTAAATACTCGATATGCTTTAGACTTTGATGAGTAGCCAACAAGAAAACTAATATCACAATGTCTTTGGAACTTTCCTAGATGTTGTTGCTTCTTATAGATGTAGCATTTGCAACCAAATACCCAGAAGAATGAGACGTCCAGTTTCTTTCCATTGAGCAACTCATAAAGGGTCTTGCCAAGAAACTTTTGAAGAAATAGGAGGTTGGATGCATAGCATGCGGTGTTGATAGCTTCCGCCCATAAATCTTCCAATGTATTGTACTCATCAAGCATTGTTCTTGAAAGAGTGATTAGTGTCTGGTTCTTTCTCTCTACTACACTATTTTATTGAGGAGTGTAGGTTGAGAAAACCTCATGCTTGATCCCAACTTTATCACAATACTCTTCAATATTTGTGTTGATAAATTTTTTCCCATTGTCACTTCTTATCTTCTTGAGCTTTACTTTAAATTTATTTTGTGCTCTCTTGGCAAACTTCTTGAAACAAGCGGTCACTTCGGTCTTGTCATGAAGGAAGAACATCCAAGTGTATCTACAGTAATCATCAACTATCATAAGGTAATAGAGGTTGTCGCCCAAACTCTTATAAGTTGTTGGTTCAAATAGATCCATGTAGAAGAGCTCTAGCACTCTTATTGTTGATATCTAAGCTTTGGTTGGATGAGTGTTAGCAACTTGCTTACCGACTTGACATGCACTACAAAGTTTGTTCTTCTCAAACTTCACATCCTTCAAACCTCTCACCAACTCATTCTTTATTAGCTTCTTGAGTGAGCTCATCCCAACATGTGTAAGTCTTCTATGCCAAAGCCACCCAAGTGAAGTTTTGGTGAATAAGTATGTCTTTAAGTTAGCATCTTCAAAGGTGAAATCTACTAGATATAAGTTGTTGTATCTAAAGCCCTTGAATATAACTTGATCACCATCTTGCTTTGACACAACTGCTTCCTTCTCGGTGAACAAACATTAAAAGCCAAGATCACACAATTGACCAACGGATAGCAAGTTAAAGCTCAATGAAACAACATATAACATATTTGATATTGAGTGATTATTTGATATTGCAACTTTGCTCAATCCTTGTACTTTGCCTTTTGAATTGTCACTAAATGTAATTCTTTCTTGACCATCCACATCTTCATCAAGTGAGGTGAGCATACGAGGATCATCTGTCATATGTTTAGTGCAATCATTATCAATTACCCAATGACTTCCACCGGCCTTGTAGTTCAACTATACATAAGAGACCAAGCTTGTATGTAGGCACCCACACTTGACGAGGGCCAACAACTTTCTCAATCAAACACTTAGCAACCCAAATTTAGTTAGGCCTATTCTTATTAGGTGGACCTAAGAACATAGCTTCGGCTTTGCCTTTTGTATTCTTTCTAATGATGAAGTAAGCATCGTAAGCAAAGGGTCTAGCATGCATGGGTAAGGGTTGTGGCGGTGGAGTTTCACACTCATGAGCAAAGTAACCTTCTTGTCCACACTCAAAGCATTTCTTCGGCTTAGGCTTTGACTTGTATTGTTGATGTTGAGCTTTAGCTTTATTTTCTTGATTTGACAAGAACCTAATACCACTTCTATCCATCTTCATCATGGTGTTCATTAGTAGCTCACTTTGAAGATAGTGGATTCTTTTAAACTTGCTCAAACCGGTCTTGAGATGTTCCTTCTCCAACTTGAGTTTCTTGTTTTCTTCTTGGAGTGACTCATTGGTTGTTTGCTTCTCAAGAACCTTCTCCATCTTGAGTCTCTTGTTCTCTTCTTTAAGCATCTCATTCTCAAGAGTCATGTCATGATCATTGTTAAGGTTCTCTATTATAATTGTGTTGGTGGTTGATAGCTTTTCAAGATAAGGATGAGAAAGAAGAGAAAAAGAAAGAAAAAGAAAGAAGAGAAATCCTCGTTGATTAATTGTGTGCTATTGATCTCGATTTTGACAAAAATTGCATGATGAAGTGTTTATACACTATGTAAATTCACTGGTATGTGTTATGCTCCATTATATTTATTGATTCTTTAATGCTATAATTAGAAGTAGAAGTGAAAACATGCACACCTGGTACTTCATGTTCGCCTGTGCTATGGCATAGATGCAATTCATTACTTAAGTAGAAGAAAATATATTGATTCAAAATTATTTACATATACATATTTAGCATAACGCCGAGTGCAATAAAAATATAATGATATAAATGAAAAACTATAGCTTTCAAGACAAAAACAACACATAGATATCAAAACTTTGGATGACGCTATACCTTTCCTCCCATTGCAACACACGGATACTTTTGCTAGTATTTTTTCAAGTGTCTAACATAAACTTGGACGGGAGTATTTGCATATGTTTGCACTCACTAGATTTTCGATTACATGATTGTCATCTTTTTTGTTTTTCAACTTGCGACCAATGCCTTTGTTCAAAACAAACCAATAGTTGTTTAAGATCTCTAGTTGTTTTTATTTTTTTAAATACATTTCTATATGGAATTTACAAAAAGATACCTTGCTGAGTTAAAATTTGACGCCATCTCCTGGTGGAACTTTCATTTGCTAGACGACTTTAGATATAATCACACCCCGGCAAAATAATTTTATATCCACATCCATAGAAGAAAAATAAGAGTTTACTACAAAATTCGTTTTATTGAATGGCTTTCAAATTTGTTCTTCCGATGAATGAAATACAAGGCTCCTTAGTTTTTTGAATGTTTTTGTCGATATGAAACAAAGGCCTCAGGGGCTTTGAAAAAATCTTATAATTTTTCAAATAGATGTAAAAATCATGCATGGCCCATTTTTCGTGTATTACATTATACTTTTGCGGTTTTGAGATTTAAAATTCTTCCTAGGCTGTTATATTTAAGTTATTGGTTAAGTTGTTTAGCGCCAAAATGTTTTTCAATGTTTAAGGAGAAATCGCTTAGATTCATGGTTCAAAAATTAGTATTTTACCATGTAATTTACAAACATGTTCAAGTGAAAATCCAAAGTTCTTTAACAAAGCACGTGCTTAGAAACATATTTTATCTTTGAAATCGAAACTAAATTAAAACACATTCAAAACAGACTCAACCTTTTACGACACCAAGAAAATTTTGAGCTTGTTCGAATGTGTTTAAATTTAATTTCAAAATAAATTTGAGCATATCATTTCTTAAAAAACTCTGGATTTCACCTGAACGCGCACAATGAGACACTTCCTACAAAATATTGTTTCTCAGATCATTATTTTAGACGATTTCCTTGAAAAAAGTTTTAAAGCTAAATAATTTAACCGAAAACTCAGATATAACATTCTAGGAGGAAATTTAATTTTAAAACTACAAAAGTCATGATGTTAGATACAAATAAAATGGGCCGTGGTTGATTTTTAGCGTCTATTTAAAAATTTACAAGATTTTTAGTGGCCTTATCGACAAAAACATGGAAAAAAGCTATGTAGAATTTTGTTTACCGGAAAATGCCTTTTAAAGTTGTTCAAGCCATAAAATGACTTTTATAAAGAATCATATTTTTCTTCTATGAAGATAAAGCTATTTTTATCAAGGTGTCGTTCCAGCAAGAGACAACATCGCATTGGCCCTGTTCACTTCTCTTATAATCCGTACTTTTTAGTCGGAATAATATTTTTCTCTCACAACAAATCAGCCGGAAACAGTATTTTGACTTATTTTTTTAGCGAAGCGAACGAGACCATTGTTTCTAAAATCCAATCGTTATAGGATAACTCTTTAGTTTCCATACAAAAGTGCATTTATAAAAAAAATAAAAACCTTCCAAAATCCACACACCTTTGCCCCCAAGGCCCCAACTATTGAATGTAAAATGTTGCAAAGTAAGGAGCACGAGCCATAATCTCCTACAACTAAAAAGAATAAAGTGTGGATATTTTTTGGTGTGATATTTGTTTTGGTTTGTCTATCTGCCCACGCCTGCGATCCCACGACATCTCCCGCATGCATAATTCTTCTTGATTGAATATTGTCTGTTATGTGATAGAGGAATCACGGTAAAATAGGAAGTAAAAAATTATTGTGCTATTCATATACATATTGCATATTTGCATGCACCAGCATACGTGGCAACGAGCAAAAGAAAAGAGAATTAACATAGAAAGAAAGAGAATTAAGACAAAAGAAACATCTTTGCATTTCTGAGAACCTTGTCAAATCTGTCTATATTTAATTACTTTTCCTCTTTGCATTTGCAAAAGGGACAGCTTTTTTCTCCTTTCATTTGGTTTCACGCTCACGTGTTCCATCGCCCTAGCTTGCTGTTTCTTACTGAAATTGCCCTTGGGTCTGTTCATTTTGATTTCTTTCCCCATATTTCCGTTCCCCAATCCATGGTCCATCGAGACAGTAGACACCAGACATCATTTCTTGCGTGAACCATAGTTGATGTCATCTGTCTTCCATGGCTCAGCCTCCTAATCCCAAGAGAAGGTCCCTACCTCTTTCTGACTGAAGATCCGGCTTGCCAGAGGATCTTCTCGAGTCCATCGGGCAGCGTCTCGCGTCTAGGCCACGACGCGGCGTCCTTCCGATCCGCTTACTCCCCATGGCGCGCTGCCGTCTCGCTCGCGACCTTCGGGGCCGCTCCTGCTGCTCCCGTTCGACCCTGACTTGAAACCACATCAGCTTTTACTACGTCTTGGAGAAGAAGGTCTTGTCCAAGACGCTGCCCGATGTGCGTGGTAAGGTGGCATGTGGCTTCTCGTGTGGGTGGCTGGTGCTCATAGATGAGGCGACATCCTTGACGCTGCTGAATCCATTCGCCGGTGCCCGTGCTCCCCGCGTTGAGCTCCCGCCAGCAGGCGAACACGTCGCATCGACGTCCTCATCGGAACGCGTGTATTGAATATATATAATATTCAATACAAGAATAATCTATGCATGATCTTCTTGAAAGATTTCTGCAGTGTAAAGACATCTTTGTTTTTTATGCATGCCCGTGCTAACGCTACGGTAAAAATAAAAAGGACAATATATCAATTAAAAAATAAAAACAAAACTCATGCTCAAAGTCAAAGAGATAAATTATAGATGCTTGAATTTTGTCATCCATTATCTACCGACGTGCCTATAAAATAGACTGAATAAACAATTAAAAATAGATAGAAAACTAAATTAATGAAAGGATCATTGCAAGACATCAATAATCTCATAAATTCAGACAATATCGCAAAGCTATTAAAAACTGTAACCGTGCTCTCACCTCAAATATTGTCCAGATAAATGGATTACAATGAAAGAAATGGATATCGGAGATTTCTTCCTGCCAATATAAAACATTATCTTAGCCGCATCACGAAAAGGTCTATAAAGTAGAGTTTGTGAGCCTGCGACGCCGCGTACTCCGTGACTGTGTTAAATTCATAAATTTTTCTTTTTGGATTAAATGTCACTTTAACGTTGGTATTTAATTTTTACAGTATTATTATCTTATCGTGCAATCCGTGTATTTTTAGTATAAATTATTAGTTATCACATAGCAAAACATGGTCACGTTACCGTACAAAGTTAAAAAATGAGTGCATTGTCACAATTATGAGCGTTCAAAGTAGGGCCCCCGCCCCGATGCAATGATCTCAATAACTCAATTTGATTGCCTTTTTTTAAGAATAATTTGAGTGCCTTTTTAACTGCGAAGAGTACTTACTGTGCTTTATTATCACGTATTAAAATCTCCTACTAATTACTTTCCGATTCATTTCTCAAATCCGGATCCTCACAAATTCCTTCCCCAAATCCCCCCGCTTTCAATTTTCAACGCCCCTTTCGGCTGGTACACAAAACTATTGTGTAGCGAGGGGTTTCAACTAATTCAATAATATTTGTTGAAAGAGAATAAGCTGAAACAAACACACCTGCAAATCTTCACAATTTAACTCTCCCGATCACCGCGAAGCACAAAAATGGAAACAATGCTGGTAGCTGGACAGCCGTGGCCCGGCCCCACTTCCATTCTTGCGCTGGAGGAAGGCGAGGAGCCCAACGCCGGCAGCGGCAGGTGGCAAAGGCAAAAGCACGGGGAGTCTCCCTGCTACAGTGCTCGTACTACAGCACTGCCCGCATTAACGGAGAAGGAGATGCGGCAGCCATCCTTTCGAAGGCTGCCCAAGCTTTTTGCCGAAACGGAAGCGACACCGCCCGCCCGGTAGCGGCCGCAGGGAGGACGCTCTGCCAGCCTGCGCGACGCTTCCGTTGCCGCTGCTACCCCGCCGCGCTGTTGAATGCTCCGGGTCCACGGTGCTGCGGTGCACCGCGTGGAGGGCGAGATACGAAAGCACGGTGCGGGCCTACATGTCTGTGGGATGGAGTCCGTAGACCCGGTGCAGTTGGAGGGTGCAGCTGGAGGAGCGCGATCGCCTTTGAACGCCGATGCGTGGATATCACCGAGGAGGTCTAACGGTCCGATGACGGCGCCGTAAGCTAACGGCTTCGATCCGCCTGCTGCATGTACAGGTGTCCTCCCAGTCTGGAATTCCTCTCCTCCGTCATGCTAACGCCGGTACCAGACCGGATGGGACGCTGTGTACCCGGTAGGCAGTCTGCGGTGACATCTCGGGGGGCGGCCACGGGCTGCACCTTCTGTGTCACTGATTGCTGGGACCAAACATAGCGCGGACCCACGTGTCAGTGAGGGTCTGGGGGATGCGCCGGGTCGCCAGTCGCCCACCGGTGGTGGCTTCCGCTTTCCGGGGTTCGGGACTTCGGGCACACACAGTCACGTCAAGATACGGTTCGCCGCGGAGGCCGGAGGCAGCGTTGCCCCGACCCGGCAGGACTCACCGATGACAATGACTGGTGGGGTACAATTTTACGGTGCCCACAAATCAGTGGAGTAATTGTTGCGTCCGATGCGCTTTGGCGTGCACCGAGGAAGTGGAGAGCACGGTGGGCGTTAGTGCGTGAGGTGCCTACCGCGTCCAGTGCTCCAGTCCACGTGTCACCTGGTCTCGGCCTCAAGTTCCGGGCTCTCCCAACGCACGGTCCAGATGGGCCGATCGGAGCCCACGGACGGCCCCGCAACCGTAAGAGAGCGCACCGCACGGGCGGGTGGGTGCAGAATGACCTCGCTGCCCTTCCCATCCTGTCGTACAGGTGGGCGGGCTGCTGGTACAAGAGGGGTGGGTGCGCTGCCCTCCCAGTTGTGTTTTGTTTGGAAAGCCGGAGGGGCCGGAAGGGTGAGAAGTTCTCTCGCCTTCTCGGAGACGTCGCCATCCGCTTCCACCACTCGGCGGTAACCGAAAACCCTCCTCCTCTGTTCCTCTCCCTCTCCCCCGCCTCCCTGTTCGTGGAAATCTAGGGTTTTGGCGGGGTTTAGATCGCCTGTTCTTGCCGCGGATTTAGGGAGGGTTTCTGCGGTGAGGGTTTTTGCGCCCCTCAGGCGGTGTGTTCTTCGTTTCTTTGGGTTTTTTTTTGTATCAAGATCGCTGCATTCCGGTCTGCGCTTACAAAGGTGTCTTTGTGGATGGATTCTGTTCCCCTACGTTTTTGGTGGGTTTGCGTGCGGTTTTAGGCATGTTTCTATTGTTCTCCATCGAGCAGGTCGAGGCTTTTCCTTGGTGGATTGATTGTGGTGCCCCCGTGTCGCGCATGTGACCGCGTTTGGGGTTTTCCTTCTGTGGATTGATACTTTTTTTATGCCTTTTCCGATTTTCCTCTTTTTTTAGTTACATGGAGGGTTTTCTTGTTTTCCTTAGTGCAATGGCAAAGGTCTGATTTCCCTCTCTTTTCGTCGCGCATTTGTTCTTGTCATGTTTAAGGCTTAATTTTCTCGCTCTTTTTTTTGAGCCTTTCTACGTATATATGGAGGAGGGTATTCAGGTTTTCTTCTTTGTTATCTTAAAAGATTTATTTTTTATTTATTTTTGCGCGTTTTTCTATAGATGGTTTTATGGTTCTCCTGCTCATCATGTTAAAGATCTGATTTTTATGTGTTTTAAAGTTTTTTGGGAGGTTTATGGTGGCACTGTTCATTTCTCTGCAGAAAGGATAGTTTCTGAATAATTTTTATTCGATGTTTGATAAATACGCATCTCTGGAAGGTCCATTGTTAAGAATAATAGTGCTAGTGCGTTGTTCTGGAAGGTTCATTCATAAGGGTTTTTGTGCGGCGTCGTTGTTAATTTAGGGGGTACGCGCAGCAATATTCTTTGTTTTTTTTGGGGGGTTTCTTGGAGTCAGGAAATTTCGCCATGACTTTCCAAAGGAAAAGTGGCTTTTTTTTTTCTTGCCTTTCTTCCTGGATTTATTACCCTTTCAAATCTTTTGCAATTTTTTGAGGTCTATACAGATATATAATTATTCTTACATGACTCTTATTGTAATTTATTTACATTCTCGTTTGTTTATTGTCCTTTTATTGTCATATGATATGATATGATATGATATGATATAATATAATTCGTTTTCATTTATTTGTTGATGTGCAGGGTTGGGCAGAGGCTTTGCAGCTTTGGGCCAGATACATTGCTCTCGTAAGTATATTGTGCCATATGGTTTACAATTTTGTGTGCATGTAGAACGGCTCCTATAAAGGTCCAGTAGGATGTTTCTGTATGAGTTGTCACTAGCAAATCTTCTATGGACTATGGTAGTGTGTTGTGTTCGAGGTCCTTGTTTATTACTGTTTCCTTAGTTTGTTGTTTATTAAGGTTTCCATAGTTTGTGAGATGATCATGATTTCTTTTTCTTTTTTTTTAAATTTGTTCGGTCACAGCAATTGGCTTTGCCTACCTGTATCATTCTTACATCTATATTCTATACTATACAGTGACTTCTTCTCTTCTTCATTGTATGAAGTATTAGGAAACAAAACAGATGCCAGATATTTAAATGTTCCAATTTCTAATTGATATAAGTGAGGGACTCCCATTACTGTGTGAATTCCTAGTTTTTGTTGCTTCCACTTGTACTTTTCTGAAATCAGATGTTTTATCTCTGTTAAAAGGATGATTTACCTGTATACTTGTCCTTCTGCCGCTTCAGTTGCATTGCTGCTTGCTTGAATCATACAGCTAGTGCCTATGTATATGTCTGATTGGGTTGCTTTTGATATCTACTCATGCAGCAAGGCTTACTAAATGGAGTCTCACAATGGAGATGCTGATGACTTGCCTCCACCACCTCCTTTGGCTGCTGGTGTTGAGCCACTTAAAGCTGATGAAACAAAGGCGCCATTGAAACTTAGGAGTCCGGTCCAGAGGAATGGCTTTGGCAGAAAGGGGCAGCAGATAAAACTGATAACAAATCACTTCAAAGTTTCTCTCATGAATGCTGCAGATTATTTCTATCACTATTACGTGCGTCTCTAATCCTTGTCCAGTGTCATTTCTTTATTTTCATCCTCATACCTTCATTATCAATGCTGTTATCTTTTACTGGTTGCAGGTCAATCTGAAGTATGAAGATGATACACCGGTTGATCGCAAAGGGTCGGGAAGAAAAGTGATTGAAAAACTGCAGCAAACTTATGCTGCTGAACTTGCAAATAAAGATTTTGCATATGATGGTGAGAAGAGCCTGTTCACAATTGGTGCTCTTCCTCAAGTTAAAAACGAGTTCACTGTCGTGGTGGATGATGTTTCAACTGGAAAGTAAGCCTCAGTTATTTTGATTGATTTTGTCATTATCTACTCTGATGATAATTATCCCTAAATGTTAACTTGACTTTCTTGCTTTCAGGACTCCTGCAAATGGCAGTCCAGGCAATGACAGTCCTCCTGGAAGTGACAGGAAAAGGATCAGAAGGCCTTATAATACAAAGACATACAAGGTCGAACTCTCTTTTGCTGCAAAAATTCCCATGAGTGCAATCTCACAGGCCTTGAGAGGTCAGGAATCAGAGCACACTCAGGAAGCAATTCGAGTGATTGACATTATTCTGAGGCAGCACTCAGCTAAGCAGTAAGTAATTGTTTCATGCAGTTCAGAGGGCATATATTACAAATATTGCTGATATTATTGACGGTTCTTGCAGTGTAGCCATTCTCTGTCTTTAACCGTGTCCCTTTTTGCTTGCAGGGGTTGCCTATTAGTAAGGCAATCATTCTTCCACAACAATCCTTCCAACTTTGTTGACCTGGGTGGTGGTGTAGTGGGCTGTAGAGGGTTTCATTCTAGTTTTCGTGCAACCCAGAGTGGACTTTCACTCAATATCGGTCTGTTCATATCATCCATATGCCCTGTTTTAATCTATACAATACAATGATCGTTTCTCTCTATGCAGTTGGTAATGTCTGCATGTGTTACTATGTTGTGCAGATGTGTCCACCACAATGATTGTGAAACCTGGTCCTGTCATTGATTTTCTGCTTGCCAATCAGAAAGTTAGTGATCCAAGCATGATTGATTGGGCTAAGGTAATGTTTCATGCTAAATACAACATATAGTATAGGCTGAAGGTTGAGTTCCATTTCACCATACTTTAGATGTTTATTTTTGCAATTTGTTTTACTTATTTATGCAGGCCAAGCGTGCACTGAAGAACTTACGGATAAAAACAAGTCCAGCGAACCAAGAGCAGAAGATTGTTGGTCTCAGCGACAGACCTTGCCGTGAGCAATTGTAAGTAGCGTGATGTGTTGGTGTTTGAACGGTTTTTATATTGTTTGCACTTTATTTTGTTCTCCAAGCTCCTTTTGAGTTCTGCATCTTAGTTTCATATACATTTTCTAAGTACTTGGTGATTTCCTTGCTTATGTAGATTCACACTGAAACATAAAAATGGCAATGGTGACTCTGAAGAGATCACTGTTTTTGATTACTTCATAAAGAACCGTGGCATAGAGCTGCAATACTCTGGTGATCTTCCTTGTATCAATGTGGGAAAACCAAAGCGGCCAACATATTTTCCAGTTGAGGTAACTATTATTTGAATAGTAGCGTTGTTCCTTTGCTGTGAATCTCTTTTCCCTGCTAATGTTGTGAAGATTGTTTCCATGTTTACCAGTTATGCAGTCTTCTGCCTTTACAAAGATACACTAAAGCTTTGAGCACACTACAGAGGTCGTCACTTGTTGAGAAATCTAGGCAGAAACCACAAGAAAGGATGTCTGTTTTGTCTGATGTGAGTGATTTTTTTGGATTGAACGGTTGAACTTAGCAATTCTTTTCTTTTTGTTATTATATATAACAATAACAATTGGGCCTAGCAAGTTGGGTTATTGGTAGGCGTGGTTTTCTTAAACTATTGTTTTTTTTTCATGTCAAATTGGGCAGGTACTGCAAAGAAGCAACTATGATGCAGAGCCCATGCTGAAGGCATGCGGGATTACAATTTCTAGAAGTTTCACAGAAGTTGATGGTAGGGTACTGCAGCCCCCCAAGGTTGGTCATTACTGTTTATCCTATATATCATTTCAGACATCCTTTGTGGCTATGGAATTTTGAAGCTGTAAATCTTATAACTGTTTTTTCGTTCAGCTTAAAGCTGGGAATGGAGAAGACATTTTTACACGCAATGGTAGATGGAACTTCAACAATAAGGTCAGCATGTATAGCATATTCTTGCTTATGTGTATGTGGATTCTCATGATGTCACATGTAATATTTGAATTTCTGTTTTTAGAGGCTCATTAGAGCTAGCAGTGTCGAGAAATGGGCAGTGGTCAACTTTTCTGCACGATGCAATGTTAGGGATCTTGTCCGTGATCTCATCAAGTGTGGAGGCATGAAGGGGATTGTAAGTTTATTTTCTCATCATGTTACGCGTTTCCAGATGTGTTCTAATTCATGTTTGGTATTGTATTTCCACATGTTCTTATTTACTTGTTTGGTATTGCAGATGGTTGAAGCACCTTTCGATGTATTTGATGAGAATCCTTCAATGAGACGGTCACCTGCTGTAAGAAGGGTTGAAGACATGTTTGAACAAGTGAAAACTAAGCTTCCTGGAGCACCCAAGTTTCTTTTGTGTGTTCTAGCTGAAAGGAAGAATTCTGATATTTATGGTTGGTTAATATTACTATAAATCGCTGTTAACTTCTGTGGCACATTTTATTTTCCGCTGTATCATTATGCCATTGACCTTTACAGGGCCTTGGAAGAAGAAATGCCTTGCTGAATTTGGGATCGTAACACAGTGCGTGGCACCAACTAGAGTCAATGATCAGTATCTTACAAATGTCCTACTAAAGATAAATGCAAAGGTCTGTAACTTCGCCCTGAGATTTGAGAGCATGGCTACATTTGTATATGGCAATTATATGTTTTTGATATTTTTTCCCTTTTCAAACAGTTGGGTGGCATGAATTCGTTGCTCCAAATTGAGACATCCCCAGCAATTCCTCTCGTATCCAAGGCCCCAACTATAATCTTGGGAATGGATGTATCCCACGGCTCTCCTGGACATTCTGATGTACCGTCCATTGCTGCTGTAAGTATAATTTTTGTAATTTTCTGTGATAAACAATAAATAGTAGCTACTGTGACAGTTCTGAATTTATTTTTCTTAGGTTGTTAGTTCTCGTGAATGGCCTCTTATCTCGAAATACAGAGCTTCTGTCCGCACCCAATCACCTAAAATGGAAATGATTGACTCATTGTTTAAGCCACGGGAAACTGAAGATGATGGTCTGATCCGGTAAGAGATCTTTACCTGCATTACCATCGTTAAGTTTGATCATGTTGCACTTTGCTGAATATCCTTTATGTTCTATTGACATGCTTTCTCCCGTTACTTGTTGGAATTTGATGTATCTTCAGGGAGTGTCTGATTGACTTCTACACCAGTTCTGGGAAGAGAAAGCCTGACCAAGTCATCATCTTCAGGTCTGTTATTATTTTAAACTATCTGTTTGCAAATCTGGGTAGTTTGTGGAAGTAATTGTTTGGTTCAGAAAATTGGTTGCCTATCTCCTGTCTCATCTGTTTTGTTATAGCACCAAGCTGATTTGTGTCTAATTATAGGGATGGTGTTAGCGAAAGTCAGTTTAATCAGGTGCTGAACATTGAGTTGCTACAAATCATCGAGGTATTTTTTGTTAGCAACTCTATTGGCACGCTCTATTGGTGGTGGTGTCATGGTTGCTTTTATCCAATTATGCTGTACTACGTGCTTGTCCATATTAACATGGTCCTATTACCTCTTCAGGCTTGCAAATTTCTTGATGAGAAATGGAATCCGAAGTTCACGTTGATTATTGCCCAGAAGAACCATCACACTAAATTTTTCATTCCTGGAAAGCCAGATAATGTTCCACCTGGTAATCTTCATCACCTACCATTCTGCTGTTGCAATTGTGTAGGCTCATTTATTGGTGACCTTATTATATTCTCTAATCATCTCAATGGTTTTATCTGTAGGGACTGTTGTGGACAACAAAGTCTGCCATCCAAGGAACTTTGACTTCTACATGTGTTCACATGCTGGAATGATCGTAAGCATTTCTGCCTTTGTATTTGATCTACAGTCAATTGGTGTCGTTTTGCCCTGAAATGAGAAATGTCCTGCATTTGTAACCCCACACTAAAGCAACTGTGTTCGAATTTAAACTGCCAAGGTGCGTCACACCATCAGTGGTAAACTTGGTTGTAATATTGCTCCAGTAGATGGCCAAATTTAAGGTTGTTTTATGTGTCTGCTTGTGCTGCTATCACCTTGTTTCAGTGTGTATCCGAGATTTCACTGAAACTTGATTCTGCTGTCATTAAGTTTGCCTATGTAGACATTATTTTTTTATGTGAATTGATAGATCTAATTGCATGTTTCTTTTTTTGCCAGGGGACTACGAGGCCAACTCACTATCACATCCTGCATGATGAGATAGGCTTCAACCCTGATGACCTGCAGGAGCTGGTGCATTCCCTTTCTTATGTGTAAGTACCAAGCAGAGGCTTAAAAACTTTTGCTAACCTATTGTCCTGTTATTATGAAAAAACATGCCTGCTCACTAGCCATTTTGTGGGACTTTATTTCAGGTACCAAAGGAGCACAACAGCCATATCAGTTGGTAAGTTTACTCTGGCAACTTTTCTTTTTGTGTGGCAAACTCATCACCTCCAGTAGCTTGTGTTATCAGATCTGTGGGAACTGATTCCATTGTTTGCCTGCCTGCAGTTGCTCCCATCTGCTATGCACATCTTGCAGCTGCTCAAGTCGGCCAGTTCATAAAGTTTGATGAGATGTCGGAGACGTCCTCCAGCCATGGCGGCCATACTTCGGCGGGCAGCGTCCCTGTCCAGGAGCTGCCCCGTCTGCATGAGAAAGTCAGGAGCTCGATGTTCTTCTGCTGAGCATCTATAGCTTGCTGCTTCGGCATTTTTCTTTGGCATGTGCCGTGGCCTTACTTTTGGTGGGTGGTTGGGTCTGAACCCTGGTAGTAGTTGTCTGGTGGAGTAAACGCTCTTGGATGATGCCCATGAGCTTTTATGAACTTGTTGCGGCACTTGGTGCCTGCCTCTGGAAGACTTAGTAGTAGGATGTTAAATGCTAGTTTTTAAAGCATCGCTGCAGTTATGTTTGGCTGAGGGCTTGTTGCAGTCCTTTGTGCCTTGTCTGCCCTCAGGAAGACTTGGAACCTTGTAGGATGTCGTTAAACCATCCTTTTAAGCGATCCTTTTAGGTTCGATCTATGAGTTGTGCTATCGTGCTTATTGTCTGTCCTGTTTGCTGTTTTCTGCTTGTATCTGGTATGTTTCAGTTGTTTGCAAGTGTGGTATATTTCAGCTGTATGCAAGTGTGGTATGTTTCAGTTGTATGCAGGTGTGGTATGTTTCAGTTGTATGCAAGTGTGGTATGTTTCAGTAATGGTTCAGCTTGAGATTGAAAAATTGGAGTGGATGGCTTCATTTGACTACTTGGGAGTTGGGACCTGCTGGTCTGATGACCTGTTTGCTTTCTACACGTTGCTGCGAATTGGGCTGTAAGCTCCTGTTTGTATTTACCTTGGGTTAAATCACGTTGCTAACCAATAGCTTGCAAGAGCTTACAGCCTGTGGTGCGTGCTGGGATAGTACCTGGAGCTCCTATGGGATTACAGGTTCTACTTTTTATTGCATGCCAAGTGTGATATTTGTTTCAGTAGTGGCCCTAGCTTGAGATTGCACACATTGGCATGACCGGATTACATTTGGCACTCTGGGCTATTAGGGACTTTCTTGCTGGTCTCATGGTCCGCAGTAGCCTGAGCGTTGGTACGGGATGAAGCCGCGTGCTGTACTAGGCGGCACCTCTGATGGTTACTGCTGCTCAGTATTTATACGAGTTGACCCTGTTTGCTTCCTACACGTTGCTGCGAATTGGGTACGCTCAAGTAGCTTGGAAGATTAATAATACTTCAAAACATAATGGCCCTGTTCACTTGTCTTATAATTCGTAATGTTTTTCTCTCACAACATAGCTGTAGGAAAGTATTTTGGTTTGTTTTTTCAGCGAAGCGAACGGTCAATTGCTCATTTGCTCAGTCCCGCAAACTATGTAATCCACATAATCGCCTGGTCCCATAAAAGGGTGTAGATCCGTTTGATTAGGCTATGACAAAGTATGATGAGGCTATGAGCAAAGAATCTGATACTTAGAATCGTAGAAGGGGTCTGTCCAACAGGCAAGCTCCGTAGAACCTATGATACGTAGAATCGTAGAAGGCATATGTAGTACAGGCAGGCTTTGGATCTATGGCTAAAGTTTAGTAGTGTCCGTTCGGATGTAAACTAGGAGGATTAAATATGAGCTTATTATAAAACTAAATGCACAAAAGTAGACTAATTAGCGAAACAAATCTATTAAGTCTAATTAATCCATAATTAGCAAATGTTTACTGTAGCACCACATCATTAAATCGTGGACTAATTAGATTTAATAGATTAATCCATAATTAGCAAATGGTTTTACTGTATCACCGCATTGTTAAATCATGGACTAATTAGACTTAATAGATTCGCTTCGTAAATTAGCCTCAATCCGTGTAATTAGTTTTATAATTAGCTTATGTTTAATACTCGTAATTGATATCAAAGATTCAATATGACAGGGCTAAACTTTTAAACACACCCCAACCATAGGGATGTGTAGGACAATCAAGGTCTGGAGAAGGGAAGAAGCCGTAATTATATCGGCAGAACCTATAATCTACCAGGACAAGAACCAACTGTATATATCCAAACCACGTTGGATACATCTTGGAGCGGGTAGAGGACAAGAACCTGTAATGCATATCATATCATCTTCGTAGCAGAAGCAGGGAGAGGAACCTGTAATCGACATCGTTGCTCGCATCTGCATAAATGGAACAAAACCCTGACGTTGGAACTTGGACGCCCGGGCTACTATAGACCAAAGAATACAGCGAGGATGTCACTCTTTCGTGGTGAAGAAGCGGAGAGGTTTACAAACAAACCACCAAAGGATAACCAACGTGCTTACGTGACGAAGAACCGGCTAGTTTTCAGACAAACTAGCAAAGAAACTGTCGAAGTTCTCGCCCGGCAGAGACCCCGTTAGGGCAAGGACGTCGTCGGGTTGCCCTAGGTCGGCCGACAAGCCTAGCGCACCATCCTTGGTCGTCGGATCAAGGGATGAACAACATAGGGGTTGGAGAAGAGGGCAAAAGAGTTAAAGTAGATGTAGTAGATTGATTTGTTTGACGATTGGATAGATAGGAACTCAATCGGCCATGATCCTCTCATATATATAGAGAGGGTGGTCTTATCCTAATAGAAAACCTCTCCAAGCCTTATTTTCCTAGTTTCCCATGAGTTTAGAACAGTTCGGATCGGAATTCAAAAGGCCAGATCCGAATAGGATTTTCTGTTAGGTATGTCGGAAGTCCCGAGTTAGGTCGGAACTCCCGACAGTCGGAACTTCCGACTTTTGTCGAAACTCCCGACGTAGGGATAACCCTAGACACCCGAGCAGATTTCTTCAGGCTTCACGAAAGTCCCAACACCCATCGAAACTCCCGACAGTCGGAAGTCCCGACTTGGGTCGGAACTGGCATAACTTCTTCATCCAGACTTCGAATTAGACGTTCCATATATGTTTTTTGACCATCTCGACGAGAGGAACGCAATTGTGAAGTCCATTTCACATTTTGACAATTTCACAAAATAGACATTTTTGATTGTCAACATATGCCCCCCTGTTTTTAGGTGAATGATGCATGAACCTGAAGACACTTATTCAAAACCAAACAGCGACGATACCCATCTCATCGGCTGCTTAGTGACTAAGGGCAATGTATACATCGGCCATTTTTTCTAAGGGTGATACATGTATCAGCCATTGTTTGGAGAGCATTTAGGCTTCTTGCCAAACACTTAGAAAGTGCCCTTTCAAGTACCTCCCGTTGAATGCTCTCGTGAGGCGTTCACCTTGCAATGTCTCTAGCACATATGAATTTCTAAATATAACTTTGACCACTTTGCAAGGACCTTCCCGATTCGGTGACCACTTGCCAGACTGATTGCTCTTCGATCCAATTGGTAGTATGATTTTCCACACAAATTCTCCCACTTGGAAGGATTTGCTCCTAACTTTCTTGTTGTATGCTTTGGCAACTCGAGCTTTATCTTTCTCTATTTCCTTGAGAGCCTTTAATCTCACATAAGTCACCTCATCGATGTTATCCATCATCAAATCATGATACACAACAACTGATAAATCATTTTATTTAGCGAGCCTATATGCATCCAAATTCACTTTGACAGGCAACACGGCTTCTTGACCATATACTAACTCAAAAGGAGTAACCTTTGTAGCACCATGCCTTGAAATGCGATGTGCCCATAGAGCCTCAGACAAAACTTCATGCCATCTCCTTGGATTCTCCTCAATTTTCTTTTTGATGAACTTGATCAAAGTCTTATTACTAGACTCAGCTTGGCCATTGGCTTGAGCATAGTATGGAGATGAATTGAGCAACTTGATCTTATATAATTCGGCAAATTCCCTCACCTCTTTTGGACACAAACGATGTCCCTTGATCTGTAGTTAACGTTTGAGGGATACCGAATCTATGAATAATATGCTCAGTGATGAACTCAATTACTTCCTTGTGTGTCATATTCTTCAAAGGAACTCTCTTGGCTGTAACACCCCGGGTGTTTTAAATACTAAAACAGGACATGTCATCATATGCATTGCAAAGCATTTGGTCTTATTAAAAAATTTGATATGTATTCACTAAAACAAGTTTACTTTTATGTTGAATGTGTGGACTTGTACTGTTTGAATCAAGTTCTTAAAGTTGTGTTGAATTGGATTTCCGAAAACCTTGATTTCCAGTGATTTATTTTATCCCGAAAAACCTAATTCAAAATCGAAGTACATTTTGGGGTTGAGCCTTAAAGCAAAATTGTAGAGCTTGTTGAGTTGTACAAAGTTGGTTTTTGCAGTTTTCAAAGTTGTTTTGAAAAATTTGAAGTAATTTGAAAAGGCGAGATTCTTTAAATGTCCCATTTTTGAATTCAAATTGGCATTTCAAAATGTAGGCCGAATTAGGGGTGGTTATAAAAGCAAAGTTATAGAACTTTGGATTTTGAACAACTTTTATTTTTGGAGATTTTTGAGTTGTTGCATAAATTTGGGAGTAAATTGAGTTTCAAATCGGATGGCAATTCTGTAAATACGTTGAACAGTGCTCGCCGCTTAAGCTACACCGCCAGCGACCTTCTGCTCGGTTTCAGGCACGCCTGGAGCCGCCCTTGGCTTCGCGCTGGCGCGGAGAAGGCCCTGCGTGGCTTCTCTTTGCTTCCTGGCCACCTTTAAAGCCCTGGTGCCGTCGCTCCGTTCGTCTTCTTTCTATTCCTCTGCTTTTCCCGTCGCCACCGCTCAACTCCGGCGAGCCCGCGCCGTCGTCGTAGTGCTTCACCATCGCAGCCAAGCCTGTCCCAGCTCCGTATTCTCCTTGCGAACCCAGTCCTCCAGCCGTTGTTGCCTGATTGCGCCAGGAAACGTCGCTCGTCTTCTTTCTTCTTCACGGCCAGCAGCGCCATCGTGGTGTGTGCGTCGCCGTGGCCAGCGCACTACGGTTTGCCTCTGACCTTGTAAAGCCTTGCTTCAGCTTCGTCTCGATGCCGTGGTGCTTAATACCTTGTTGCTTGATCATTTTGTCCACCGTAGTCGCCAGAACGCCGCCACCGACGACGTTTTGCTCCGCCGTGTTTGCTCAGATCGTCGAACCACCTTGCTGTTGCTCCTTCGGCTCGGTCTTTGACTCCAACGTGTTCGGGGTGAGCTACTGGTGCTTCCTGGACCCTTTGTTTAATCGCTACCAGTCTCCTATCGCTGGCGTAGCGCCGTCGTGCTGCCACGTCCGCCATGGCCGGCGTCAGGCTTGAATCGTGTAGTAATTGAGTTAGCTAGTGTCTCCAATCGATGCGCCATGGTCTTGTGATCGTGTTGGTGACTTCGCTATCGCCGGTGACCTCGTCGTCGGTGAGATTTCGTCGGTCAGAACCATCGCCGTCGCGGTCAACGCGGGAGGTAGGAGATGACATGTGGGGTCGGGTTGTCAGTGACCGTGAGTTCAAAATGGAATTTTTCTATTTTCAGAAATGGATAAATAGTGTGAGTTTTTGTTATTTTTGTGTAGATTTATTTAGAGCTCCAAAAATTATGAAAATTTTTGTGTGACCTCTCTGTGATGTATATTATTTAGGAAAAATATGAAATATTGTTTTTCAGTACTTTTTGAATGTGATAAAAATTGCTCAATTAATTAATAAATGAGTTTCCATGATTTTTCTAGGCTTAAATAATTATCCAAAAATTATGAAAATTGTTTTGCCACCTAGTTATCATGAGATGAACATTTACAAAAATTTTGGGCTCAATTGGATCAAGTTTATTTATTTCATAATTTTTAATTAAATAATTAATTCATAAAAGCGAATAGTAACCTTTAATGATTTAGGTTTTGATTGAATTTTGGATTGAGTGATGACCTTGGGTCATTAGTTAGTAATGATCCTTGGCAATGGAGTTAAGTGTTGCGAAAAAGGTTTAGTTAGTTTGACTTGTAACTGTACCGTGAAGGAAAGTTGTATTCAAGTTGTTAATTGTGTATCCATTATCGAGCATCATGATTTATATTTCGCATCATGTTAAACATGGCATTATTACTACGTGTAGTGAACGAAGGTGAACACATGTTAGTTAATCAAGTGGTTGAAGAAGTTAATCCGCCTGTTGAGGTCGGATTTGATAATTGTGGAACGACTCCGGATCCTAACTTTTCCGTCAATGAAGGCAAGCCCCGGATGCATTTAAACCTACCTTGTGATTTACAAATTGATTTCGCTTTTGCTTTTCTTTACTGCATTAAGTGATTAGGGTTTGAGTGCAAACCTAATTGGTGTATTACCAACCTTGTTTTTTCCATATCTACCTTGTTACCAGTTTAATTCGTATATGTCTAGTTATGCTTAGCTATGCTTAGAACGATGAAAGTCAGGTGATTACGTGTCACCTGCAAGTTTTAAATGGAACTTTAGTTACTTATGTTATTATGTGATATGGGAATGTGGAGTAATAAATCTAGACCGGGCGGACTCGGTGTGTAAGAGCCACAAGAAGTGGATGTCTTGTGAGCGGGTTCTTTCCTCCTGTGTCAATTATGGTTCGTCCGTTGTTGAACTGTGTGAGGTGAGACTTTGTAGTACTAACCACATACTCCGGTAAGCCTTAACTTGGCTATTCTATTACGAGAATGGCTACTCGTGCACTAGGAGTGGAGAGATGGCGGGAATAGCGTGTACCAACGTGGCAATGAGCTGGATTGGTGGATTACTGTATTCTCGGGTGGCGCGGACCCGTTCTTATTTTAGAGGATCCGAGGGTAGGTTGGTATATGTAGGTAGGGGACCTGCATATGTCGTGTGGTCTGGAATTCCCAGCTAGGTTTAATCGGTTCAAATCGTCGTTGCTCCTCGGTTATGGAGACTCATTTCTCTGTTCATCATCGTAGTTAAATAACTAGAACTTGAGGATGGTTTGAGAAGGTGTTGGATATGAAGTTTCATGATCTCAATACGGATCATGTCAGCTTTGTATATGATCTTTATGATGTTTTAAATGTTGATATAAAGAATTTTGTTAAAGAGCTTTTACGCAAAAGAACTTTGATTATTGCTAAATCCATACCTTGAATCCCTGAGCCTGCATTCCTGAGTTCTATTAGTTTCTATTTTGGTTAAGTCTTGTTGAGTACTTTTGTACTCAGGGTTCGTTGACCCTTGTTGCAGGTGAGGCTCATGAGCAGGTCTGCTTTGGACCGTGCTGCATGACTGTTGTTCATTCTGATGACGATAAGTAAATGCGTGGCCCTTAGGCAGGGCAATCTAATTGTGTGTTTGTATTATGTTATAATGTAACTCCACTATTATGTTTTGTAATAATTATCAAACTTAGTTGTAAGGTTGAAACTACTGTTTTGTAAACTAAGTTATTGTAAGACTTCCGCTATTTTACTTTGATGTTGATATTTGAATAAATGTTGTAATACTGCATTGACTCAGTAATGTGATCTTGCTCGGAAATCGTGGATGATTCGGGGTTCCCCGAGGACACCCGACAGTCTTCTTAAGTTATCAGGAACATATGCATAGTTGTCAGAGGTCGTCGGACAGTGACAAGTGCATGTGGGCCCTATAATTTAGGAGGTTCTGCCACATCGGCCCACTTAGTAAAGTAATCCGTAGCAACTAACACAAATTGGTGTCCCTTCGAAGATGGGGGATATATTTGGCCAATGAAGTCTAGCCCCCAACCACGAAAAGGCCATGGTTTGATGATAGGATGAAGCACTGCAGCAGGCATAAGCTGAATATTTTCAAACTTCTGGCACTCTTCGCAACCTTTGTAGTAGCGAAAACAATCGACCATCATAGTAGGCCAATAGAAACCGGCTCTACGCAGTAACCACTTCATCTTCAGGGACGATTGATGCATACCACAGATGGCTTCATGGACTTCTCCCATAGCCACTCTTGCCTGATCTGATCCCAAGCACTTAAGCAGCAAATCTTCGACGGTTCTTTGATAGAGCTCATCATTATGCAATACATATTTGAAAACGCTCCGCCAAACGCTTTTATCAATTTTGGCACTGGATCACGTAGATATGTCAACAAGGGAGTCTTCCAATCTTCTAAATCGGCCCCAACATCACTAGAAGTTATATTTGGCCGATTTGATAGCTTTTTGGGCGAATTGATCGGGCTAGTCATAGGAGAGTCGGCTGAGCCAACAGGGCCGGTAGGCTTAGCTGATTTGGAGGTGTCGGCTTGGCCGACTAGGGAGTCGGCTCAGCCGACTTAGCCACAGTAGAAGAGTATTCGGCTAAGCTGACTTGGTCAGTCGGCTTAGCCGACTGGTTTGTACCTACATAGGAAAAATTAAAATCTTCATGCATCGACTATTCTTGAATATGGAAATTATGTCCACTGACATCATAGCCAGATGCTTTTTGAGCTAACATGTTGGCATTTTGATTTTCATGCTTCGGAATATGCCGAATTTGAAATTTGGCAAAATAGTCAATAATATCAAGGCAAGCATCATGACAAGTTCTTAGTGATCCTTCTAAACATTGAAATTCACTAGCAACTTGCTGTACCACCAGCAAGGAATCACCATAGGCTTCAACATGTTATACCCCATGGATTTCAATATGGCCAAGCTGAATAAGAAAACTTCACATTCGGCTCAAATATTGGTGCAGATATAATTTTAATCGGCTTGATGTCTCCAATAGCACCATTGTGAGAAATAATGATTATGCCAATACCTTGGCCTTATTTGCAAGCCAACTAATCATATTGTCACATCCATGAAGTAAATCAAAATGCATGTATCATGTCCCCTCGGGCCTTAAGGCCATCAAAGTAAATTCCATGGGGGTTTTCTAATAGCACGATGGTTGCAAGCATTCATCGACTATATTTTACACTAAGGGCAATATCAAAATATCGGCCATATGAATTCATCCACATAAATATGCATAGTCGAAACAAAATATTTTGGCTCTCGATCATTGGTAAGTAAAATAATTTGGCAACCCTCCATAACATAAAGATCCACACCAAGGATCAAAATAAGGAGCTGAGGGATAACCATGCATACCAGGGGATGAATTCCACATAGGCATAGGCAGAGAGTATGGATGATGCCATGACCAATGATTTTGATGATTTGGTGCAAACCTCCAACTTGGCAATTATTTCTTGAATCTCCTCTCCTTTGTTTTTGTTGCACCACTTGCTTGAACATCATCCTTCTGGGCTTGAATACTTCCTTTAGGAACCCATGCCAAGCCTTTTCCTTTCAGCTTCTCTGCACTAAGCTTCTGTAACTTCTTCTCTTACCACTTTGGTAAACCGATTGAGCATATTGGTTTTATTTTTGTTTTGGACAGCAGCAAATCTTTCTTGATTTTGGGCACTCTCACCTTCTTTTGTTTAGATTTGGCATCTAGAATATTAATAGATGACTTCCTCACTTCTTTGCCATCAATAGTTGGATTTTTTAGCAATGTAATTGGCTTTTTGATAGTTAAATTTAGATCTGAACTCTTCTTCTTTTAGCCATCATACTTCACGCGGTAAACTTGCTTTACCGCTTTCTTCTTTGGTTGAGCTCCAGACCGATTTTGATCAAAACGGTCTTTACAAGATAATCTCTTTGAATGTCTAGGAGATGCATACTCTACATATTCTGGCCTCAAATATGGTGGAACATGTGCCTCTTCATCAAACCAGCCCTAAGATGAATAAGGATAAAAATATGTGGGTTGTGGTCCATACGACATGGGAATTGACTGCATAAAAGGAGAATATGTTACTGCTGCGTGAGGTTTATCTCCTTGCCGATTCCACTCTTGAGACTTGCGCTTTGGAGGCAATTTTGATGAAGGGACTTTCTTTGGCCGATTGGTGACATTTGATTCTCCTATCTTCTCATATTTAGCTAGAAGTTCCTCGAAGCAGAGTTTCGGCCTTTTACTTCTTTGGTTGTCACGACCTTTACCTCCATTAGCTTTACGAGCATCCTCCTTCTCCCCATCTTGACAGACATGCTCCAAAGGATGATCCTTATCCGATTCCCCTTGCTCAACGAGATCAATCGACTTTTGCTTTGGTTGGAGAGATTTCAGCTGCCCTCCAGTATCGTCTAGAACTGTGATAACTTTGTTGTCCTTTGGAATATCTTCTATTTGCAATTCATCAACTGAAAGGTCCTAATGGCTAGAGGGGGGGTGAATAGCCTATTAAAAATTTCTATAACAACACTTAACAAACCGGTTAGACAATTATGAGGCGAAGCAAGTGTTGCGCTAGCCTACTAAAAATGCTAGCCACCTACCACTATTCTAGTTTATATAATTTCTATCCACACAATAGCTATAACACAATACTAAGTTAGTGTGCTCTCAAAAGCTAACTAAAGAGCCATACTAACCAAACTAACAAGCTCTCACAACTAGCTATACTAAAGAGCTTGACAACTAGTTTGCAGGTAATGTAAAGAGAGTGAGCAAGAAGATTATACCGCCGTGTCGAGGAAGGATCCAATCAATCACAAGAATGAATAACAATGAAGACCAATCACCTCGGAATCAAATGATGAACACAATGATTTTTTACCGAGGTTCACTTTCTTGCTGGCAAGCTACTCCTCGTTGTGGCGATTCACTCACTTGGAGGTTCACGTGCTAATTGGCATCACACGCCAAATCCTGAATAGGGTGCCACACAACCAACACAAGATGAGGATCACACAAGTCACGAGCAATCCACTAGAGTACCTTTTGGTTGTCTACCGGGGAAAGGTCAAGAACCCCTCACAATCACCACGATAGGAGCTGAAGACAATCTCCACCCTCCGCTAGACAATCCTCGCTGCTCCAAGCCATCTAGGTGGTGGCAACCACCAAGAGTAACAAGTGAATCCCACAGCGAAACACGAACACCAAGTGCCTCTAGATGCAAACACTCAATCAATGCACTTGGATTCTCTCCCAATCTCACAAAGATGATGAATCAATGATGGAGATGAGTGGGAGGGCTTTGGCTAAACTCACAAGGTTTCTATGTCAATGCAAATGGCCAAGAGGGTGAGCTTGAGCCAGCCATGGGGCTTAAATAGAAGCCCCCATGAAATAGAGCCATTGTACCCCTTCACTAGGCACAACATGGGGTGACCGGATGCTCCGGTCATATTAACCGGACGCTGGACCTCAGCGTCCGGTCACATGATGTACGCCACGTGTCCCCTCTCTTTAAATGTCGATCGCCCGATCTCAAGGTCAAGTGATGACCGGATGCAGTAGCTCAAAGTGACCGAACACTGAGCCCCGACGTTTGGTCATTTCCAGTAAGCATCCAGAGACGACTTTTCACGACCGGACGCATCCGGTCAGGCTCGACCGGACTCACCTAGCGTCCGGTCACACGGCGACTCCCCTATGCGCTGCCATGTCAGCTAGACCGGACGCACCCCTCCAGCGTTCGGTCACTAAGTGACCCAGTGTCTGGTCAGAGACCGACACCAGCGTCTTCATGCTCCACCTGACCAGACGCGCCGGTCCAACCGAGGCCAGCGTCCGGTCACTTCTAGTGACCTCCGTCTTTTCCGTCTAGGGCGCCGGTGAAGTTCCTAACCCTTGCTCAAATGTGCCAACCACCAAATGTATCACCTTGCGCACATGTGTTAGCGTATTTTCACAAATATTTTCAAGGGTGTTAGCACTCCACTAGATCCTAAATGCATATGCAATGAGTTAGAGCATCTAGTGGCACTTTGATAACCGTATTCCGATATGAGTTTCACCCCTCTTAATAGTACGGCTATCAATCCTAAATGTGATCACACTCACTAAGTGTCTTGATCACCAAAACAAAATGGCTCCTACCATTTATACCTTTGCCTTGAGCCTTTTGTTTTTCTCTTTCTTCTTTTCAAGTCCAAGCACTTGATCATCACCATGGCATCACCATCATCATGTCATGATCTTCATTTGCTTCACCACTTGGAATGTGCTACCTATCTCATGATCACTTGATAAACTAGGTTAGCACTTAGGGTTTCATCAATTTACCAAAACCAAACTAGAGCTTTCATCAACAACAACCTTGCCTTCACTAGAGGGCTCCACATCTCTCACTTGGGCGTTCAAGCTTTGAGCTCTGACTGAATCAGCTAATACAAGCCAATTCAAAACCTGTTTGCCATCAAAACCAATTGAATCCAATTGGTCTATGTGTTGAGCTTTAGAAAATCTCAATCGTCCTTTATCAATGGCTGATTGGATGACTCGACGAAACATATTGCAACTAGAGGTATTATGATTAGAAGAATTGTGCCATTTGCAATATGTAAGCTCTTCTAAATTTTTAATAGATGGCAAAGCATTGTGATCAATGATTCTAATAAAATTATTCTTGAGCAAGACATCAAAGACATGATCACAAAAAGTAAAGTCAAAGGTGTACTTTGATTTCTTTAGCCGATTCTTGTGGTGTCGGCTTTAAAGCTAGGCAAACGAATGGATCGGATTTATTATCAATCCATTTGGCCATACCTTTGCAATTGCTTACAGGAAGCTTTAGCTTTGACGAATTACCACTATCGGCCTTGCCATATGGAACAATGTCTTGGCCGATAGAATCTGAATTTATTTTATCATCAACAAATAAATTGCTATTCTCAATCGGTCTATTACAATAATTAGCAAGAATATCTCTAATAGATGCAGAAATTAAAATGGTATGACCAGATTAGAATTTGAGCAAAATATTTGTGTTTTCTACCTTGTTGATCATGTTGGAAAAGTGCACGTCCTTGATTTGCATGATGTTGCTCTTCATCTCTAGAGAATTATCAACAATAGGTGTCGAATCATCTGAAGATGCATTGGCGGCTGCCGAGAACGAGACAGTTGGCTTAGCGACTAGAAGTCGGCTAGGCCGACTTGGGCACTAGCAGGGGCAGTCGGCTTGGCCGATTGGGAAGTCGTCCTAGCTGACTCAGGGAAGGCGGTAGAGGTAGTCGGCCTAGCCGACTCAGGGCAGGCATCAATAGGCTTAGCTGACTTTGAAGTCGGCTCAGCTGATTCTGAGTAGGTAGGCAGCCCTCCTTTATTGCTTGTAGGGGCTTGATCTCCATCAATGATGCGGTAATTACTGGATAAGTGTACAACCCCTTTAGCTCCTAAAAAATCAAGTCTAGCTGGTTTCTGGCGTTTTCCATGCTTTTCTATAGCAAGATTTGTTTTTTGAGATGTGATTGATTCGGAAAGAATATTGTATTGTTCGGCTTTTGTAGCCGAACCTTTGCTTATATCCAAATCAATTATTTCTTTCATGCCCACTAGCAATCCTCTTTTAACCGATGACTCAACTGTGATCAGCCTTTTCTCATTAGTCTTTCCAAAATATTCATAGAATTGCTCCTCTAATTGAGACCATGAACCAATAGTACATCGTGGCAAAGATGTAAACCATGCAAAGGCAATACCGGTGAGAGATAAAGGAAAATTTTGCACTCTCATATAGTCTTCTTTACCGGCAAAACCCAGCTGTGAGAGATATATACTAATATGTTCCATAGTGGTTTTATCATCTTCACCACTAAATTCATAAAAATCAGGTACCCACCAATCATTAGGAGTTTTCAAGTAATCATAGCATAATGGGTACGATCTATGATAAGTGGGCACCTTCCATTTAGAGGAACCATATGGATTCCTAGCATGGGCTAAATCTTCATCGATTTGGCTTGATTTGAGAGCAACAAATGAAGCCGAATCATGATTGTTTGCAAGTGCACACATTGCTGAATTTTCATTGATTCGGCTACAATTATTAGCAATATGTGGAGCTGAATCATGAGTTTTAGCACCTGAATGCCTTGCTAAAATTTCACTAATTCAGCTATGGTCATGAGCGAAATACAAAGCCGAATTGTGGGCATTGATCTTTGCATAAGGTGCTGAATTTTCATTGATTCAACTATGGTTACTAGTAACACGTGAAGTCAAATCATAAGTATTAGCACTTAAGCACCTTGCTGAATTTTCATTAATTTGGCTCGAGTTGGGAGTAACATATGGAGCCGAATTATGAATAGGAGCATTGGCATATGGTGCTAAATTTTCAGAGCAATTGGCTAAATAATTAGCATTGTTATAGCCAATTCTCTCATTCATTGGCATGTCTTGTGGTGGAACCACATATTAGGAACTTATAGCCGATGAATAATAATTTACGTGTTGTATGTTGCTAGTGGCATCAAAACTCAAAGAATTTATAGCATGCATCGGCTCTTGACCATAATATTCATAATTATGATGTGTATGATGAGGAGCATTAACAAAAGTATTAGCCATTGTAACATATCTAGTATCATTACAACTAGCACTACCAACATGAGAGCTCATAGAACTTGCAAAATAACTATTAGGATCATAAAATGTGTGGTAGAACCGCCTAATCTAATGCCTCCCAGAAGTACTCGTCTTCCATTAGACACTAAGTACTCAAGGGAGAACACCAAATTACGTAGTTCCGTTGAGCACACCCCAAGGGAGAACTCAAAAAATCCACATTTTTCCATCAGGTTCACAAATGAGAGAATAAAGCTTACATCATTATTAACCATTTCTTACATCACTTTTCATGCAACATCAGAGTATAATATTTATTGTTATAACAGCGGAATGTAATCATGTTATCAGAGGTATGAACAATTTACTTTAACAGTAGAATATAAACATGTGATCAGAGTTACAGTGGAAATAGATATCTATTTCTGACATGATGAAACATTGATATATAAACTATGACAACAGATTATAAATCTTCTATTTATAAAAACATTTAGTGAGAGTTATAAATAAAACTATGATCGCAGCATAAGGAATCCACACACAAGGGTCAGCTTTAGCATCCACCAGTCACCTGCAACAGGGGGAAATAAAACCCTGAGTACTCAATTGTACTCAGCAAGACTTACCCGACAGGAGGAAAGAAAAGACTCCAAGGATATGCAAGGCTATCTGGCTTGTGGGTTTCTTACATCTACAGGAGCATTACTAAACGTGTGTTCTTATATTCAATTTTATTAGCAGTCATCATTAGTTCATTAACTAACCATTCTATGTAAGCATCTGTGCTACTTTCAAGCAGGTGGTAAGCAATTAGAATCATTTTACCATCTTTCATCTTCTAGTTCTTACTACATTGCTAGATTGTACACAAGCCGTACCAGATCGCTCGGCGATTCACGAATCAATGTGCCTAGCTGGGTACCCCGAAACACATGCCCCGCTTGTACCCCAGGCACAAGCAGGACCAACCCACTACCCTCCTATCATGGGGTCCAGGTCTCCGTCCAAACTTGGACTCCCAGCCCCCGCCCCTGAGTCCCGGACTCAGTGCGGTGCAAGGACCTCCACCCAAAAACCGCCCTAAAAGTTGGTCCAGAAAGAGTCGAAAGCCATGACAAGAGAGTAACAAGTCTTCCCTGCGCCCATACCCAAGTATGTGCTCGAGATAATAAGTCTGTGACCTACCTAGAACCCAATGCAACGGCCGGTCCTTAACCGACACAGATAGAGAAAAAGTGTAACCAAGCTATGCCCTGTTGGCCGCAGGACACAACCTCTTACACCCACCAATACTCATACCATATCCCTACCCAGTCTCTATTTTTCCTTTCCACCATTTTATCATCAGTGATAATAATATAGTAACAACAATAATATATTTCCTATCTCTCGCGAGTGACAGGCAATCACTCGATTTTTATAGGAGTCCTGTAGCATAGCAATCTACATGATCCTATCATACTAGTAAGACTTATAGGATAAAGATATATATATATATATGCAACTGGGTTTCATTCAACTCCTTAAAACTTAATGCACAAATATAATTTAAAGTGCAAAAAAGTAGGGGTTATGCACCGGGGCTTGCCTGGGTAACATATAACCAAAAGTTAGTATTCCATCTTGGCGACATGGATCTCCAAAAGTACCATTTCGCCAGCAACTCCCGATGACTCTGTGATCCATCGTCGTCCCTATTATGGTATGCAATGCGATGCAGAGATGATGCAACAGTTAATTAACAAGGCAACATCAACTCTTAAAATAGAGCACATACTACGAACTAACAAGCTAGCTCTAATGACTAACGTACTAACTAACATATCAACATCATCGAGAAAGATGTCATTTCCCCACAAGTGTTTTAGTTATACAATTCCATGGTGTTTCTTTATTCTATTCTATCAATTTAATCTTTATTCGAAATATGACATCATTATCTGTCTCACAAACTAATTATTCATGAGCTACAAAAATTACAATGAGCAGCTAATACTATTAGTAATTTACTGTAAAATTTTCAAAGTCAACACTATTACCGATTTATCACGGAAATTCCTACAAATTCACATTTTAACAATATTAAACATTTTAAAATAATTAGAACAACCCTGGAAACATTTTAAAACTAGATGAACCAAATATGCTAATAGATAGATCATGATTTTAGGAGCCTAACAAAATTGGTTTTATAATTTTTGGTTATCTACACCAATTTATCTTGAATTTACACTTTGGTCTTAACACTAAATTAGAAAATGTTTTATAGAACGAAAAGGGCCGACGACAGCAAAGTGGCCCAACAGCCCCAACGCGGACGCACGGCCTAGGCGCGATGGCAGACTGGCAGCGTGGCTCATCCCACAGGCGTGCGCACAGCCCAGGCGGCAACACAGGCCGGCCCAGCTGGGAAAGCCCAGGGCACGCTGTCCATTTTGCAAAAAGGACCCTAGGTTTTTAACTAATAAACCAATGATCTAGCTCACTATTCAAATGAGTCATATGTTCTTCACCTAGCACCCTATATTTTCCTATCTTCACCGTTCCCCAGTACCCGAGCATCACCAGAGCAGAGCACCGTGGCGGGGATGATCCGACGGTGGCCAAGACCGGCCGGGGAGGGCACGGCGGCAGCAGAGGGGTGGTCGCCCGAGGCACAGGGCCACCGCAGGGTTCGCACGACTACGTAGGGCCGCGATGGCCCATGGTGGCATGCAAGGCATGTCTGCCCGCGTGCAGACATGGATGGCGGCAATGGCACGCGTGCTCCGGCGAGATGGCTACGGTAGAGGCTAAACGAGGAGTCAGGGAAGGAACAATGAGTCACCACGAACACCGCTGTGGAGTTGGTTAGGGCAGGAATGGCCACGTGCGCGGTGAAGGGGCGGCGGTGCACCGAACTAGCACCCGTACACCACACTATCTCCAGCGACGTCTCCCACCAAACTATGACGAGCATAGACACCGTCAGGTCAAGGGCAGTCCAAGAGTGCGAGCAATCGAACTAATGCCGATCGTGGAGGCTTACCCCCAAACATGCTCTATAACGGCGGCGAACTGACCGGCGAGCAAGGAAAAGCCAAACTAGCCGGCAACAGTGCACTTCTGGTCCTCGATGCGGGTTGGGCGTTTATCTAGCTTCCCCAGCGAGCCACAGGTGCAAGGAATTGGATTGTAATTGCCCGAGCTATGCGAAATTGGAAGACGGAGGTAGCTCTATTATTGAACTCGAAGGATGCTCGGGTCGAGCTGGGCGTCTAAGCACGGTAAAGGCCAAGCAGCAGCTAAGAAGGGCATTGGCGTGTGTCCATGGTGCCAAGCATCCAACGTTTTATCGCATACAACATGAATGGAGCCAGCATCACGACAGCACGGCCACGGCAGCGGAACAACATTCGTGCATCAAGCTATTGCGCGGGACCGAGGCAGCAAATGACATAAGGGCAAACAACGGCGCTGCGACAAGGACAATAGCACGATGGGACAACGGAGGCAGACTGCGGCTGAGCGACAGTGGTGGCACACGTGCTGGCGCTGCAGAACTCGTGGCCAGGGAGATCGTGCACGCGCAGTGCCATTAAGGCGGTGATAGCGCTATGCGGGGAGGGGCATCCTCATGTGCGCGCAGCAATGGTATCGGGCGGCCGACGGTGTCGCAGCGGTGCAGGGGCCTAGAACGATGTCACGCACGCTTTTAAAAGTGAACCGAAAACTACTTACTAATGCGACGAAGGCTCAACTGGTTTTGCGAACTCAAGTCGGCACTAACAGCTAGCTAGCGAAGAAATTCTTACGACCAGAGGATAATCGGAGATGAAGTTAGAGCGACATCAAGATAGGTTTGTCACGCTGAACGACAGTTCGCGAACAGAGCTCCAACGGCATAGCTACAACGCGTTTCAACGTACTTTGAACAATTTTTAAGAGGACCACGGGGCATCCAACACAACTACCACCGACACCATGCTCAAGTACACACTTTGATGCAACAAATCGTACCAAAACACGCAACTAAGATTTAGGAAATTTCTTTAGAATTCAAACGCCAAAATAGCATTGTCTAACACTCTTTTTTGACTTAGAACGAAAAGTGTTCAATTGGGACTCAATCTCCGAGAACACTCGTTGCTACAATTTTAAGATGTCTAACGTCATTACTTTTAGCCAATGAGCATCTCACGCATTAATCCGTTCCTCATACTAACCCATAGGGGTAAAACACTTACGCACCCTTAATTATTTTTCTTAATATAAATCACCAAAAATAGCGTCATAACTATAATTTCAACTTCCTGCCTATTTATGAAAGGTCTAGTTTAAATCTTGGATTCGATTTCTGAGCTATCAAATATACTATTGGGCAACTTTACTTGCCCAAAACAAAAGTTGTATTTTTATCTACTAAACTTGCACTTCAAACTTTTACCTAAGTATGAATTACAAGCTATATTTTATTTGGTTTATAAAAATTGTTTTTCACACTTAATCCCATAGAACAAACCATCCACTACTTATTTGCTAGAATTGTTGTCAGACATTCCTAAATATTTTTACGCACTGAATAATTTAACTTGGACGTTTATTTGAGTCCACAAAAGTGAGTCACATAGGATTCACTTATCACTTCAAGTTTGTTTTAAATCAAAATTCGAGGAACTCGTTTTGGAAATTTTTTCTTAGGCCTAAATCTCGTTGCTAAACAAGATCGTAACACCAGGGTGTTACAAGATGCATTTGCAAGTTGTACCTCACGGTGATTGTAGTAATATTGTGATGCAACACCTTGGTACTTCATGATTTATAACTTGACCGCTTTGCTGAATTTTCCGATAAGCAGCGCAACTTATTGCAAAATCATAAACATGATCACAAGGGGTCAAAACCTTATGCGATTGGCCTTTTTGGGCCAGATGCAAATGGTAATGGCGAGCTTAAGAAGATAGATCAACGAGGAGTAAGGCTAGGTCAGAGAGATCGGCTATAAGAGATAGCCGAACCAATCGTCCCCAGCGGAGTCGCAAAAAAGTATGTTGACGTCGGAAGTGATCCGAATCAAACACCAACAGGGCCTTGGACGCCCGGGCCGCTACAGACCGAAGAATGCAGTGAGGATGTCACTCTTTCGTGGTGAAGAACGGAGAGGTTTACAAGCAAACCACCAAAAGATAACCAACGTGCTTACGTGACGAAGAACCGGCTAGTTTTCAGGCAAACTAGCAAAGAAACCGTCGAAGCTCTCGCCCGGGAGGGACCCCGTCAGGGCAAGGACGTCGTCGGGTTGCCCTATGTCGGCTAGCAAGCTTAGGACACCATCTTTGGTCATCGGATCAAGGAATGAACAACATGAGGGTTGGAGAAGAGGGCAAAAGAGTTGGAGTAGAGGTAGTAGATTGATTTGTTTGACGATTGGATAGCTAGGAACTCAATCGGCCATGATCCTCTCATATATATAGAGGGGGTGGTCTTATCCCAGTAGAAAACCTCTCCAAGCCTTATTTTTCAAGTTTTCCACGAGTTTGGAACAGTTCGGATCGGAATCCAAAAGGCCAGATCCGAACAGGATTTTCTGTTAGGTATGTCGGAAGTCCCGACTTGGGTCGGAACTCCCGACAGTCGGAACTTCTGACTTTTGTCGGAACTCCCGACGTAGGGATAACCCCAAACACCTGAGCAGATTTCTTCAGGCTTCCCAGAAGTCCCGACACCCGAACTCCCGACAGTCGGAAGTCCCGACAACGAGGCATCTTTCCGAGGGCACAACTTCTTCATCCGGACTTTGAATTAGACGTTCCATATATGTTTTTTTACCGTCTCGACGAGAGGAACGCAATGGTGAAGTTCGTTTTATATTTTGACAACTTCATAAAATGGACATTTTTGGTTGTCAACAAACCTATAATCAACATCGCCTCATCTGTATAAAAGGAGCAAAACCTATAATCAACATCGCCTTCTCCCTGCCTTTTTGCCAGCTTTCTTGCCAACATTCGTCGCAGGTTATGTAACATACGTCGCATGAGACAAAGGGCTTAGGTCCGTTTATAAAGGACAAAGCATTGCTTAATTAAGGAAAGAACCTCTTATTAGACAAAGCTTGCTCTTTCCATAAATGTGTACATTATTAATGATGTACGCGTTCCATGTTTATATATGGAAAAAAGAACAATCTTTTGCTTGTCCACTTTCAATTTGTTCTGTCCGGATAGTAAACAAGCCGCCCTTTCGGAAAGCCAACTCACCTAATGTTGAGGTTCAAAACGCAGATGTAAACTTTTTTATTTAATCATTTCCTCTTCTGACCAGCCATAGCACTTGCATTGTGTATGTATACTCACCTGCATATCCATCTTAAAATACGGGGAATCGAAAGTTCAAAATACGTATACGACCTGATCTTTAGGTTTACCAGTCTAGGCGAGTATAGCTGCCATTTAGCTAGTTTCCTTTTTAGAGCTTGTTGTAATTCTTCGAATTCTCGAACAAATCCAATCCAATAGATTTTTAAAAAAATCATAAATCAAATGATAAAACATAGAGAAATAATTCCTTATCCATCTTTTCTTTCTTTTTTGCTTTATATACTAAAAAAGAATTTAAAAAGAGAAAATTTCCGCCATGTCATGAAGAATTCTATCTCTTACATAGGAATAACTAGAATTAAAAAAAGAATGACAAAGGCCATGTTTAGTTGGCCAAATTTTAAAAATTGAAAATCGTAGCACTTTCGTTTTTATTTGGCAATTAGTGTTCAATCATGGACTAATTAGGCTCAAAACGTTCGTCTCGTAATTTCCAACCAAACTGTGCAATTAATTTTTTTTTTCATCTACATTTAATGCTCCATACACGTATCGTAAGATTTGATGTGATGGCTGCTGTAGCACTTTTTGAGAAAGTTTTTTAGAACTAAACAAGGCTAAAGCATCTAGAAATAAACATTGATTTCTATCAATAAACTTGCTAAATCTTAGGCATGACGACCTAAAGTGACCTTCTATTTTTAGGTAGCCCCAATTTTTCTGCCTGATTACTACTTCCCTCAGTCCCAAAATAAGTGTCATTCTCGCTTCTCGAAATATTTTGACCAAATATATACAAGAAAATATTAATATTTATAGCACATAATTAGTATTATTAGATATATCATTAAATCTACTTTTATAATGAGCTAATTTGGAGATACAAATGTTATTAATATTTTTTTATAGATCTAGTCAAAGTTAAGAATGTTTGACCGGCACAGAACTCAAAACAACACTCTTTTATGAAGGTGGGGGGGGGGGGAGAGTATCATAGAATTTCTAGAAATATGGTAAACCAAATGACCCATGTAACCCTTCCTAATTACTATATTTGAATTAGTAATAGAAATCAATGATAGGTACCATGCGGATGTTGTTTTTTTAAACTAAGCTAGACGATTACTTTCCAAATTTGGTACTACTTTAATTAAATCCCTAAATATTGTCATACTTTGGCCTTGTTTAGATTGCAAATTTTTGCAATCTGGACACTGTAACACGTTTCGTTTATATTTGACAAACTTTGTCCGATCATGGATTAACTAGGCTCAAAAGATTCGTCTCGTAATTTACAACCAAACTGTGTAATTAGTTATTTTTTTTATCTATATTTAATGCTCCATGCATGCGTCCAAAAATTAATGTGATGGAGAGAGAGTGAAAAAACTTGGAATTTTGATGCAATCTAAACAAGACCTCTATTACAAATTTCTTATATTCTGGATTTTCACCGGCCAAAAATAGAGAATGGGATAGAAGCTGCCAGAGGATGGAAAGATATAGAAAAAGATTTTTATCCAAAAATGACTATTCAAATGATGATTTAAAGAGTAAGTTTAAGAGATACTACCTCCGTCCTAAAAAGAATGTAACTATAGGTTACGTGCCATAAAAAGTGGTTCTCGTTTCACCAAGTTTTAGTGAATAATATTCACAGTTATGTCTTTAAATTAATTTATTTTGAAAAACATTTCATAATTAATTTGATGGTATTTATTTTATATCATAAATATGGATATTTTTTATTTATAATTGATCAAACTTAAGGTATTAAAACATAATACTTTGTTAAAATTGCATTTTTTTTTTGACGGAGATAGTACTCTAGGAGATGCTCTAACCACAGTTGTTAAAAACATAATATGCTGTTTTTGTTTCTCGCGTGGGACTTTGTTTCTTCGTCAGTGCCATGGTCAATGCAACTATGTACTCTCTATTTTTGTTTTTGAGGCAAAACATTTCCTGGTCTTTGCCATTTTGGGCATAAAAATGGAAAGATAGGGCAGGCTATGGCCCTGTTCGCTTATCTTACAAGCCGTACTATTTCAACGAATGAACAGTATTTTATCATCGAACAGTACTTTCAGCCATGGCTTTTCAGCAAAGCAAACATGACCATAGTTTTTGGGCCTCCTTCCTTGTCGCACATGCCAACCCAAACAAGAAAATGGGGAGTCCTCAAGTTTCATGGCCTAAGGTGGTCATTCATCTTAGTGGCCCAAGGACATTAAGCTCCGTGGGCTGTACCCACTCAACAAGGGAAAAGTCCACATTGCCTCCCTCAGCTTTTACAAAAGTCTATTTTTCCTCCATTAACTCTAAAACTAGGTAAACCACCTCCCTGAACTTTTAGACCCGTTCATTTTATCTCCCTGACCGGTTACCAGCGGTTTTTAAAGGCGGTTTTGTTTTTTTATTTATTTCGACTGAACCTTTGAAAAATCATAGTAAATAACAGAAAAATTATAAAATAGAAAATCCAATTTGTTGGACTCCATATGAGTAGATCTACATAGTGAACATATAATATGGTATGTTTTAATATAATTTTTTTACAGTAGCTTTAGATCTATGCTTTTCTATAATTAATTTATAGTTGCAATTTCTATAGTCCAACTGTGGTGAAATTATAGAAAAGTATAGATCTAAAGCTATTGCAAAATATTTGTACTAAAACATATCATATTATATGTTCATTATGTAGATCTACTCATGTGGAGTCCAACAAAATTATATTTTTCATTTTATGATTTTTCTATGATTTATTATATATTTTTTAAGTTTCAGCCAAAATAAATTTAAAAAAAGACAAGACCGTCTTTGAAAATCGCTTATAACCTTTCAGGGAGGTAAAACAAATGGTTTAAAAGTTCAGGAAGGTGGTTTATCCAGTTTTAGAGTTCAGAGAGGAAAACAGACTTTCGCAAAAGTTAAGGGTGCTGACTTTTTCCACTCAACAATGGCAGAGGTTCCGTCCTTCTATAGTGAGTATATCAGCAAAACAGCGGCGTTGACTTCACCTCCTGCAGCCTACACGCGCAGTCAAATCTGGGCACGACACGGTTTTCACATTGTACTTAGTCACTACTCACTAGCTTAGTTCTAAGAGCATCTCCAGCAGTACCACCTAAATCTGACTTCCTAAATCAAATTGACCATTAGAAGCATCCGAGCATGAGGAAATATACGGAGCTAGGGTTCTATTACCAGGCCATTCAATACAGAAGGGGTAAACTCCTTTTCACACTTTGCACAGGCAAATTGACTCCAGAATGGAAAAATTCTGGCGAAGCTCGGCTTTGACAACCTCATAAGTTGACTTTACGTTTGTACATCACTACATCTTCGTCAAAATAATTGTACAGCTATGATTCTTTCAACTACTTGCTTATCTCCCCTGCAAATAAGCCATGATATATAGCAATGCATGTATATAATTCAAACTAATTAACCAATGTTATCTCTAGTCTCTAGTCTCTAGTGGTAAAAGTAGTCACCACATTCACTTCAATAAGTTAGATGTATTTACCTTAAATGTTCACAAAGGCTAAGGCCCTACTCGGAACCTATGATCCTCTTGTATGATGTATTCATGTACCTAATCGGACGTTTTGAGCTCTTTGCTACAAACAAATCTGTGAAAAGTTAAGTGCATATTTCCTTTGGTAATGTACACCTAACCTAAACGTCCCGTGACCCACAACTTTCTTCAGCTTGACACATGCCACATATGTCATGCTCAGGCGTTTCCATGTGCTTGATTGCTGAAGCTGGAGGAACAGACAGACACGCCACACATTAAGAATCAATTATCTTAACAAAAAACAAATGCTGAAGAACAATGACATCTGTCAACCAATCCTAAGCTTTCTGTATATTTGGCAAAACAAAAGACATGATAAACCATGAGATATAAGAAAAAGATCTAAGTTTCACAAAATTAATGTATGAAACATAAATTACATAAAAACGATGCTATTCACATCATTATCAGAAACAATTGGAAAATAATCAAGTTTTTACCTGCAGGCTGGTATGCCTCTGTTCTGGCTCAGAGAGGAATTAATACATCCAGGTTTTCTGTCATTTGCCACCCCTTTGGATATACAAGATGTTTATCTTCTAGACGAAGATTAACATTCATAATTTTTGAACAACCAGTTGGTATGCCCTCCATATGAGTTTCATCTTCTATAAGCTGTTCTATAAATGTTGTTGCCTGTATGTATCATAGTTTATTTCAATCAGATAGAACACAGACATTACTAATGTGGATGAATGCAGGTATAAATATAATTATAATTTAAGAATAAAATATATGGGGATGACATAGGAAGAATGTTTTTTACTGTATTAAAAATCTCAGTAGCTATGTGCATGAAAAACATCCATAATTGCTTTGTGCAGGGTAAAATCTTCCACAATATACAGCAGAGAGGGACTACATGCTGAAGTAATAAAAATGCTTTGCATAGTTTCCCAGGATAATTAATTTTTAAATTGATTGGAGAGGTATAAAATATCTTTCAGTTCCATCTCCCTGTAACAGAACACAGTAACGCAATGAAGACATTGCGCCATGTGGATTCACTCTAAAAATTTGTCAGGTATAAGGTGCAGAGGAATCAAGTGGTCCAATCAATCTGTACAAATGAGATTAAACACTGAAGCTGTTGACAAGTAAGAGGGCCCAGCAGTCTGAATATCACACTATTTAAATTAAGGGCTTCCTAACTGGATGCCCATAATAACCATCCTATGCATGGGTAGGCCAGGTGTTTGGGGGTTTCTTGACCATTGTGAGAAGGTCTTCTTCTTAGCAAAATGACCGAGGGCTGTCTTACCCCTTGCAGGTTGAGGTGTTTTGTTTTATTAAATGGCACTCTATGAACTGAATCAGTATACAGGTAATTGACATTGTCAGAGCAAGTTTAGTATAATTCATACAAAATTTAGAGGGATATGGCTTTGAGTACAGTAAATCTTATACAATCATGCACAACTATGGAGGCCGGGCAATTCTGACTTTCTGAGTTAGCAGTAAACTACAAATATCAGGGAGTGCAAAAATAGGAACAATTCAATCAGGGCCTTGCATTGTATCCGAACGCGTATTCTAAGCAGGCAAAAACAAAATGCCGATCCCAATCTACTGCACTTGTCACCAAAGAATTGACCAGGCTATTTTATGAGCAACGTGTATATTCCTATCTCAGAAATGGAACTTTTCGACAGGGAAATGAGCAGGAGCCTGACCTGCAACCCATCTCTGACCGTGTCCAGAAGCCGGATGTAATTCCACGCCTGATGAGCCCTCTTGTCGGCATCCCAGAGCATACTGCTATTGAAAGCAAAGCCCGAAGTATTCACATGAAACCTTCGTTGCCTCTTGTCCCTCTCGTTCGTGTGCCACCCTACTACCTGGCTGTTGTCACAAACTGGCCCTTCCAGAAGTGTCTTGCTCTTCCCCACGCCCAGCATTGCGACTGGCCAGGTGCCAAAACTCCTACGTAGCGTAGTAGATCACAATGGGTTTCAAATTCCAATACAGAATTAACTCAATCGACTCCAATTTCAAATACGGTCGCGAATGCGTGTACGTAAGAGCGAGGGGGAAACTTAAGAGAAGTGCGATGTGCTTTACCTTATGCCGCGAAGATGATGGAAGAGGTCAAGGGAATACACGTTGTCCTCGTCAGCGAAGTAGACGAGGCCGTGGATGCGGTGGTGCTCGATGTGGTCGAGCGCCGCGTTCCTCTGGCTCCGCCGGATGCTCGGGCGCCCTCCGGCGAGCATCGGGCACGTCGCCGCGGTGGGAGGAGGGGAGGTGGCGGTACATGAGGCCGCAGCCGCGGAGCAGGTCCGCGGTCTCGCGCGTGGCGGCGCCGCGGTCGACGACAAGCCAGAGCAGCGGCTGCGGGACGAGGCGGAGCGTGTGCGCGAGGCGGTGCAGGTAGTACGCCTGCAGCGGGCGCGCGCGGGTCGGCGTTACGACGATCAGGGTCGTCGGCGGCGTCGGCCGGACTAGGGCCTGGGTCGGCGCAGCGGGAGGAGGGTCCGGGAGCGGGAGGTGGTGGAGGTGGAGGTGGAGGTGGCGGTGCGCGAAGGGGAAGAGGCCGGCGACGAAGCCGAGGAGGAAGCAGAGGATGAAGCACGGCGACAAGAAGGGCCGCCGCGGCGAGAACGGCAGAGCCGCCGCCATGGTTTCGTGCTGCCGCGGCGTGCGTGTGCGGTGTCCCGTGTCCCTCCGGTGTGCCGCAGTGCTTGGGGGTGGGGACGCGGGGTTTCCTTCTGGGGAGTGGGGCAGAAGGCGCCATGGTTTTTGGCTTTTGGTGGGGAAAAGCCGGGGAGGAGGATGGAGCCATGGAATTGAAGGGAGAGACGACAAAGGCTGCCGCGCAGAGCAGAGGTGGACGGACTTGGTCGCGGCGGGCGGTGGCGTGGAGCCGTGGCGTACTGACGTGGACTTGGGGTGGACGGGGTCCGCGGCGCGTGGGCATCCTCTGATCTTTGTTCATCGTACTCGGTCCAGTTGTAGCGGTAGGCGGGCTTGGTCAGGCCCAGGGCCTGCATACTTGCGCTTCCATATCGAAACGATGATCAGCCAAAAATAAGGTTTGCTCTTCGCTGGATGCAACATCCCCATGTCCCCGTGTAGCGGCATAGGAATGCGAAACGACCGTGCTAGTGCTCAGACGTCTAGAAAGACACGCGCGTCCGAACGTCTGCGGCTGTACTTCATTTCTCCCGCACGTCTGCACTCCGCCTCCATGCCAGCATGCACCCGTCCGTGATAGCACACACCCGCCGCACGTGTATTTCACGCGCCCACACGGGGCCACGCCGCCCGGACATCGCCCGTGTTGCTAGACTGCGTGCGGGGACCGCTCGTGTCCCCTCTGCCGTCTGCTTCCACTCGGCGGCGCCCTAACAGCTGCAGCTGGTGGCTGCGGAAGGTGAGTCCCGTTGCAACATGTGCAACACTCAATCTACTTTTGAAATATCCAGATGCAGCATTTGAAATATACGTCTAAAGACAGATGAAACACTTAAAACTTGCGTCTAAAACACTTGCAAAAACACATGAAACCATTGCAAACATACGCAACATCCAGATAGAACACTTGCAACATATGTGCGAAACCATATGCATTATCCAAATAACCACACTTGCAACATGGATCTGAAAAAATAGATGAAACATTGAAAACAAAAGCTTGCAACATACATGTACAACCATTGCAACATATGAAACATCCCGATCTACTTTTGCAACATCCGTATGAAACACTTGCAACATGCCTATGAAACACTTAAAACATACGTTTGCAACATGAGTTTTTCACCCTTCTTTCGGACGACGCAGAGCAGAGCGGGGAATGGCCAGTTCCGACAGTCGACGGGCGAAGATGGTGGTGCGACCTGGCAATGGGCAGCTGCACTTGGGCCTAGCCTGGGCCCAGCCAGTGACGACCCCCTCTCCTGCGCGGCGGTCGGTGAGCGTGATGGAGAGGGCGGAAGGCGACCGCCGGCGCTCATATGCGGTGGAGATGGAGGAGGGCGTGGGGGAGGCGGAGAGTGGGCACCAGTGAGCGGCGTGGAGAGGAGCGGGAATGGGACGCATAGGAAGCGCTGGCTTGGCGGTCGGTGCGGGCATCGCGGCTGCGGCGACAAGAAGAAACTACACAATGAGGCAAGGAGAAAGTTATTTATTTTTAGATTTTTTTTGAGAAACACACACCTTCCTTTATTCAACTATTCAAGAATAGAATTACAAACACCATCTGGTGGTGACAAAAACCATACATGTCTACCAGTGCTACCGTATAAGGAGCTTCTAGCGAGTCTATGCGCATCACCATTGGTTCTGCGATTTTCATGAACAAACTCCACAGATTCAAACAACTGTCCTCCTGATCTGATCTCTCGAACAATCTGGCTATAGGTGCCCATGGATCCTCCTTTGATATTCCTTATGACGTTGGCACAATCACTTGCAAAACGGAGCTTCTGGACATGAATATCTTTAGCTAGAGCCAGACCTTCTCTATAGGCGAGAGCTTTAGCTATTTCTGCATCTGTTATCCCTTCCAGTACCACTACTGATGCTCCCAGAAAAACTCCAGCACTATCACGAGCTATAGCAGCCACTACTGTAATATTTGAATTCTTGGAGAGAGCTGCATCAACATTTATCTCGGTGAATCCAGTCAGAGGGGGAGTCCAAACTGGTGCCATCGTCTGAACAGCCTGCTTCTACATCAAGTTTGGTTTTGTCTGCTCTAGTTCAGCTATATATTTATCAACAAAACAATGTATGGACAGTGGACTTTGGAATATATTCTCATGTATCGCTTTTCGGCGTGCATGCCAAATTGCCCCCAGCGTGACCACAACTCGAATAAGATCATCATGCGGCAGCGTATCCATTACCTCCTCTAGCCATCCTTGGGCATCTAGATGCTGCTTCTGGCTTAGGAATCCTATGACATCTCCTCGTTCCAGTGCCCAAACACATCTAGCCATGTGGTATTCCAACAAAGAGTGCCTCCATGAATCCTCCGCACCACAGATCGCGCAACAGCTTATAGGGGCCATGTTTTTGTGGTGTCGAACATCACCTGTCGGTATCGATTGGTGGGCTAGCCGCCACAAGAACATGCGCACCTTTGATGGTACCTATACTTTCCATAAATTTGTCCATTCCTTCTTAACTGCTGCTGTGTTCGATCTCCCGGGTATCTGTTGTGTCCATGGCTCTGTCACCTCCTGTATATGAATTAACATCCTATAGGCAGATCTGACTGAGAAAACGCCTATCTGTTCATAATGCCAAGCCCAGAAATCCTCTGTCCCGTCAGTGCTGAGAGGGATGTTCGCAATAACATCTATATCCATCGGTGTAAAATATTGTTGCAGCTTCTGACGGTCCCAACTTGTCGAGGTCGGGTCGATGAGCTGACTGACTACCTGTGGCAGATTGTCCCCATTGCAGCACAAAGGTTTCAATAGTCCGTCTCTTGGGAGCAAGTTCATATCCCAAATTTTTGTACCTTCACCTGTTCCAATCCTACGGATGATACCTTGTTTAAGGACTTCTTTTCCATCAACAATGGCTCGCCATACACGTGATGGTGCAGCTCCCACTTCTGCCTCTAGGAACTCCCCATGAGGGAAATAGACGGCCTTTAGGATGCGTGCACTAAGTGTGCTCGGCTCTTGCATAATTTGCCAAGCCTGTCGAGCTAGGAGTGCGAGATTAAACATCTCAAAATCTCTAAAGCCCAGCCCTCCTGCATACTTTGGCTTTGTCATATCATCCCATGCTACCCAGCATGTTTTGCGCTCCCCTTCTTTGCTCCCCCACCAAAACCAGCGGATTAGGCTGTTAAGATGCTCACAAAGTCCACGTGGGAGCTTGAAGCACGACATCGAGTAGGTTGGAAGAGCTTGAGCTACAGCTTTAATGAGTACTTCCTTCCCTCCCGCTGATAACAAATGTTCCATCCACCCTTGCACTCTTGACCATAACCGGTCTTTAAGATACTTGAATGCTCCATTGGATGAACAATCGACATCAGTGGCATGCCCAGATACTTCTCACTCAGAGCCTCATTTTCCACTGCAAGTACGTTTTTAATATCTTCCTTCAAACTGCCAGGACACCCTTTAGCAAAATGTATCGATGACTTATCCATATTAATCTGCTGCCTAGATGCCCGACAGTAAGCCTGTAACAGATTTTTAATCTCAACCGCACTCTCCCTATTCGGTTTGAAAAACAGCAGGTTGTCATCCGCAAAGAGTAAGTGACTCACCATTGGTGCTGATGAGGCCACTTTTATGCCATTGAGCTGCGAAGACTAAACTCTAGAGTTTAAGAGGCACAAAGGTCCTCTGCTGCTAACAAAAAGAGATAGGGTGAGATTGGGTCTCCCTGACGAATACCTCGCGAGGGTTTGAAGTTCTCTGTCCGCTCACCATTGAATAACACTGAGAAGGAAACCGTGGTCACCAAACTCATAATTGTCTGAACCCAAAGCCGATGGAAAACAAGTTTAATCATGATCAACTCAAGATATTCCCACTCGACCTTGTCATAGGATTTCCGCATGTCCAATTTGAGAGTGCAATATCGACTGTCACGCCCCCGCTTCTTCTTCATGTAATGCATACACTCATAGGCCGTAACAATATTAGTAATCAAACGACCTGGGACAAAAGCGGACTGCTCTTCTGCTATGATCTCTGGCAAAATATTTCTCAATCTATTTACCAGAACCTTTGACGCAATTTTATATACCACATTACAAAGGCTTATAGGCCTAAACTGACCCAACTCATCCGGCTCCTTAACCTTGGGTATTAACACTATGCTCGTGTTATTTATAGCTGCTGGATCATCCTCCCGTCTAAGCATGCGTAGTACCACCTCAGTGCCTTCATCTCCGCATACCTCCCAATGGTGCTGAAAGAAATGCGCTGGAAATCCATCCGGCCCGGGCGCTTTAGTAGGAAACATCTGAAACAGCGTTATCTTCACTTCTTCCATGCTGTACGGGCTGAGCAATAGAGTATTCATCTCAGAAGTTACCTTGCGTGGCACCGTATCGAGCACCCGTTCCATATCCGTCGTACCTTCTGATGTGTATAGCTGCTGGTAAAAGGCCAACGTCATCTCCCCCATCTCCTTCTCATCTTCTGTAAACTGACCATCAGCTCTCTGTAATCTAACAATTTTATTCTTCTTTTTCCGTTGACTTGCCCGAAGATGAATTTTTTTTTGTATTTTTATCCCCGGATGTCAACCACAATACTCTGGATCGCTGCTGCCACATTATCTCCTCCCTATGATTCAATTCCACAGTTCTCTCAACTGTCTTAATCTCTTCATGTGAAGGGCTTGTCCGGGCTGGTTCAGAACGCATCCTCTCCAGTTTCTCGATCATTTAGGTATTTTAGCTCCTTCGTTACATGACCAAATGTCTCTGATTCCCACTTGAGTCCTGACACCATCGTGAGTTTTGCATGAAGTTCCTCCAGTGTGCTTGCTTTGCCCTCCTCTTGCCACATTTGTGCTGGAAAGAAACCATTATGTGATTCCCACATTACATATCTGAATTTTCGCTTCCTTCATCGTTGCTTCTGACAGTTAGGATTGTGCCCCCACCGCAACATGATGGGGTCAAGATCAGATGCCACCGCCGTCAAATGGGTTACCCTAGCCCACGGGAACTTAGAGCACCAATCCGCAGTGGCCAGGGCACGGTCAAGTCTCACTCGACAAAACGCTCCCCTGCCACTTTCTTCTCGTACGTCCAGCTACGGCCTTCATAACCTAGATCACAAAGTCCGCATATGTCCACCATATCCCTAAACCCTTCAATCTGAGCGCGATTCCGCTCCTGTACACCAACATGTTCTGATCTGTGTAAAACTTCATTAAAATCGCCAATACAGACCCAAGGTAAGGGAGATGTCGCCTTGATAAATTTAAGCACAGCCCATGTCTTATGACGTTCTGGGACCTGTGCCTCTCCATATACGCAAGTCAACCTCCAGGGATCAAACCCATCCTCCGTAATGATAGTATCAATATGGTATTGAGAGAATGGTAAAAATTGAACTCTAGTACTATTATTCCAAAAAAAGCCAAGTCTGCCGCTACGGCCCAAGCTACTAACAGCAAAGCAATTATCAAAGCCTAGAGTATTTTTAAGACCTTCCACCCGTACTTCGTGAACTTGGTTTTCGAGCACACAAAGTACCGTAGGGGCAACTTTCTTCACGAGCTCGCGGAGCTCCTTAACTGTCGCGGCGTTGCCTAGACCACGACAGTTCCAACTCAAGCAACTCATTGCTCCCGGCGGCGCTCCTCTGCGGAGCCCGTCGAAGCCATGCTCGAGGATCCCTCCTTCTCACTCCCTCCGGTTTCTCTTCTGCTTTTTTCTTTCTCTTGGCGAAACATACTGTGGAGGAGGAGGAGCAAGATCCAAACTTCCACTCGGCACCACATCCATGCACAGCTGCTTCTTTGAAATTTGCTCGCCTGCATTACTGCTCTCCTCCCCCATAGGCTTGACTGGACTAGACGCCGTATCCTTGAGTTCATCCTCCTTATCTCCATCCAAGCCCGCCTCCTTCGATGCTCTCTTCTTAGAGCTCGTGCTGTCCGCAGTCTTTTTCTTCTCCATCCACACCCCCTCACGAGTGTATGGGCCTCTTCCCGCACGACCTGTACCTCTGCCCCTTCCTACAAGGCGATCACCACGTTCTTCCTTGTGTCTCTCTTGGTCACCACCTGGAGCAGATCGCACCCTGGGCGTGCCCGGGCGCCATGTTTCTTCCTCCGCGATCACCCAGTCTCCAAACTGTAGGTCATTTTCTGCATGCTCTCCCGTTCCGCACTCCATGTGGACATGGCCCATGAGTCCGCAATGGGAGCAGAACCGTGGGAGCTTCTCGTATTTAACCTGAGAAAATGCTCTCTCTTCCTTCTGGCTTCAAAGTGACAAATCTGATTAGTGGTTTTGATGCCTCCAGGTAAACGCGAACTCTATGAAAGTCACCACCAGCCGCAGCTATAGCCCTTTGCTCTACAGCTCCAGGCTTCCGATCTTGCTACCAAGCTTCTTTAGAATTGACTCCGTACGATACAGGTGTGGAATCTTATGGATTTGAGCCCATGCTATAACCTCATGAGGCACAACCGTCGGGGTGGCAGTAGCTCCATCAAATTCAGCCAACATCAGAGCACATCCCCGAAAAATCCACGGCCCTTCCTCCATAATTCGTTTCCAATCTCCAAGACAGAAGGCTTGGACAACATACAAATTTTTACCAATCGGCCGGAAAGAGACATCACGAGCTGTGTTCCAAGCCGATCTCATAGTGGACATCAATGAGGCCTCGCTGAAAGCTTTTGCCGTCAGAATCTTGGCTGACGCCATCCACTTGACATTCGGCAAATTCTCCCTATCCTCCTTGGCCAAAAACACCCGCCCCTTCCTTCTCTGGATCACTTAACTTCAATTTCCGCAGCAGTTCATCAACGTCAACATCGCTCATCCTTGTTTTATCCTTGCTTGCTTCTCCCGCCATGATCACACCACCGCCAATCCCTACGACCTCGAAACTAGCCCGAGTAGGAGCAGGTTGAGGGATGTCGGTGAGGTTTCAGCGTCGAAATCCTCCGTCGCAGGTGCGTCGACGGAGTCGCTCTCAACCTAAGCGGCGCTTAGACTACGATTTGTGGTCGTAGGCTCCAGAATGGCTAACCTACGATTTGCGGTGGCCGCCACTGACGGGAAGTCGAGGGCGGGGTGTGGACGCCATGACCGGAGTGGTCGCCGGTGGAGCAAGCCTAGGATCACCGGCGTGGTGACTTAGGCTGGTTGCTGGACCGCGATCGCCTTCAGCATCGCCATCGCCTAGCTCCGGAAAAAACTGATCAGACGAGCACAACTGGCCGGCCCATTTATTTTTAGATGGTCCTTGAGAAGAGCAAGCCGGGCTGGTCTCATAGGCCCAGATGAGCGTGTCCGGACGGACAAACGCTCTCACCGGATCATTGTCGAATGTGAAAAGAAAAAGGAGTGAAGTTTTTATCTTTTTTGGTGCAGTAGACCTCCCTTTGAGAGACCCGCGTGATAGGCTATTAGCTCAGTGGTAGAGCGCGTCCCTGATAATTGTGTTGTTATGCCTAGGCTGTGGGGCTCTCGCCCACATGAATAGTTCAATATCATTAGCGCTTGACCCAAAGATGTGGATCTGAATATGGTTTATGGAACCTCGCCCTTCAGTCCATTGCAGCTCTCTTTCTGGACGACATCGATTTGGTGTTTGGTTATGCTGGATGCATCGCGATCTGAATATTTGATTATAGGGAACCTGGAATCTATTGTGTTTAAGCCAATTGACCACAGTTGTTAGAATATGATATTGTACTTTACAATTTTATTTACGTCTTTATGATCTTATTTTATTTTGTCTTTCTTTTTTCATTTTCATATCTCTATAAAGAGCGTCATTCAGAAGATATGAGAGCACATGCTGTGACACGGTGGATGCGTCATACTAACAAAAACGTAGCCCAAGAAGTTCAAGTGCGGCAGTTGGCTCCTCCATGCTGCCCAGACAGTTCTTCATGTATAACAGAATCTTTCATTAAGGGATTTGACTATATCTAGAGCTAGGATTTGATTAACAGAATCTTCAAGTAGAGCATACGTTTCTATGATTTTTATGTTTATGATCTTATTATCTAGAGCTAGGGACGTAGGTTTTTACAGTTTTTTTTTGAAATTCACTGACATATTAATAGAGAAGAGAAAAGTACCAAAGAACAAAAGAAAAATAAGTCAATACAACAAAGATCTAAATGAGGGGTTTAGGCCCTCTAAGCAAATGAGGCAAACAGTCTAAGCCAGAAGAAAAATTTCTCTAAGCTGCTTGACTTCTGCACTACTCTATAGTCTAGCCTCTTCCTCAATCTTTGCAATCAGCATCGTCGGAGATTTGTGTTGATGCTTGAAAGTCGGTGCGTTCTGCTTTCTCCATAACTCCCACGTGACAAGAAGTTTTTTTTAACTGCCAAGAGGTGGGGGAGATAATCCCCACCTAAATATACGTTGATATGAAATCAACAACATCGTTCTTTGGGAAAATGAGGCAAAACCCTTCCATCCGGTTAATTTTAGAAAACCAGATTAAAACTAGTACAACAGCCCCAGCACAGAGACGAGTTTGTGGCCTATCCACGAATATGAAAAACAACAACACGCCTCAGCGTAAGGGAGAAAGGTGGCATAACCACAACAAAACAAAACAAGGAGAAAACAAGAACACCATGGCACAAGAGCTCTTCGACGATGCCTCCAAGGAGGTAAATGACGCCAGAACGTAACCATCATCAGCCAAGCATGGAGCTTAGTGAGGCTTTCGCCCGAGTCTTGTGCCGAGGGGAACCGCACTGACTGAGGAGTCACGTGACAAGAAGTGACAACAATCTTACTGTTTTGAAAAACCTATGGACGTCCCCACCGAGTGCCACCATGTTGTATGAATCTTCAGAGCCAGGAAAATTTCCATTGGTCCATGAATGTATTGCATCCCATATCCATTTTGATTATCTTCAATGGCCAAAAAGGTGGATGATCGATGAGCTGCCCGAAGTCGATTTTGTATCGCTAACCATTCAAAGAACTTGAAAGTTAGAGGTGCCCAACTTTTCTAAATTAATTTTTGAAGTTTGTGTGTTACGGCATATGAATTGTGCTAAGTATGATGAGCAAGCTATGTATTCTCTGGATGCAGTGAGCTTCTATGTAATTTGGTCCCGGGATGTCGAGTTTAATTCCACACTCTGCTCTTTGCCAAAACCGAATAAATTGAGTCAAGTGGTGCAGGCTAGTAAATGTTAAGAGATTAATTTTCTCACCTAATTATTTTTGGATAAAGCTTGTTGCATGGTTCTGTTTTTCTTTTACCAATTTTAAAAATCAGGGTGCCAAGTCCTTTGGGCATTCACCATTCATCCATGCCTAATGCCAAAAGGATGTTTTTTATTAATCACCGTGATATCTGTGGCTGCATTTAAAAGGTGACGATTGGACTTTGTATATGGTGCCTTTACCCCCAGACTAAGACTTGTCCAATCTAGCCATAGCCACTTAATTTTGAGTGCTTAAAAAACGATGTGAAGGTTAGAATTCCTAGCCCACCAAACTTTGTGGGCCTATGAGCTCGCTTCCATGTGACTTTGTATTTTTCCTCTTTGATGGGTGTGCCTCCCATAGTTCCATCCATAGAAAGTGCTACGGTAATGCTCTCCTCAGGGCGTCTATCGGCCTGGACGCTTATGTTTGTGAGCCGCGACGTAAGCCTAAACGATCCCCTCCTATCCGCTCGTCCAACTCTCCAGATACCACAGTTTCTCAAAAAAAAACACCGACGGAGCTCGGCCAGCGCTCCACCCGCGCTACTCATGGCGACCGGCCGGGGCGGAGGCCGCCTGCGCACTTCTCGTGCTCCCCCTGCCCAAGTCGTCATGGCCAGGAGTGGAGCCCACCTGCGTGCAGCTCACGGCAGCCCAAGCGGAGTCCGCCCACAAACATCTCGCGCTCCGCCTATCCAGTTTGCCATGGCGGGAGTGGATCTCACCGCGCGCAGCTCGCGACGGTCAGGATAGAACTCGCCCACGCACAACTCACAGCGGAGCTTACCCGGCGCACAGCTCATGCTCCACCCGCAGAGTGTGGAGACCCACCACGGCCTTCTCCACCGGACCTACCGCGACATTCTTCACCGGAGCAACGATCTCCGCGCCATGGGCAAGCTCTACACCTGTGAACTCCACATGCCAACGAGCCTCCATTCTTCCAAGCACAAGGAGATGTTGCGCTGAAACCTTATGTTGCAAGTATCTATTTCAAGTGTTTGTAATGTTTCATAGGGATGTTGCAAGTGTTTTATATCGATGTTGCAAAAGTAGATCGGGATGTTGCACATGTTGCAATTGTGTTTCAAGTGTATGTTCGAAATGTTTTCATCTATTTTCAGACATATGTTGTAAGTGTTTTATCGGAATGTTGCAAAAGTAGATCTGAATGTTCCATATACATGCATATGTTGCAAGCATATGTTTCAAGTGTTTCAGGTGTTTTATATGTATGTTGCAAGTGTTTCATCTACATGTTGCGTATGTTTTGCAATGGCTATACACGTGTTTTCCTGGTGTTTCACATGTATGTTGCAAGTGTTTCAACTATTTTGGACGTATGTTGCAAGTATTTATCTAGATGTTACAAAAGTAGATCTGATATAGCACATGTTGCAGTGGGACCCATGAAAGTGCATTTGCCCCCTATGTGGGTTTTGGTGTATTGATGACATCCAAATTATGGACTAATGAGATCTTAATGAGATATATTGTAGCTTTAGTCCCTTGTAAGAATTAAAGAACTAATCTAAGATGAAATGGTGTCCCTCAATTTTTGAAGTTGAAAAGGTGGACAAACTCAAAGCGCTCTCCAAAGTTTTTATCTTTCATTTTGGGTTTAGGTTCACCGTACTATAAAGAGGGATGCAAGTTTAGGTGGTCTGAGGAAGATAGTGTGCTTAAGTAAAAATAAAATCAAAAGAGAGACACTCGAGCACTTCACGAGCATGTAGAATATTTATCGGAGACTTTTGGTGTCGAAAGTCCTGACATAAGTCGGAACTCCCGACCGTTGAAAGTCCCAACTTAGGTCAAAAGTCCCGACGCCTAGTCACTTAGCCTGTGCGGTGACTACGATCGTCAGAAGTCCCGACGTGAGTCAAAACTCCTGACAGTCGAAAGTCCTGACTTAGGTCGGGAGTCCCGACGCCTAGAACCTTGGCTGGCCTGCTGACCGCTATCGTTGGAAGTCTTGACCGTCAGAAGTCCCGACGTTCGCCGGGAGTTCCAACGTTGACTTGCTCGTGCTAACTTTGACCTTGCTATGAATAGTGTTTCCTATAGAGGTCGGAAGTCCCGAGATCTGTGTTGGAACTTCCAACGTAGATCTAAACGGTTAGATTTCTACTATGAGTATAAATAGCTCTCTCCTCTCTTTTAACCATTACTTACTCATTCATTGCAACCTACTCATGGCCAAAATAGCTCCCAAGCAATCAAGACTCCCCTCTCCTCTCCCCTTTGCTTCTAACTTTGATTCCCCTAAGGATTTGAGTGATAGGAGAGCGGATTGAGTGAGAAAATTAATTTAGCAAGCTTGAGCACTTGATTTCTTCATCAAGCCGGTTGGATTTGGGTCTATTACTCTTGAGGCTTTGCTCCTAGCCGGCTAGGCGTTGTCCAAGAGCTTCCATCTTGTGGAAGAGCCTTGGATAGTTTGTATTACCCTCAATTTCTTAGTGGAAAGCTCAAGTGACCTTTGCGGTTTCCTTGAGAGAGGCAAGGAGATGAAAGAGACTCTAACCTTTGTGGTCACCTCAACAACGAGGACGTAGGAACTCCTTTGTGGGGTTGCCAAACTTCGGGATAAATCCTTATGTCCCGCGTGCTTGTTGTTGTTGTTGTTGTTGTGATTTGCTCTATATTACTTGTATTTGTTTGTCTCTTTCTCTCTCTAGCTTCTTATTAGGGTTTGGACATGATCTATGATTTGGAGGCATTTTGGCGTCAAGGGAGTGACCTGACATCTTTATCTAACCACTAGGAAGTAGGGTTGTAAGATTATTTATCCACAAAGTTAAATTTGGCAACTGCTTTTTTGTAGTTTGCGTAGGCGTTGGGACTTCTGACAGTTTGTGCCAGAACTTCTGAGAACGTCGGAAGTTGACCCAAACTGTCAGGACTTCCAACAGTGGCTGACAAATTTGAACTTAGCATTTGTAGTAAATTTTTAGATACGTCTATTCACCCCCTCTAGGCATTGTTAGATCCTTTCAATTAGTATCAAAACAAGGTCTTCTTTTAGCGCTTCATCGTGTGAGAAGAAACAATGTCGGACACCAAAAAGATGCAAGCCGATGCCATCGAGATGGCCAAGCAAATTGCAAAAGAGTTGATGATTGAGCAAGCAAAGTTTTTCCAAGATGAAATGAAGAAGATGAAGATGAGATGAGCAAGATGAAGGAAGAGTTGAGCAAGAAGGTTGAAGATGCTATAAGTGGCAAGAATGATGCAACCAAAGACAACGCAAGTGATGTTGGAGCAGGAAATGAGAATGCACATGGAAATGGAGTTTACTCTAGTATTGGTTTTGACTATGGACAACTCATGAAAGGTCCCTCCATGCATTTCCCTACCGTCAACCATGGCAAACCACCTCACTTTGATGGAACAAGATACATCGATTGGGCCTACAAGATGAAGATGCATCTTATTTCCGCAAGACTTTGGGAAGTTGTGGAAGTTGGTGTGATGATTCCTACCGATGAAGATAGAGAGATAATTCCGGAAGAAGCTTTCAACCTCCACCAAAATGCACAAGCCATATCCTTGCTTGTTATGAGTTTGACTCCGGATGAGTTTGCCAAAGTAAATGGAATGGAAAGTGCAAAGCAAGTTTGGGATACTTTGAGAGTATCTTTTGAAGGAGATAAGAGTGTGAGGAAAGGCAACATTGAGCTACTTCATGGTGAATTGGAAAGGTTCGTGTTCTTGCAAGGTGAAACAACTCAAGCAATGTTTGATAGGCTCATGGCATTGGTCAACTGCATAAGAGCTCTTGGTAGCAATGAATGGGATGATAACAAGGTTGCTAGAAAGATGTTGAGAACCTATAGAGCAAAGAATAACATGCTAGCATCCATGATTATGGAAAGGCTCGGTTATGATGAGATGACACCCCCAAGAACTCCTCTCAAAGCTCAAGCATTATTAGTGTCTAAACGAAGATGCAATAAATGCTCATAATCAAAATCCTAGTGCAATGGGATATAACAAGAGTGCAGCCCTAAAAGCAACTCAACAATATGAAGTTCAAGGTTCAAGTCAAGAGAAGAAGAAAGTGAAGAAGAAGATTCCGATATGTGATTAGAAATCTTAGAAAATTCATGAAGAAGAAGAGCAACCGTAAGACTTATGGCGATGGAAGGAAGAGGTACAAGAAGAGGTTTTGCTATGGGTGTGGAAAGACCGGTCACTTCATAGCCGATTGTCCAAAAGAGAAGAAGAACAAGTACAACAAGGATGAAGATAAGAAGAACAATGACAAGAAGAAAGGTGAAGCTCATCTTGGTGAAGAGTGGGAGTCAAATGATAGTGACTCAAGTAATGATGAGAAGAAGAAGAAAGGAGCCACAAACATCGTCATCCACCACTCGTCACCACCAACCATGATCTTCCCCGACTCAACTTCACCACCAAAACTCTTCTCCAACCTATCTTTATCACCAAGGCTCTTCTCCATCCTCATCGACAACGAATACTACACTCCAACTTGCCTCATGGCTAAGGGGGAGAAGGTACATGACTCACTGGATCCTTCTAGTGATGAGTATGATAGTTGTGATAAGAATATAGAAGAAATTAAAGCAACCATGATAAAGAAATTTGGTAAAAAGGCCTTCACTAAAATAAAAATGGTAATGAAAAAATTAGAGAAGATGGATAGATGCTTGGAGATGAAAGGAGAAATAATCACTCAAGAGAGAGAGAGAAAAACCTTGCACTTAGAGCATCTATCGCTGAGGAAAAGATGAAGGTTGAGAAGTTAACTGTAGAATTGTCTTTAGCCAATGACACAATTGGGAAATTGACTAAGGAACATTCTTCGGTTAATGACACAATAGCTAGCCTCAAGAATGAGAAAAGTATAGCTCAAGAAAGCCTCATAAGTTTGGAAGAAAATACCAAAATCTTGAGTTAAACTATAGCACTCTTTGGGCTAGTACTTCAACTTCTCCTAAGGCAACCGAAGACTCTAATGTCTCCACTAGTAATGGTTATAAAAGATGCTATAAAATTAATGTAAATGCATATGCGACTAGTCTTGTTGAGCTAGAGACAAAAGACAAGGAGATACATAGGTTGAAGATGATCTAGAAGAATGGATGCAAGTGTCAAGAGCAATCCAACAAGACAATATACAAGTCATCAAGGCACCCATCAATCAAGGAAGGCATTGGCTACAATAGGTATGATGGGAAGGCCAATAGAAGGAACATGATCAATGGTGTGCCTTCAACAAGGGTGTTGCTCTTGATGAGCTCATTTGCAAGGCAAACAAAAAGGTCTACATTCCTAAGATCCCACCTACAAATGACAAGACCAACAAGACAAAGCAAGAGGAGGCCCCCAAGCCACAAGCACCACTCCCACGATGCTATGCTAGTGATTACATGTGTTGTTGGGGCAAGGATGGCAAGATTGTGGTGAAGTATATTGGTGCCAATAAGAGAAAGGAGATTATGATGAGTGTTTGGGTGCCCAAGTTTTATGTGACTAACCCCCTAGGACCCAAATCTTTTTGGGTACCTAAAACAAAAGCTTGATTTATCTTTGTAGGAATACTCTTTTGGTGGAACAAGTTAGGTGTTGGATAGTGGATGCGCCAATCATATGACCGGAGAGAAGGACATGTTCACATCATTCCAACCTAGTCATGACCAAAGTGGAAACATTGTGTTTGGTGACAATAGAAAAGGAAAGTTCTCGGTTTGGATAAAATTGCTATCTCAAATGGTAATTCCATTTCCAATGTTTTACTTGTAAATTCATTGAGATACAATTTGTTGTTCATTTCACAACTTTGTGTGATGGGTTACAATTGTCTCTTTACGGATAAGGGTGTGGAAGTCTATAGAAGGGAGCATTCCTCTATTGCATTTATGGGTTATTTAAAAGGGAAACTCTATCTAGTTGATTTCACATCAAATAGAGTAAATCCTGAGACTTGTTTAATGGCAAAATCTAGCATGGGTTGGTTATGGCATCGCCGTATTGCCCATGTTGTGTTGAGGAACTTGTCCAAACTTCAAAAGGATGAACACATCCTTGGACTAACAAATGTTTCTTTTGAGAAAGATAGAATTTGTAGTGCATGCCAAGCCGAAAGGCAAGTTGGAGCTAAACATCCCGTCAAGAATGTTGTGACAACCGAAAGGCCATTGGAATTGCTACACATGGACATATTTGGACCCGTCGCTTATATAAGCATTGGTGGTAACAAATATGGTTTTGTAATTATTTATGATTATTTTTGTTTCACTTGGGTATTTTTTTGTGTGACAAGAGTGAAGTGCAAGGCATCTTGAAGAAGTTTGCAAGAAGAGCCCAAAATAAGTTTGATGTCAAGATCAAGAGAGTTAGAAGTGACAATGGGATGGAGTTTAAGAACACCAACATTGAAGAGTTCCTTGATGAAGAAGGAATCAAGCATGAGTTTTTGATTCCATATACTCCACAACAAAATGGTGTTGTGGAGAGGAAGAACCGAACGCTCATAGAAGCCGCAAGAGCAATGTTGGATGAGTACAAGACTCCAACCAACTATTGGGTAGAAGCAGTCAACATGACATGTCATGCTATCAACCGCTTATACCTTCACAAGAAAAGAGAAAAGACCGCCTATGAACTTCTAACTGGTAAAAAGCCTAAGGTACACTACTTTAGAGTTTTTGGATCTAAGTGTTTCATACTTAACAAGAAATCCAAAAGTTCAAAGTTTGCACCAAAGGTTGATGAAGGTTTCATGCTTGGTTATGGCACTAACGAACATTGATATCGTGTTTTCAATAAAACCACCGAATTAATTGAAATTGCGGTAGACATGACTTTTGATGAAACTGATGGCTCTCAAAAGGAGCAAGTCAATGTTGAGATTGTAGGTAATGAAGAAGCTCCGCATAAAGCTATCAAGAAGCTTGCCATTGGTGAAGTAAAGCCCATTGAAGTTCAAGATGAAGATGAAGACACCATTGTGCATGTTGACTATGATCCTACCATTCATCATGTTTCATCCAATGAACATGGTGAAGCTTCTGCATCAAGAAACAATCATGAAGGAAGATCAAATGATGCACAAGGTCATTCACATAAAGATGGTTCTACCAATGGTGATGAGCAAGCTCGACCTCAACTCAACAATCAAGAAAGAAGTGAAGACGATCCTCCACAAGACCATGGTTTTGATCCTCCAATCGGTCAAGACCATGATGATGAAGAAGATGGTCCCATCCAAAGATCAACTCAAGTGCACATCTAAGAGTTCATCATAACATTCAACGGGATCATCCCATTGATAACATATAGGGGAGCATTCGATGAGGGGTAATGACACATTCCTGCTTAGCAAGTTTTTGTGAACATTACTCGTTTGTTTCTCCTTAGGAACCTCATAGGGCGGAGGATGCACTTGATGATCTAGATTGGATGATAGCCATGCAAGAGGAGTTGAACAACTTCACTCGGAATAAAGTTTGGTCCTTAGTGGAAAGGCCCAAGCAAATTGTGAATGAAACCAAGTGGGTCTTCCGCAACAAGCAAGATGAGCATGGCATGGTGACAAGGAACAAGGTAAGGTTGGTGGCTCAAGGATTCACTCAAATTGAAGGCTTGGATTTCGGAGAGACCTATGCACCGGTGGTGTAACAACCTAAAAATCCACACACCAAAAATCACAACTACAAATTTTTTGTTTAAACCCTATGTGATGTTGAGTGACACATGTAGAAGCTAAACCCTAGTTTTGGATTAGATGTGACCCAACTAGGTTAAATTCATAAGCATAGTTTGGTTTTATGCCACATGTGTAATTAAAATTCCTAAATAAATAAATCATGCATGCATACTTAATCCCACTTGTGATTTGGATTCTTTTGCCTTATGTGATGTTTAACTAACTTACTTAATATTTATGATAAACCCTAAATAATGAATTATTTGTTGGAAGAATAAAACACCCCTATATAAAAACTTCAACTATTTTTGTATAACAAAAATAGCCAATAATCCCTAATATATGGGATGTATTTTGACCACCATTTGAAACACCTTGTGGGACCCACTACATGACTTGAAGCTCAAGTTTAAACTATAACTAAATTTGAATCGAAGCAAAAGAAAGAAAAGAGAAACAAACAAATAAAAGAGAAAGGAAAGAAGAGGGAGCCGCAGCAGCCCAGACCTGCTCAGCCTTGCGAGCCAGCCCGGCCGAGCCTGCCTGCCCTCCCACTAGCGCACGCGGCCCACGAATCCGGCCTAGCAACACCCTATTGCCCACGCGCGCATGAGCCGCTGACGAGCCAGACCCGCCCATCAGCCGTCACGCACCGCACGCCGCCGCATCAGGATAAGCTGACAAACGGGCCCCCTCTGTCAGCCGCCCAGCTACAACATCGTCATCTTCCCCACGTTCTCTCCACCACGCGACCGGGAGCCGACCGTGGAGCAGGCGTGGGCCCGGGGTCACGCACATCGCATGACCCTGTCCCCCACCATAGCATCGCGCCCACGCAACCGCCCCCGCACGCGAGAGCCACCCGATGCGCTCGGCGCATCACCAGCCGTTCCGCCATCCGCCATGGATGAGCATGGAGCTCGGCCTATAAGAGGGAGGACCCAGAGCACCCTAGGGTTCCTCAGCCCACCGCCGCCGTTCGGTGGCCCAATTGTCCGCACCACTCCAAGAGAAGAGGGCCGAGAGGAGGACCCGGAGGAGGGAGGTGAGCAGGGAGCTCGGAGTCGTCGACCACCGGAGCTCAGAGCGCCGCCCCGAGCACCTACTCCAACGACGTGGCTTCCACCGCTACATGGCCACACCGTCATCACCACACCGCCACTCCGCACCGCCAAGCACACCGCGGTGAGCACCTTGGCTGAGACCTCCTCCTAGCCCCATGGACGTCGAGCACGCACACGCGCCAAGCACGCCGCGACAACATTGAGCCATCTCGGCTCGAGCACGCCAACGCAAGCCACACACGTGATGCCCTACACGCACGCATGGGCGCGCTCACCGCAGCCACGAACACGGCCGTGGCAAAGCCACCGTGGCCACATCACCGCGGTAGAGGTGACGCCACCACCTTGGCTAGCTCTTCCTCGCTGTGGAACATGCCATGCTCATGATCGAGGTAGACGAAGGCCACCAGAGGACCCCTGTTTGACCACACCGCGCCACGGCCGGAGCGTCGCCGCAACTGCTTCGACTCCACCATGGTCAGGACGACTGGGAGCGCCTGGCGCCTCCTTGTCTCGCCCACCCTGTTCACTGGAGCCACTGGAAGCTCACGCGCCCCGCCAAGCATGCTCCCAGCCACTACATCAACCTGCCACCATAGAGCACCACCGTGACACCTGGGTGATAGCCGTATAGACCAAGAAGCCATGCACCGGACCTCGGGCGGAGCTCCACCGTGCACCACCATTGCGTGCGGACTCCACCGCGCCTTATGGTCATCGTCGACACTACACTATGCCTCCCCGCTAACTGACTGAAGGAAGATGGGGCACCAGGACCCCTAGAGTTGCCCCTAGATGCCTCGCCGATGAGCACCGCCACGCTGAGCCACCGTTTACCGTGGCAGAGCCCTAGGAAGCCCTAGCCGTCGCCCGACCCCCACCATCATGGTCGCCATGGCATGGGGAAGCTATTGCCTACCCTAATCGGACGCTAGCACCGCCGTGGGGCTCGCCGGTGACCTCACCGCCGGCGGGAGCCCCGTCGAGGAAGAGAAGGGGATTTTCCCCTCACGGACCACTTCGGCGATCTCTCCGACCACCTCGGCGATCTCGCCGACCACTTCGGCGATCTCTCCGACCACCTCGGTGATCTCTCCGACCACCTCGGCGATCTCTCCGACCACCTCGGCGACCTCTCCGACCACCTCGGCGATCATTCCGACCACCTCGGCGAGCTTTCCGACCACCTCGGCGACCTCTCCGACCACCTCACTAGCTGATACACCACTCCAAGTCCCTACATGCCACGTAAACCAGTCATAGTGTGACACGTGTCAGCCCTAAATTAATCAGCCTTTAATATTTTCAGAAATGATTGAAACTTCGGAAATTCATAACTAATTCATACGAACTCAGAAAAATACAAGACTAGGACCAAAATTCATCTAAAATCGAGCTCTATGCAATGAACCCATGTTTGAGTGTATTTGGCTCTTTTGAATTTTCATTGCTTTTTGTGCTATTCTATAGACATCGCTAACGCGACTATAATGCGAATCGTTTGTAGACTCAGAGGAGAACTAGATGGACGAGGACTGAGAGTACCGTGAGGAGTATGGAGATGACTACACTGAAGGTGCCACATCCCACCCAACCTTGTAGCACCTATTACACATGGCTAATGTAGAACTGCTATTGCTTTACTTTATTGTTATACTCACACTATGATAGGACTTGCATGGTAGTATGCTTACTTGATGGCCTTTACCTTGATGCAACCTTACCCCTGCTTACCCTGCTATTAGGCTAGACACAAGCTTGCTGCTATATTTCATTGCTTATTACTTCTACTACGCTTGTACTACATTGATGCATGGTGGAAACTGGTGTTATCTGGACTATGGGGAGAGTGTTGCGTGTGTGACTTGGGTGCATGGAGGGTGAGGGTTGTGTCGACCAAGTTGGAATATACGATGAGCCTGGGGCAAGTCTTGCCACGGGGTGCTACCTGGACACCCTTAGAAATGGATACCTGTGGTGGGTAAATGGAATATGAGGTGGCCCTGGGTGTGAACCTGTGATGGGAGGAGCCCAGGGTGGAGGTGCTGTGGTGGCATGGTAAATGGAAACCCTGATGAAGACATTCTGGCTTGGTCATCCCTAAGGACTTACTAGTACTTAGATTCACCGGGAAGCCTTACATACCACTCTCCCTATATGGTGCGGGACGGCCGGACTACTTTTTAGGATATTGCCACTACTGCTAGGTTGATAGCGGACAGTGCGAGGAGGTACGGGGCGTGGAGGATTCCCCCCACACCCTTCCAAGACTTCATGGAGACCTTGTGGACCCGGCTCATGATTCACAGTTTCAGCCACCCCAGGCTAGACTTGGGGTGTACCAGGGCTGAATGGTAGAGTGGCATTATCCTAGGCTAGCAAGCGGCCGCAATCAGCCCAGTTGACGACGGTCAGCGAGGAAGGTGGATCTTGTGGTTATGTGAAACCTCTATATAGTGTATGGTTGATCGATCGATACATATGCCGACTTGTTGGCTATGGACCTTTCCTGGGTTTCGCTTAAACTAGATAGTGAGATGAGCCCTTCTCTTCTTCCCCCTATGAGTGAGTGTTCGGTCGTAGCCAGGGCCTACGGGCCATGAGACAGTGCCAAGAGGGAGTTGTCCTGTCGACTGAGCAATGGTATGGTGGTGATGTGGTGATGGTGTGGAGATGGTGGTATATCGATCCCAGGATCGAAACCTGGCTCTAGACAGAAATGGGGTGGAATGGGTGTGGGAATGGTGTTAAAACTTGACCAACTATTATTATATACTTGATATGCTAATACATAGGAAACCCCAGCCTTATGGGTTCCTTTTGATTATATCCAACTTGCATCCAATTTCCACAAAACAATGCTCATAGGGTGGGAGTGGCCAGTACAAATCGTACTAATAAATTTTGGCACACAGGTTCTGCTGAGGAGTATAGCTCTGAGGAGTTTGACAGTTGAGGGGTTCGGTCCTATGCTCGAGTTTGGCGATCTTATCTTCAAGCTATTCTGAATGAATGCTACTTTTGATTCCGCCAATGCGGCGATGTAATAATTTATGTAATTCTGCACTATTTGTACTCTGATATTGTCGTTGTATGGATGTGGTATTCGACTGGAATTTGGGTAATATGATCTACAACGGTCATAATACACTTCGACTCTATGGATTTCCCTTCACAGAAATTAGGTCGTTTCAGTTGGTATCAGAGCCATACTTGACCCTAGGACAAAACCCTCAGAAATGGACGATAGAATAGGATATGAATAACCCTTCTTTCGGTTATATACCGACCTTGCATTTACTTTCATGCAAGGCTTATCTATTTATTGACCTGCTAACACCTATTTCCTTAAAACATGTAGATGGCAACGAACGTTGAATGGCCGCCTCTAGGACCGCTACCTCTAGACCACGCCAAGCTTACCTTCGACCTATGTGAGCTCGGGGGTTTTGCACAGACCCTCTACCGAGTTCTCATCACGTTAGGAGTCCCTGACGAGCTTGTCAAGGTCACCTGCACCGAGAAGTCAGCTCAGGAAGGAGGAATCGAAGGACCGATTGTCTCCTCAGTCGAGTTCCTAGCTAGCACTACCTTACCTTCTATCCTAGCTTTCACCGAGTTGACTATAGAGGACACAGTTGAGGAGGGACTGCGAGCTGTCTCACACAAGGCACTTCACAGAGTGATGAGGGACACACTACGAGCACCTGAAGACGACAGAGTTCCGTCTACTTCCCTAGGCCCTCGACCTCAGCCTTACCCCTAGTGAGCAGAGTTTCACAGCCGGTAGAGTTATCTTCCACCTACTAGAGCAGGATAGGTACGTGACCCAGCTTGAGCAAAGGAGACGTCAGGACCAGGCCCTTCTATGGGAGTACCAGGAGCAAGACTCGTAGGGAGCACAGGAGTGAGCTAGTTTGCTTGAGACAGTTGCCAAGCTATAGGATGAGCTGAACCATCGTGAAGAAGTCCACAGAGCCGAGGTCGCTGACTTACATGACAAAGCCGCCGACCTAGGCAACAGGAACTGCTACCTCGGCAGCAAGGTATTGGAGTTGCAGAGAGAGTTGGACGACAAGAAGGCCGAGTTCAACCGTAGAGGAGACAGAGAGAGGTCCAAGGGGATTGATATGCTGAAAATCCAATCTCAGAACAAGACCATGACTCAGAAGCTAGAGGAGTTCAGGAAGAAGGTCGTTTCGCAACTGTGGTCACTGATCGAGGCACTTAGGCGTAAGCGAGTACCTCTGGGACAAGTGTGAGAGGACTTGGCAGGCTTGGCAGAAGTCTGACAAGAAGCGCCTTAGGGAGATAAAGGGTATGTGGGATCAGCTACCCAAGGAGATTCACAGCAAGACGAAGCCTAGGATAGAGGAGTTTGAGTTAGCCCCGACTTGCCTCAACCTAGACGCCTGCTCTACCCTACCTGGAGCCAAGCCTGCTGAGGAGCTGCCGAGGCCTTGAAGTACGTGTCCCGACTTCACAAGTCTGACGAGGAGATTGAGATCGAGAACAATCGTATCCCAGCTACGGTGTACGAGTTAGAGTAGATGACCCTGCGTGGTCATGAGTCATGTCAGTGGCTTCCATAAGTTGTACCCCATGATGTACCCCTTATGAGATGTAATATGAGACACTATGCGTAGTATGATTCTCGCGAATCTCCAAGTGTAGCTACTGGAGATGATGCTATGTAATAAAATCCATGTAATGAATGTTTTGGATCTTATGGATCTTATTGCTTCTTTGTAATGAGTGTTGGATAGTATAAATGTTTTTTTAAATCATCAAAATCATGTAATCATACTAAATTATAAGCACTTATGGCACAAATACTAAAATTCCTATGATCCGTGTTGCAGATGCCGAACCGCCGATCTGCTCGCCTAATGAACCATAGACGTGCGCCCGCCCACCCCGAACTAGTCGAACCAAACGATGGGCGTGGTGGCAACAACCATGGCCGTGGACGTGGAGGGATACCCTTCAACCTAGAGAATACCCCGCCGCTTGTTGAGGAGAACATTCTGCCACCACCACCACCAAACTGGCAGAGGTGATGGTGCAACAGACCCAGCTTCTTGCAGCTCTTGTAGACGGAGCAAACCATCGCCAGGGAGGACAGCAGAATGACTTCCAAAGAAAGCTGGAGGGATTTATGAAGCTGAGGCCACCTACCTATGATGGCACCGACCCTGACCCGCTTGTAGCCGATGACTGGCTCAAAGAGGTGGAAAAGAAGCTCGACCTCACCACCTTCACCGATGATGAGTGTGTTGGAGCTGCCACACACCAGCTCATAGGTGCAGCACGCGCCTGGTGGCATAGTTTAAGTGATTCCCATGAGGACCCTACCAACATCTCGTGGGATAAGTTCGCTGAAGCATTCACTGAGTATCACATTCCCAAGGGTATCATGGAGGCCAAAGCTGAGGAGTTCCGCAACATCAAGATGGGAAAGGATAGGCTGACTGAGTACACTACTCATTTCACCAACCTTCTATGTTATGTACCTTCCTATGTTGTGAACTCTAAGAAGGAGAAGCTGTACTATTACCACAAGGGACTTAACCCACACATCAAGCTAAAGTTTGGCGGTATTGAGAGTAGCACGCTACGTGCTCTGGTGGATCGCTGCATCCAGATTGAGAAGGACCATGCTGAAGCTAGAGAGGAGTACATGGAGAGGAAGCGTAAGCCTGAGGAGTCCTTCCGTGGCCGTGATCGCAAGAGGTTCCACAGAGATGCACCATCTAGGGAATGCTCACGCCACAACAGGGATGACAACCCTGGATCGAGTAGGGGTGGTGGAGGCTACACCACTAAATACTCCTGCCCTACTCAGGATCGTTACACCCAGGACCGTTATGCTCAGGACCACAACACTCAGGACCGTTCCAACCATCCCTGCTCAGCAAATGAACGCCTAGCACAGAACCGCTCTGCACCAAGCACTGGAAACTAGAAGGCACCCGCGCCAACCCCTACAGGCGGTGCGCCTTTCACCTGCTTTGCTTGTGGCCAACCGGGTCACAAAGCCACTGAGTACCCTCAGAACTCAGCCGCTCAGAAGTCTCGGTTCAAGGGATCTGCTACTCGCGGACATCTCAACCATCTAGACGCCGAGGAAGCACAGGCTGCCCCTGACGTTGTGTACGGTATGTTTTTAGTTAATGGCAATGCTGCATCAGTTCTATTTGACTCTGGAGCAACTTGTTCTTACATATCATCCAAGTTTACATGAGAGCATGACCTGCCTATAACCCCATGTGGAAAGCCTATCATCACCAGCTCACCTTTAGGAGACCTAAAGTGCACCCACATCTGTAAGGGAGTGAGTCTTACCATTGAGGGTCTTATCTTTAAAGCCGACCTAACCCTGTTACCTTCCACAAGCCTAGATGTCATCTTAGGTATGGATTGGCTAACCATTCACCGAGGTATCATATCATGTTCACCTAGATACGTCCAAGTGACCCACCCATCAGGCCAAGTTATTAGGTGTGAACCTCAGTCCGAAAAGTCCACTTCTATCCTATGTGCCCTTAAAGCTAGTTCAGAATCACAAAAAGAGAAGACAGTTCATGATGTGCCTATGGTCAGAGACTATCCCGATGTATTCCCTGAAGAATTACCGGGTATGCCACCAGACCGTGATATAGAGTTCATCATTGATCTTTTGCCGGGAACAGGACCCATTGCCAAGAGACCCTATCACATGTCAGTTGATGAACTAGCCGAGCTCAAGAAACAGCTTGATGAGCTCATCTCGAAGGGGTATATCAGACCCAGTGCTTCACCCTAGGGATCCCCTGTTCTGTTTGTTAAGAAGAAGGATGGCTCAATGAGAATGTGCATTGATTACCGGAACTTGAACGCAGTCACCATCAAGAACAAGTACCCTCTACCAAGAATTGATGATTTGCTTGATCAGCTTCGAGGTGCCAAGTATTTCTCCAAGATTGATCTCAGATCTGGCTATCATAAGATGAAGATTCAAGAGAGTGACATCCCGAAGATAGCTTTCGTGACTAGGTATGGGCAGTTTGAGTTCACTGTGGTGTCCTTTGGACTCAGGAATGCTCCCGCCTACTTCATGAACATGATGAATAAGGTTTTCATGGATGATCTGGATAAGTTCATGGTAGTATTCATTGATGACATCCTTGTCTATTCACCCACCACCGAAGAACATGAACATCATCTAAGAACTGTGCTTGAGAAATTAGCCCAACATCAGCTCTACGCAAAGTTTAGTAAATGCGAGTTTTGGCTACAGAAAGTTGCCTTCCTAGTCCATGTACTATCAGCTGAAGGTGTCATAGTTGACCCAGCCAAGATTGAAGCTATGAAAGAGTGGGATCAACCTCGTAACATGACTGAAGTCAGAAGTTTCTTGGGATTGGCTAGATATTACCGCCGATTCATCTAGAACTTTTCCAAGATTGCCCGTCCATTGACAAACCTTCTGAAGAAGACTAAGGAGTTTGAATGGACACCCGAGTGCGAGCAAAGCTTCCAGGAATTGAAACAGAAGTTTACCACAACTCCTATGCTAGCATTGCCTGATATTAGCAAAGATTTCGTGGTCTACTGTGATGCATCCCGTCAAGGACTTGGCTGTGTATTGATGCAAGGAGGAAGAGTGATAGCTTATGCTTCTCGATAGTTGAAATAACACGAGAACCGTTACCCTACTCATGATCTTGAGTTAGCAGCAGTTGTGCATGCTTTGAAGATCTAGAGGCACTACTTGATAGGTAACAAGTCTGATATCTATACCGATCACAAGATCTTGAAGTACTTTTTCACTCAGGAAGATCTAAATATGAGACAACCCCGATGGCTAGAGTTGATCAAGGACTATGACCTAGAAATTCACTATCATCCGGGAAAAGCTAATGTAGTCGCAGATGCTCTCAGTCGCAAGAGTTACTGTCATACTTTGATCACTAAATCCGTACCACCTGAACTCAAGGAAGAGATTGATGATTTCCAACTTGAGATACTACCGCATGGCTTGTTGAATGAGCTCTGCATACAGTATGATCTCATAGATCGCATCTGTCAAGCTCAGAAAAATTGTGAAGAGATCGAATATCTCTGTGGTCTGATGAAACTGGGCTACAAGACCAACCACCATGAAGATGAACAAGGAACCATCTGGTTCAAGGACAGAATCTGTGTCCCTTCCGATCCAGCACTACGAGAGGAAATTCTGTCAGAAGCTCATGATTCTAAGTACTGTATTCACCCTAGAGGTTCAAAGATGTATCAAGACTTAAAGAAACACTTTTGGTGGAAAGGCATGAAGATAGACATTGCGGGACATGTGGCACGATGTGACACCTGTAATAGAGTCAAGGCTGAACATCAAAGGCCTATAGGATTGCTGAAGCCTCTTGACGTTCCCGAGTGGAAATGGGAGAGCATATCCATGGATTTTATAGTTGGGTTGCCCCGTTCACAGAAAGGCAATGACTCCATTTGGGTGATTGTTGATCGTTTGACCAAGATTGCTCACTTTGTACCCGTTAAGACCAAGACCGATGCCGAAAAGTTAGCAGATCTATATGTTGAGCATATCCTCAAATTGCATGGAGCTCCCTCTAATATTGTGTCTGATTGTGGTCCTCAGTTTATGTCCTGATTCTGGGAAGCTCTACACAAGTCCATTGGAACCAAACTTGATTTCAGTACCGCTTATCACCCACAGACAGATGGACAGACTGAACGAGTGAATAAGATCTTAGAAGACTTGCTTCACGCTAGTGTACTGAATTATGGCTCTGATTGGGAGAAATGCCTACCCTATGCAGAGTTCTCTTACAACAACAGCTACCAAGCCAGTATCAAGATGTCGCCGTTTGAAGCTCTGTATGGCAGACCTTGTAAGACACCTTTGATGTGGTCTCAACCGGGGGAAAGATCGTTCTTTGACTCTGCTAAGATTCAAGATGCCGAAGAAGGAGTTGCTCAAGTAAAGGAGAATTTGAGAATTGCTCAAAGTCGATACAAGAGCTATGCTGACAAAAGAAGAAGAGAACTTGAGTTCAATGTGGGATCTCGAAATTTGGCTAAGTCTAGGATGACTGAATTCATGATTTTAGTTTTCGTGTACCCTGCTTTGGAGCCTTGTATCTCTCCCACTAGGCCAAATTAGACTTGGCACTTTAAGCAAAGTTTGAGATATCACGTAACTCTACAACATTGGTTACTACCTCTTGTGCTAAAACTAAACGTATTTGGAGTTAAGAAGGGACGAAGATTGAGTGTCAACTTGTATTTTTGAGGTATTTTTTTGATCTGTTCATTCAGTTTGGAACAGGACGTGGCCGACCGACTTCGGGTGCTAGGAGCCACATGGCCTCCATGCGCACGCACCGCTCGCCAGCTTGCCCTGCTCTTCTATTTGTGACCGGCGCTGCGTCTCTCTCCCTCCTACTCACTCGCCTCCCTCTCTCGCTCCTCCTCGCTCTACCTCGCTCCGCTTCACGCCTGAGCGTGCGCCTGCCATGGCCGAGGTGGGCCGAGCTCGCCGTCGCTGCCGTTCCCTGGCCTCCGAGCCGCTCGCGACCACCGCGTGAACCACCACCTCCGCCTCTTCCTCCTCTACGATTGGCGCACCTCGGCTAAGCTGGAAACCACCGGAGCAGCCCGGCCATCGGAGCCGCTGTCGTCGCCGCCGCTTGCTGCAGTGGCTGCGCCGCCACAGGCCACCGCAGGGCCATACTGAAGCCATGCACCGGTGCACACGGGCCCATGTGTGCTACGCGCGCCACTCCTCATCGCCATCTGGCCGCCGGCCGACCCTCACCGCCGCCCTCCCCTGCTCCCTGTGTGTTGAAGAAGACAAAGGACGTCGCACTCAAATAAGCAAAAAGGAAGGGGCCTAAGTGCGAAGCCGTGACTCAGTTAAATAGTGCCAGAAATGATCTTTTTGTTCGATTTTAATTTGTCAAAATGCCAGGCTCCTCTATGCAAGATTTGCATTCCTTTTCTTTTGATTTTTGCAGATTTGGATAATCAACTTTGAAAATTCATAGTAATTAGTAGAAAAATAGTAAAATAGTAAATGATGACTTTTTGGAATCCTTGTGAAATTATATATGCAGTAGATATATAATATGGCATGTTTTAGTTTAAATATTTTGTTGTAAAAATAGATTTATGCAGTTAGGTTCTTAATACTAGTTATGTCTTGTCTTTTTCATAACTATAGTTATACTGCTCAAATAAATGTGAAATTTTTATGGAGTGTTACTCAGTTGATCGTTGATGTCTGGTAAAAAATTCAGGAGTTTAGCTTGTATGGTTTAAGAGTTGTAAAAATAACAAATGCTCTGTGTTGCTTTGCTCCTATTCTGAATAGGCCTGCATGTTTGAATTAATTGGTGCAGTTATTTATGAATCATGACTTTATATCAATACATGAGTTGTAGTACTTTTCTTTAGATTTTCAAAAACCTAAATAGCGTAATTTTTGGTTAAGTAGATGTTTAGTTATAGTTGCTTACATTTCTGTGCCTGTTTCTACCCAAACCCAGATAGAGTTGCCTTGTTTGTACTGTGGGGCCTTTTTAATAGTAGAATTAGCTTTAGGTGTTTATAACAAAGTTGTTTATCAGTTTCTAAGATTTCTAAAAAGTATAGAACCATATTTATTGGACATGTAGAACTCTAGTTATAGATGTTTAAAGTAGCATGTTAGATTTTGTCCATGTTTTGGACAGAGATGCATTTATTGGATTAATTGATCTTGTTAACTGTAGAATCATATTAAAAGGAGAATAATAAAGTTGTAGGTAACTTCATAAGATTTTCAAAAAGTTCTAATTCATGATTGTTGGAGGTCTAGAACTCCAGTTATGCTTATCTGAAGTTCCTATCAGTTTTCTGTACCACTGCTGTTTAGGCTGCATGTGCAGTTTTGCTTGTGCAATTATTTTCATGGTGTAAATGATGTTTGCTGTGGTTGTAGTGAATAGAAAAGTTGTAGATAATTTCATAATCTATCTTGTGATAAAGTTTCATGATCATAGGCCTGATAATTAAGGAGCTATACATTTTGTAAGTTCATTGTCAGATTTTGCATGCTCTCTGTATAGATCTGAATGGTTGTGTTATTTGACTTAGCTACGCTTTGAATCATCTCTTGGAGATAATAGAAGAAGTGTAGTGATTTTCATGATCTTTATAAATTATTAAATATCACTTATTTTGATGGTCTAAATCTCTAGTTATAAGCTTGTGAATTTGCATGGTAGAATCTGTCCAAGTCTGGATAGAGGTGCACAATTGTGCTTGATTGACCTTGTTAATTGTGGAATCACCTTGTGATGATAATAAACATGTTTTATATAATTTAATAAGATTTCTAGAAAGTTAAGGTTCATGCTTGTTTGATGCTTGTAACTCTAGTTATGCCTTTTTGAAACTACTACTACTTTTCTGTCCTAGTTCTGTGTAGATCGGAAACATTGGCATGTTTGACCTAGTTAGCTTTGGAATAAGCTTTTGGTGATAATAACAATGTTGTAGGCAATTTCATTAGCTTTCCATAAAGTCTAGGGTCACCCTTGTTGGATGCTTATGTCTCTAGTTATGGTTAAAACAAGTGACTGCTATGCTGCTGTTCAGATTTCTATACATGTGCTACGTGATTGCTTTAGCTTGCTCTTGTTTTGGCTAAACATGTTGGTTAGTTCTTGATCGATGCATGTGTGCAATATCTAAACTTAAGTTCACTTATGTGTCATGCCTAATATGGTTGCTATCCCTCTATAATAGGTTGCGTGATGTTTAGTTAAATAACTCTAGATGCCTAAGTCTAGCATGATCTTATGTTTGCCTTGAATGCTATTATGTGATGCATCTCATATTACCATTCTTTATATTCATGCACTTGCATCTTGCATCTCATCTAGGTACGCTAGATGAACCACGTAAAGGACGTGATGTTGGAGCTGAACCCGAAGACGGTGTATGGTGGACCTATCCCGAAGGTGGAAGGACTAGACAAGTGCTAAGATGGGAGATGCTCGCCAAGCGAGTGTCATCTAACAAACATTAACCTAGTGTTGAATTCCAGGCAAGCCCTAGAGCATTTTAAGTCTCCTAGTGTTTTACAAAATACTACTTGAGTCCTTTATGTTTGATGCATTAGGTTATAAGAGTTGATTGGAAACACTTGATGCATGGAACTACCTTATCCAGATACATGTACTTTAACCCTATGTAGGTCCAGGATTGAATATCTGCTTAACCATGCTTAGACTGGTAGAAGTCGGGTGATTTCCTATCACCTGCGAGATATAGGTGGATACCGAAGCACGGATGGCTATATTTGCTATCGTGGAAAAGAACCATGGGGTAATGTAAATGGAGACTGGGCGGGATGTCAATAGAGAAGCAACAAGACATGGAGGTCTTGGGTGTGGATCTATCCCCATCCGTGTCGATTAAGGACCGTACCATTGTTGGACCTTTTGACAAGATTGAACGCATGCCTATCACTTAGCTGGCCAGATAACTCGTTCTGACCGCGAAGCCGAGTAGCTCAACTCAGGCCAAGCCTCGTTCTATTGTGCGCCATCTATGGGGAGCAGATCAATAGACCGTGGGCAAGCATGACCTGAGCAACCTGGTCCGGGACCGTGGGCAGGCATGGCTTGAGTGACCTGGCTACCATCAGTCCCTGATTGTGCGGCGCTGTACGAACCCATGAAATGTGTACCTGAGTTGTACCAAAGGTGACCCGACGCGACCCCGACGGGGGAAGTGTGGGTTTGAGTTAGGAATAAATTCCCAGCTGGTTGAAATCGATTCGAATCGCTGTCTCTCCTAGATAGTGAGAAACTTGGCTACCTCCAACATCGTAGTAATTGTATTATAGATTGTGATGGTTCGGATAAACATGGAATTACTACACTGGCTATGGTTACTATTGTATGCTGTCAAATGATATACTACATGTTTGGCATAGGTTAGTTGCTAATCTAGAGATGAATAGTTATAAGTAACTTGATGACCAAAGTATAATTCTACAACTAAATTAGTCGCGTTTTATGCAAAATGTGGTCAAGCTAGCTCCACTTATAAAGCCTTGCATGATCTTTGGAGTCATTTTATTTCTGTTTATGATGGGTAAGTCTAGCTGAGTACTTTTGAGTACTCAGGGTTTATCCCACTATGTTGCAGGTGAAGTTCTTGGCCTGCTGAAGATGGTGGCTAACCACCGGTGGGCTCGGTGACTATATTTACTTCTCATCTATATGCTTTTATCCGAGGATGTCACTTATGCTAGCAATGTATTTGGAACTTATATTAATGTAATCATTTGAAAGCTATGTTATTTTCACTAATCGGTTTTGAAACCCAAACTTGCACTATGATTTGTGAACTCATTTGTAATATTATTTCCGCTGCAACTCTTTGTATGTGATGTGTATTTGCTTAATCATACGATCTTGATTGTGATGTTGATTTACCGAGGTCCTTCGTGACACTCGATGGACTACCGGGTTTATATAAGTAAAAGTATGCGTGTGTCAACGTGTTAGCGGGGACAGCCGTACTTGATCTTGCATAAATTGGGCGGTTCTATCACAAAGAGCCTTGGAAAGTTTGTATTACCCTCAATTTCTTAGTGGAAAGTTGAAGTGACCTTTGTGGTTTCCTTGAGAGAGGAAAGGAGGTGAAAGAGACTCCGACCTTTGTGGTCACCTCAACAATGAGAATGTAGGAGCTCCTTTGTGGGGTTGCTGAACCTCGAGATAAATCCTCTTTGTGTCCCGCATGCTTGTTGCTGTGATTTGCTCGAAATGACTTGTATTTGTTTGTCTCTTTCTCTCTCAAGCTTCTTATTAGGGTTTGGACTCGATCTACAACATTTCGACGTGAAGGGAGTGACCCAACATCTTCATCTAACCACTAAGAAGTGGGGTTGTAAGATTATTTATCCGTAAAATTAAATTTGGCACTGCTTTTGTAGTTCACGTAGGTGTCGGGACTTCTAACAGTTTGTGCCGGAACTTCTGACGACATCGGAAGTTCTGACCTAAATTGTCGGGACTTCCTACAGTGGCTGACAAATTTGAATTTAGCATTTGCAGTAAATTTTTAGATATGCCTATTCATCCCTCCTCTAGGCATTGTTAGATCCTTTCAACCCACCTGCTGTAGCCATATGCTACAACTACTGGGCCCGCGTGCATGCGCGTGGGAGAAGAGGGGGTGCGAGCGGTAGGTGCGGGAAACGGAGAGGGCGTAGATCGAGACATGACCTCCACATGGGCGCACATAGGGGCAAGAAATGTAGCAGCATGGCGCCCATGTGAAGCAGGCAGCAGGCATACTGGCAGGCATAGCAGCAAGCATATGCACAGGTACGACACGCGCGTCTGGACGAACGCATTTATACGCACAGATGCGGCGCGGGCGTTTGGACGTGCGCGTCTGTCCAGACTTTTGGACGCTAGCCTGACCAAAAGTACTATATTACTCGACGAGGATGCCATTAGGTTGAAAGGATCAATATGCCCAAGAGGGGGGGGGGTGAATTGGGTTAATTCTAAAATTCTTTGCAATAATTAAACCCTACACTTAGCCCACTTCACCCCTTGTGCCTAGAATGTGTTTCTATTGTTCTACCACACAATAGTTTTGCACCCTAGGTTCCAATCCTACTCTAGCATGGCAATTCTAGGAATGTAAAGACAAGAAATGAATTGCTCAAATGTAAATGCTCAAAGTAAAGAGAGGGAAAGGAACACGACGATGTTTTCCTGAGGTATCGGAGAGTCGCCACTCCCCACTAGTCCTTGTTGGAGCACCCGCGCAAGGGTGTAGCTCCCCCTTGATTCGCGCAAGGATCAAGTGCTCTCTACGGGCTGATTCTTTGATACTCCGTCGGGTGAATCACCCACAATCGCTCACAACTTGAGTTGGGTCATCCACAAGCTCCGCTGGATGATCACCAAACTCCCAATCACCATCGAGCCATCTAGGTGATGGCAATCACCAAGAGTAACAAGCACAAACTCTTACTTGGCCATGACAAGCCTAATGAGAAGGGTGGATGCATACTTGCTACTCTCCTTGCACTAATGAGGACCTTAATCTTGGATTCTCAAATCTCCTTCACCTTCACTAGGCTCTTGCTCTCCTTTGCACTCTCAAGGGTGTTTCTCAGCTGAACAAATGGGCAAGAGACCTCTCTTGGACGAGTGGAGTAAGTATTTATACCCCCTCATTCAAAACATAACATTTGGAGGCTGAGTCAGCATTCTATGGGGTGATCGGATGCTTAGGTCAGGGTGACCGGATGCTTCGGTCAGTTATACCCGCAAAGAGACGTTATGCTCTGATCAGACTCTGACCAACGTCCGGTCAAGAAAAACGCTCTCTAGAACCTTACTGATGTTGATCGAATGCTGGAACCTATAGTCCGGTCACTTCATTGTTCAGCGTCTAGTCAGTTACCGAATCCTGACCAGCGTCTAGTCAGCACCGACCAGACGCGTCCGGTCAAAAAAATCCATCTCTCGAACCTATCTGGAGTTGACCGGACGTAGGACCCCATCGTCCGATCCACTTTCACTCAGCGTCCGGTCAGTATCAGATGACTTCAGTTGATCAAATGAACTGACCGGACTCACCGTCCAGCGTTCGGTCACAACCAGACCAGCGTCCGGTCAGTCATTTGACCCTCCATTCACTTCCAACTCGAAATCCTATGTGAATGAAGTTAACTCCAATTGATCTTAGGGCTATTCCTGAGCTACCTAGTGCTAGTTTTGACAAGTGTGCATCACACCTAACCCACTAGACTCACCTAGGTCAAGCTACTAGTCCATACCCCCCTTAATAGTATGGCCAAAGGAAAAACAAAGTCCTAAACTACTCTAAGTGTCTCTCCAACACCAAACGACACTTAGAACAAGTCTGTCCTTTACCTTGCCATCCATCCTTTAAAAATTGAAATGATTTCCATCGTTAGGGGATGACAACCATGATTGCCCAATCAATTGCCATTACCATGACCTAACTCAAATTGCCTATGCAAAACACACGTTAGTCATAATAATCTCATGTTGTCATTAATCACCGAAACCCAACTAGGGGCCTAGATGCTTTCAATCTCCCCCTTTTTTGTGATTGATGACAACACAACCTCGAGTATGTAGAAGAGATAAGTGAGGTTTTCAACATGCTTGGTTCGTATAAGCTTTTGACAATAAGAGCAAAGAGGTTAGACATGCTTATATGACCCAAGCCAACATGGTGTACTCACTAGATATAAATTAAGCATGAGTACATGAAATAAAGTTCATTTGAATCAGAGTAAAAATGTGGAAGCAAAGCAAATGAGCATAACCAAGTGACATGACATATATATAAATCAAATGTAGAGAGCACACATGTCACATAAGTCTCACCATCACAAGTATGTAATGCAATGCATGAAGGTAAACGTGAATGCATAAAGTATCACACACAAAGAGCCAAAAGAAACGAATGCAATGCATGAAGGTAAATGTGAATGCATAAAGTATCACACACAAAGAGCCAAAAGAAATGAATCACATGCTCCCCCAAGATCTAATGCTCCCCCTAGATCTCAAATACTCGCTATCACATACTCGCTCCCTCTCCCCCTTTGGCGTCAAGCACCAAAACCTAAGGGTCGGACGGCAGGATAGGAGTAGTCGAGTCGGGCGCTGAGGTGCAGTGAGAAATCTAGAACTGAGCAGCATCATCCTCTAACCCTAAACTCTGGGCGGTCTGACCCTCTATCGCTGGAAGTGAAGGTGAAGCGGTCTGGGTCTGCTCAGTAATTGGCGCGACCTATGACTCTAGAAGTATCACTGTAGGAAGTGGAGCCACATCTGCCTCTGTCGCTGTGACTGTCTGAGGTGGCTCGAACGATGCAACAGATGATGGAATCATCTCTGTAGTCCTGGTCACTGGAGCAACTATGGTAGGGACAAGGACTCATAACTCTAGAGGTGTAGGCTGCCCTGTAAGCTCACTGAATGTAGCATCGAGACTCCTGGATACTAGGGTGTCCGTCACTAACACTGAAGAACTTTGAGGCAGAGTGAAGCCCATAACAATGGGAGTAAAGTGAGGACCTTGGGCTGGCACTGGTGAAGCAAACCGCTGGGACACCTGCTCTATAGGTGAAGCAAACTGAGTAGTTGGCTGTCCCTGACTCTGAAGCCCACTGGGTTGTAAAGCTGGAGTCACTGCAGTGTGGCAACAGGCTAGCCTATCTGAGGTGTAGACTGCTGAGGAGCAACCCCAATAACAGTGAAGACATGCTGCATGAAGCCAAGTAACTGCTACTGAATCATAAGCTGCTGCCTCTAGAACTCATCCTATCGAGCCTAAACCTGAGCAAGAGCAGTTACGGTCTCCTGTGCTTGGCGTGCTTGGTCCTTTCTCATCCGCTCAAGTACTGCTAGAAGAGCTAGGTCTGTCTATGGTGGAGTAGAGCTAGAGCCACTGGACTCTCTATCGTGTGGTCGAGGAGGCATCTACGGTATAGGCTAATAGTCATCATCAAAGCTGTCACTCAGGTCGCACTAGACCACATCCTCCTGCTGTGCATCAAGCTCCTCCTCCTCTATCGCTGCAATGCCCCTGATGATCTCATCCTGCTAGGCTGCTATCTCTAGGACCTCTGGGTGATGGCTCGGCTGACGAGGTGTCCTCGCATGACTATGACATAGCATTTGGGTCATGTCATATGATGGAAACTCAGTAGTAGCACCTGTGTATTCCGCCATCGTCTCTAGGGACTTCTGTGTAACTGCCTTTCTAATTAGGAACATGATCCAATGAGCATAAGGCAACTGACGATGACCTCTAAACCCCTTTAATAGTGTATCCTCCATCTCTAAAAGTATCACATCCCAAATATCAAATACGGTCTGAGACACAAGAGAATGCACTAACCACAACTGAATGTAAGTCAAACCCTCGCGGTAACCCATCTTCGGGAGCAGAGTCCTCCTCATAATAGCATTAAGAAGTCAAGCTGTAGGTGTAAGATCACATGGTGTCCTGCTTGACCCTCACCAAATGGCTCTGTGAAGCAAGGTCTGACAATATCTGTAGGTGGCACAAGTCCGCCGTGAGGGCATCTCGGAGGCTCTGTCTAACCATAGCAAACCTCATGAAGGTGAATAGGTGACTCTAGAATCTTGAGAATATCTCTGCCCCTCGAGCTCTGGAGCCTATAGTCATAGCCTCTGAATGCAAAGTGAATGATTCTGTGCCTCGAGTCAATCCAAAGAGAGGAGTAGAACTCATGGACCCATGATGGAACAAAATGGCCAGTCTGTCCAAGAAGATACGTCAAGCCTGTCAGATAGGAAATGTGAGGACGGATCTATTCACCTGCAACTGCAACTAGTGATTCTATGGAACAAACTCTCTGAGATTTGAAGGCAACTCACCTGGTCATATAAGCATTATAAAAGTCCTCCTACAACACAATAAAGAAGTGCTCTGAAGCACGCTCATCCCGCCTCAGTGGAAACCAGTCCTCAAACTGCACAAAGCGGAGCTACTACACCTGTCTGGCTGTAGCTGCCCTCAAGTCAAGGTGAACCACTAGAGGTGGACCCTATGGTCTGGGAGGTGGATAAGAGCCCCTCCTCTGTGTCTTAGGCCTCGGTGACACCTGAGTGCGTGTATGACTAGAGCGTTGAAGCTGTAGCCGTGCTGCCTGCTCTATCTCATTAATTTGCTCTGTCTGCTGAGTACCCTCTGTCTGCTCCGCTGGCTATGTCTGTTGCTCTATCTCCCCCTGAGGTTGACTCTCCTCCAAAGAGACACACCGTCCTCCTAGCATAACAGTCCTAGGTGGACTACCATGACGAGTCTCAACTCTCTCAACAGCAGCCCTTTGTGCTGGTGACAACTAATCACCTATACGAGCACCACACTGAGATTCACCTCTCTCGGCTCGCTCTACAGCGGCTACCACTGCTGCTGCTCTCTCTGTCTCCACATATGCGAACTTCCGCTTCTTCTTTGTAATCATCTTTTTCTCCTTTCCTTTTTCCTAAGCAGTCAGGTGAGGTAGAGGCCTTGGATCCTCATCTCCAGGACCACCTCCAGCATTCTTGCAATGTGCCATTGCTGAAGCTAACTAGAAATACTACCACTAATAGGAAACAACAGCCGACTGACACTCATGAGGCTTGGCCTCAATCCATACTCGCGGGCTTGGCCCTGAGTAAAACTGTCACTATCAAATCAACCACAAGAGCACCAACTCTTTGCACGATGGAATAGATATGAAATATAAATAATCACTATATTCATCTAGAGGTGCAAAACCCTAAGAAGCAAGTAGTAGATGCGAAATTGAAAGCGATGGCATGCTACCCGAAGAAATCCGATGAATCGGCAACCAATCAGCAAAGGAAAGGACCATGGGGCACCATTGGGATAGGCAAGGGCTAGGGTTAGGGTTAGGTGAGAAATGGTACGATGGCCAAGAGGGTGTGGCAGTGCATTATAGGCTCAGGCGCTATGGAGGCGCAGGCGCGGCGATGGAGGCGCTGGTGCATGGCGTGGAGCGACGGCGCTATGGAGGCGCAGGCGCGGCGATGGAGGCGCTGGCAGCGGTGTTGGTGTGCAGTTGTGGCAAGACTGTGGAGGAGTAGGTATGGTGCAGGCGCGGTGAACAAGGCATAGGTGGCATCATTGGTGCACGATCGTGTCGAGGAAGTGCGTAGTGGCGCGGTGGCACAACATGGGGAGGCAGTGCAGGCGCGGCTGGGGCAAGCGGCGGTGCAAGGCAGGTACGAGTGATGGAGGCACATGTGGCGTGGGTGACCTTGGCATGGGCCTATGAAGCACAATATAAGGTGGGCCCCATGAGACAGAGAAGATAAGGAGTATTAGATCCACTCGATTTCTACTGACCGACGCACCAGTGGCAACGATTGGACGCTGCCACCTAGAGTATGGTCGACAACAGAGAGGTCCAAAACCCCTCAAGTCACGACCAGACGTGTCCGATCACACTTGATCGAACGCAGACCAGGGTTCGATCGATCCTGACAACATTTTCATCGTATGACCGAATGCAGGATCACCTTCACACCGGACGCTGAAAGAGCACTATGCAACGTCCGGTCACTTTTGTGCTGCATATGTTCACCTCCTGTGAACTAATTGGACGCTGGAAGCAGAGTCCGGTGCAGCCATCGGTCGCCATGCTTCAGTAGATCTTCAAAGTACCTTAATGCTGCCTTTTCCCAATCAAGTCCCAACTTCAATAAGACGCAAATAAACATCAATTGGGACTGATGTGAGAGACCTCTCTCAAACCCTCAAAATTTTCAAATTTTTTTGCCTTGGGCTATAATTCTTTTTAAGAAAATAGGCAATAAAAGGATAATCGAAAATAAACGACAAATCAACACAATGCATATGCAATGCAATACTTGAAAGTAATTCTAGTTGTTTGTCAAGTTTTATCCAAGGTTAAGCTTCTTCACTCGCTTTTCGGCGGTTATCTTAACCATGTTAGACAAGCCCTACGTGAATTACTAAAAATTGAACATGTTATATATTACAATACAATGCAAGGGACAACACAAGCTCATTTTTTAGTGAAGTTACTAAAATCAAGCACATTAAGCTCATTCCTCAACCGACAAAATGTAGCCTCATTTGGCGGTTTAGTGAAGATATCCATCAATTGATCCTTGGTCCTTACACCTTCTAGTGATATATCATTTTTAACAACATGATCTCTAAGAAAGTGATGGCGGATATCTATGTGCTTGGTGCGAGAGTGTTGAACCGGATTATTAGCCAGCTTTACCGTGCTCTCATTATCACACAAAAGAGGTACCTTTTCTAGAACTACACCATAGTCTAGCAAAGTTTGCTTCATGTAAAGAATTTGTGCATAACAAGCACCCATGGCAATGTATTCCGCTTCGGTGGTGGACAAAGCCACACTATTTTGCTTCTTGGAAGACCAAGACACTAGTGATCTACCAAGCAAATGGCACCCTTCGGATGTGCATTTTCTATCAATTTTGCAACCGGCATAATCCGAATCGGAATAGCCAACTAGTTGAAATCTAGCTCCTTTGGGATATCAAAGTCCAAAGCTTGGTGTGTGCTTAAGGTACCTAAGGATTCTTTTAACGACAACCATGTGGGCCTCCTTAGGATTAGCTTGAAATCTAGCACACATACACACACTAAACATGATGTCGGGCCTAGATGCGGTCAAATATAATAAACTACCAATCATAGAACGGTAGAGAGTTTGATCAACCGATTTACCTCCCTCATCTAGGTTGAGATGTCCATTAGATGGCATTGGTGTTTTGATTGGCTTACATTCATCCATTTTGAACCTCTTGAGAAGGTCCTTGGTATACTTTTCTTGAGAGATGAAAATCCCTTCTCTCATTTGCTTGACTTGAAAACCAAGAAAGAATGTAAGCTCTCCAATCATAGACATCTCGAACTCTTTTGACATCAATTCACCAAACTCTTTGCAATAGTCTTCATTTGATGAGCCAAATATGATATCATCAATATATACTTGGCAAATGAAGATCTCTCCATCAAGCTTCTTGGTGAATAGTGTGATATCGACCTTCCCAATGGTTAAGCCCATCTCAATGAGGAAATCCCAAAGGCGCTCATACCAAGCTCCTAGAGCTTGCTTAAGCCCATATAGCGCTTTGGACAACCTATAAACATGATTAGGATATCTAGGGTCTTTAAACCCGGAGGTCGATCAACATAGACTAGTTCATTTATGAAGCCATTTAAAAATCACTTTTAACATCCATTTGATATAATTTCATTTCATGATGCGATGCATATGCAAGAAGGATACAAATGGCTTCAAGTTTTGTAACCGGTGCAAAGGTCTCTCCAAAATCCAACCCTTCAACTTGAGAGAACCCCTTTGCAACTAGTCTTGTCTTGTTCCTCACTACAATGCCTTGATCATCTTGCTTGTTGTAGAACACCCACTTTGTTCCAATGACTCTTGCACCTTGTAGTCGCTCTTCAAGAGTCCAAACTTCATTGCGGGTGAAGTTGTTCAACTCTTCATGCATGGCATTTATCCAATCCGAATCTTGAAGAGCTTCTTCTACATTCTTAGGTTCAATGCAAGAGACAAAAGAGTGATGTTCAATAAATGAAGCAAGTTTTTGAGAGCGAGTCATTACACCCTTTAAAGGACTCCCTATGATGAGATCTTGTGGATGTGCTTGTAGTAGGGGTAAATTTCTTCTATCAACCACTTGAGGGGGAGGTTGTGGAGCATCAACATCTTGAGCTTGTGCCACCATTTGATCATGAGAGACATGAGTATCTTCATTTTCTACTCTCCCATCTTTATCACCATCTTGTGGCACATATGATGAAGAAAGGTGGATCAATCACTTGTACATCATCTTTGGGCTTGATGTCTCCAACCGGAATGTTCTTCATAGCCTCCCTCAATGGTTCATCACCTACATCATCAAGATTCTCATGTGCTCCTTGAGAGCCATTAGATTCATCAAATTTCACATCATATATTTCTTCAACCAAGCCGGTGGCATGATTAAATACTCGATATGCTTTGGACTTTGATGAGTAACCAACAAGAAAGCCAATATCACAATGTCTTTAAAACTTTCCTAGGTGTTGCCGCTTCTTGTAGATGTAGCATTTGCAACCAAACACCCGGAAGAAAAAAGATACGTCTGGCTTCTTCCCATTGAGCAACTCATAAGGTGTCTTGACAAAAAACTTTTAAAGAAATAGGTGGTTGGATGCATAACATGCGGTGTTGATAGCTTCCGCCCATAGAGCTTCAGGTGTATTGTACTCATCAAGCATTATTCTTGCAAGTGTGATAAGTGTCCGGTTCTTTCTCTCTACTACACCATTTTGTTGAGGAGTGTATGTTGCGGAGACCTCATGCTTGATCTCAATTTCATCACAATATGCTTCAATGTTTGTGTTGTCAAATTCCTTTCCATTGTCACTTCTTATCTTCTTGAGCTTCACTTTAAATTCATTTTGTGCTCTCTTGGCAAACTTCTTGAAACATGAAGCCACTTTGGTCTTGTCATAAAGGAAGAATACCCATGTATATCTAGAGTAGTCATCAACAATCACAAGACAATAGATATTTCCTCCCAAACTCTTATAAGTTGTTGGTCCAAATAGATCCATGTGAAGGAGCCTAGCACTCTTGTTGTTGACATGTAAGCTTTGGTTCGATGAGTGTTTGCAACTTGCTTGCTGGCTTGACATGCACTACAAAGTTTGTCCTTCTCAAATTTCACATCCTTCAAGTCTCTCACCAATTCATTCTTCATTAGCTTCTTGAGTGAGCTCATCCCAACATGTGCAAGTCTTCTATGCCATAGCCACCCAAGTGAAGTTTTGGTGAATAAGCATGTCTTCAAGTTTGCATCTTCGGAGGTGAAATCCACTAGATATAGGTTGTTGTATCTAAAGCCCTTGAATATCACTTGATCATCATCTTTCTTGGACACAACCACTTCCTTCTCGGTGAACAAGCATTGAAAGCCAAGATCACACAATTGACCAACATATAGCAAGTTGAAACTCAATGAAGCAACATATAACACATTTGATATTGAATGATCATTTGATATTGCAACTTTGCCCAATCCATGAACTTTGCCCTTTGAGTTGTCACCAAATGTAATCCTTTTTGACCATCTACTTCTTCATGTATGGCTTGTTCTTTTTCTTCTCATCATCACTTGAGTCATCTTTCTTGCCCTTGCACTTCTTCTTGTATTTGTGTTTCTTGGGTTTGGGGCATTGATGAGCTAGATGACCAAGTTTTCCACAATTATAACAATCCATCTCAAAGATGGGCTTCCTTCTATTGCTAGTGAAGAGTTTCTTCTTCTTGCCATCAAACTTGACACTGTTCTTGTTGAGCTTCTTGAGCATCTTGGCGGGTTTTCTCACCATAAGAGCAAGACTTGCATCATCAATTTCATCATCACTTGAGCTATCGTGATCAACTCTTGCTTTGCCCTTCTTCTCTTGGCTAGCCTTGAATGCCAAGTCTTTCTTTTTGGTGGAAGAAAAGCCATCTTGTGGTGTGATGTGCATGTACATTTTATGTGCATTGATCTTTCCCAATATTTGAGTTGGTGTAGCGGTGGAAAGATCACCTTGATGAAGCACCGTCACAATATGCCCATATTTGTCAATGGGGAGGACACTAAAGATCTTTCTTACAACATCGGAGGGTTGCATTTGTATGAGTCCAAGCCCATTGACTTCCTCTATAAGAACATTCAAGCGTGAGTACATCTCATTAGCACTTTCTCTAGGAAGCATCTCAAATAAATTAAGCTTTTTCATAACAAGGTGGTAGCGTTCCTCACGCTCACTCTTTGTTCCCTCATGGAGCGCACAAATGTCTAACCATAGTGCATGGGCGTCCTTGTGGTTTCGAACACGGTTGAAAATATCCTTGCAAAGGCCTCTAAAGAGGGTGTTTCTAGCCTTTGTATTTCATTTCTCGTAATTTACTTCATTGCCTTGAAAGTGTACGGGAACCTTACGTTTTGGAAAGCCTTGTGAGGAGGCTCTAAGAACTCCAACATCTAGAGCTTCTAGATATGCCTCCATGCGAATTTTCCAATAAGGAAAATCATCTCCCTCAAAGATAAGAGGAGGTCCATCCCCATGGGACATCTTTCTCTAGGTGGTTAAGCCTAATTAAGCGAGCACGAGGCTTTGATATCAATTGAAAGGATCAAGATGCCCAAGGGGGGGGTGAATTGGGCTAATTCTAAAATTCTTTACAATAATTAAATCCTACACTTAGCCCACTTCACCCCTTGTGCCTAGAATGTGTTTATATTGTTCTACCGCACAAAAGTTTTGCACCCTAGGTTCCAATCCTACTCTAGCATGGCAATTCTAGGAATGTAAAGATAAGAAATAAATTGCTCAAATGTAAATGCTCAAAGTAAAGAGAGGGAAAGGAACACAGCGACGTTTTCCTGAGGTATCGGAGAGTCGTCACTCCCCACTAGTTCTCATTGGAGCACCCACGCAAGGGTGTAGCTCCCCCTTGATCCACGCAAGGATCAAGTGATCTCTACGGGTTGATTCTTCGACACTCCATTGTGGTGAATCGCCCATAACCGCTCACAACTTGAGTTGGGTCATCCACAAGCTCCGTCGGATGATCACCAAACTCCCAATCACCACCGAGCCGTCTAGGTGATGACGATCACCAAGAGTAATAAGCACAAACTCTCACTTGACCACGACAAGCCTAATAGGAAGGGTGGATGCACACTTGCTACTATTCTTGCACTAATGAGGACCTTAATCTTGGATTCTCAAATCTCAATCACCTCACTAGGCTCTTGCTCTCCTTTGCACTCTCAAGGGTGTTTCTTAGCTGAACAAATGGGCAAGATACCTCCCTTGGACGAGTGGAGTAAGTATTTATACCCCCTCATTCAAAATATAACGTTTGGAGGCTGAGTCATCATTCTACGGGGTGACCGGACACTCTGGTCAGGGTGACCGGACGCTCCGGTCAGTTATACCCGCAGAGAGCCATTATGCTCTGACCGGACTCTGACCAGCGTCCGGTCAGCACTGACTGGACGCGTCCGGTCAAGAAAAACGCTCTCTCGAACCTTAATAATATTGACCGGATGCTGGAACCCAGAATCCGATCACTTCGCTGTTCAGCGTCCTGTTAGTTACCGGATCCTAACCAGCGTCCGGTCAGCTTCGACCGGACACGTCCGGTCAAGAAAATCCCTCTTTGGAACCTCTCTGAAGTTGACCGGACGTAGGACCCCAGTGTCTAGTCCACTTTCACTCAGCGTCCGATCAGTACCATACGACTTCAGTTGATCAAATGAACTGACCGAACTTACCCTCCAGCGTCCGGTCACAACCAGACCAGCGTCCGGTCAGTCATTTGACCCTCCATTCACTTCCAACTCGAAATCCTATGTGAATGAAGTTAACTCCAATTGATCTTAGGGCTATTCCTGAGCTACCTAGTGCTAGTTTTAGTAAGGGTGCACCATACCTAACCCACTAGACTCACCTAGGTCAAGCTACTAGTCCATACCTCCTTAATAGTATGGCCAAAGGAAAAACAAAGTCCTAAATTACTCTAAGTGTCTCTCCAACACCAAACGACACTTAGAACTAGTCCATCCTTAATCTTGTCGTCCATCCTTTGAAAACCAAAATGATTTCCATTGTCAGGGGCATGAAAACCATGATTGCCCAATCAATTGCCATTACCATGACCTAACTCAAATTGCTTCTGCAAAACACATGTTAGTCATAGTAATCTCGTGTTGTCGTTAATCACCGAAACCCATCTAAGGACCTACATGTTTTCATAGGTGGTTTGAACCAATTGAGAAAATCAATTGGCTGCCAAGAAAGGACCAATTTGACGAGTGTTTTGGCCAACTCGGGTGAGTTGTGCATGGTTGGCAGTCGTCTTGTCAATGAACGATTGATGGTCAATTTTCCTTAGCCGAGCTAAGGTGAGTGGCAAGCCAAGGTTTAAAGGGGAAGGTTTCTCTAGTTGTCAGGAAGCCTGCCAATACCTATTGTAAGTTAACGCCCATGCATCTAATGGCTACAACCACACTCTTCTCAAGGTTTGTGACCGGAGTACCGCACCAGTGACTAGGCTAAATCGATGTAAAATTCCTCTGAAGATCGATACATCTTCCTATATTGGGGAGAGGAACACTTCAGCATCGTCCATGTATAATGTATAACGAGTCACCGGTTGGGTTAACTATCCAATATTAAAACATAAAAAATTGTGTAACAACTCTGTTGAGTCGACCCATTATTTTTTTTCTGGTCATTTTTGGGTTCCACCCATTCATAAGCCACACGAGCAGAAGCACCGGGGCCTGGGCAGCCATGGCGGCATCTGCTTTGTTTGCAACCAACTTGTTGGCTCTCCTTGTGCTCGGCATGACAGCCGATGCCACCACCAGCTTCACATGCATCCGACACCAAGAGGACGGGAAGCCCTCGGGCCCTGCACACCGGCGCGTGCACGACACTGGGCCGGACGCTGACAGATTGATTGGATTCAAGGTCGATCTCGCCTAACTGCCAAATCCAATTATACTGTACTTTAATTTGTGCTTCAGAGCCCCTTGTCACTATTGCTTTCACTATTTTCCTTTCTCCAACTTTTGTACCATACTTCCATGTAACTTGTTATTGATGTTTACTTTTAGCGCAAATTCTATAATGCAGGGAGAACGGTCGGCTATTCAGCGCAGAATCTTTAATTGAGCTCTAATTGAAGAACAAATGCGGAACCAGCAAAGGACATGGGTGTACTGTACACCTGTACACACACAATTAATTTTTGCAAAAAGAATGCAAGATAGTAGGCATGTCTACACTTGTAATTAGATTAGATCGGAATACCAAATAGCCAAGTAGGTTAAGTTAGGCTTCGGGTGATCGATTTCGCACAACATGAATGGGAGCTTGTGTGGTGCATTTCAAAGAGAATAAATAAAGACGACATTGCAAACAGGACAATAATGTTTACACTCAGAAATCATGAGACAAACAGTGGCATTCCATATAAAACTTGTCGATCTCTCATAATTTCTCCAGACCTATTATTTACTATCATCTCCAAAATTTATTGGTATTGGGGACTGCCAGTACCCGTTACACAATAAGTATATGCTCCTGGTACACCATTTTCTGCTTTTGGAAGTAATTCCCTAAAAAACAAAGGCCTTGTTGCTTGTGCTGGTATATGAGTTTATCTGTATTAGCCCTGTTCGCTTGGCTGATAAGCCATGGCTGAAAGTATTGTTAGCTGATTTGCTGTGAGAGAAAAATACTGTTCGTTGGCTGAAAAAGTATGGTTTATAAGCCAAACGAACAGAACGTTATTAGTACTTTGTAAGCTGATAGATATGGTCTTCCTGATGTAAAAAGTTTGAGAACTGTCTTCCTTTTAGCTTGTAGAAGAGAGAACATCAGTATGAAATCTGGACTCGGGGATATTGCAGATCAATTGTGCCAATTAGCTTCCTCCAGTTCCGCCAAAACAAGACTAGATGGTGAGCCTCGGAGCACATGTTTCAGCCGACTCAGTTTGGTCAGCCCCGGTTGAGACCTTTAAACATGAAGTACCCAATACTAGCAACAGTCGGGCAAATAAGTGGACAGATGACCGTGTCAATATCCAGTACCCGGTTCCTGCTGGCGGTATTTGCTTGGCGTGTTAAGACCAAATGCTCATGAAGCAGGTTGGTCAGATTGTCGAGCTGATGTATAACCTGTCGCTGACCACTTGATATGTTCATAACCTGCATAGGAAACAAAACACCAAACTTGAAATGTCAAGTCAAGATATGTACAAAAGAATGTGTTACATTAAGATAGTGTTTTGACACAAAATATGACGATGTGATCAACACACAGCAAGTCGGATAATCTGAGTGGAGCGAGACCAGAGATCTGCTTGGCTTCAACACAGAATCAGCCGATTCTGAAAACCCAACGACGTGCTAGTCAATTTGACCTGCAATTGACAACGAGAGAAAATCTTATCAGTAATTTAAGGTGGAACATGTCAGTGTCACATCAGACAGTTCTAAATGTACGGCTCAATAGTCGATTCAATAAAGCTATCGACTAAATAGTCGATATCCGGCGTATCCATAAGAAGCGATATAAGAAAGTATCATCGGCTAAATAGAACATGATCGATATAAAGTGTCGAGCCGATAAGTTTGATGAAAATAGTATAACATGAGAACAAATCGACTGTCTAATATAAATGAATCTACAAACAGTTTGAATCTAATCTATTATCATCAGCAGTGAGGTTCGATCGGATAGATGCAACTATGATAATGATAACAAACTAAAGCCAAAGAATCTATAAAACCATCTATATGTTGACAGATTCATGAAAACATGCTATATGTGTGAGAGTATAGGCAAATCGACTAAAATAGCCGATGCAGTCATAGCAAACAAACAGATTACATATCTTAATCATGAACAAGACCATTAATCGACAATTTCTAATCTAAAATCTTACCAGTGAAGTTCGATCGGATCGATACAGCTATGGTAGTATCATTAGATTAGATCTCATTAACTAGTGAGTTTATTCAAGATTGAAACATGTCTTTAGATGTATACTATGTTTGATTGGTTTAGGGATAAAACAGCCGATCTAGCAGAATTAAGCCATCAATTATAAGGTTTAAAGCGTCACCAGATCAAAGAATGATCAATTAAGATGATATAATGCCAATCTATCTCTATCTCTATCGGATGATTTTATTATAATTAATAAAATATTAATTATAACAAGATCGATAACTGGTGAATCAACAAAAAACAGCAAGAAAAATCTTACTAATCTTAGCAGATTCGATAATTGATGATATTGTATTAAACAATAAGTTATTTAACACAAGATTGATAACTTTAATCTATATTATGATTCGTAAGAGATCAATCAGTTGATGCAGCCCTTACAAACAATGATATAGATCAATAACTAACTTATATTATAGCTCATAAAAGATCAATCAGCTGATGCAGCTTTATAAGCACAATACAAGTCATGACGGTAATCACAAGTAAGCTGGAGGTCGATCAGCCGATGCAGCCCTGTTTGCTGAAGATCTCGCCAAAATCTACGGTACTCCTACTCAAATACGACTCATTATAATTCTTGGAATAAAAGAAAACTTTCTAACTTAATAATAACTTGGACCCTAATTTTCCTTATTTATAGAGTCCGACACATCTTCCTGGCACCATTCAAGCAAAGCCCAAGTGACGTCATCTATAAAATAGTCGATTCTAATATCGCATCTAAATCAACTGATACTGATTCAAATCTAATCGATTCCTTGATGACACAATCTTAAAAGCTTCCAGTTTTCGCATTCTTCTTCCCAAATTTTGGTGTAAACACATGCCCCCCAATTTTGGGATAAAAATAATTTTATTCCAAAATTTCTATTTATCTGCTCACTGTATTGCAACTGCTGTCCCAGGCACTTAGATTAGCATCTACTAATCTCTCATCGACTAATCCTCCTAAGGAGCCGATTACAATTGAAGCAACTGATGTCCCTGACAAATCCCAGACGACGAAAGATGAGAACATATCTATTACACCACCTGATACTACCAAGGTATCTCATCAAGCCTTCAATCTTATGCAATCCTCACTCTTCTCTAATCATTTTCTTTTATCAGACACCACTTAGGAAAACGCCTCCACAAAAGCAAAAATTTGACAACTCACTAGCTGAAGAGGACCCTATTAACACTGATACTCAAACTACCGATTCTCTAGCTCTGCAAACAATCGATGGTAAGAAATTCATATGCTCATTTATCCTTCTATAGCAATTATAAACTGAAAAACTTCTTGATGCCTGCAGACACTAGCAACGAAAGCCCAGAGCCAATTCAACCGGATGTTGAAAAGGATGTTGACACATCATCAGCTGTTCCTTGTAACACCTTCGGTGTTACACTGTACAGTTTTTTGCTAAAACACTGCATGAACATCATACTTATGTGTAAATGTGTGTAATATAGGGTGTAAAGCAATATACGGAACTTAAAATGTTCATCGGAAACACGAAACGAATGTTATATTTTATGTCGCGTTGTATCACTTAGTGTTCTAAACGAATTTTTATTGAACGAGAATGCTATAGAACGCATAGATGAAACTTTGATAAAGTTTGTAGTACAAACTTTGTAGGTGGCGGTGAAATACTTGCGGTAGAGAATGGGGTTCGCTAGATAGCATAGTTGGTAGCTTGGAAATCGAAGTTGACGCGAATCCGAACAAAAACTTAGTCAATTTTTGTAAGTCAGAAAATGGTTCGACGAAGCTAAGTTCGACAATTTTTATAGGGGAATCGGGTTAAGCAGTGGCATGGTCTTAAGGTTGGTTTTAGTAGCTTGATACACCATCTCGAACGTGAAATAGTTGGTTTAGCTACTGGATCATCGGGTTGGATTTTTAAGCAGCTTTAAAAAGCGTGCAAGTCACGTTTTTGAACGATGCTAGTGCCTGGGCGTGGTCACCCTGCCCGGCTTTTGGAATTACGCGCCTACCGCCCGACGTGCACGTGCATGCACGCCCGCGTGCATGGCTCCACGCTATTGTCCACGCCCACTGCCGTTGCTGTGCCCTAGCACATGCTCACGCACGCACGCGCACCGCGTGGGCCGGTGGGCCTAGCTGCTCTGCCACCGTCACGTCCACCTGAGCCACGTTGCTCGCCGTCGCATCGAGCTGTGCCCCGGCCGCGCTGCGTTCCGACCGCCGCCTGCACGGTCACTGCTGTCGCTGACCTTCACGGCTGAATGCACGTAGGCCTGTCCGCCTGACTTTGCCATCACGTCCGCGCTCGATGCCACGCCACGCAGTTGCTTCCCCTAGACCGGCGCTAGCCACTGTGGCGTGTGGTGCCATGCCACCGCCGTCTTGCGGGTCGTGGCGCTACGGTCGCACGTCGCTGTGCTGGACTCATACGCGCACGTGGAGCCTTCACCGTCACGCTGCCGTCCTTCCCCAATTAGAAATTGCGCCACGCCAAGCCACCGTCACATCGCCTTCAATGGCGTCGTGCCGGCCGAGCCGCGCCAAGGCAAAACCGCAGAGCTTGGCCCTACTCTCATAATTGAGCATGTCTAGAGGTCGAGTGGGAGTCCAACTTTGCACCAAGCTTGCCACTGTTGCGCCGTACGGTGACGGGGCTTCAATGGGAGTTTCCCCCCACCGTCGACCCCCTTAAGTCCAAACGCCATCGTCCATCCAATTAGCATTGCATAGTCCACCTCCATCCAATTAACCGTACACCCAACTAGCCTTGGTAGTTAGCTTGGTTTGGAGTCGACTCGATGAGCTTTCATACTCCTGTGAGGTAATGCGGGGCGTTTTTCCTGCGGCGTTCCGCCATGGCCGTCGAGGCGGGTGCTCGGCCAAGACGTCGCCTTGCTCCTTTGTCTCAATTGAGCAGGACTTTTGCATCTCCTTGACTTGTTTGCCTCGCCCATGCAGCGTTTTCGCTGATGGAGCAGCAGGTCGTCGGGAACACCTTCACCGCGGTCGGCGTGAATCGGAGTACTCCCGCGCACATAGCCAACCCCCTTACCGAGCCTCATGACCTCGTCCAGTCTGCCCTACACGTCTCTGGTGAGACCCTCTTGCTCCTAGGGTAGGTGGTTGAATCGATTGAGGTCTAGGTCACCCGGGATGAGTTCGCTGCCGCCGGCAAACTGGTGTGGATGCCATTCCCGTGGCCAGCGCGATTGGGTGTAGTAGTGATTCAAATAGGACTTCTATATTGTTGCTCGTAGTTGGTAGATGGATATAGGGTAGCGGTAGAGGCGTTGGGCTAGGTAAATTCGCCGACGCCGGTGTTGCCGTGGCCAGACCTCGCCGCGGTGCATGGCCACGCCTTCGTGCTGGACCATTTGTGGAGTGTGATACCTCGATCGGTTGCGCTTCGCTCGTAGAGTGCTAGGGAGGTGTTGGTTGAGGCCAAGGAAGTCCGTGCTCGCCGAAGTTTGAACGGCGATGCCGCGGCCTTGTGTAGTTCCGGCCAGGGGCTTCGAAAAATAGGAATCAGATTAAGTAAAGGGTGCTAGATGTAAAGGACGTGACTCAGTCAAATAGTCTTTGAGTAAGCTTCATGTATAGGATAGTGAACGGGTGCTCTTTTGCAAAAGAGCCCGTGCGCGCTGTGGGTCTCCCCACGTTGGGCCTCTGTCGCGCTAGTGGGCCGCGCGCGTGGGCCACGTCGGGGTGCTGAGCGTGCGCGAAAGTGGGTCGTGCCGGGGTGCTAAGCGAGCGCGAAAGTGGGCCGCGCCGCTCGCTCGCGGGCCGCGCGAGGAGGAATTCGGTTTTCATTTTCTAGCGAATTATTAAAGATTTATTCAATTTAGTTTTGAGCTAAACTTTGAAAAATGATATTAAATATTGTAGGTATCCAAAAACAGTGAAACAAAATTTGTTATGTTCATAAAAATGCTATCAATCTGTTAGTGTAGTTAGTTTACAGTTAGCTATAATCATGGTAGGTTCATAAATTCAATTTAGAAAGCTTAGTATTATTTAGCCTAATATTTGTAGAAATTTTTGTGGCAAATTGATGACAGCTTTAGTCATGAAAATTTTATAGTAGGTTCGTTAGATTATTATGTACTCACTGTAATTATTGTAGCCCTAGAGTAGGTTGATAAATAGAGTAGCTAGTAACCCTTGTTTTATCATATATAGAGTAAATCGATATTAAGAGTAAGGATACCTTTAGTTGCTAAGATAATATATGCTATGCTTCATACTTGTTAGTGGTAACAGTAGGTAACTTAGCATCTTAGTCGATAGGACTAGCTTAGTATCTAGGATAGCGGCACCGGTTTTATCTAATCAGTTTTTTGTAGGTACACTGACTTACATTGCGTAAGAAATCGCTTAGCATACTGAAAGTGAGTGTGCGATGTGCTAAAATTTTACAAATGCCACTATATTCTGGCTTGAGTGAACGGATAGGCCGATACATGCATCATGATAATAACATCTTGCTTAAACTAAAGTCCCCATACACGTATAATTGGGAATAGTAAATTGATAGGATAATAAAAAGAATGCTTTAATAAATGTCTCGTCGTTTCTCTAATCCCTTGCTTCTGATCTAGAAGGTTGTCCTAAGTGGTTGGTTCCTATCTCTTATAGATGAATCTGAGGTCCAGACGCGGGAACACTAGTGCCGGTGCGGGCCACGGTCTTGGCAAAGGCCAAGGTGAAAGTGGCCAGCCCAATGAGCATGGCAACGGGTAGAGCCATGAGGCTCTACTTCTGGCTCCTCCTCCACCACCGCCTCTGCCAATGACTCACACAGAGATGATGGCAGAAATGATGGCTGCTCGCCGCGAGTCAGCCCGTGCCATAGAGCTACTGGCACAGGCTATCGCTGGCTTCGCCCGTAGAGGACATGGAGGTAATGGTGGGAACGAGGGTGGTGCTCGTGGTCCTAAGGGACCCTGCTCTTACCAGGATTTCCTCAAGACGCACCTACCCACGTTCACACCATCAATTGAGCCCCTGGATGCGAAGCATTGGCTTCGCATTCTAGAGCAGAAGTTCCTATTGCTCAACGTGACGGACGAGCAGAAGGTGCGCTCTATAGCACAATAGTTGTTGGGGTCCACGAGTGCATGGTGGGATACCTTCAATGTCATGCAGCAGCTGGATCACCGGGTGACCTAGCAGGAGTTCTCCATAGCATTTAGGGAATTTTATATTCCTGCTGGTGTCCTCAATAGGAAGCTGACTGAGTTTCTAGACCTACGGCAAGGTAGTTTGTCAGTGATGGACTATGTAAATAATTTCAATCAATTGTCCTAGTATGCTGGAACTCATGTGGATACAGACGAGAAGAAGAGGGACCGCTTCTATCGTGGCCTCTCTTGCAACCTTTAGGAGAAATTGTATACTGGGAACTATCAGACCTTCGGGGCAATGATGAATGCTGCCATTGCCATGGAGGGCTTGCAGCGGGATTCCCAGGCAGAGTGGAAGCGAAAGTGGGTGGCTACGGGGTCTTCTAGCCACCCCCATACTCAAAAAGTACAGGTTGTCCGACGGGTGCCCTATCAATCATCAGGCGGGCATACGTTTCGACAGCCCCAGCATACTTCTCAGGCTTCTTCCACACAACAGCCTCAGGGATAGCAGGTCCCACCTCACCAAGGATTGGGGAACAAACCTGGCACTTGTTTCAAATGCGGCAAGGATAGCCACTATGCCCGAGAGTGTCCCCAAAACCAGCCAGCCTAGTCTGCTCAACCATCGGCTAACTCTAGGCTAGTCAAGCGAACAGTGATCAAGAGGAAAGTGCCAGCCAGCCGATCTGGATAGGTGAATTTCACGGATGCTGAGCAAATATTGCAACAGGAACCGGTGATGGCTGGTATGTTCACCATTGATTCCCATCCAGCTTATGTGTTATTTTATTCTGGTGCATCACATTCATTTATGAGCATGGGATTTGTAGACTGGCACAATATACCTCTTATGGCTATACCGTATGCCTATAGAATCCGTACTCTGGGTGCATAGATGTGCATCAATACTTGGACGGACACAGTAATCTTGGTATTAGCCACTCACACTTACAGTCTCTAGTTCATGGTACTGCCTGGGCAAGGCATCGATGCTATTCTTGGAATGAACTGGTTGCGGGTATATGGGGTAGTCTTGGATCTAAAGCAGAGAATTGTGGAGTTACGGCTTCCTTCTTCTAAGGATATGATGTCTCTTCTTGTACCCTCAGATCTAGTCTTACCTGTTGCTGCTCATGCTGAAGCCTCTTCATGTACCTGATGAATTCAGTTTTTATGCCGGAGCAAGACAAGTTTGTTGTGGTATTCATTGATGATATCCTGATATATTCAAAGAATGATGAAGAGCATGCCCAACACCTTTGGATTGTACTGACTCGATTTAGGGAACAAAAGTTGTATGCTAAATTCAGCAAGTGTGAATTCTGGTTAGATCGAGTGTAGTTTTTGGGGTATGTGTTGACACCTGACAGCATTTCTGTAGATCCCAGCAAGGTGCAAGATGTGCTGAATTGGAAGTCTCCCAAGTCTGTGCACCAGATTCGTCAGTTCCTTGGTCTAGCTGGGTACTATCGACGTTTCATCTCGGATTTCTCCAAGATAGCTCAACCGATGACCAAGCTGCTCAAAAAGAAGCCAAGTTTGACTGGAGCCCAGCGTATGAAGAAGCCTTCCAAGCTTTGAAGACATTTCTGACCACTGCACCTGTGTTGGCCCAACCAGATATTGACAGACCCTTTGATGTATATTGTGATGCCTCGAAGACGGGGTTGGGATGGATGCCTGAAGTTAGCTGAATTTTCTTACAATAATAGCTACCAAGAAAGCATCCGCATGGCACCGTTTAAAGCCCTATATGGGAAGAAATGTAGGACACCATTGAATTGGGTTGAAGTGGGAGACCGTGGATACTTTGGGCCGTACTTCATCAAAGAGGCTTGAGAGCAAGTCATCATTATTCAGAGTCATTTGAAGGCAACTCAGAGCCGATAGAAAGCCTATACGGACAAGCGAAGAAGGCCCTTGGAGTTTGCAGTTGGGGATTATGTGTACCTCAAGGTGTCTCCAATGAGAGGGGTACATTGGTTTGGTATCCATGGCAATTTAGCTCCCCGATACGTGGGTCCCTACAAAATTTTGAAGCAGTGTGGCCCAGTTGCTTACCGTCTCCAGCTTCCCGATATTTTATCGGCGGTACACGATGTGTTTCATGTCTCACAGTTGAAGAAATGTTTGCGGATCCTGGATAAAGCTATAGAAATTGAAGGACTTCCACTCCAGCCTAATTTAACTTATATTGAGCACCCGGTCAGAATCCTGGATGAAAAGGAAAGAGTGACAAGGAACAGTGTGGTAAAGTTCTACAAGGTGCAGTGGAAAAACCACTCTTAGGATGACGCCACGTGGGAACAAGAGAGTTATATATTGAAGCATTACCCCCATCTTCTCTCTAGATCTGATAGGTAGTGCTTTACATTGAAATGTATTTCCTATCTACTTTCCCACACTAGGCACATGAAATCTCGGGTCGAGATTTTGTTTTTGTGGGGTAGATTTGTAACACCCTCGGTGTTACACTGTACAGTTTTTTGCTAAAACACTGCATGAGCATCATACTTATGTGTAAATGTGTGTAATATTGGGTGTAAAGCAATATACGGAACTTGAAACGTTTTTTGGAAACACGAAACGAATGTTATATTTCATGTCGCGTTGTATCACTTAGTGTTCTAAACAAATTTTTATTGAACAAGAATGCTATAGAACGCATAGACGAAACTTTGATAAAGTTTGTAGTACAAACTTCGTAGGTGGCGGTGAAATACTTGCGGTCGAGAATGGGGTTCGCTAGATAGCATAGTTGGTAGCTTGGAAATCAAAGTTGACGCGAATCCAAACAAAAACTTAGTCAATTTTCGTAAGTCAAAAGATTGTTCGACAAAGCTAAGTTCGACAATTTTTATAGGGAAATCGGGTTAAGCAGTGGCATGGTCTTAAGTTTGGTTTTAGTAGCTTGATACACCATCTCAAACATGAAATAGTTGGTTTAGCTACTGGATCATCGGGTTGGATTTTTAAGCAGCTTTAAAAAGTGTGCAAGTCACGTTTTTGAACGATGCCAGGGCCTGGGCACGGTCACCCTGCCTGGCTCTCGATGTTGCTGCGCCGGCCGCCCGACATGCATGCACACACATGCCCGTGCGCATGGCTCCATGCTGCTGGCCACGCCCACTGCCATTCCTGCGCCCTGACACACGCTCACGCAAGCACGCGCACCGCGCCGGTGGGCCTGGTTGCTCTGCCGCCGTCGTGTCCGCCTGAGCCATGTTGCTTACTGTCACGTCGAGCTACGCCCTAGCCACGCTGCGTTCCAACTACCGCCTGCACGGTCACTGCTGCCGCTGACCTTCACGGTTGCACGCGCGTAGGCCTGCCCGCCTGGCTTCGCCATCACGTCCGCGCTCAACGCCACACCACGCTATTGCTTCCCCGGACCGGCGCCAGCCACTACGGCGCGTAGAGCCATGCCGCTGTCATCTTGCAGGTCGTGGTGCTGTGGTCGCACGTCGCCATGCTAGACTCGTACGTGCACGTGGAGCCTTCACCGTCACGTTGCCGTCCTTCCCCAATTAGAAATTGTGCCACGCCAACCATCGTCACATCGCCTTCAATGGCGTCGCGCCGGCCGAGCCACGCCAAGGCAAAACCGCAGAGCTTGGCCCTACTCTCATAATTGCGCACGTCTGGAGGTCGAGTGGGAGTCTAGCTTCGCGCCAAGCTTGACACTGCTGTAGCCATACGGTGAGGGGCTTCAATTGGAGTTTTCTCCCGCCGTTGACCCCCTTAAGTCCAAACGCCGTCGTCCATCCAATTGGCATTGCATAGTCCACCTCCGTCCAATTAACGTGCACCCAACAAGCCTTGGTAGTTAGCTTGCGATTGGAGTCGACCCGACGAGCTTTCGTACTCCAGTGAGGTAATGCGGGGTGTTTTCCCCGTGGTGGTCCACCATGGCCGTCGAGGTGGGTGCTCGGCTAGGACGTCGCCCCTTGCTCCTTTGTATTAATTGAGCAGGGCTTTTGCGTCTCCTTGACTTGTTTGCCTCGCCCGTGTAGCGGTTTCGCCGACAGAGCAGTAGGTCGTCGGGAACGCCTTCACCGCGGTCGGCGTGAACCATTGTACTCCAGCGCACATAGCCAACCCCCTTACTGAGCCTCGCGACCTCATCCAGTCTGCCCTACACATCTTTGGTGAGGCCCTCTTGCTCCTAGGGTAGGTGGTTGAACCGGTTGAGGTCTAGGTCGCCCGAGATGAGTTCACTGCCACCGACGAACTGGTGTGGATGCCGTTCCGTGGCCAGTGCGATTGGGTGTAGTAGTGATTCAAATAGGACTTCTATATTGTTGCTCGTAGTCGGTAGATGGATACAGGGTAGCGGTAGAGGCGTTGGGCTAGGAAAATTCATCGGCGCCGGTGTTGCCGCGGCCAGACCCCGCCGCGGCGCATGGCCACGCCTTCGTGCTGCACCATTTGTGGCGTGTGATACCTCGATCGGTTGCGCTTCGCTCGTAGAGTGCTAGGGAGGTGTTGGTTGAGGCCGGGGAAGTCCATGCTCGCCGTTGTTTGGTCGGCGATGCCGTGGCCTTGTGTAGTTCCGACTAGGGGCTTTGAAAAACACAAATTAGATTAAGTAAAGGGTGCTAGATGCAAAGGACGTGACTCTGTCAAATAGTGTTCGAGTAAGCTTCACGAATAGGATAGAGAACAGGGGCTCTTTTGCAAAAGAGCCAATGCACGCGTGGGTCTCCCCATGTTGGGCCTCTGTAGCGCCGGGGTGCTGAGCGTGCGCGAAAGTGGGCCGCTGAAAGCTCTAGTTTGGTTTTGATGAATTGATGAAACCCTAAGTGCTAACCTAGTTTATCAAAGTGATCATGAGATAGGTAGCACATTCCAAGTGGTGAAGCAAATAAAGATCATGACATGATGATGGTGATGCCATAGTGATGATCAAGTGCTTGGACTTGAAAAGAAGAAAGAGAAAAACAAAAGGCTCAAGGCAAAGGTATAAGTGGTAGGAGCCATTTGTTTTGGTGATCAAGACACTTAGTGAGTGTGATCACATTTAGGATCGGTAGCCGTACTATTAAGAGGGGTGAAACTCGTATCGAAATACGGTTATCAAAGTGCCACTAGATGCTCTAACTCATTGCATATGCATTTAGGATCTAGTGAAGTGCTAACGCCCTTGAAAATGTTTGTGAAAATATGCTAACACATGTGCACATGGTGATACACTTGGTGGTTGGCACATTTGAGCAAGGGTTAGGAACTTCACCGATGGAGTGCCCGCCCGTAGAGTGCGGATAGTTCGACGGTGCCACCGGTGCCTTGTACAGAAAAGATAGGGTTTCACAGAGTACAATGGACGTGTTTGGTGGCTAAACTCAGGTGAACGTGGACACTGTAGGTGACCGGATGCTGGTCTCTAAAGGACTGGCGCGTCCGGTCAATGGCAGCAGTGAGCATGTGGTTTCGGTCTCATGACCGGACGCTGGCACAAGAAATGACCGGACGCTCAGGGCCTGAGTCCGGTCAGTATGACGTATGATGATGTTGAGTGACCGAACGCTGGGTGTGTCTGGTCGGGCATGACCGGACGTGTCCGGTCGTGATTTTTCGCTTCTGGATACTTACTAGAAACGATCGGACGCTGAGGTCCTACGTCCGGTCACTTCGAAGCAGCGTGTCCGGTCACAACTTAAATGTGCTGATGCCTATTGAGATCGGGCGATCAGCGTTTGAAGCAGGGGACACGTGGCACACATTGCGTGACTAGAGCTGGGGTCTAGCGTCCGGTTGATCTGACCTTCGTGTCCGGTCGCCCCATGTTCAGTCCAGTAAGGAGCCCAACGGCTCTATTCGTGGGGGCTCTCTATTTAAGCCCCATGGCGGCTCTAGCTCACCCTCTTAGCCATTTGCATTGACATAGCAACCTTGTGAGCTTAGCCAAAGTCCTCCCACTCACCTCCATCATAGATTCAACATCTTTGTGAGATTGGGAGAGAATCCAAGTGCATTGCTTGAGTGTCTGCAGCTAGAGGCACTTGGTGTTCGTGTTTTGCTGCGGGATTCGCTTGTTACTCTTAGTGGTTGCCACCACCTAGACGGCTTGGAGCAGCGAGGATCGTCGAGCGGAGGTTGGTGATTGTCTCCAGCTCCGATCGTGGTGATTGTGAGGGGTTCTTGACCTTTCCCCGGTGGAGAGCCAAAAGGTACTCTAGTGAATTGCTCGTGGCTTGTGTGATCCTCATCTTGTGTTGGTTGTGCAGCACCCTATTGAGGGTTTGGCGTGTGATGCCAATTTGCGCGTGAACCTCCAAGTGAGTGAATCGCCACAACGAGGATAGCTTGCTGGCAAGCAAGTGAACCTCAGTAAAAAATCATTGTGTCATCATTTGAATCCGAGGTGATTGGTCTTCATTGGTATTCATTCTTGTGATTGATTGGCTCCTTCCTCGACATGGCGGTATAACCATCTTGATCACTCTCTTTACATTACCGCAAACTAGTTGTCAAGCTCTTTAGTATAGCTAGTTGTGAGAGCTTGTAGGTTTGGTTAGTGTGGCTCTTTAGTTAGCATTTGAGAGCGCACTAACTTAGTATAGTGACATAGCCATTGTGTGGATAAAAATTATATAAACTAGAATTGTGGTAGGTGGCATGCATTGTTAGTAGGCTAGCACAACACTTGCTTCGCCTCATAATTGTCTAACCGGTTTGTTAAGTGCTGTTGTAGAAATTTTTAATAGGCTATTCACCCCCTCTAGCCATTAGGACCTTTCAAGTGGTATCAGAGCCGAGGTCACCGTGATTTGAGGCTTAACAACCTTCGGTGTAAAAATAGCTCAAATCAACAACACCAAGAAACCACCCCAATTTGATGGCTTAAATTATCCCTATTGGAAAGCTAAGATGACAACTTATATCAAGTCAATCAATAGGAATGTTTGGAAGGTGGTAGAGACAAAGATTGAGATTGAAGATGAAGAGGCTCCCACCGCCGCCGAAGAAATGCTACTCCAAAATAATGACATTGCTCTTAGTGCCATCCATGATGCTTTGGATGAGAGAACTTTTGAGCAAATCAAGAACATTGAGAGAGCTCATGAGGCATGGAAGAAATTGGAGTAATCATTTGAGGGCACTCAAGCTGTGAAGGGTGCAAAGGCATACATTCTCAAAGAGAAGTTTGCAAGCTTCAAGATGAAGAAGGATGAGAGTGTGTCGAAGATGTTCCATAGGCTTCAAGTGCTTATCAATGATCTCAAAGCACTTGGAGAAGAGGTGAAGGATAAGGACTTCTCCCACAAGTTCTTGAGATGTTTGCCTTCAAGATTTGGTACATTGGTCAGTATTCTAGTGAGGAGTGGTTTGGACATCATGACACCAAACCAAGTGTTGGGAGATATAATGACCGATGATATATATAGAGATGATGATGAGAAGGAAGAAAAGAGGAAGAAGAAATATGACAAGAAGGATGACAAGAAGAAGAGCGTGGCATTCAAGGCCACATCATCCAAGGGCAAGGCAAAGCAAGATACATCAAGTGAAGATGATGGTTCATGGGATGATGATGATGTTGAGAAGATGGCTCTCTTTGTCAAGAGATTTGGCAAGTTCATGATGAAGAAGGGCTACCGTGCTAGAAGAAAGAAGTCTTCATCCAAGAACAAGGAAGAGTCAAGAAGGTGCTTTAATTGCGGAAGCAAAGATCGTCTTGTTACTCAATGCCCATACAATAGCGACAAAGATGATGACAAGAAGAACAAGAAGGATAAGAAGGAAAAGAAAGACAAGAAGGACAAGATGACCTTCACTAAGAAGAAGGGTGGTTCATATGTGGTCACTTGGGATAGTGATGCTTTCTCAAGTAATGATGATGATAGTGATGATGACAAGACCACCAAGAAGAAGGCACTTGCAAGCATTGCTATCAATGAGAAGCCTTTTCTCTTCGACACACCATCATACTTCATGGCTAAGGCCACTAAGGTACAAATTTGTGATGATGGAAGTGATGAAGAACGTGATAATGAAAATAAAAATAAAAATGATAGTGATAGTGATGATGATGAACCTACTAAGGATGAACTATTTGACATGCTAGAAGATGTTAAAGAACACTTTGGCATTAAGAGAAGGGAATGCAAAAGCTTACGTAAGAAACTAAAAGCCCTTAAGCAAGCCTTTGATGAGCTCAATGCATCTTATGAGAGGCTAGAGGAAGCCCATGAGAAGCTTGGCAAGGCTCACAAAAAGCTTGAAAAGGCTCATTCCTCTTTGCTTAATGAACATAATGAGAAGAAGCATGTTGAGACTTGTGATGTAGGTTTAACTTGTAATATAATTGATGAATCATTATCTATGCCTATCATTGTTGCTCCCACTAACCCTTCTTGTAGTACTTCTACTTCCACCTCATCTAGTAGTGATGGTTTCACTTGTGATGCCTCACTAATGGTTGAGAATGACAACCTCAAGAAGGAGGTCAATAAGCTCACTCACACCTTGGCTAAGGCCTATGGTGGTGAAGACCGCTTGCTTATGTGCTTGGGTAGCCAAAGAGCTTCTCTCTACAGAGAGGGATTGTGCTATACCCCCAAGAAAGGCAAGGCGGCCTTTGCTCCTCAAAGACTAGTTTTGTGAAGAACAATGGTCGGTTTTGCACTAGTTGCAAGCAAGTTGGTCATGCAGAGCAAAAGTGCATGAACAAGAGCAAAAATGCTAATATATCCTCCATTAAGATTGATTATTTCTATATGCTTACCAAGGGTGCAAATGGTGTAAAGGCTAAGTTCATTGGTAAACCATGGATGGGCTCAAAGAAGAAAACTATTTGGGTGTCAAAGAGCTTGGTCACTAACCTTTAAGGACCCAAGCAAGTTTGGGTACCTAAAAAGAATTGATCTTCTTTTGTAGGTCAATTACAAAGCCGAAGGAAGGCATTGGGTTCTTGATAGTGGGTGCACTCAACACATGACCGGTGATGCAAGAATGTTCAACTCAATCAACACCAATGGCAATGATGATTATGATAGTATGACATTTGGTGACAATGGCAAAGGCATGGTCAAAGGCTTGGTAAGATTGTAATATTCAATGACATGAGCATATCCAATGTATTGCTAGTAGAGAGCTTGAACTCCAACTTGCTATCCGTGGCTCAATTGTGTGATCTTGGATTCAAATGCATATTTGGGGTAGATGATGTAGAGATCATAAGTGTAGATGGCTCTAATTTGATCTTCAAAGGCTTTAGATATGAAAATCTATACTTGCAGCCTGTTCATTTCGGCTGAAATGATCGTGGATTATTACTGCTAGCTGGTTTGGTGTGAGAGAAAAATACTATTCTGGCTTATAATCCATGACCGTATACGACCAAGCAAACAGGTTGTTGGTTGGTTTCAATGCTAGTGAAGCTAGATTATCTACATGTTTGTTCACTAAGTCTAGCATGGGTTGGTTATGGCATAGAAGGCTTGGTCATGTTGGAATGAAACAATTGAATAGATTGGTTAAGCATGACTTGGTTAGAGGCTTGAAAGATGTTGTGTTTGAGAAGGATAAGCTTTGTAGCTCTTGTCAAGCCGGCAAACAAGTTGGAAACACCCATCCTAAGAAAAGCATGATGAGCACTAGTAAAGCATTTGAGTTATTGCACATGGACTTGTTTGGGCCAACACAATACACTAGCATCGGTGGTAACAAATATGGCTTTGTGGTAGTGGATGATTATACTAGATACACTTGGGTATTCTTTCTAGTGGACAAAAGTGATGTATTTGCAACATTCAAATCATATGTCAAGGGAATTCACAATGAGTTTGAAACAACCATTAAGAGAGTTAGAAGTGACAATAGTAGTGAATTCAAGAACACTAGAATTGATGAGTTGTGTGATAAATTTGGAATTAGACATCAATTCTCAGCAAAGTACACTCCACAATCAAATGGCCTTGTTGAGAGAAAGAATAGAACACTCATTGATATGGCAAGGTCTATGCTTAGTGAGTACAATGTGAGTCAATCTTTTTGGACCGAAGCTATCAACATGGCTTGCTATTGTAGCAACCGCCTCTATTGTCACCCATTGAAAGAGAAGACACCATATGAGCTCTTGAATGGTAGAAATCCCAACATTGTATATTTTAGGGTCTTTGGTTGCAAATGATATATCTTGAAGAAAGAAACTAGATTAGGCAAGTTTGACAAGAAATGTGATAAAGGATTTCTACTTGGTTATTTCACTATAAGCAAAGCATATAGAATTTGGAATTTGGATAGTGGTACTCTTGAGGAAGTTCATGATGTTGAATTTGATGAAACAAAGGGTTCACAAGAAGAGAATGAGAACTTGGAAGATGTTAGAGGCATTCAACTTTCAAATGCCATGAAGAACATAGATGTTGGTGAATTGAGGCCTAGGCAAGAAAATGATGGTGAAGATGATCAAGTGAGAGTGCTCTCTAACTCAAATGTGCAAGATGATACAAATCAAGCTAGTACAAGTGGCTCTCATGATAATGAACAAGATCAAGTGGCTAGTACATCATCTCAACCCAATGATCAAGCAAGTGCAAGCAATCAAGTTCCAATCCTCCAACCAACCAATATTGCAAGGGATCATCCATTGGACACTATAATTAGAGATATTTCTAGAGGTGTACAAACAAGATCAAGATTGGCATCATTTTGTGAGCATTTCTCATTTGTGTCATCCATTGAACCAAAGAAGATAGATGAAGCATTGAAGGATGTTAATTGGGTGAATACTGTGCATGAAGAATTGAATAACTTCACAAGAAATCAAGTATGGGAATTATTAGAGACCAAAGGAACACAATGTGATTGAAACCAAATGGGTCTTTAGAAACAAGCAAGATCAAGATGGGATAGTAGTAAGGAACAAAGCAAGATTGGTAGCACAAGGCAATACACAAGTTGAAGGTCTTGACTTTGGAGAAACATATGCCCCAGTTGCTAGATTGAAAGCAATTAAAATCTTGCTAGCCTATGCTTGTGCCCACAACATCAAGCTCTATCAAATGGATGTAAAGAGTGCATTTCTCAATGGTTACATCAATGAAGAAGTATATGTTGAGCAACCTCCCGGTTTTGAAGATGATGAGAAACCCAACCATGTGTACAAGTTGAAGAAGGCATTGTATGGCTTGAAGCAAGCACCTAGAGCATGGTATGAGAGATTGAGGGGCTTCCTACTCTCTAAAGGGTTCATGATGGGCAAGGTTGACACCACTCTTTTCATCAAGAAGATTGGAAAAGATTTATTTGTGTTGCAAATCTATGTTGATGACATCATATTTGGATCAATCAATCAAGACTTTTGTGAAGAATTTGGAAAGATGATGGCTAATGAGTTTGAGATGTCCATGATTGGAGAGTTAAGTTACTTCCTTGGTCTTCAAATCAAGCAATTAAAGAATGGTACATTTGTGAGTCAAGGCAAGTATATCAAGGATATGATCAAGAAGTTTGGCATGAGTGATAGCAAAGCCATTAGCACACCAATGGGAACAAATGACAACTTAGATAGTGATGCAAGTGGCAACATGGTGGATCAAAAGTTGTATCGGTCTATGATTGAAAGTCTACTCTATGTGACCGCATCAAGACCGGATGTCATGTTTAGTGTATGCATGTGCAAGATTTTAAGCCTCACCAAGAGAAAGTCATTTGAAGGCTACAAAGAGAATATTGAGGTACTTGAAGCATACACAAAATGTTGGTTTGTGGTATCCCAAAGGAGCAAAATTTGAGCTAGTTGGTTACTCCGACTCAGATTATGTGGGATGCAAGGTTGAAAGGAAGATCACCTCGGGCACATGTCAATTGTTGGGAAGATCACTTGTTTCATGGTCATCAAAGAAGCAAAATAGTGTTACATTATCAACCGTCGAAGCCGAATATATATCCACTGGTAGTTTTTGTGCACAAATACTTTGGATGAAGGCCACCTTGAATGACTTTGGAATCAAATTCAAGAAAGTGCCATTGCTATGTGACAATGAGAGTGCAATCAAGTTAACCAATAATCCGGTTCAACATGCAAGAACAAAGCACATTGATGTCCACCACCATTTTATAAAAGATCACCAACAAAAAAGGGACATTTGCATTGAGAATGTAGGCACCGAAGATCAACTTGTCGATATATTCACCAAGCCTTTGGATGAGAAAAGGTTTTGCAAGCTAAGGAATGAGTTGAACATATTGGATTTCTCAAATATGTGTTGATGCACCCCCACTCATATGACATGCCTCTCTTTCGAGCAATCCAAGGTAAAAGTTGATTGGCATGGCATACATACTTGCTAAGGACATGTTTAGTGCATCTAGACATCTTTCATATTTAATAGGCTCATTCATGAAAATCAAATGAATTTGATGATTATATGGTACCACTATTGCTTCTATGCTTATTTTGATCTAGTGGTAGCATATGACATGATTGTGGGCTTGTAAACCTAGAGTTTAATCTAGAAAATGAGCTCTAAGTGTTTAACTCAACATGGTACAAGATAACCCTTATTTGGAGGTGTGAAGAAGCTTGTCCTTGGATCAAACCGAGTTAAATACCTTTGGCAAATGATCTAGATTGGACCAATTTTAGGAATATGATCATCACCCCATTGATTGACATTGATAATTTTAACTTATCTACATTTTGAACATTTGTGGTCATTGATGACAAAGGGGGAGAAAAACAAAGATATTAGTACATGGGGAGAAAAACAAAGATATTAATGTACTAAGATAGTGAAAAGACAACAAAGGGGAAGAATTTGACATAGGGGGAGAGATTTGACAAAGGAAAGGGTTCAATTAAAATATTGAGCACACAAGTAGGGGGAGCAAGCTCATGAACTTGTATGGTGCATTTGAATGTGCATTTCATATGTTTGCTTGCATGGCATAAGTTTTAAATTTCAATATCCAAGCTTGTGTGGTGTATGCTAGTTGTAGGTTTGAATGATGAAATGAAAAACTAGCATGCATAGGTTATCTAGAGATTTCATTTTCAAGTGGTATCAAGCTAACCATAGTGCTAAGGATGGTATATTGGTGCACTCCGATTGGTATCACGCTTCAAAGGTCCATCTTTTATACCTTAGCATCATTTGGTAGACATTGTCTCCTTTATTTTCTATCTAAGCATATGTGCAAGCTACAATCCAAACTCTTAGCGCATATGTAGGGGGAGCAATTGCTACCATACGGGGTTCATGAAACTTGTCCATATCCTTTTACACTTGGTAAATATGCTTGGGCAAGCAACATGGATTCAATTGAATTTCAATTCATATCTTTGGGTAAGGGTTGTCATCAATTACCAAAAAATGGGGAGATTGAAAGCTCTAGTTTGGTTTTGGTGAATTGATGAAACCCTTAGTGCTAACCTACTTTATCAAAGTGATCATGAGATAGGTAGCACATTCCAAGTGGTGAAACAAATGAAGATCATGACATGATGATGGTGATGCCATAGTGATGATCAAGTGCTTGGACTTGAAAAGAAGAAAGAGAAAAACAAAAGGCTCAAGGCAAAGGTATAAGTAGTAGAAGCCATTTTGTTTTGGTGGTCAAGACACTTAGTGAGTGTGATCACATTTAGGATCGATAGCCGTACTATTAAGAGGGGTGAAACTCGTATCGAAATACGGTTATCAAAGTGCCACTAGATGCTCTAACTCATTGCATATGCATTTAGGATCTAGTGGAGTGCTAACACCCTTGAAAATGTTTGTGAAAATATGCTAACACATGTGCACATGGTGATACACTTGGTGGTTGGCACATTTGAGCAAGGGTTAGGAACTTCACTGGTGGAGTGTCCACCCGTAGAGTGCGGACAGTTCGACGGTGCCACCAGCGCCCTATACAGAAAAGATAGGGTTTCACAGAGTGCAACGGACGTGTCCGGTGGCTAAACTCAGGTGAACGTGGTCACTGTAAGTGACCGACCGCTGGTCCCTGAAGGACCGGCACGTTCGGTTAGTGACAGCAGTGAGCGTGCTGTTTTGGTCTCATGATCGGACGCTGGCGCAAGAAATGACCAGACGTTTAGGGCCTGAGTCCAGTCAGTATGACGTATGATGATGTTGAGTGACCGGACGCTGGGTGTGTCCGATTGGGCATGACCGGACGCGTCCGGTCATGATTTTTCGCTTCTAGATGCTTAATGGAAATGACCGGACGCTAAGGACATCTGTCCGATCACTTCGAAGCAGCGCGTCCGGTCACAACTAAAATGTGCTGATGACCGTTGAGATCGGGCGATCAGCATTTGAAGCAGGGGACACGTGGCACACATCGCGCGATCTGACGCTGGGGTCCAGCGTCCGATCGATCTGACCTACGCGTCCGGTCGCCCCGTGTTCAGTCCAGTAAGGAGCCCAACGGCTCTATTCGTGGGGGCTCTCTATTTAAGCCCCATGGCTGGCTCAAGCTCACCCTCTTGGCCATTTGCATTGACATAGCAACCTTGTGAGCTTAGCCAAAGTCCTCCCACTCACCTCCATCATAGATTCAACCTCTTTATGAGATTGGGAGAGAATCCAAGTACATTGATTGAGTGTTTGCATCTAGAGGCACTTGGTGTTTGTATTTCGCTACGGGATTCGCTTGTTATTCTTGGTGGTTGCCGCCACCAAGATGGCTTGGAGCAGCGAGGATCGTCGAGCGGAGGTTGGTGATTGTCTTCAGCTCCGATCGTGGTGATTGTGAGGGGTTCTTGACCTTTCCCCGGCGGAGAGCCAAAAGATACTCTAGTGAATTGCTCGTGGCTTGTGTGATCCTCATCTTGTGTTGGTTGTGTGGCACCCTATTGAGGGTTTGGCGTGTGATGCCAATTAGCGTGTGAACCTCTAAGAGAGTGAATCGCCACAACGAGGACTAGCTTGCCGGCAAGCAAGTGAACCTCGGTAAAAAATCATTATGTCATCATTTGATTCCGAGGTGATTGGTCTTCATTGGTATTCATTCTTGTGATTGATTGGCTCCTTCCTCGATACGGCGGTATAACCATCTTGATCACTCTCTTTATATTACCGTAAACTAGTTGTCAAGCTCTTTAGTGTAGCTAGTTGTGAGAGCTTGTAGGTTTGGTTAGTGTGGCTCTTTAGTTAGCATTTTAGAGCGCACTAGCTTAGTATAGTGACATAGCCATTGTGTGGATAAAAACTATATAAACCAGAATTGTGTTAGGTAGCTTGCATTGTTAGTAGGCTAGTGCAACACTTGCTTCGCCTCATAATTGTCTAACCGGTTTGTTAAGTGTTGTTGTAGAAATTTTTAATAGGCTATTCACCCCCCCTCTAGTCATTAGGACCTTTCAACCACACCGCTCGCTCGTGGGCCGTGTGAGGAGGAATTCGGTTTTCATTTTTCCAGCGAATTATTAAAGATTTATTCAATTCAGTTTCGAGCTAAACTTTGAAAAATGATAGTAAATATTGTAGGTAACCAAAAACAGTGAAATAAAATTTGTTAGATTCACAAAAATGCTATCTATCTATTAGTGTAGTTAGTTAGCTGTAATCATGGTAGGTTTATAAATTCAATTTAGAAAGCTTAGTATTATTTAGCCTAATATTTGTTGGAATTTTTGTGGCAAATTGACGATAGCTTTAGTCATGAAAATTTTATAGTAGGTTCGTTAGATTATTATGTACTCACTGTAATTGTTGTAGACCTAGAGTAGGTTGATAAATAGAGTAGCTAGTAACCCTTGTTTTATCATATATAGAGTAAATCGGTATTAAGAGTAAGGATAGCTTTAGTTGCTAAGATAATATATGTTATGCTTCATACTTGTTAGTGGTAACAGTAGGTAACTTAGCACCTTAGTCGGTAGGACTAGCTTAGTAGCTTGATAGATGTAATGTATTTTAAGAGCTGCTGTTGCCGTATTACTAAGTGTTGCATCATCATTTCATGCGTGTAGATCATGAGTTGGTAGAGTTCATACCCATGAATGAACAGGACTATGAGGAGGTCATTGAGGAGTACGAGGAGAAGATCCTCGTGCAGGAGAGAGCTCCCAGAGCCTTTTGGTGCTGACTTTGTTGACCCACCGCCTGCCCAAGGCAAGCCTCGATGCATAACCCATATTTTATGATAACTGAATATATATATGATGTGCATTTACGTTATAGGCATTTTATGGAAACTACATGCATAAATATATCTACCTATGAGTCCTACTAGTACAGGTCGAGTAGCCGCTATGCTCAGGATTTCGGTAGCGTAAGTAACCTGCCGTTACTCACAAATAGGTGATAATTTTGATCACTCATGATAAATGATGGAAAGGAAAAATGGTGACCGGGCAGGAGATATAGTTTGGGTACTGGTGGGTGTAAGAGGTTGTGTCCTGCGACTCACAAGGTATAGCTTGGTTACACTTTTTCCCTGTCCGTGTCGGTTAAGGACCGGTCGTTGCAATGGACGCTAGGTAAGTCACAGATTTGTTATCCCGAGCACATACTTGGGTATGGGCGTAGGGAAGACTTGTTGCTCTCTTATTGTGGGTTTTGACTCTTTCGGACCGACTAATTAGAGGCGGGGATGGTGGAGGTCCTTGCATCGCACTAAGTCCGGGACTTAGAAGTGGGGGCTTGGAGTCCAAGTTTGGACGGGGACCTGGACCCCTAGACAGGAGGGTGATGGGTTGGTCCTGCTTGAGCCTAGGGTACAAGCGGGGCGTGTGTTTTCGGGGTACCCAGCTAGGGACATTGATTCGCGAATCACTGCCGAGTCGGTATGACTTGTCTTAACTCTAGCATCGTTGTAAGAACTGAAAGATGGAAGGTGATGAAATGGAACTGATTGCTCAACTCTTGCTTGAAAGTAGAACAGTGCTTACATAGAATGGCTAGATAATAAATTAATATAGCTATTAATAATAACATCAATAAGGACTCACTATTAGTATTGCTTTCTGCAAAAAGGAAACCAGCAAACCATAAAGCTTTTCATATCCCTTGGAGTCGGGAAGCTATTCCCACTAGTTGGATAAGTCTTGCGAGTATATTGTGTACTCAGGGTTTATTTACCCCTGTTGCAGGTAATGCTTGAGGAGTACCATTGTGTGAAGGATTCTTCTGGTGGGCACAGATGGATCCTTGTTCCTTATCGCTAGATGTTTATTTTTATTCCGATGTTTAATATTCCACACTCTGACTTTGGAAATGTAATATTGTACTTTTTACGCACTCTGGATGTATGAAATGGATTAAGTATTGTAACTCGTTCTTATTATTGGATCCTTGGGGGAAAATGTGGATCTTTCGGGTTCTCCCTTGGGGTGTGTCCGACGGATACCGCCCGCTGTAGCTTGCTTTCGGGGCGCTTAGTGTCTGGTGGAAGACGAGCGCCTCCATAAGTATGTTATTTCGGACAGTTCTGCCACAGTTGGTACCAGAGCCAATAATAAGTTTACGAGTTCATCACTCTTTTCCAAAACTTCAAAATTTGACCAATAAAAGTTTTGCGAAAAGTAGGATGCGCTAAAGTTATGTAAATAAGTATAAGCCCTAGCAATATGGTTTATCTAGGATAGCGGCACTGGTTTTATCTAATCAGGTTTCTGTAGGTACACTGACTTATGTTGCGTAAGAAATCGCTTAGCATACGGAAAGTAAGTGTGCGATGTGCCAAAATTTTACGAATGCCGCTATATTTCGGCTTGAGTGAACGGATAGGCCGATACATGCATCATGATAATAGAATCTTGCTCAAACTAAAGTCCCCACCCCTACACGTATAATTGGGATTAGTAAATTGATAGGATAACAAAAAGAATGCTTTAATAAATGTCTCGTTGTTTCTCTAATCCCTTGCTTCTGATCTGGAAGGTTGTCCTAAGTGGTTGGTTCTTATCTCTTACAGATGAATCTAAGGTCCGGACGTGGGAGCACCAGTGCCGGTGCGGGCCACGGTCTTGGCGAAGGCCTAGGTGAAAGTGGCCGGCCCAATGAGCATGGCAACGGGGAGAGCCATGAGGCTCCACTTCTAGCTCCTCCTCCTCCGCCACCGCCGATGACTCACGCAGAGATGATGGCGAAAATGATGGCTGCTCGCCGCGAGTCAGCCTATGCCATGGAGCTACTGGCATAGGCTATCGCTGGCTTCGCCCATGGAGGACACGGAGGCAATGGTGGGAACGAGGGTGGTGCTCATGCTCCTAAGGGACCCTGCTCTTACCAGGATTTCCTCAAGACGCACCCACCCACGTTCACACCATCAGCTGAGCACCTAGATGCGGAGCATTGGCTTCGCATTCTAGAGCAGAAGTTCCTGTTGCTCAACGTGATGGATGAGCAGAAGGTGCTCTTTGCAGCGCAATAGTTGTTAGGGTCCGTGAGTGCATGGTGGGATACCTTCAATGCCATGCAACAGCTAGATCACCGGGTGACCTGGCAAGAGTTCACCGCAGCATTTAGGGAATTTTATATTCCTGCTGGTGTCCTCAATAGGAAGCTGACTGAGTTCCTAGACCTACGGCAAGGTAGTTTGTCAGTGATGGACTACATCAATAAGTTCAATCACTTGTCCCGGTATGCTGAAACTCATGTGGATACAAACGAGAAGAAGAGGGACCACTTCTATCACGGCCTCTCTTGCAACCTTCAGGAGAAATTGTATACTGGGAACTATTAGACCTTTGGGGCAATGATGAATGCTGCCATCGCCATGGAGGGCTTGCAGCGGGATTCCCAGGCAGAGTGGAAGCGAAAGCAGGTGGCTACGGGGTCTTCTAGCCAACCCCGTACTCAGAAAGTACATGTTGTTCGATGGTGCCCTATCAATCATTAGACGCGCATTCGTTTTGACAGCCCCAGCATACTTCTCAGGCTTCTTCCACACAATACCGTGCACCTACACAGCAGGTGCAACCCCAGCAACATCAAGGATAGCAGGTCCCACCTCGCCAAGGATTAGGGAACAAGCCTAGTGCTTGTTTCAAATGTGGCAAGGATGGCCACTATGCCCGAGAGTGTCCCCAAAACCAGTCAGCCCAATCTGCTCAACCATCGGCTAACTCCAGGCTAGTCAAGCGAACAATGATCAAGAGGAAAGTGTCAGCCAGCCGATCCGGACAGGTGAATGTCACGGATGCTGAGCAAATATTGCAACAGGAACCGGTGATGGCTGGTATGTTCACCATTGATTCCCATCCAGCTTATGTGTTATTTGATTCTGGTGCATCACATTCATTTGTGAGCATGGGATTTGTAGATCGACATAATATACCTCTTATGGCTATACTGTATGCCTATAGAATCCGTACTCTGGGTGAGCAGATGTGCATCAATACTCGAACGAACATAGTAAGATTGGTATTAGCCACTCACACTTACCATCTCCAATTCATGCTACTACCTAGGCAAGGCATCGATGCTATTCCTGAAATGAACTGGTTGTGGGTATATGGGGTAGTCTTGGATCTGAAGCAAAGAATTGTGGAGTTATGGCTTCCTTCTTTTGAGGATAGGATGTCTCTTCTTGTACCCTCAGATCTAGTCTTACCTGTTGCTACTCATGCTGAAGCCTCTCTTAATCTTGCCTCTATTCCGGTAGTACTGCTCCTATCTCCCGATGCCCGTACCGCATGGCTCTGAAGGAGTTGGCTGAAATGAAGAAGCAGCTGGAAGAATTGTTGGAAAAAGGTTCATCCGTCCTAGATCTTCACCATGGGCTGTCCAGCTATTTTTGTGAAGAAGGATGGCACTCTCCGAATGTGTGTGGATTACCGCCCTCTTAATGTGGTAACCATTAAGAACAAGTATCCTTTGCCCTGCATAGATACTTTGTTCGATCAGCTAGTTGGTGCCAAGATGTTCTCCAAGATGTTCTCCAAGATTGACCTTTGTTCAGGCTATCATCAGATCAAGATTAGACCATAAGATATACCAAAGACAGCTTTTTCTACTAGGTATGGGTTGTATGAGTACCTAATAATGTCTTTTTGTCTCACCAACGCTCCAGCATTCTTCATGTATCTAATGAATTCAGTCTTTATGTCGGAGCTAGACAAGTTTGTTGTGGTATTCATTGATGATATCCTGATATATTCCAAGAACGATGAAGAGCATGCCCAACACCTTAGGATTGTACTAACTCGATTGAGGGAACAAAAGTTGTATGCTAAATTCAGCGAGTGTGAATTCTGGTTAGATCGAGTGTAGTTTTTGGGTCATGTGTTGACACCTGATGGTATTTCTGTAGATCCCGGCAAGGTGCAAGATGTGCTGAATTGGAAGTCTCCCAAGTCTGTGCACCAGATTCGTCAGTTCCTTAGTCTAGCTGGTACTATCAGCGTTTTATCCCGGATTTCTCCAAGATAGCTCAACCGATGACCAAGTTGCTCCAAAAAGAAGCCAAGTTTGACTGGAGCCCAGCCTGTGAAGAAGCCTTCCATGCTTCAAAGACATTTCTAACCACTACTTCTGTGTTGGCCCAACTAGATATTGATAGATCCTTTGATGTATATTGTGATGCCTCAAAGACAGGGTTAGAAAGGATGTCTAAAGTTAGCTGAATTTTCTTACAATAATAGCTACCAAGAAAGCATCCACATGGCACCGTTTGAAGCTCTATATGGAAAGAAATGTAGGACACCACTGAACTGGGTTGAAGTGGGAGACCATAGATAGTTTGGGCCAGACTTCATCAAAGAGGCTCGAGAGCAAGTCATCATTATTCAGAGTCATTTGAAGGCAGCTTAGAGCCAACAGAAAGCCTATACGGATAAGCGAAGAAGGCCCTTGGAGTTTACAGTTGGGGATTATGTGTACCTCAAGGTGTCTCCTATGAGAGGGGTGCATCGGTTTGGTATCCATGGCAAGTTAGCTCCCCGATACGTGGGTTCCTACAAAATTTTGAAGCAGTGTGGCCCAGTTGCTTACCGTCTCTAGCATCCCGATATTTTATCGGCGGTACACAATGTGTTTCACGTCTCACAGTTGAAGAAATGTTTGTGGGTCCCGGATGAAACTGTAGAAATTGAAGGACTTCCACTCTAACCTGATTTAACTTATATTGAGCACCCGGTCAGAATCCTAGATGAAAAGGAAAGAGTGACAAGGAACAGTGTGGTAAAGTTCTACAAGGTGTAGTGGCAAAACCACTCTGAGGATGATGCCACGTGGGAACAAGAGAGTTATATATTGAAGCATTACCCCCATCTTCTCTCTGGATTTGATAGGTAGTGGTTTATATTGAAATGTATTTCCTATCTCCTTTCCCAAACTAATTGGGGTAGATTTGTAACACCCTCGGTGTTACACTGTATAGCTTTAGGGGGGCACATAAAATGTACGGCTCGATAGCCGATTCAATAAGGCTATCGACTAAAGAATAGATATCCGGCGTATCCATAAGAAGCGATATAAGAAAGCATCATCGGCTAAATAGAACATGATCGATATAAAGTGTTGAGCTGATAAGTTTGATGAAAAGAGTATAACATGCGAACAAATCGACTGTCTAATATAAATAAATCAACAAACAGTTTGAATCCAATCTATTATCATCAGCAATGAGGTTCGATCGGATAGATGCAGCTATGATAACGATAACAAACTAAAGCCAAAGAATCTATAAAACCATCTATATGTTGACAGATTCACGAAAACATGCTATATGTGTGAGAGTATAGGCAAATCGACTAAAATAGCTGATGCAGTCATAGCAAACAAACAGAGTACATATCTTGATCATGAACAAGACCACTAATCGACAATTTCTAATCTAAAGTCTTACCAGTGAAGTTCGATCAGATTGATGCAGCTATGATAGTGTCATTAGATTAGATCTCATTAACTAGTGAGTTTATTCAAGATTGAAACATGTCTTTGGATGCATACTATGTTTGATTGGTTTAGCGATAAACAGCCGATCTAGCAGAATTAAGCCATCAATTATAAGGTTTAAAGCCTGACCAGATCAAAGAATGATCAATTAAGATGATATGATGCCGATCTATCTCTATCTCAATCTGGTGATTTTGTTATAATTAATAAAACATTAATTATAACAAGATTGATAACTGGTGAATTAACCAAAAACAGCAAGAAAAATCTTACTAATCTTAACAGATTCGATAACTGGTGATATTGTATTAAACAACAAGTTATTTAACACAAGATCGATAACTTTGATCTATATTATGATTCGTAAGAGATCAATCAGTTGATGCAGCCTTACAAACAATGATATGGATCGATAACTAACTTATATTATAGCTCATAAGAGATCAATCAGCTAATGCAGCTTTATAAGCACAATACAAGTCATGACGATAATCACAAGCAAGCTGGAGGTCGATCAGTCGATGCAGCCCTGTTTGCTGAAGATCTCGCCGAAATCTACGGTACTCCTACTCAAATACGACTCATTATAATTCTTGGAATAAAAGAAAACTTTCTAACTTAATAATAACTTGAACCCTAATTTTCCTTATTTGTAGAGTCCAACACATCTTCCTGGCACCATTCAAGCAAAGCCCATTGACGCCGCCTACTGACGTCATCTATAAAATAGCCGATTCTGACATCGCATCTAAATCAGCTGATACCGATTCACATCTAATCGATTCCTTGATGACACAATCCTAGAAGGTTCCAGTTTTCGCATTCTTCTTAACAAATTTTGGTGTAAACACATGCCCCCCCTAATTTTGGGATAAAAATAATTTTATTCCAAAATTTATATTTATCTGCTCACTGTATTGCAACAGTTGTCCCAGACACTTAGATCAGCATGTACTAATCTCTCATTGGCTAATCCTTCTAAGGAGCCAATTACAATTGAAGCAACTGATGTCCCTGACAAATCCCAGACGACGGAAGATGAGAACCACTCTACTTCACCACCTGATACTTCCAAGGTATCTCATCAAGTCTTCAATCTTATGCAGTCCTCACTCTTCTCTAATCATTTTCTTTTATCAGACACCACCTAGGAAAACGTCTCCACAAAAGCAAAAATCTGACAACTCATCAGTTGAAGAGGACCCTATTAACACTGATACTCATACTGTCGATTCTCCAGCTCGGCAAACAATCGATGGTAAGAAATTCATATACTCATTTATCCTTCTATAGCAATTATAAACTGAAAAGCTTCTTGATGCCTGTAGACACTAACATCGAAAGCCCAGAGCCAATTCAACCGGATGTTGAAAAGGATGTTGACACATCATCGACTATTCCTTCTCCTCAGCCAGGATCTCTTTCAGAAAAGGTATTGTCTCCCTCTCACCATCTATCTCATTGTCAACTCATTTGCTATTCCAGCCTTGATACCTCTGTCCAACATCGAAGATCAAGCTCCCAAGGTGAAAAAAGGATCAAAGAAACATAACTGACCGTAAAGCTTTGATGGCTAAGAAGAACTCTAACAAGCAGGAAGCCAAATAATTAGCACAACTGATCGACAACATGAAGAATTCTTCTTCCAAAATTGAACCAGAACTGACTCAGCTAAGAATTAGGCATGCTGAGCTCGAACAAGAGCTGGAAAGTGTGAAAGCCGCCATTGACCGTCATGAGTTTAACTTGACTCAGATCCCCAAGGCCATCAAACAGAAAAACAAGAGATGCTGACCAAGATTAAGGAAGGCAAAGCTATTCGCAGCAGTCTTGAGAGCATTCCCAGATCAGCCGAAGAAGACATACAACAAATTACAGAAGTTGATGCTATTCGGCTGAAAGCACTAAGAGCAATTCAAGATGCTCTTAACTTGTAATTTATGTTCTAGCATCTGTAGTATATATTATGTGTAAATCTGATGATAACCGTACTCTTCCTATTGGTCTACTGTACTTCTTGGTTCGGCTAGAATATCCGATTTAAATTAGCCGATTCCCGATTCTGACTTACTCTGACTTAACTGAATCTGAAAACAGCCCTTATTGTAAAACCCTTCGAATTCATTCTCAGCCATCAACGTCACGTTCCCCTCGGTATTAGTGAAGCGGCGCTTCCCCTTCCATAATCGGGGTTGCTTTCACACATTTCAAGATATCTACCATCTCACCTTTGTGGCTATGAATACCAGCCAAGATGTTGTGAACAAGGTGTTCGATTAGTTTGTACTAGGAGCAAACGATGAATGAATAAAGTTTTTGCCTTTTCCTTATAAATTCATCTCTAAAACTATCATAATATAAATCATGATTGTCCTTGTGTGTGTTTTTGCTCCCCCTTCGATTTATTTTCTTTCTTTTTTTGAACTAAAGACGATACCCTCCTTGTACTGGCTATTAGAGCCGGTGACTAAACAAATCGGCTATCAAGTATTAATCCAAACGCTTGGATAATACTTCTTTAGAAATTTTTCATTGATTACTCTATCAAACTCCTCTTCCCCTTTTAGCGTTTCCAAAATATAAGCATTGCTAGGTGCACAACGTTTAATCCGATAAGGACCTTCCCTAATTAGGCGACCATTTGTCAAACCTGTTGTCTTTAGACTCAATCGGCATTCTTACTTTCCAAACTAACTCTCCTTCATAAAACTGTTTGTTCTTGACCATTTTATTATAATGCCTTACAACCCTTAATTTATTGGCCTCAATATTTTCAAGAGCGCGCAGCCGATGACAACTTAAGTCCTCCAAATCATCCATCATAAGGTTTTTATAGACTTCGGCTGTCAAATCATTTTGCAATGCAACACATCTTGATCTAGTCTGAATCTCCTAAGGAAGAACTGCATTATGCCCATATACTAACTCATAAGGTGATGATTTAATCGATCCATGGCAAACCATCCTATATGTCCACAATGCTTCATTAAGTGTCACGTACCACTTCCTTGATAGCTCTTCAATTTTCTTCTTAATCAACTTAATCAAAATTTGATTGAATGCCTATGCCTAGCCATTAGCTTGAGCATAATAAGTAGAAGAATTTAGTAATTTAATTCTCATACTGGCAGCAAAATCTCTGAATTCTTCTGATGTGAACATTGTCCCTTGATCAGTAGTAATGGTTTGCGTAATCTCAAAATGATAAACAATATGCTCCCTGACAAAATCAACCATATTCTTTGAAGTTACTGTTTTCAAAGGAATCGTCTCAACCCACTTGGTCAAATAATCTGTAGCTACCAATATAAACTTATGCCCTCTACTTGAAGGTGGAAAATCTGGCCAATTAAATCAATTCTCCAGCCTCAGAACGGCCCTAGCTTAATTATTGGGTTCATAGGCGATGCAGGCAATTTCTAAACATTATCAAAACACTGATAATCCTGACACCCCATATAATAATCAAAATAATTTTCTAATATTGTTGGCTAGAAATATCTAGACCTACGAATAACCCATTTCATTTTATAAGCCGATTGATAAGCTCCGCATATTCCTTCATGTACTTCCCCATCAATACTCTTGCTTCTTCTTGATTTAAACATTTAAGCAAAACTCCATCGATTGTTTTGTAATACAACTGATCATCTAACAAAACATACTTAGTCGATTTATATCTCAATTTTCTGGTAACCTTTCGTGATGGATTCTTGAGATATTCAGCTATTTCAACTCTCCAATCATAAGTCAAGGTTTCACTACTTAAGATTTCTTGGAACACTCGATAGCCTAACGCATTCTGAGCTAACCGATTGGCCTCTTGATTCTGTGCTCTTGTAATATGCTGAAGAAGAAGGGAAACTCCTCTAGTAACTTTCAACATTCATCATGGTATCCCTTCAGAATATCATCTTTACATTCATATAGGCCAATCAACTGATTAATAACTAGATGTAAATCTCCAAATATCTCAATTGATTCGGCCTTCACTTCCTGAAGAAGTTGAAGTCCCTTAATAATAGCTTCATATCCTGCTTGATTATTGGTGGTCATTGATTTGGTTTGAAAGGCAAACTCAAAACTTGCCCCCTGAGGCGAAATAATAATAATACCAATGCTACCACCTTACTTACACGATGATCCATCAAAGAACAATGTCTAAGACATAGGTTCCACATAGCCGATGCTTGGTTTATGGTGTTGAGTAATAAAATTGGCCATTACTTGTCCTTTGACTGCCTTAGCCGATTTATACCTCAAGTCAAATTCTGATAATGCAAGAATCCACTTTCTCATTCTCCCATTTAATATCGGCATTGACAACATGTGTTTGATCACATCGGCTTTAGACATAACTGTACACTCAGCCGATAATAAATAATGTCGCAATTTAGTGTAGGAGAAATATAAGCATAAGCATAACTTTTCAATAGGAGAATATCTTGTTTCTGGATCCAAAAGTCTTCTGCTTAAATAGAAAACAACTTGTTCCTTTCCTTCAAACTCTTGTATCAAGGCCAATCCAATCGTTTGACTATCAGCCGACACGTACAACTTAAAAGGCTTACCTTGTTGAGAAGGAATCAGCACAGGTGGAGAATTTCATATACTCTTTTATCTCCTCAAATGCTTTTTGTTGTACGCCACCACATTTAAATTCTTGATCATTTTTCAACTTCAACAAAGAAGAAAACGGCAGAACCCTTTCTGACATATTTGAAATAAACCTTCTGATAAAATTAATCTTACCTAGCAGAGATTGTAATTTTGTTTTATTAGTTGGATGTACTGTCTCATCAATTGTTTTCATATTTTTTTGACCAATCTTAATTTCTCTCTCATGGACCATAAAACCCAAAAATTTGTCCAGATGACACTCCAAAGGCGCACTTATTAGGATTCATCTTTATACCATGTTTTCTTATGCACTCCAAAGTCTCCCACAGATCAGCCAGATGTTCTTTATACCTTTTGGATTTCACCACCACATCATCAATATAGATTTCAATAATCCTGCCGATCAACTTATGAAAAATATAATTCATTGTCCTCTGATAAGTTGTACCAGCATTCTTCAATCCAAAAGTTATCACAGACTATTCAAATAAGTCGATTACGTTGGGGCACCTAAAGGCTATTTTTGTTGTCTTCTTCAGCCATAAAAATTTGATTATAACTTGCATTATCATCCATAAACCTAATTACCATGTGCCTAGCTGCTGCATCTACCAACATATCGGCTATTGGCATCGGATAACCATCCATCGGTGCAGCCTTGTTCAACTCTCTGAAATCAATACAGACTCTTAACTTCTCATTTTTCTTATACACAGGAACTACACTCGATATCCACTCTGTATATCGGCAAGGTCGGATAAATTTTGCTTGTAGTAGTCTTTTAGTCTCCTTTTTAATATCATCAAGAATATTTGAATTAAATCTCCTTAGAGCTTGTTTAAATGGCCAATATCCAGGTTTGATTAACAACCGATGTTCAACAATTGATCGATCTAAGCCAGACATTTCATAATATTCCCAAGCAAAACAATCTTTAAATTCCTTTAACAAATATATCAATTCTTGTTTATACTCAGGATCCAATTTAACACTTACATACGTCGGCCTGGGCCAATCTCTAGGACTAATATCAATTTCTTCTAACTCATCGGCCGACATAAAGCCATGTCCTAGTTTACCATCTGTACCATCTATTGAATTATCCAGTAAAACAAACTTTCAGAGCCGACTGCTCGGATCGGCTGTTGGCCTTCATCATTGATTCTAATAAAACCTCCTCCCATTGCTTGTTAGAAAAACAATCAAAATCTTCTAGTTCTCAATACATTGGATCAGTTGTTGCAATACTCACAGAATCATCAGCATGAACTAGCTCAACATTGCCTCCATGCCACTGAATCAAGCATTGATGTATAGTCAATGGTATACAACAATTGGCATGAATCCAATCACAACCAAGAAGTAAACTGCATGAACCTTTTCCATCAATGACAAAAAATGTAGTGAGCAAAGTCTTGCTTCCAATTATCAATTCAACATTTATTGCCCCCGTGGTCTTAGACGTATTACCCCCAAAATCCTTAAGCATCATGTCAGTCTCAATCAGATCTTCTGGTCCTTTACCAAGCTTGCAAAAAATAGTATAAGGCATCAGATTAATAGAGGCACCTCCATCAACCAACATTTTACTCATCGACTTCCTATCGATAAAACATTTCACATATAAAGCCTTCAAATGACGATGCTTAACTGGTTTATAAAATATAGCTTGTTATATCAATGTCAACTAGATTGTCATCTCTTCATACTCTAATTCATCAAAATCCAAATAGATTTCTTGATCTACTAGAGCTTTAAATTAAGATGGTAAAAGAAAAGTTATTTGAATATTAGCCGATGGTTGACCCTTATCGACCGTTTGTTTAGCAGCCATACTTGTGGTTTACCAGATTTCTGAGCCTATTCTAATTCTCTGCTCCTTAGGCGTTGTACTCTTCTCTTCTGACTTCTTGTTAAACCTCCTAGACACCACTGTCCTTCCTGCCAAACATACTCTTTATCATATTCTTCTTCACAATCGGCCCAGTTCTGATCAACAACTCGCTTTCCAAGCCGATCATGAATGCTTCTATTTTTTAAGCGTCGATCCACATCATTATGTTAATATTCAATTCGATCATGGATAGATCGGCGATTGACTTGAGATTGCCTAAACTCCCAATATTGTTCGCTATACTTTGGGCAATTATTTCTAGTAGGCAATCTCAAACCTTCGTTCTAACAATGTCTAAAGAAAAGACAATTCCAATATGACTCAGCTTGTTCTCTTTCATATCTCTCTTCTTGTTGATGTTGATATCCCTTCTTTTCTAACCAGCGCTGATAATCTTTCTCCTTCTGTCGTTGCCACTTATTCAACAGAGTTCAAGATGTAACACGTGGTCTCATCGCACCATCTCTCGACATTTCTCCCTGCTCATATCGGCTCATTTGTGGGTCACGACGCCTTTTAATTTCTCTATATTCATCGGTGATATTTACATCTTCGAAAAAACTATTCCAGTTTCTCTTGCCCTAGCTGATGTCAAAACTTTACTTTTCCCTCTGAACAACTTAGCACCAACCATGTTTGGATCCTTTGGGAAAGGATTATCAACTTTTATTTTTCAAGCTGTATCAAATTTAGGCTTCCCTTGTTAAATAACCATCTGAATATGCTGCCGAAAAATCCTACAATCATTAGTAGTATGAGAAGTAGTGTTATGGTACTTGTATAACTTCTTATTCTTCAACTGATCGGGAGGTAATATAACATGATTGGAGGTAGTTTAATATGTCCCTTCTCAAGCAAGAAATCAATAATTTTGTCTGCTTTTGTAATATTAAAATCATAACTTTCATCAACTTCTTTTACTCAAAGATTTGGAACCATTACTATCTTTTTACCCTAATTCCATTCAGCTACAACAATTTTCTCTTCTTCATCATCATCATCGACTAAATATGGATTATAAGCTTCAGTAATTACAGAATTCTTCTAGAATCGGGTATCTCTGCGCATATTCTAAAACTAACTGTTAAGTGTTGTCACCCATTGAGCCAATTGATCTAAATTATCAAATTCTTGCCCAAAAGCTTTTCTCTCCATGTTGCCAACATTTTTTGAACGACCAATACAGTTAGCTGATCATCAGTCAAATTCAACGAAAAGCATAAGTTTCTTGTTTCTCAGAACCTCTAAAGGAACTCAGCACCAGATTCATTAACTCTTTGCTTTATAGTTGTCAAATCTGTGATTTTTTTTTTCTTGTCCCAGTGTAGAAATATGTATGAAATTTCTTTTCAAGATCACTCCAATTAGTAATAGAATTAACCATTAATGATGAAAGCCAAGTGAAAGCTATTCCTGACAGGAACAAAGAGAAGAAACAAACTTGATGTGTTTCTTCAACAGAGGCTTCACCCAACTGACATGTTCTATTATACTTGTGCTATCTTGACCAGTGAACGTAGCAAATTCTGAAAGCCTATAGTTCATAGGAAGAGCCACAAAATCATACCACTCTAGATATAGACGTTTGTACGAAAAGGTCTGCCCTTTTAGTTTTAAACCAAACTGATTTTTCATTATTTTGGTTACCCTGAGCAACAATTCATCAGCACTTGAGTTTAGATTTTTTAGCAATTGCTGACCCATCTGCAGATTGAAATTCTGAGTGTCTTGATATCCAGGATTTAGAATCATATTGAGGGTATTATAATCTGAACCATAATAAAATCCTTGTGGAATATCTATCTATCGGGTCCCTTGCTGATTTACTGTTTGAAATCTCTGATTGAAAACAAGATTTGTATCTCTACGAATCCTTTAAACCGATAGTGCTATTTTTTGAGCCGACGGTGGTATTTGACCTGATGTACCAAAATTAACCATCTGATTCTGAACTTGCCCTATCGGCTGTTACACATGCTACACTGATGATCTAAGATTATATTGCATTTGATTACTAATAGCACCCTGAATTTGCTCAGATGAATTCTAAATTGTCTATGCATCATCACTCTTAACTAGTGCTGCTTCTTGATGGCTAGTACCAGCTTGTTTAGTCCCCTGAGTTGACAGATGTGGAATATTGTAATAAGCCGATCCAACCTGATCAAGTGAAAATCCATGAAACACCTCCTTCATGATATTGTGGAATGTATTCAAGAAAGTTGTATTATGATTCAGCATTGCATCATGAACAGATTCGTTAATAGCTTCTACAAAGAAATGCCTATCATCAGTTTCGTATATATTTGACTGTCTATGCATCAAAACTCTCGACAATGGATATTTCTAAAATAATTTTATTGTCACGTGTTTTGGTGTATGACAACAAGCACTTGTTCTGAAACTCCTCTATAGCCTTACCAATGACATATTTATCCTCATCAAGTAAGTCTTTATAAGGTATCATAAGAATGTCCTTGTTGTTGTGAACCGCCATGATGATTGTAGTCCCACAGAGCGTGCTAAAAAGTATGTTGACACAAAAATATGGCGATGTGATCAACACACAGCAAGCTAGATGATCTGAGTGGAACGAGACCAGAGATCTGCTTGGCTTCAACACAGAACCAGCCGATTCTAAAACCCCAACAACATGCCAGTCAAGTTGACCTGCAATTGACAAGAAAAGAAAATCTTATCAGTAATTTAAGATGAAACATGTCAGTGTCGCATCAAACAGTTCCAAATATACGGCTCGATAGCCGATTCAATAAGGCTATCGACTAAATAGTCGAACCGGACGTATCCATAAGAAGCGATATAAGAAAGCATCATCGGCTAAATAGAACATGATCAATATAAAGTGTTGACCCGATAAGTTTGATGAAAAGAGTATAACATGCGAACAAATCGACTATCTAATATAAATGAATCTACAAATATTTTGAATCTAATATATTATCATCAGCAGTGAGGTTCGATCGAATAGATGCAGCTATGATAATGCTTATACGAAAAATGGACCCTAGACCAATTTACTTTGGATTTTGGTGTTTGATGACCAACACGACCAAATTGGACTAATGAATTTACAAGTGATTGTTTTATAGTTCAATAGGGTGCAAGACGTGACTTGGACGAAGACGACGTGATGATCCGATGATCAACACCTTAAGCAAGACCCTAGAAGCACAAGAGAAGACTCAAGATATCAAGCAAAGTCAAAGCATGAAGATAGGAACCAAACCGGACGCAAGATCGCAAAGATACGAGCTCACAGAGGTGACTGGACGCTGAACCGGACGCTGGAAGGTGATCGATCGGACGCTCCGATCAGTGACTCGGCTACAGTAGGCGTCAGCAGCAGCGACCGGACGCTGAACAAGTAAAATGACCGGACACACCGATGGCACTGTTCATCATCTCGGCAACACATTCAGCATTGACCGGACGCTGGCGGCAAATCAAATCGACCGGACGTAGAACAGCAGCGTTCGATCGAGTACAGAGAGGTTCCAGAGCGACAAAATTGCAACCGGACGCGTCTGGTGGCATGTGACCGCACGCCAGCAGCGTCCAATCAGTTGATCGCAGCTCTGACGGTCGGGACGACCGAACGCGTCCGGTCAGTAGCAAAAAAGCAGGATTTTTTCCTCAACGGCTACTTTCTTAGTGGGGCTTATAAATACAAACCCCAACCGGCAAAATGAGGTGACTAGAGCTGAGGAAACAAACAAAGGGTGTTGATACATTAGGTGATTAGCGTAGGTGCTTTGCGAAGTGCTTAGATTGATTAGACCACCGCTTATGCGCTTGCTCTAGGTTTAAGCCCGGTGTTTAGTGAAGTTTGCATACCTCTTACCACTCGGTGCTTGCGCGAACCATTGTTGTACATCGGAGGGGCTTATAGTCTTACGAGATCACACTAACCGCGGTTGTGGTGTGGCCGCCACCGTGTACCGGAGGGAACAAGGCCCGCGGTGTTTCGGCCAGAAGCTTGATAGTGAAGACGGCGGGGAGCATCGTGGCGTTTCGACCATAAGTTTGATAGTGAAGACGACGGGGAGCATCTGGGAGAGGCTTGCCGGAAGGCACGTCGAAAACCCACTTGCGTGTGGGGAAGACCCGAGGCTATCCTCGGAGTTACCTGATCGGGAGCTTGGCCCTTGCGAGGGATTCCTTGCGAGGGGCTCCAACGAGGACTAGAGGAAAGCTTGCATGCTTCTCGATACCTCGATAAAAATATCGAAGTCGTCGATGGGAGTTTACATATCTCTACTTTGCTCTTTAGCTTTCATATTTACATTGATTGTATTACTCCTATTGGGGTAGAGACAGCAACACACTTGCAAAATCTTAGTCACATATTTAGATAGTTTATCTTTTGCATAGCTTTTGCTAAAGTTATTAAAAGAGGCCATAATTTAGAAGTAGATTTTTAAGTTGCCTAATTCACCCCCCCCCCTCTCTTAGGCGTCACGGTCCCCTTCAAGTGGTATCAGAGCCGGTTGGCTCAATTTAAACCTTTGGCTTAACCGCCGTTGAGCCGACGCTATTTAGAGTGGTTGGGATAGATACCTCTAGGTCTCCGTACTTTGACGGCACTAACTTCCTTTACTATAAAGTTAGAATGGTTGTCACCTCGAGGCGGTTGATTTGGGTGTTTGGATAGTTACTCGTGACGGGATGAAACCCATTAAAAATTTTGATAAACCCACAAAGAGTGAAGAAAAAAATGCATTTCAATGCTAGAGCTAAAAATTGCTTATTTGAATCTTTTAGCATGGATGTGTTTAACCAAGTGTTCAATTTAAATACGGTACATGAAATTTGGTTAAAACTTCAAGAGCTCCATGACGACACAAGTAATGTCCGTGAGCAAAAACATTGTCTAGCTAAACAAAATTATGATTCCTTTGAAATGAATGATGATGAGTTTGTTCATGATATGTATTCTCGTTTGAATCTAATTATTAATAAACTCCATTCTATAGGATTAACAAAGCTAGATGATGCGGACATCATGAGGAAGATCATCTCCGTACCACCACAAAAGAAATATGCAAAACATCATCATCCTTCACAATATGGAGGACTTGAGCACCATGACTCTGGCCATAGTCATTGGCAAGATAGTGACATTTGAAATGTCATGCAAGATGGGTCAAGAAGAAGCCTCTTCATCAAGGAAAGACAAAGCTCTCGCATGTAGTGAGAAAAAGAAGAAGGGCAAGCAAGTTGAGACAAGCTCAAGCTCTAGCTCCTCAAGTGAAGATGAAAAAGAAGATGAGGATGATGATGATGATCAATCTTCCTCCTCCACCTCCGACCTTGATGAAAAATCAATCAAACTTATCAACAAGGTGGAGAAGATGATCAAAGGTTCAATGTTAAGGGTGTGCCCATCCAAATACAAGATCTCATTTTCACCAATCAAATAAATGAGCAAAGAAAGAGAGGATGCTATGGATGCGATGAGTTGGGATACTTTGTGGAAGTTTATCCAAACAAGTCCACACCTAAGACAAAGAACAAGGCATGCAAGAACCAAGCTCTCACATCAACAAGGTCATAGGATGATTCTTCAAATGAAGAAAAACACCATCACAAGAGGCGAGGCCGCAAACACTCATTATCAAGCTCTTCTCGTATGTGTCTTATGGCATGAGGTAACGAAAGCTCATTCTCTAGTGAGAGTGATAGTGCTGATGAAATGTCTTCTTATGATAAAATTGTGCAACAAAATCTTAATTATGCTAAATTTTGCACTAGTCAACAAAAAAAGCTTGAAAAATTAAAAGAAAAGCTAGATAGTTCACAAGACGCATACAAAACTTTGCTTGAACAATATGAGAACTTTGCTAATCTCAATGTTAAACTATCTACTAAAATTGAGCAACTTGAGCCTAGTACAACAACAAATGCATGCACAATCAATGATGAGCAACTTGTAAAGAAAAATAAAAAATTAAAAGAAAAGTTAGTTAGATCACAAGATGCTTATAAAAGTTTACTTGCTAAAATGAAAACCATGTAAATATTGTGATGATCTAACTAATAAAGTTGCTAATCTTGAAGCCGTCGGTATAACCCCCACCAAGACATCTAAAAAGAAAAGTTATATCTTTAACATGCCTAAAAAGGATGCTTCTACTTCTTGTAATGATTTATGTTTAGACTTACCCTTGTGCAACCAAGTTTGCATTGAGAAAGTTGTTATAGATACATGCACACAAGAGGTTGCAAAGGAGAATGAGCAACTGAAGCAAGAAGTAGCTCGCCTCACCAAGAACTTGACTCAAGAGAAAGGCAAAGCGAAGCAAGCCCAACTTTATCAAGATAACACCATCAATGGAGTGAAGAAGCTTGATGAAGGACAAACCGTGGCTTGCTACGTGTGCCACAAAGAAGAACACAAGTCCTATGAGTGCAAGGTGAAGAATAGAGGAGCGAAGAAAAAAGAGAAAAAGCAAACAAGCAAGCTCTCTAACACCTACACCAACAAGGTGAACAAGAAGGCATCCACACCATACTTGTTAAAAAAGAAGAAAAATGACAAGGTGGTGGCCATCAAGGCGCACAAGCAAGCCAACAATGGGGTCAAATGCTTTTGGGTGCCAAAGAAAATCATTTCCAACATGAAGAGCACCAAGAAGGCTTGATCCCGAAAGAGAAGTGAGAGGTCCAATGGACTTCGGAGAATTTGGAGACTTGGCAAAGTATGGATGCATTTCATGGGGTGCATCATGATGGACAAAATCATTGCCAAATGGGTTAGTGAATACTATGGACCCAAATTCCCATTCTCATGTCAGGTAACTAGATTCAATTTGCTTCAAGTGGTAATAGATTTAATTTCCTACAAGTGGCATCTTTAAACATCTAGTTACTCTTCATGCCTAGGTTTGCATTTGCATGTTTATATCTTTTGTCATACATACACTAGATATATCTTATGGTAAGCTTGCTCGGTGTCATTCTTAACCCTTGGAGCAAACCTACATGGTTTAAAATTGTTTAGAAGCACGACACATAGCTTGTCTTACAATTATTCATCTAATATGTGCCAAAGTTCAAATTGTAGATAATTTCTCCCGAATATCATCTTCGAAAATGATTCTCACATTCATGTGATGTCATCTTTCAAGTGGCATTATTGATTCTAAAATCAATGTGCATGTCTTCTACAAGTATTCCACACTTGTGTGCACAAATTTAGGAGGTTACTCTACAAGTTGGATGCTTTGAGACTAACACATTTTCAAGCTTATCATGTGTGTAGTAGTCTCATTGCAAAGAAAATAGAGTCCCCGGAGTTAAGCATCATACTTCAAATATCCACCACCTATTGCAAGTGGTAGAAATCAAATTGGTTTCCACATGTGGTATTTCTAAACCGATATCATCATGTTGATTTCATCTTGATATTTATATGCTCTCTCCATGCATTATATAGATTAAATTTTCTTGAGCAATAATTTGCCAATTATGCATATGCTTTGCCTTCTACCATATGTATGCATATATTTAGGGAGAACTTAGTCTATATAATGTGAGTCATTTTGTGACATATTCCACTCTACATACAAAGGATCACAAAGTTTAACCCTCCCTTGTGCTATTAACGTCTTCCTTTTCGATGTTTGATTCCAAAGAGGGAGAATTTAAAGGACCAAAAGCAAACATTAATTGGAAGGACCAAAAGATAGACCATAATAATTTACAAGTAGTAATGGTCCGAGAAAGGAAGGATTATAGATTATGGATTAGTCTATGTAATAGGAAGAATTTGTAGAAAGCAAGGCTTAAATCCATAATGCCATATGGGGACATTTGCAAGAGCAAGATAAGTTTTTATGTGGTATCTTTTAGTCTTACAAGTAGTATCTTTTAGCATCATATAAACTTACCCCTTGCATTGCATCCTAGCAAGTAGGTAGTTTTCAAATTTCAAAATTCTATTATTTGCTTGCTTTGGTTGTGTTGTTATCAATCACTAAAAAGGGGGGGATTGTAAGAAAAATGGACCCTAGACCCATTTACTTTAGATTTTGGTGTTTGATGACCAACACAACCAAATTAAACTAATGAATTTACAAGTGATTGTTTTATAGTGTAATAGGGTGCAAGACGTGACTTGGACGAAAATGACGTGATGATCCGATAATCAACACCTTAAGCAAGACCCTAGAAGCATAAGAGAAGACTCAAGATATCAAGCAAAGTCTAAGCATGAAGATAGGAACCAAGCCGGACGCAAGATCGCGAAGACACGAGCTCACAGAGGTGACCGGACGCTGGAAGGTGATCGACCAGACGCTCCGATCGGTGACTTCAGCTATAGCAGGCGTCAGCAGCAGCGACCGAACACTAAACAAGTAAAATGACTGGACGCACCAATAGCACTGTTCATCATCCCGGCAACACATTCAGCATTGACCGAACGCTAGCGGCAAATCGACCAGACGCAGAGCAGCAGCGTCCGATCGAGTACAGAGAGGTTCCAGAGCGGCGAAATTGCGACCGGACGCGTCCGATGGCATGTGACCGGACGCCAGCAGCGTCCGATCAGTTGATCGCGGCTCTAACGGTCGGGACGACCGGACACGTCCGGTCAGGACGACAGTAGCGTCCGGTCGGTAGCAGAAAAGCAGAATTTCGTCACCAACGGCTACTTTCTCAGTAGGGCTTATAAATACAACCTCCAACCGGCCAAATGAGGTGAGTGAAGCTGAGGAAACATACCAAGGGTGTTGATACACCATTTTAGTTATCTCCACTTGCATAGTGCTTAGTGATTCATTAGGTGATTAGCGTAGGTGCTTTGCGAAGTGCTTAGATTGATTAGACCACCACTTATGCACTTGCTCTAGGTTTAGGCCTAGTGTTTAATGAGGTTTGCATACCTCTTACCACTCGGTACTTGCACGCACCACTGTTGTACATCAGATGAGCTTGTAGTCTTGCGAGATCACACCAACCGCGATTGTGGTGTGGTCGCCACCGTGTACCGGAGAGAACAAGGCCCGCGGCGTTTCGACCGAAAGCTTGATAGTGAAGACGGCGGGGAGCATCCGGGAGAAGCTTGCTAGAAGGCACGTCGGAGACCCACTTGCACGTAGGGAAGGCCCGAGGTTATCCACGGAGTTACCCGATCGGAAGCTTGGCCTTGCGAGGGACTCCAACGAGGACTAGGGAGATGCTTGCGTGCTTCTCGATATCTCGATAAAAATACCGGAGTCGTCGATGAGAGTTTGCATCTCTACTTTGCTCTTTAGCTTCCGCATTTACATTGATTGTATTACTCCTTTTGCGGTTGAGATCTACAGTACTCCTACTCCTAATACGATGGCAAAAGCCGAAAAGATTGTATTGATTGAGTGTTCGTTTTTTCTTACAATAACCAGGATCTAATATTTATAACCGAAACCTAAACATGAATACTACTCAAATACAACTCATTACAATTCTTAGAATAAAAGAAAACTTCCTAACTTAATAATAACTTTGACCCTAATTTTCCTTATTTATAGTCCTACACATCTTTCTGGCGCCATTCAAGCATAGTCCATTGACGCCGCCTGGTGACGTCATCTATAAAATAGCCGATTCTGACATCACATCTAAATCAGCTGATACCGATTCACATCTAATCGATTCCTTGATGACACAATCCTGGAAGTTTTAAATTCCCAAGTTCTTCCCAAATTTAGGTGTAATCAGATAGGCACAACCAACACATGCTTTTATGGTGAGGTTTACAATAAATACTAATCGAAATAGCAACATATTGAATAACCAAACGACTTACATAAAAAATTATGCAATGTCAAGAGTACATATTCATTGAGTCTAGGCTTTGCACAATACATATCTACGGGTAGCGATGCCGTTGAGCAAAATCTGGGCACACCAGCGCTTTCCCCAATCCACATCCAAAAGGTGTTTCTCCAATCCACACCCTCTCCATACCAATAAAATTTTAATTAACCACACCCAATGGATAACGGATAATAGCTAATGGATATGGGTAGTGGCATCACGTACTCACAGGAAGCATTTGTAACCTCACAGGAAGCGCACGTGTGATTTTTGTGTTCATGTTGCTCGTCCAGGTCCTGGGGAAGAAGACACATGTTCAAGAAGATCAAGGATTGGACTCCATACTCACAGATCGAACTTTTCCTAGACCAAACTGGACTCCCATCCTCACAGATCAAACTTCTCCCAGACCAAATCGACATCTTCTCCCCAGATTGGACTCCCATACTCTCAGATTGAGCTCCTATTGGACCAAGCTATCCTAGCGCTTGATGTTTTGGGGGAAGAAAACAAAGACAAATCGTGTGGAGCCTTTGGGGCACGTCGCGTCCGGCAGGCAAGGAGACGAATTGCGCGGAGCCACCGGTGGGAGGTCTTGGCTGGTCACTGTCGGGGCAGAGGCCTCACCCGGGCACCATCGGCGGCGGAGGCCTCCCGCGCTGCGTAGATTGGAGATTGCCCATGGGTATGAACAGGTAACCATGTTAATACCTAACCTCCGTAGATTGGAGATTGCCCATGGGTATGAACAGGTAACCACGTTAATACCTAACCTACCTATTCACCAACGGGTACATCCATCCCCTACCCGCTTCAAATGGGTACACCCGTACCCTGTCCATTTGTCATGGGTGTGGATATGGGCAACGGGTATAGGTACCCATCGACATCACTACCTACGGGGAAGAAAAAAAATAATATGCTCATTGAAAGCTTCAAGAGTCCTGTCATTAAGAACCTTTGCCACAAGAATATTAATGCCACAATTTTTAGCTAGGGCAGTAGGGTAGGAAATACCACATGCACCAGCTAAATCCCAAACTTTGAACTCATCTCTAACCTGGACTAGGATCAAGGATAAACTCGTGATACTACATCAAAAACACACCAGTTGCGGAGGTTCCAAATAGACCAAGCTCCCAAAAATGATAATTGAATTGAGGTCCTGTCTGACCTCCCCATCAACCTTGGAACTTGCATCAGACCACCAATCATCAAAGGATGGGACTGTAGGCTGTGGAGAACAGCTCTACAACCTAACCCTTGGAGCAACAAGAACCAGAATTATCGGGCAAACACGCAACCAACCAGCAAATGGTTGATCGTTTCAGGCTCTTGGTCACAGAGGGGGCAGCGGGTTGGCCGGTTGGGTGTGGCAAACCTCTCTTTTCAAGTCTATCAGCTGCCCAACATTTGTTGTGAGCCACCACCCACCAGGCACATAAAAAAATGACATTTGCCCGGTGCCCATGATCTCCAAATTCTCTCCCAGGGACCAAAAAGGACAGCGCCTTGAAACAACTCAATATATGCAGATTTCGCTGAGTAAAGATCAGAGCTGGAAAAACGCCAAGAATGCAGGTCCTCCACTCCGGGACGAAGAACTACTTTCGATATAACAGCCCAAAGCTCCAAGAATTCAGCAATGAGATCCACAGAAAGCCCACAAAATGGGATTGTTTCTTGCAATACAGCTGAATGTTGCAGAAGGTGCATACGCGTCTCAATTATCTACTAGTTGCTGCAGTAGATGATATTTAGTTTCATTGATTTTGTTAGTCTGTGCATGAATACTAATATTACATCAAACTATATTATGAAACCATCCAAAATTATTGTTCTCACACAATGTGTATTTGGCAACCCAGATATGATGGTGGGAGGAGGCTGCAGCCAAGATCTCCAAACAAGAGAAATGGCGCTTCAACGGAATGGTGATCTACACGCTATGGAACCTATGGAAAGAGAGGAATAGAAGAATCTTCCAAAATGTTCAAGAATCAGCATGGCAGGTCGCCTTTAGAATCAAAGAGGGTATTGCACAAAAAAAGAGGGCACTGATGTGGAGGGGGTAGCTCCTGTGAGCGGCATGTAATTTGGGCAGAAAACCGCTTTGTTTTTATGCTCTGTACATAAACCTCTTTTCCCTATCTTAATTGAAAGGCAAAGCTCCTGCTAGTTTGTGCAAAAAAAAGATATGATTTCACATTCATAGATGTATAGTTACATAGTTTTTGGCCATTGCTAGGTATTGCTATACTACCTGTACTGGAAATGGAAAACTTCTTTTTATTTATTTCGGACTAGATAAACTCGAAAAGGATTTAATTTGTGACCCACTTGTCCACTTAACTTGAGGACACTAATGAAAGCCCTGACCCTTTGCTATTTTTATCAAATTATTAGGATCTATTTGACGTCTAAAAAATTCACACTGATCTAAACTAATGTCTAAACAATGTTGACAGCTACATCTAATTCCAACAAGCTACAAAAAAGGTAGGGAGGAGGCAGAGAGAGATACCTCTTCTATCATCGGGGAATCCTTTGAAAGTTGGTTTGACAATGAAGAATGAGGTATCAGAGTACCATTGCCTAACTGAGAGACAAAGAGATTTGTAGGTGTGGAACCACTACAAGCATCATTTGGAAGAGCTAAGTTCTGCTGACTGGGCAAATGTTTCTTCACTGAAAATTTTGAATTGAGTTTTTCAACTCGAGAGGTAAATTCATCCATCCTTTCATTCAATGTTGATATCTGTTCTGAAAGCTGGGTGATAGCACCCTATAAAATAGAAGTGGAAACAAGAACATTTGCATGTCAGCAATCACATATGTTTTCATTTAGGCTTTCAACTGTCATGCTAGTTATAACTCTTTACAAAAGTCACCTGGCCGATAGCAGGAGGTTCAAGGGCTTGCCCCCCACCAAACCTCCTGTCTGTCAGTTTACTCAATTTCACAACACTTTTGTCTCTATGCGTTGAATATGATTGAGATAGGCCACTGGACAACATGACAAGAAAAAGTCAGCTAACTTTATTCAGGTTCCAAAGTTCCAAGTATTCAACTTTCCAGGAGCAACTGTTCAAACTCAAAACAAGGATGTTAGTATGAAACCTTTTCATAAGTTTGTTTCTCCGATCAGCAGAAACACGGGAAAAGGCTTCCTTTGGACTTGAGACTAGCTCATCATCAATGCTGAGCTTTGTCTTCAAATCTTCTGGTAATGCCTGCATAGCAGTGAGATCCAATGAATGAACTAAGCGAAATAACGAGAAGACATGTGAAAATACAATGTAAGCAATATAACTAACAAAATATACATACCATAACATCATTAATCAATTTCTCCAGCTGAATTTGTTCAATATATGTGCGTGGTATATAAGAACCATCCAAACCTAACTGATCCGCTACAAATTTAACATAAAGCCGATCTCTTCCTTGCACCTAAAGAAAGAAGCAAGGTCATAACATTTGCATGTCTTAAATAGTCACTGAGACAGAAAAAAAAAAGAAATAATGAAATAAATAGTGCTGAAGATATTGAGATAACAATGACATTGACAGAAACTACATCAACCAAACAACAAAAATTATACTCACTTGTATATAGTGTCGGTTGAGTTGTTCCAGCCAATCAATTTTAACAGTTGCCTTGCCATCAGAAAAAACACGACTGCTTCTCTTCAGTATAGCTGCTATAGTATATCTCAATGCCATCAAACCACCAAGAAGACATACACCGACTTCAAAAGTGATCCTTGGTGATATGATAGATGAATTGTCGGTCACCCATTCCTTTGAACATAAAATAACATAAGACAGCGAACACTAGGGCTGCCAGCAAGAGTTTGTTTATTGCACGTAGCAATGGTCAATAGAAAACAAATACAGGTAAATCTAAGCCAACAGCAGAAGACTGATCAAATTTGTTAAACTAAGCAGACTAAGTAAATATAAAAGGAGAAGTAGAATTTAGAATCTCACTATAGTGAAACTTGAACTGAACTAGTATTTCAAGTTCTAGCAAAGATTCCAGGGGAAGTATGTGTATGGAATAAAATTACATGGCAGCTAAGGAGTGGACTTAATCCAAATGACCTTATACAATAGTAGTATCATAACATGATCAACCAACAATATCACTCAAAAGTACAATTCGTAGCCACTAAACATAAAACTGAAATTCCATTGGTAAGATAGGAAAAAACATAAACCAATATACCTCAAACATTAGATTATATTTCCCTTCCCTATTCCGCATTCTCAAATAAGATTGGCATGCTTCTGGGTCTTCACCAGGTGGAAGTAGATATATATCATAAGTTTCTTCGTTGTTTTCCGTATGATCATCACCAAGTACGGACTTGATTTTCTCAGGTGCTAGAGACCTTGGTGACTGCAAGTATGTATGAGTATGACCAACAGGCAGTGCACAATTCAACAATTTTCTTGGTTAATCATAAAAAAGGTTTGTCCTTGAAACTATGCCATTGGTGCACAATTCTAGAATTTTCTTGAGATGCCTACCTTTAGAATGTACATAGGATTTTGGAACCCTGAGAATGGGTTGAACTTGTTGACGATTTTAATATGTGCGGTCTCCAAATCTGGTTCGATGAAAGCCTTGTACATTGGATAAACCTGAAAATGCCATCTTTCAATAAACCACACCAATTACAGTAAGAGGTAATTCACATGCTAACATGAACCACAAGACTGCTCATAAAATCTAAAGTTGAAAAATTCAACCTACCGTTTCAGAGATCTGTTGAATTATTTCTTCAGGCTCCTGGCCAGCTCGTTGTATATCCCTTAAAACCCTCTTCACTAGGTCAAAATGAACACCACCAGTGACAGAAACACGCAAGTCCATCACAGGCCGTAACTTCTCACTCAGTGCATAAATACCTTCAATGATAACAATTCGGGAGCCAGGAACATCAACTGTTCTGTTTGCACATAAGAAATTATGATATATTAAAATGAAAGATGAAAATATGGACCTTAGCTTCTAATATTGAAAGATGGCAGTGATTATTTACCTATAACCGATCCGGCAGCTCGACTTGAAATCATATATCGGAACTTGAACCGATCGTCCTTCCTTCAGACCATGAATATTTTCCAGCAGTGTGTCATAGTCTGTTAGACGTGGATCTGAGCAGGTTTTAAGAGGTTAAAATATCAAATTCTCTGGTTGGAAACATTATCACCTTAGAGAATGCAGCTTGTAATAATAGAGCACTCTGATACTAACATTGCTTCATAAATCTTATAGTATAAGATAATAACCATGCCATTATCAATGCCTCAATGCAGTGGTATGCAGTTTCCAAATGAGCAAATGTGCAAGAGACACAGCTCAACATATACGTAACATAACTATCCCTTATTGTTTTTTTTCAGAAATTTTGTTGATGCAAAGGAAGTGGCATATACATATTAAATAAACTATAAGACAATATGCAAAATGTTTGATCATTAGGACTACCATCAAAATTGCCATCGACTATGCGAGTTGCGTCATTATAGTTGTCCATTGATATAACAGCAACATCGGGCATGAAATTGACCACCTTCTCAGTAAACACCATCTTCCCAGCACCAGAGGGGCCAGCAACACCAACAAATATTAACCGGCCATTGTGCTGTGCCAAAAGCTGGCAGGCACGGATCACAACAAAGAAGCCTTTCTCAAAAGACAATGGATCATGGAAGCGGATAATCTCATAGCGATCTGAGTCCTTCCTTTTCACCAGCTGGACCTTGTCACGCAGAAGGTTATGACGCCTCCTTGGTGAGTCAGCCATGGAATCATGTTGATCCATTGTAATCTGCACAACGGATGGAAAGAGAAAATTAAAGATATAAAAGAGCTATGGAAATTTAGGGATTCTCTAAGAGGCTCAAAAAACATGATTGATTGGCTTTAAGGTTGGCGTCACCTAGCTGCGGAGTCCAATCATATTATACTTCCTACTTCCGAGCCCCTTGTCACTATTTCTTTCACTGTTTTCCTTTCCCAACTTTTCTACCATACTTTAATGTAACTATTTACCTTCTTTACTTTTAGCGCAAATTCTATAATGCAGGGAGAAAGGTCAGCTATTCGCTCCAATGAAAAACAGGGGCAGACCCAGCAAGGACATGGGTGTGCACTTGTACATACTCCTACTGTCCTACAACCAGCAACAGTTGGCATCACATGATAAATAACTGGTCATGTATGACAGCACTGTCACACAAATACAGACTAGTAACAAACTCGCAGTAGGAGCATGAGATATAGTTCATGTTTTGGATGCCAAATAGAAGGCCTAAACATGAACTAACCATGGTCTAGCAAAAACTAATAGAGGAAATCGCAGTGTGGCTCTCCCTTTTTTTTTTTTGGGTCTAGCTACAGCAAAATTTCAACAGGAGGGCATGTCATACGGTAAGCATGCAAAACTGCACAAATGTAGTGGCATTTTCGGACGAATAACAGGGCCATTAAATACCTGTATCATAAAACCCTATCGACCTGTTTCAATGTGCAGTAAAATTGCGCCAGTAAAAATATTCAATGTGCAGTAAAATTGCGCCAGCGAAAACAGAAACCCGTAGGTGTTCGACGCGCCCATGGATTAGAACCCATGAGGCGGTTTCGGTTATGGATTGTGACCCTAGATTCGGTACAATGCTCAACGGTCCAAATCCCAAAGAAGCCGAGTATGACCATGACCGATCCTTAGGGAGATGGAGATAATAAAAGGGAAAAATACCCTCCTCCATGACGACGCACCGAGAAGGAGGCGGCGCCGGCTCCCGCAACAGGCCGCGTTCCCCGGCTGCGGCCAGTGCAGCAGGATTCCGCGGTGGCGACAGCTGGGCCCCGAGGATTCGGCGGAGGGAGCAGATAGCCGAGACTCAGAGGACCGACCGGACGAGAGACGCCGGCGGTGGCTCGCGGCGGCCGAGCAAAGAGGGGAGCCGCAGCGGCCGCGCTAGGAGGGGAGACGCGGCGGGAGGCGGTGGTGTCGAGGTTTGCGACGTGCCGGGGAGGGTGATGTGGGGAGAGGTGGGCGGCGTCCGCGAGTCGCCCCCTTGGGCTGCTTTGGGCCTACCAAGCGGCTGTACGGCCCGATGAGAGCCCGCAGAAATCCAACCAGAAAGGCAATCTACACAAAAGAGGCCCTAATTAGAATGGCCAACGGTGCAGCCCATACACATCTTTTCGTGAGAGGAGGAAATGGGCCATTTTGACCTCCTCAACTATCGTGTGAGCCATTCACACACACACAATGGCGGAGCTAGGAGCAATTCTTAGGGGGGCCAATTTGCCTTATGAAGATTAACATGTAACCAAATGCTAGAGCAATTATGCACTACTTAAAAAATTGCAAATCATATGACTGAAACTAGGGCTTATTAGCATCTCAAAAATCAACAAAAAAAGGTAGCAACTAATCTAGATTGAGTACAAGTTACCATTGAAATAGATAGATCTCATATAACCTCTACCATCTAGCCTTGTTGATTAGCCATCAAGAGTTTAAAAACTAGAAAAATATAGAAAGAATGAATCGGGAAGGCCAGAGGGATATCCTGCATGGTGAGATTATTCAAAAGGTCAAATAAGAGTTCTAAGAGGCTTGTGCATGTGGTAAGAAGATAGAAACGAGTAAGAAAAGCAGGAAATACAAATATTGTGATATAGACATAGGCTTTCTAGACTTCAGCAAGGGGGGCCATTGCCCACTTTAGCTGAGCTGTAGCTCCGCCAGTGCACACACAAAAAAACAACTATCGTGTGAGCCTGATTTACCTTCTTTTAACTAACAAGTGATATTCCTCTATGTGGTATATTTTCAATACTTGTATTCAAACAAGAATTACAACCAACCACAACAAAAGAAGAGCACTTGATCATAGATGGTTTTTATCTTTTATGGACAATTGTCTGGCGGACATCCAAAGTGTTGGTCGTTAGCTGGCGGACACCCCGTTTTGAGTAGTTTGCCAGAAGACAATCTGGTTCGGTGAAATTAGGCCACAGGACACCGCGGACCGGTTGCAGGCGGTTGAGGAGAGAGAACAGCGGTGAAATGATATTTTTGCCCCTGTCGCTTTCTTCTTCCTCTGTCCCTTTCTCTTTTTTCTGTTTCCTATCCCCGACACCCTTTCAGCCTCCCGCACCCACCGTCGCGTATCACGCAGCCGCTGGCGGCTGCGCCTCTGACGCCCGCGCCTCCGGCGGCCCGCTTTGGTGCCACGCGGGGCCACGGCTGCTTCATCCACACGGCGGCAACAGTGGCTCTCCATGGCGGCAGCACTTCCCTAAGGCTGAGCATCGTCCACCACCATCCCGGTGGCCGTGCGGCCTCCCTTCTTCTCCCTTGCCGGCGGAGGAGTGGCCTGAGGTGCTCCTAGCCACCGCAGGCCGTGCACCCCGCGTCTTCCTTGACTGGTGGATCCGGCGGCCTCTCCAGCGGTAGCGCCCTCCATGGCCCAATTGGGGGCGGCGGTGGCGCCCTCCATGGTCACCTCAGCATCTTTGGCAACGGCGGCGACGGTTGAGCATGAGGTATAGGAGAGGTACGGCGGCCTTCCATGGCCACCTCTAGGGCTGCGGTGGCCCTCCATGGCAACCTCTACAGCGGCAGTGCCCTCCATGGCCAGATTGGGGCCACGGCGCTCCTATCGTCGGCAGCAGGAACACCCTCCATGGTTCGATTGGGGGCAGCGGCGGCGCCCTCCATGGTCACCTCGGCAACGGTGGTGGCGGTCGAGCACAAGGTGTAGGAGAGGTGCGGTGGCCTTCCATGGCCACCTCTAGGGCTACGGCGGCCCTCCATGGCAACCTCTGTAGCGGTACCACCCTCCATGGCCAGATTGGGGCCACGGAGCTCCTATCGCCGGCAGCAGCAGCGCCCACATGGCCGCGGCTGCGGCAGCTCGCTATCTCGTCCGTGCTCCTGTGTGGCTGGGGCTGGTCGACGGCGGTGGCTGCTGCTCAGCAATGCAAGAAGAGAAGAGGAGAAAAGGAGGAAAAAGAAGATGCCAGGTGGGGCCCATGCGTCAGTGAGAGGGAGAGGGGCGGACCCAACTGTGGTTCAGGGGCACCGGATGTCCAAAACGAAATTTTCTCTCTCCTCAACCGGTTGCAACCGGTCCGCGGTGTCCTGTGGCCTAATTTCCTCGAACCAGAGTGTCTTCTGGCAAACTGCTCAAAACGGGGTGTCCGCTAGCTAACGACCATCACTTTGGATGTCCGATAGACAATTGTCCCTATCTTTTATGGGTGAAAAATGGATTTTCATGATGATATTGGTCTACACCAAGTTTCAAATGGACTTCATAATTGTTATTGGAGAAACATAATTAGAATCTATTGACTATCCTCTTCTGCAACATAGCAAATGTATTATTGTAATGTGCATGCTCATAACATCCCTTACTAGTATGCGGTTAGTGCATATAGTACATGTTTAATTAGGGCATGCACATGGACGGAGCTAGGATTCAGACATATGGGGGCTAGGCGGCTAGCTCATCAAGTGTCAAAAGAATTATATGATACCAATGCCATATCTTGATGTTGGCTTAAAAATATCAACTTTGATGTTGGCTAAAATTTTTTATAATAAATCATCTTTAATCTCATCATGTTAGATAAATGCTAAATGTGTCTAGATTAAACATAAAAAGAGACTCGCATCATATTTATTTTATTTAGACACTTAATGTGCCAGAACTGTCCAATTTAACCTAATCCTAAGTGTACTTGTCAGCCATTTAACACTAAGTACATGAGAGACCAAGCTCAACTCAGTAGTTTGTCGAGCACACTCAAAGGAAGAACTTGAAACAATCCACGTTTTCATCGGGATCATAAATATGTGAAAAAAGCTTACAATATCTTAACTATTTTATACATCTCATAGTTTCCGAATCAAAGTTATTACAAAACAAGTTTTCATAAAAGCAGCAAATATTAAACTAATTTTCAATTTTAAAGCCTACGATCGGGCCTTACTGAGCCCACCAGAAGGTACATACACACATGCCATCAGTTAGGTCCAACATCCATTTCTTACTTACAATAGTGGAAATAAAACTCGGAGTACACAATATACTCAACAAGACTTAGGAGTAACTTCTCGACTCTCAATGATATGCAAGGGACTTTCTTTCTAGATGTTTAATTGTTCTTGTAAAGAAGGTTTCTAATAGTGCATCGTTGTGTTTCATGTTTTCACAATCAAGATTAAGTTCATTAACTAACCAGTCTAGGTAAGCGGTTGTACTACTTTCAAGCATGTGGTAAGCAATTAGAGTATATCATATTCCATTAGTATCCTCATCATCATCTCCATGTTCCAGTTGTTACTATGATGTTAGGGGAAGGATCAAGGTACTCATAACCAAGAGATACTTGCGGCGATTCAAATCGATGTACATCCAAAACTAGAGTATCCCAAACACATGCCCATACAAACCTGGTCGGGTTCACATTAATTAGGCAGACCATTCTCTAATTTGCTAACTAAGCCTGAACCTATCCAGCCAACCGAGAGAGCCAAGCCCAAAACACTACGGCCTAGCCTGTAAGTTTGCTGACCTCTACCTACCTTGCTGCCCTACCTCATTGCCTATGTAAACCCAAAACTTAGGGCAAGAAAGGTATGTTGGCCTTTTCAGTCCTTCACAATACCAAATATGTGTTTGGCACTGTTCGACATGTCCAATATAGCCAACAATGAATGGTCCTTAATTGGCATAGGCGAAAGTAAAAGTGCACCTAGGACCTCCATGTCTTGTAGCCTCACCAACCACCAACTTCCCGCTCGGTCTCCAGTTATTATCCATCTCCAAACTATATGATAGTAAAAGTAGTATAATACCTATTGTGAGTAATAGCAGGTTACTCACGTACTACTAGAATCCTTAAACATAGGACCTACACAAATCCTATCATACTAGTAAGACTTGTAGGATAAGAACATTTGTGCAGGTGGTTTCTGAAAGGATCAAGATGCCCAAGAGGGGGGGGGTGAATTGGGCTAATTCTAAATTTTCTTGCAATAATCAAATCCTACGGATAGCCCAATTAACCCCTTGTGCCTAGACAAAGTGTTTCTATCAAATCAACGCACAAAAGACTTGCAACCTATGTTCCAAACTTACTCTAGCATGGCAATTCTATGAATGTAAAGACGAGTATTGAATTGCTCAAAGTAAATACTTAAAGTAAATGCTCAAAGTAAATGGAGAGAGGAACGCGGCGATATTTTGCCGAGGTATCGGAGAGTTGCCACTCTCCACTAGTCCTCGTTGGAGCACCCGCGTAAGGGTGTAGCTCCCCCTTGATCCGCGCAAGGATCAAGTGCTCTCTACGGGTTGATTCTTCGACACTCCGTCGCGGCGAATCACCCAAAACCGCTCACAACTTGAGTTGGGTCACCCACAAGCTTCGCCGGGTGATCACCAAGCTCCCAATCACCACCAAGCCGTCTAGGTGATGGCGATCACCAAGAGTAACAAGCACAAACTCTCACTTGACCACGCGAAGCCTAATGAGAAGATGGATGCACACTTGTCTACTCTTGATTCACTAATGAGGTTTCACTCTTGGATTCTCAAATCACAAACACCTCACTAGGACCTTCCTCTTCTTGGCACTCACAAACGTGTTTCTTAGCTGTTGGAATGAGCAAAAGTCACTCCACACATGTAGTGGAGCTTCTATTTATAAGGCGCTGACTGAAAAACGAACCGTTATGAGCTTTCGGGATGACCGGATGCTCGATCGTATTGACCGGACGCTCGGTCAGTTCAACCGCGCAGCAGATTTTCAAGAGATGACCGAACGCCGGACAGGTCGGTTAAGACCTTGACCGGACGCGTCGTCCGGTCGCTCTTGGATGCTTATTTATGAATCGGCCGGACTTTGGATACTCGTGGTCCGGTCACCACCACTCGACACGTCCGGTCACACTTTCTCAAGTCTGGACCCATCTTGGAGTCAACCGGACGCTGGCCCTTGAATCCGGTCACACGACCTTCCAGCGTCCGGTCACTCCAGACTTGTTCTCCTCAGTCAAATGAACTGACCGGACCCTGCGGCCAGCGTCCGGTCGCACCGGAGCCAGCGTCCGGTCAGTATTTGACCCTCCATTCACTTCCAACTCTCGATCATATGTGAATGAAGTTTGCTCCAAAGGATCTTAGGCATTCATAGGAGCTACCTAGAGCTAGTTTTAACAAGTGTGCACCACACCTAACTCACTAGACTCAACTAGGTCAAGCTACCCGTTCATACCCCCCTTCATAGTACGGCCAAAGGAAAAACAAAGTCCTAAACTACTCTAAGTGTCTCTCCAACTTCAATTGACACTTAGAACTAGTTATCCTTAACCTTGTCGTCCATCCTTTGAAAACCAAAACGATTTCCATCATAGGGGCATGACAACCTCAATTGCCCAATCGATCTCCATTACCATGACCTAACTTAATTACCTCTGCAAAACACACGTTAGTCATAGTAATCTTGTATTGACATTAATCACCGAAATCCACTTAGGGGCCTAGATGCTTTCAATCTCCCCCTTTTTGGTGATTGATGACAATACCACCTCGAGTATGTTATGGAATGAGGTTTTTGACGGGCTTGGTTCATATAAGCTTTTGTCGTTAAGAACAAAAGAGTTAGGCAAGCTTATATGACCCAAGCCAACACAATGTACTCAAAGGATATGAATTAAGCATGAGTACAAGTAACAAAGCTCATTTGCTTTGAAGTGTAAACGCGGAAGCAAAAGCAAATGAGCATAACACAAGTGATATGACATATAGATAATGCAAAGTAGAAATCACACATGTCAAATATCACAATCACGTAGATAGTACTATCACATATATATAATAGTATGCATGAAAGTAAACACACGAATGCATAAGTAATAGTGTATCACACAAATAGAACTCCAAATGTATATAATAGGCTAATACTAGATAACTAGCTCCCCCTAAATGTAGCTCCCCCTGAGACTACATACTCGAACACCCTCTCCCCCTTTGGCGTCAAACACCAAAACCTAGGGGTCGGACGGCGAGGCAGGACAGGATGAGTCAGTGAGGTCTTTCAAGAACGTGGGGCAAGCTGGAACCGGGCACCATCATCATCTAACCCTGAGCTCTGAACTGACTGACCCTCTGTGGCAGGAAATGTGTCCAAGTGGTGCAGGTGCAGTGGGGGCTGGGGTCTTTGCCTGCTGTGAAAGCTGCTAGTATGTCTGTCGTGAGGATCGACGAGGCGACATGACGAGGGGAGCCTCTGAGTAGTCACTGATGTTGGGTCTCATGTGAGATGGACCGGCAGAATGCATATGAGGCGGAGTAGGCATGTTGGTCAACTCGCTGAAGGATGCTCCAAGACTCCTGGAGACTAACGTGTTAGGCACGAATAGCGAGGAGGACTGCTCTGGTGTGAAGCCCGTCTAAAGTGGAGTGAACTGCGGGGCTACCACGGGTGAGGCCAACCACTTTGGGACACTGTACAAGAGGTGAAGCAAATTGAGCCGAGGTTGTCCTCGACCACAAGCCCATTGGGTGTAGAGTAGCTGAGTCGTCGTGGTGGAAGCATTTGAGCAAGCTAGGGCAAAGTCTGTGGCTGTGGGGCCCCAAGAGCTGTCACTACGTGCTGCATGAAACCCATAAGCTGCTGCTGCAAGAGTATCTGCTGTTGATGCATCTGCTGCTGCTGTTGCATGGCCTACTGCTGCCTCTAGAACTCGTCCTGTCGAGTCTGAAACTGGGCAAAAGTAGCAGCTATCTCCTGTGCCTGTCTATCCTGTGTCTGCTGCATCCGCTCAAGAATAGCAATGAGAGCGGGGTCTGTCTGTGGAGCAGGTGGAGCAGAACTAGAGCTACCGGCCTCTGCATCATGTCTGCGTGGAGGCATCTGAGGAATAGGCAGATAGTCATCGTCAGAGCTATCACTGTACTCGCTCACCTCCTGCTGTGCCTCTAGCTCCTCCTCCTCAGTGGCTGCAATCCCTCTGATGATCTCATCCTGCTAAGATGCGGACTCTGGCACGTCGGGACGACGGCTAGGCTGTCTGGGTGCCTGAGGCGTGGTATGTCTGATCATCTATGATAGGTTGTAAGCTAGGAATTCTATGGTGGCACCTGTATACTCATCCATCATACCAGGGGGCTTATCAAGCACTATTCTGCGGATAAGAAACGTGATCTAGTGAGCATAGGGAAGCTGCCTGTGACCCTTGAATCCCTCAGCTATAGTATCCTCCATCTCTGAAAGAAGGAGGTCCTAGATATCAAATATTGTCTGCTGCATCATAGCATTAAGAAGCCAGAGCTATAAGCGAGTCAGACCCTCTCTATATCCCAACCTGGGAAGCAGTGTCCTCCTGATAATGGCCTCTAGCACTCTCGCTGTAGGAGTCAAGTCACTGGGGTTCCTGCTCGACCCCTCTCCAAAAGGCTCCTTGAAGCAATGTCGCACTAAATCTGTAGGAGGCACCAACCCTCCATGTGGACGCCTGGGAGGCTCCTGCTGTCCATAACAGACCTCATGTATCTTGATAGGCTGCTCCTGTAGCCTCAGTATCTCTCTGACCCTGCCACTCGTCACTCTGTAGTCTTTGCCTCTGAAAGCAAAGTGAATAAACATGTGATGTGGATCGATGAAGAGTGAAGCATAAAACTGATGAACCCAAGAAGGTACATATATCCCCGTCCATCCAATCAAATCTGTCAGTCCTAGCAAATATGACAAGTATGGCCGAATGCTCTCTCCGGCTGCTGCCACAATGGACTCTATCTGACAAACTCTCTCGAGATCTCGAACACGCCCCAATTGTTGAGATAAGCATTGTAGAAATCCTCCTGCAGTGGCGTGTAGAAACCCTCAGTTGCTCTCTCATCCCTCCTTGGAGGAAACCAAACCTCAAACTCAACAAAGCGCAGTTCTTGAACACGCTGGCGGTGTAGCGACCCTCAAGTCGAGGTGTACCCATGGAGGTGGACCACGTGGTCTAGGTGGAGGACGTGATCCCCTTCATTGTGTGTCGGGTGACCTCGGCGAGATCGGGTACAGGTCCATCCAGAGCAGCGAAGTTGGGGTGCGGCTCTATCTCCTCGGCCTCCACAGGTCTGCTGAGGCTCGCTTGTGGGGGTTGCTTCTTTGTCTTGATGGACCCTCCTCAATGGCAACCCATCGTCCTACAAACATGGCAGGTCCCAAGCTAGACTACCGTGACGATGCTCAACCTCCTCAATCGCAGCTCTGAATTTGGTGGCCTGGCCGACCGCAATGACAACTCGCTATGGGCACCACCTCTCTCGGCACGCTCTGCGGCCTCGCAATGCTGTATTCTTTGCTCTTCTTTGTCCTCTGCATTGGGGTACTTCCGCTTCTTGGATGTCACCTACTTGGTTGACTTGCCCTTAGATCCGGTGGCTGGCGAGGCGGGGCCTCGATCATCATCACACAGGCCACCACCATCGTTCTTGGTGCGAGCCATCTGAATCGACAAGATGGTGAAGCGCCGCGTGATGAAGATCAACTGTCAAGCGCTTTGCCGAGGCTTGGCCTCGATCCTTACTCTCATGAGCTTGGCTCGAGTTGATCGCCAACCGCCACAAGAACCTAACGGAACCGACTCATTTGCACGATAGAGTAGATGGATATACAAATAAATACCATATTGCTAATAGATGCGAAACCCTAACAGAGAAAGCAACGTAGATGCGAAATTGAATCGAATGGCTTTCTACCTGACGATCAGCAATCCGAGAAAAGATGAGATGTCACGTGGGGGAACCTCGGAACCGGCTAGGGTTACACGGAGCAATGATGAACTGGTGGCCCTAGTATTTGTGAAATCGATTGCATTGTATTGCAAATTGATCTACATAATTTGAAATTGAAACACGGGCTAGCCTTACCAAGAGGAGATGAGGCTAGGGCACACGGCAAGAGGCAAGAGAAGAGAGGCATGGGCAGGCGACTCCGGCGAGCTACGACGGCGTTGGCGCGGTGGCGCGTGAGCTGTGGTGGTGCGCGTCTATGCTGGGGCAGTGGCGATGCGTGTGGAAAGCTTCGGCGCGAGAGGCGGCGCGAGGGTGGCATGGCGGCATGCGTGGCGGGTGGGGTGGCCAGTAGGTCGTGGTGGCGCGGCGAGGCAAGGGAAACGCTGGCGCGCGCGTGGCGAAAGCGAGAGGAGGCGCAAGAGGCGGCGGCGCTGGCTAGGGCAAGGCGGGATGAGGGCTAACAACGGTACGGCTTGTGGTTAAATAGTTCCCCACACACGGCGAAAAAAATTGGAGAAAGGAGTCCTGAAGAAGCTGCGCGAGATCCATCGGCCGGATGCTCGGTGGTAGCGACCGGACGCTACCACCTGGCGTCCGGTCGATTCGAGAGAGGTCCAAATCTCTCCGGAATCGGGACCGAACGCGTCCGGTGGACCATGACCGGACGACGTGGTGGTCCGGTCAAAACAACTTGGTCTTCCTTCGATCGACCGGACGTTGAACCCTTCGACCGGACGCCTGACGCAGCGGCGTCCGATCACTCCTTCACCAGTAGTTCACCTCTTGTGAACTGACCGGACGCTAGACAACAGCGTCCGGTGCACCTTTTCCAGCAAATCTTCAAACATCCATCTCGCTCTGTTCCCAATCAAGTCCCAACTTGAATAAGATCCAAATAAACACCAATTGGGACTGATGTGAGTGACCTCTCTCAAACCCTCATAAATTTTTTTAAAATATTCTGCCTTAGGCTATAATTCTTTTTAAGAAAATATGCAACAAGAGGGCAAACGGAACAAAACGACAAAACAACATTCATGCATATGTAATACTTGAGTAAATCTAGTTGCTTGTCAAGTTTGATCCAAGGTTAAGCTTCTTCACACGCTTTTCGGCGGTTATCTTAACCATGTTAGACAAGCGCTATATGCATTGCCACAAATTTAAACATGTCGTATATTACAATGAATGCATGGGACAACACAAGCTCAATTTTTAGTGAAGTTACTAAAATCAAGTACATTGAGCTCATTCCACAATCTATAAAATGTAGCCTCATCTAGCGGTTTAGTGAAGATGTCCGCTAATTGATCTTCGGATCTTACACCTTCTAGTGATATATCATTTTTAGCCATATGATCTCTTAGAAAGTGATGGCGGATATCTATATGCTTGGTGCGAGAGTGTTGAACCGGATTATTTGCAAGTTTTACCGCACTTTTATTATCGCACAAAAGAGGTACTTTCTCTAGAACTATTCCATAGTCTAGCAAAGTTTGTTTCATGTATAATATTTGTGCACAACAAGCACCCGCGGCAATGTATTCCGCTTCAGCGGTGGACAAAGCCACACTATTTTGTTTCTTGGAGGACCAAGACACAAGTGATCTTCCAAGCAAATGACACCCTCCGGATGTGCTCTTTCTATCAACTTTGAATCCGGCGTAATCCGAATCGGAATAGCCAATTAATTCAAATAAAGCTCCTTTGGGATATCAAAGACCAATGCTTGGTGTGTGCTTAAGATACCTAAGGATTCTTTTTACGGCAATTAAATGAGTTTCCTTAGGACTAGCTTGAAATCTAGCACACATACACACACTAAACATAATGTCGGGCCTAGATACGGTTAAATATAACAAGCTACCAATCATAGAACGGTAGAGAGTTTGATCAACCGGGTTACCTCCCTCATCTAGATCGAGATATCCATTTGTAGGCATTGGTGTCTTGATTGACTTACATTCATCCATCTTGAATCTCTTGAGAAGATCTTTTGTGTATTTCTCTTGAGAGATGAAGATGCCTTCTTTCATTTGCTTGACTTGAAAACCAAGAAAGAATGTAAGCTCACCAATCATTGACATCTCGAACTCCTTCGACATCAATTCACCAAATTCTTTGCATGAGTCTTCATTTGATGATCCAAAGATGATATCATCAACATATACTTGACAAATGAAGATATGTCCATCAAGCTTCTTGGTGAATAGTGTGGTGTCGACCTTCCCAATGGTGAAGCCCTTCTCAATGAGGAAGTCCCGAAGGCGCTCATACCAAGCTCTTGGAGCTTGCTTAAGCCCATATAGTGCCTTGGACAACCTACAAACATGATTATGATATCTAGGGTCTTTAAACTAGGGAGGTTGATCAACATAGACTAGTTCATTTATAAAGCCATTTAAAAAAGCACTTTTCACATCCATTTGATATAGTTTCATTTCATGATGTGATGCATATGCAAGAAGGATACAGATGGCTTCTAATCTTGCAACTGGTGCAAAAGTCTCTCCAAAAATCCAAACCTTCAACTTGAGAGAACCCCTTTGCAACTAGTCTTGCCTTGTTCCTCACAACAACACCTTGATCATCTTGCTTGTTGCATAACACCCACTTCGTTCCAATGACTCTTGCACCTTTTGGTCGCTCTTCAAGAGTCCAAACTTCATTGCGAGTGAAGTTGTTCAACTCTTCATGCATGGCATTGATCCAATCCGGATCTTTAAGAGCTTCTTCTACCTTGGTAGGCTCATAGCAAGAGACAAAAGAATGGTGAGCAATAAATGAAGTAAGTTTTTGAGATCGAGTCATCACACCCTTTGATGGACTCCCTATGATGAGATCTTGTGGATGATCTTGTAGGAGAGGTGTGTTTCTTCTATTGACCACTTGAGGAGGAGGTTGTGGAGCATCAATATCTTGTGCTTGTACCACCATTTGCTCATGGGAGATATGAGTATTTTCATTTTCTACTCTCCCATCTTTTTCACCATCTTGTGGTACATTTGATGAAGAAGGTTGGTCAATGACTTGTACATCATCTTTTGGCTTGATGTCTCCCACCAGGATATTCTTCATAGCCTCCCTCAATGGTTCATCACCTACATCATCAAGATTCTCATGTGCTCCTTGGGAGCCGTTAGATTCATCAAATTTCACATCATATGTTTCTTCAACCAAGCCGGTGGCATGATTAAATACTCTATATGCTTTGGACTTCAATGAGTAACCAACAAGAAAGCCTATATCACAACGTCTTTGAAACTTCCCTAGGTGTTGCCGCTTCTTGTAGATGTAGCACTTGTAACCAAACACCCTAAAGAAGGAGACGTCCGGCTTCTTCCCATTGAGCAACTCATACGGTGTCTTGACAAGGAATTTTTGAAGAAATAGGCGGTTGGATGCATAACATGCGGTGTTGATTGCTTCCGCCCATAGAGCTTCGGGGGTGTTGTACTCATCTAGCATTGTCCTTGCAAGGGTGATCAAAGTCCGATTCTTCCTCTCAACTACACCATTTTGTTGAGGAGTATAGGTTGTGGAGACTTCATGTTTGATTCCAACTTCATCACAATAGGATTAAATATTTGTGTTGTCAAACTCTTTGCCATTGTCACTTCTTATCTTCTTGAGCTTTACTTCAAATTCATTTTGAGCTCTCTTGGCAAACTTCTTGAAACAAGATGCAACTTCGGATTTGTCATGAAGGAAGAATACCCATGTATACCTTGAATAGTCATCCACAATCACAAGACAATAGAGATTTCCTCCCAAACTCTTATATGTTGTTGGTCCAAATAAATCCATGTGTAGGAGTTCTACCACTCTTGTGGTTGACATAAAAGCTTTGGTTGGATGAGTGTTTGCAACTTGCTTGCCGGCTTGACATGCACTACAAAGCTTGTCATTCTCAAACTTCACATCCTTCAACCCTCTCACCAAATCATTCTTCATAAGCTTCTTGAGTGAGCTCATCCCAATATGAGCAAGTCTTCTATGCCATAGCCACCCAAGTGTTGTTTTGGTGAATAGACAAGTCTTCAAGTTTGCATCTTCGGAGGTGAAGTCAACTAGATATAAGTTGTTGTATCTAAATCCATTGAATATCACTTGTTTGTCATCTACTTTGGATACAACAACCTCCTTCTCGGTGAATAAGCATTAGAAACCAAGATCACACAATTGCCCAACGGATAGCAAGTTGAAACTCAATGAGGCAACATAGAGCACATTGGAGATGGAATGATCATTTGATATTACCACTTTGCCCAATCCTTTAACCTTGCCCTTTGAATTATCTCCAAATGTTATTTTCTCTTGTCCATCTACCTCTTCATCTAGTGAGGTGAACATACGAGGATCACCGGTCATATGTTGAGTACAACCACTATCAATAACCCAATGACTTCCACCGGTCTTGTAGTTCACCTACACACAAGAGATTCAAGCTTTAGGGATCCAAACTTGTTGAGGACCCTTCACCTTCTCAACAAGTGACTTAGCCACCCAAATCTTCTTAGGCCTACTCTTGTTGGGGGGTCCTAAGAACATGACTTTTATCTTTCCACTAGAATCTTTTCTAAGCATGTAGTGAGCATTGAAAGCAAAGGGTCTAGCATGCTTGGGCAAGGGTTGTGGTGGTGGAGTTTGACACTCATGAGCAAAGTGGCCTTCTTGTCCACACTCAAAACATCTCTTTGGCTTTAGCTTTGGCTTTGATTGTTGGTGTTGAGCTTGAGCCTTCTTCTTCTCTACACTTGCCATATATCCAATGCCACTTCTATCCATCTTCATGATGGTATTCATGAGTAGCTCACTTTGGAGATGCTTGCCTCTAGCAAACTTGCTCAATCCCACCTTGAGATGCTCTTTCTCCATCTTGAGCTTCATGTTCTCCTTTTTTAGCTTCTCATTCTCAAGGATCAACTCTTTGTCATGATCAAGAGTTTCTATCACAATGGTGTTGTGACTTTTCATCTCTTCAAGATCTTTCATGAGCTTCTCATGGTCACTCTTGAGCTTGACATACTCATCATAGTCATTGCACTCAACCACTTGCTTGCCTTTGCTACTAGATCCATGCTCAATGCTCTCATCAATTAAATCATCACATGAGGTAGCTATATCAATCTTAACAACATGGTTAGTAGCAACATGTGGCTCATTTGGTAAGAATTCTTGTGCAATAACAAGGGTATCATAATTGATCTTTAGAGTTGTATATTCATCTTTTAGCTTGTTATGACTAATGATAAGCTCATTGTGCACCCACTCAAGTTTATTATGTTTATCTTTAAGCTCTTTCTTAGAAGATTTGAGCTTCTTGAGTTTGGATGATATAGAGTCATTTGTTTCTTTGAGCTCATCATTAGCCTTTTCCAATGCATCACACTTAGCTAAGAGTGAATCATTTTTAGCATCAAGTTTTTCATTTGTAGCTCTACTCTTTCTAATGATCTTAGTGTATTTTCTTAATATTTTGACAAGATCATCATATGTGGGTGAATCATCATCGCTATCACTATCATCATCACTAGCTTGCTCATCATCACTACTATCATCACTCTTAGTTACCTTGCGTTCACCCTTGGCCATAAGGCATAGGTGTGTAGAGGATGATGGTGATGGTGGCGGTGAGGATGCAAGATCAATAGCAATGGCGGCCACCTTCTCATTGTCACTCTCATCATCGGATGATCCACTTGAGGAATCAATATCCGTGAGCCAATCACCGACAATATAGGCCTTGCCACTCTTCTTCTTCTTATAGAAGTCTCTCTTTTTACCATCTCTCTTCTTGTATGGCTTGTTCTTTTTCTTTTCATCTTCATCACTTGAATCATCTTTCTTGCCCTTGTTCTTGAACTTGTCTTTCTTGGGCTTTGTGCATTGATGAGCTAGGTGGCCAAGTTCGCCACAATTGTAGCAATCCATCTCGGAGATTGGCTTTCTTCTTGAGCTAGTGAAGAACTTCTTCTTCTTGCCGTCAAACTTGATGCCACTCTTGTTTAGCTTCTTTAGCATCTTGGTGGTCTTCTTCACCATGAGAGCAAGACTTTCTTCATCATCTTCATCACTTGAGCTCTCATACTCAAGTTTTGCCTTGCCCTTATCTTGGCTAGCTTTGAATGCTAAGTCCTTCTCTTTCTTCTTTGTAGAGGATGAGCCATCTTGAGGCGTGATGTGCATGTACATCTCATGAGCATTGATCTTTCCCAAGATTTGTGTCGGTGTAGCGGCGGAAAGATCACCTTGATGTAGCACGGTCACAATGTGTCCATATTTGTCAATGGGGAGGACACTCAAGATCTTTCTCACAACATCGGATGGTGACATTTGGGTAAGTCCAAGCCCATTGACTTCCTCTACAAGAACATTTAAACGAGAATACATTTCATTAGAACTTTCCTTGGGAAGCATCTCAAAAGAATTTAGCTTTTTAATCACAAGATGATAGTGTTCCTCACGCTCACTCTTGGTTCCCTCATGGAGCGCACAAACGTCCGACCATAGTGCATGGGCGTCTTTGTGGTTCCTTACATGATTAAACACATCTTTGCAAAGGCCTCTAAAGATGGTGTTGCGAGCCTTTGCATTCCATTTTTCATAGTTTACTTCATCGCCTTGAAGTTGTGCGGCATTCTTAGGTGTTGGGAACCCTTGAGAGGCGGCTCTAAGAATTCCAACATCTAGAGCTTCTAGGTAAGCCTCCATGCGAATTTTCCAATATGGAAAATCATCCCCCTCGAAGATAGGAGGAGGTCCATCCCTGTGAGACATCTTGCTCTAAGCGGTTAGGCTTAAAAATGTGAGCACGAGGCTCTGATACCAATTGAAAGGATCAAGATGCCCAAGAGGGGGGGTGAATTGGGCTAATTCTAAATTTTCTTGCAATAATCAAATCCTACGGATAGCCCAATTAACCCCTTGTGCCTAGACAAAGTGTTTCTATCAAATCAATGTACAAAAGACTTGCAACCTATGTTCCAAACTTACTCTAGCATAGCAATTCTATGAATGTAAAGACGAGTATTGAATTACTCAAAGTAAATATTTAAAGTAAATGCTCAAAGTAAATGGAGAGAGGAACGCGGCGATGTTTTGCCGAGGTATCGGAGAGTCGCCACTCTCCACTAGTCCTCGTTGGAGCACCCGCGCAAGGGTGTAGCTCCCCCTTGATCCGCGCAAGGATCAAGTGCTCTCTATGGGTTGATTCTTCGACACTCCATCGCGGTGAATCACCCAAAACTGCTCACAACTTGAGTTGGGTCACCCACAAGCTCCGCCGGGTGATCACCAAGCTCCCAATCACCACCAAGCCGTCTAGGTGATGGCGATCACCAAGAGTAACAAGCACGAACTCTCACTTGACCACACGAAGCCTAATGAGAAGATGGATGCACACTTGTCTACTTTTGATTCACTAATGAGGTTTCACTCTTGGATTCTCAAATCACAAACACCTCACTAGGACCTTGCTCTTCTTGGCACTCACAAACGTGTTTCTCAGCTGTTGGAATGAGCAAAAGTCACTCCACACACGAGTGGAGCTTCTATTTATAAGGCAGCCTGAAAAACGAACTGTTATGAGCTTCTGCGGGATGACCGGACGCTCCGATCGTATTGACCGGACGCTCTGGTCAGTTCAACCCGCGCAACAGTTTCCAAGTGATGACCGGACGCTGACAGGGTCCGGTCAGCACTGACCGGACGCGTCCGGTCGCTCTTGGATGCTTACTGTAATCGACCGGACGCTGGATACTCAAGGTCCGGTCACCACTGACCAGACGCGTCCGGTCACACTTTCTCAAGTCTGGACCCTTAATGGAGTCGACCGGACGCTGGCCCCCAGCGTCCGGTCACACGACCTTCCAGCGTCCGGTCACTCCAGACTTGTTCTCCTCAGTCAAATGAACTGACCGGACCCTGCGGACAACGTCCGGTCGCACCGGAGCCAGCGTCCGGTCAGTATTTGACCCTCCATTCGCTTCCAACTCTCGATCATATGTGAATGAAGTTTGCTCCAAAGGATCTTAGGCATTCATAGGAGCTACCTAGAGCTAGTTTTAACAAGTGTGCACCACACCTAACTCACTAGACTCAACTAGGTCAAGCTACCCGTTCATACCCCCCTTCATAGTACGGCCAAAGGAAAAACAAAGTCCTAAACTACTCTAAGTGTCTCTCCAACTTCAATTAACACTTAGAACTAGTTATCCTTAACCTTGTCGTCCATCCTTTGAAAACCGAAACGATTTTCATCGTAGGGGCATGACAACCTCAATTGCCCAATCGATCTCCATTACCATGACCTAACTTAATTGCCTCTGCAAAACACACGTTAGTCATAGTAATCTTGTATTGACATTAATCACCGAAATCCACTTAGGGGCCTAGATGCTTTCAGTTTCCAACCAACTTCTACAAGTTAATGCATAACCAACATAATAAAAAATGCTTGTAAAATAGGGGTCATGCACCAGGGCTTGCCTAGGTAAACCATCATTATATCAAGTTAGCATTGCTTCGTCTTCAGGATGTGATCACCCAGCATCTTCGGGTTTGGCTCCCGCGTGCTTATCCATCCATTCACAATCGTACCTAAGTAATATGCATCGATGCATATGCATGCTTCAATGAATTATGCATAAATAAGATATTTTAAAGATGACAAGAATAAGATGTCATCATGGTGAAAGGATAACTAATCGTTCTTAGGTTCAACCCTCATATTCTCCGACAATGACTTTCTTATGAGTTGATTATTAAGCTTTACTAACAAGTTAGTGTGCGACACAAGCATAGCGTAAGTCAAAAAGGGTGTAAAGAGGGACACTCTCCCGCTTTTCATGTTTAAAGGAGCGCACAGGTATTAGTGGTTGTTAACAATCATAACACAAGCTATAAAAATAACCATTTTACATTTAAACATACAAGTGGAAGCTTCAACAACATGTTAAGCACATAACCATTACTAAACAGAGCTAGTAACACTTTGCTTAGTCAACATGTGGGCTTGTGGCACAATGGTATGGAAGGCAGGTACACAAGCCTACTATAAGCATCTATTATCCTTAATCGCTTAATTAAACATAAACACTAATAAAAAAGCTGGTGCGCCAAACATCTATTCGAAGATGAAAATTTTATGGGTGGTACATCTAAACTAAACATAGCTAATGTGTGAATTTCAAAAATTTTGATGAACAAATTAATTACTATGATTAAAACAAGATTTAAATGCAATAAAGCATGTGACACCTTGATAAATCTATAACTTAATATTTATGTAACACTATAGTCACATTTTGTGTTCCTAAGGCACAACAATAGCAACACTACACAGTGGAATCACATTTCCCATTTTTACCTATTTTTAACTAATTTAAAACTACTCACTCTATTCCGATTTATAGGTCGTTTTGGCTTTTCTAGATATATAATTTTTATTATATATCAAGACATATCATATATCTAGGTGCCGAGCAAAATCTATGTATCTAAAAAAGTCAAAACATATAATTTGGGATAGAGGGTGGTATTAAACAACATATCACAAGATAAAACTATAACTCAGTCAATATGCATCTACTGGGCATGAATTTTTTACCACAAAGCCTGCACATGAACATTGTTCTACCATAACAAAATTTGAATACATTTGGACAACATAACGTACCTATATGATTTAACTACAGAAAAGCATAGATCTGTGACTTCAGCAAACAAATTGTATTAAAAGATATGGTTTTATATGTTCGCTATGTAGAACTAGTAAACTGGAGTTCAACAAAATTAGTTTGACCTTTTTTTTATTTTTCTATGATTTATTATCAACTAGCAAACGTGCCTTAAGACGGAACCCAATATGTATACGAGTAAGACTCCATATCATCGCTAGGCGCAAGTTGTTCAAACTTGTATAAAAACGGATCATGAGTCTGGGTCACATACCAGATACAAAGGGTGCAACCCAATACATATTACTATATTAGAATCGAATCTTGTATCCATTGTCGATGTTCTAATTCGTTTGAATATGGGTTGTAAGTCCCGGTCAAGTAAAAAAGACGGGACAACACAATGAGAAGATGGATGAAAAAAATTAGATAAAATTTTTGCTCTTTATTAAGGTATATATTTTATAAGTTTTAATCGATTAAAAAGAAAACACAAAATTTAAAGTATAGCAGGGTAAACAAATAATGGATAGGAAGGGCAATGAAACAATATCAAAGACACGAAGATAGAGATGACTCACACAAGATAACTAGTAAGATATAGCTAGATGGGAGGACAACGAGTGAATAAAGGTTCCTATGATTTATCTGGCTAAACGCAGTCCGACAACCAACCAGTGTCCAAAGAAGCAATATAAAGGTTCCTATAGCATCCAACCTTTGGTGTGGTTCTCCATCTTCACAAACATTTTTTTAGTACCTCTTGTGTGCATCATATATGTACGTAGGACCCTCTCCCACAAAAGAGCCTAAATATGTGGATAATATAAGTGGCAAAAATATTATGATGAGGTATCTTACATAAGTCGGTCAACAATAGGGAACCTCACCTTCAGCAGTGGAGGCGTCAGGACATCGCTTTTATAACAAGAACGAACAGTGGTAGGTGAGATCAATAATGGAGAATCAATGTCATATATTACAATGTATAAGCATGTTTGCTAGTAAATCATTAAAGATATTTGTCTTTATTGTAATCAGTGGACATACACATGTCATATATCTCTTTTATTATTAAAAACCTCATTATAGGCATACGTGTATGCGTATGCTTAGAAAAATGATACACTACATAAATAATTTTTATTATTATAATAAAACATGAATGCGCGATGTACTTTACATTGTATGATAAGGAAATTAAGAACTATTTTGAACCTTTTTATAGACATACTTATTTTTACTACGTGGTACGGTGCCTACTAATGGGGTGTTTGGTTACTACAGGGTCTCCTAAAATTCCTGTCACATCGAATATTTAGACACATGTATGGAGTATTAAATATAGATTAATTACGAAACTAATTACACAACTTACGACTAATTTATGAGACGAATCTTTTAAGTCTAATTAGTCCATGATTTGACAACGTGGTGCTACAGTAACATGTGCTAATGACAAATTAATTAGGCTTAAAAAATCGTCTCGCAAATTAGTCTTTGTCTATGTAATTGGTTTTGTAATTAATCTATATTTAATGTCTCTTTATTAGTATCTAAATATTCAATGTGACATAAATTTTATGAACCACTAAACAACCAAACACCCCATAAATACATATATGGTTTTGGGATTCCCGAGACTCATCTACGTACATGCCTACGGAAGGAAAGCGCACTGAAGGAGGTAATTAAGGATGGAACTCAGTGTGTACAGAAGCCACGCAGAGACATGCAAGTCAATAGGTACCGTCGGTTGGTACAGAGAGTAGAATTTCATGAGAGGGAGCCGTATAGGGTGGCCTTTAAGGGCAATTCCAATGAAAAAAATTAACATGGTTTTTATAGCACAAGAAATCATCTAAGAAATCATCCATAAAAATTACCTTCCACAGTGGAGGTGTCTTTATGTAATAATTATTTTCTCTTTCTCTCTCCCAACTCTATCTTCTTCCTCCTCCAATGGGAGTGTGGCACGAGCCCCTGAAACTGGTAGTTTCTCCCCAATGGCGATTTCATGGTTTCTTGGTGCATTGGGTCAAGAGAAGAGCCTAATTTCTTCATGAGGAAACTATTTCTATGATTTTTGCTCTCTTTCTTCATTAATTATATTGCCATATCAGTATTTTGCCTACGTGGCAAGTCATTTAATGAGGATAGAAACCATCATCAATACACTATTGGGACTACCCTAAGAGTTTAGCATGACCCACTATCAAAATCCAAGGATCCTGAGACCTGTCTTACACGGACGGAGCTACGTGGGGGCTAAACTGGGTCCTGGCTCCCTTGCTCCGGCTACACTCTACAGGTTTGCATGTAGCTGCATGTATGTAATTAATTCTTGCATCTTTTATACCATGCTTGCTGTTGCTGATTAGTGGATCACATGTTATAAGTATGTAAATCTGTACATTGTTCATTCTTCTTTGACAGAATTTTAATTGTTCATTGCAGTATATATAGATAGAACTTGAAAAAACAAAGATTTCCCACAGAATTCCAATTGTCTGTATTACTATTGGTAAATACTGTAGCAGTGTGCCTTTGAATTGCCCCCTTACACATTCATGCAAGCTCTGTCGCTGCTGTCTTAATGGCTATTTTATAGAAGTTTTATGTAACATTAAATAAGATGTTATCTTAGCAAAACGATGATATGACAAAGAAATCTCGAGGAGAGAGAGAAGCAATCGCATCATCACGGTGAAACGAGTTCACACCGTTTCCAAGACGTTGGAAACCGGGTGAAAGGTGCACTGAGGCCTTTCCGTGTCATCTTTGTTGCTTTCCCCGATCCAGTGTGGCTGGCCGCACCATGGTGCCCGTTCTCCTACCATTCCCCGATCCGCGTTCGTGCTGCAACCAAAAACGAAAAGCCGACATCCTCTCCGGCACCATCATGGAATGAGCCAAGGGATGAGTCGCCAGCAGCCTGTGCTGCCATCGTCTCTCTAGAAGGCATGAGATTGTGGCCACCGTCTGTACTAGAAGCCATGATTGTTCAATTAGCAAACTTCCTTTCTGCTGAAAAAACAATTAATAAAACTGAGTAAAGAAGCAACCTTTGTGGCTCTAGATTTATCTTCTTTCCTCTGCAATCTTTTTGAGTAGTCGACATTTTTGGCTTTGGTTCAAGTAGTACTTTTTATCTTAATGCAAGAATAAAATAACCACATAGTTTATATTGCACATTTGATCATGACACCATTCAAGAATTAAATGCTACAATTAGCCTATGAAACAGTGAAATGTTTCATTTATCTAAAAAGCTGTCACAACAGTTTTGAAAACTATGACGTGAAATTCTCAGAGACTAGCCTAATATGAGATGGGTAAAAAAAAATTAGGTGAGAATTATTATGGATAGATTAATTGGTGCCTGGTGCCTGGTGGTAGTAATAATACTACAAGTACACCTCTTCATTTTCACTTTAAGAGTTTACCATTGTCGACATGGAAATTTGGATCACCGTGCAAACACACACAAGTCTGGGAGATTTGCTTAACTCCAAACATAGGATAAGTCGGTTTTTGAGTTGTTCGGCGTGCCAGTGAATTTGACTCTGTAATTGACAAGGAGAGAATAATCAGTAGTTTAAGATGGAACATGCCGGTGTTACACCGGACAGTTCCAATATGTTGCTTATAAGGGACCGTGACGCCTAAAAGGGAAGTGAATTAGACAACTTAAAATTCTACTTCCAACTAAGGCCTCTAATTCCACCTAGTGAAAACCTATGCAAGAAAGTAATCTATCTAAATATGCAACTATGGTTTTGCTAGGTGTGTTACTATCTCTACCGCAAAAGAGTTATGCAACCTAAGCACCAATCATATCAACTAATCTATCAACTAAGCTAGGAAAGCAAAGCACATAATCAAGGTAGCAATATAAACGTGGAAGATAAAGATGAGGTAGAGATGCAAACTCTCATCGACAACTCCGGTATTTTTATCGAGGTATCGAGAAACGCTCAAGCTTCCCCTTAGTCCTCGTTGGAGCCCCTCGCAACAAATCTCTCACAAAGGGTCAAGCTCCCGGTTGGATAACTCCGTGGATAGCCTCGGACTTTCCCCACGCGCAAGTGGGTCTCCAATGTACCTTCCGTCAAGCCTCTCCCGGACCGCTCCCCGCCGTCTTCACTATCAAGCTTCCGGTTGAAAAGCCACGGGCCTTATTCTCTTCGGTGCATGGTGACGGCCACACCACAAACGTGGTTGGTGTGGTCTTGCAAGACTACAAACTCCACAAACACGGTGCGCGCAAGCACTTTGGATTTAGAGGTATGCAAACCTCACTATCAAGCACATATGAGCATGGTCTAACTAACCTAAGCACTTTACAAAGCACCTACTCTAATCACAAGTGATCTTTAAGCCCTATGCATGTGGAGAGCACAAATGTGGTGTAGGAACACTCATCTACCTTTCCCTTGCTCCCTCACACCTTATTTGGCTGGTTGCAACTCATATTTATAGCCCTTGTTGCAAATAGAGCCGTTGGAGACCAATTTGTAGCTTTCTATAGAGGACCGGACGCTCCTACGGTAGCACCGGACGCTCAGGATCGAACGCGTCCGCTGCTGCATTTTTAATATGTCGGGCTTTCGTATTTTGGGTATAACTTTTAGCTCCGAACTCCGATTCTGATGATCTTGGACTTTTCGAAAAGCTAATGAAAAGCTCTACAGCTTTGAGCGGGTGTCATATCAATTTGAGCAGATCCAAGATCATGAGATAATTTCAATTCATCCACATCTTTGTCTCGGCTTCGGTGTCTTCAATTTTGTTCGAGTCTTGGTCCGAGCTTCTTAATCTTTGCGTCTTGGGCTCCTAGCTTCACTTCTAGATTGATCACACAACCGCTAGTTTCTTCCTTTAAGTGTTGATCAATTCTTAATGTACCACTTTCAGTCCAAGTCCGTTAAGAAACCTATTGGACTACAAAATATATACTTGCAAACACATTAGTCCAACTTGGTCATGCTGTTTATCAAACACCAAAATCCAAACTAAATGGACCGATGGTCCATTTTCCTTACATGGCTAAGCAGTCAATTGATATGGCCATCGACTACAGAGTCGACATCCAGAAATTAACATCATCGATAGAACATAATCAATTTAAATCATTGAGCCCATAATGGAGAGAATATATAAACATGATAAACGTAGGCTATCGGCTAAATAGCCGATTCTGGTAGTTTTATCGTCATGCAAGCAATCAACCATTGGATACAAATAAATTTATAAATCGATTAAATTCAATCTATTGTACTATCAATAGAGTCGATGCAGCATTGATAGTGGAACAATAAACTAAAGATTAGCGATCGGTAGATCTACTTGTATTTCAACATAATCATGAAAGCATGTTACACGCGTGAAGACGCAAGCTATCGGCTAAATAGCTGATAGAAACATAGTGAATGACCGACGTCATATTTCATTAATAGATAAATCTGCTAACGGGTAATATTCAATCTATTGTACTATCAACAGGTCAATCAATTGATGCAACATTGATAGTGGGACAATAAACTAAAGATTAATAGCAAATGAATCTATTTCTTAACAAAACAAGACTTTCGAATACCCATTATGTTCGATCATGATTAAGATAAATTAGTCGATAAGCAGGATCTGACGTCAAAAATAGAATCTAAATATCAATAACAGCATACTATCTAATTGAAGAACTCGCCGAAAAACTACATTATTCCTACTCCTAAGGGTTGACGTGAAGCAAAAAAAAAAAAACTGATTTTGACTGATGCATGGATGATTTACGATCTGCCGTGACCCTTTACAATAAGGCCGCTGGACTTTGCGACATATGTATATAAAGAAGCTAATCTATTAGCACCTAAGAATAGTTAGAAGTTTCGTCCACCTCCCCTTGGTGTGCGCGCGTGGACTAAACGAATCTCGTGCTCGCGCCAGGTCCAACGTCCGCGTGGCGCGTGCCTGAAGTCTGAAATCATACGTCCCGCGCCCCGGTACAAGGTCCCGAACCCGCTTCACGCCGCGGACGGCTGACGCGAGGGTTGATGCGAGCGGCCACCGTGTTCTCTAATCGCTGTTGTTGGCCTACAAGTGTTAATCTCGCTTGCATGCAGGTAGGTCGTAAACACACAACCATATACACATGCAGATATATATATATGCAGCTAGGTGCCCGACAGATTATTTTGATTAGGTATTATTGTTTACATATAATTTTCCAAATCCTAATTAGGTTGCATTGCTGCGCTCTTGATCTAGATTGCTGTTTCACTGGTCTTGGAATTTTGGGCTTTAGTTGTACTAAATCTACAATATTGCACCGGAGGTTTAATCACAAGCAAAATCTGGCTTTCGTATCTGTTCTGTTACTACTTAAAAAGTACGGACTGGTTTCGTCCAACGTGCGCGCCTCTGTGTCGTCCAATCGTGTGAGGCCTTGTTTAGATTATAAAAAGTACGGACTGCACGTTTTTGCATTTGACACTTTGTGCGCGCCTCTGTGTCGATTTACAACCAATCGTGTGAGTCTCGGTTGAAATTTCTGACGCGCGCAATCTAAACCAGGCCTGAGTCTCGGTTGAAATTTCTGACGCGCGCTTCCTGGGCCCCACCACCGTCCGCACAGCGCACGGCTGCACAGCGCTCACGAGGTCCCACCCTCCCCCAGCTTCCCTGTCCCGCTGCAGCCTGGGCTCCACCATGCATGCGCTCACGCCGGTGCCTACGCACGCGAACTCCGACTCCGATACGCTCGTGCGCGTGCCTCATCGAAAAGTCCGAGTCGACTCTGATACAATACGAGTACCGATCTCCAGGCTCCCTGTATCTACATTGCGCTTGCCGGGGAGCACAGCCTGGAAGATCTCCCCCGGGGTGCCGACGGAGAAGGGCACGGTCCAGGAAAGCATCACGTTGATCTCAAAGATTTACGTAGACTTCAAGGTTCCCGATGCAAAGTTTTTCGTTAGCTTCTTGTCTTTTCCCAAATAATGCACAAAATGACTGGAACATATAAAATCTATATAAAATAAAAAATTAAATCCAAAAAATAAAAGGACAATTGTCAGCGGACACCGAAAGTGGAGGTCGTTGACTGACGAACACTCAAAATTGAGCCATTTGCTGGAAGACACTCTCGTTACTAATAATTATACTGCTGGACACCACGTCCCTTATTTTATTCATTTCCACTGGTGGAGGAGAGATAACAGCGGTGAAATAACACATTTTGCCCCTGCCGCTTTCTTCTTTCTCTCTCCCTTTCTCTTTTTCCATGGACAAGACCACTACACCAGATTTGCACATCACTGCCGGCCTCATCACTGCCGAATTTGTGAGAACCGGCAGTGATGTACCTTCACTGTCGGTTATGAGCTTGAAAATAAAAAAAAATGATTGGTGTTGGGCTAAAACCGACAGTGAAGGACAACATCACTGTCGGTTTGTGGCTTAAACCGGCAGTGTTTTGGCGGGCACTCATCACTGTCGGTTTAAGCCAAGAGCCGACAGTGATTATGCACTATCACTGTCGGTTCTAGCCAAGAACTGACGATGATAAGCCTACAACACAAAAAGGCTACAGCCGTCCTCTCCTTCCTCATCTCTTCTATCTCGAGAACAGAGGCACGTGTTTGGATCCTTCCCTCCATTGTTGTGGCTGCTCTTTACCATGAAACTAGTGCTTGGATTTTGAAGAATGTCTTTATCTTTTTGCTTTAAGGTTAGTAACAAACATCCACTTTTTGATTTTGTTGCTTAATTAGCTTCGTTTTGATGGCTACATTGCTTGAGTCTTATTCTAGTTCTTTCTCCATTCTAGAGAGCACTTTTTCAATTGGATATTTGTGCAAGGCTCAACTTATGGTGAATCCATCATTCAAGGTCGTAGTTTAATTGGGTTCTAATTTTAATATGTACGGCTTTGTGTGTTTAATTATTGTCATGCATGTAATTCGTGTAACATTTGTTGGGCAATTAGAAATATACATTCTGGTGTCGTATTGATCTCAAAATTATTCTCAGGCTTGCACGTGCCACGTGTGAAGGAAACATCAAGTTTAGGATTTTTCAGAGATGGTTTGCTACTTTCTGAGGTTTAATTGAATTTTTCCGCACGACGACACCAATTAATTATAGGTTAAACTGAGTCTACCCACGAAAAGATCCAGAATGGTGCCAAATTTTTACATATGCTCTAATGTGCCCTAGGGATAAGAATTTTGTGGAGGTGGATGAAAAAATCTATTGGGTCCAAGATAAAATTCACCCTCTTTTGTCTCATTTGGCACAGAGAAAAATATAATAAATAAAAAAAATGATCAGAAAATCCTAAGATCCTATGTGGGGTCTTAATTTGGGTGTACATGCTTGCCAAAAAAATTTCAAGCCATTTCGACATAGGCGGAGTATACATGCTTCACAGAGGTACATGTGCTCTTTCATCGAACCATGACTATACACATATGTTATCAATGTTTCTGTGGTTCATAGGCATTCCGGTGTCGTATTGGTCTCAAACTTTTTCTTAGGCTTGCACGTGCCATGTGTGAAGGAAACACCAAGTTTGGGATTTCCCGGAGATGGTTTGCTACTTTCTGATGTTTAATTGAATTTCCGCGCGATGACACCTGTTAATTATAGGTTGAACTGAGTCTACCCACGAAAAGATTTGAAATGGTGCCAAACTTTTACACAAGCTCTAATGTGCCCTAGAGATAAGAATTTTGTGGAGGTGGACGAAAAAAATCTACTAGGTTCAAGATGAAATTCACCCTCTTTTGTCTCATTCAGCACACAGAAAAATATAATTAATAAAAAAATGATTAGAAAAACCTAAGATCTTGTGTGAAATCTTAATTTGGGTGTACAAGCTTGCCAAAAAAATTTCAAGCCATTTTGACGTAGGATTACATATGCTTCTATTTATTCAGTATATAAAAGAATTTTTTTAATATATATAAACATCACTGTCGGTTTAAAAAAACCGACAGTGATGAGAAGAAACCGACAGTGATGCTTGTTATCACTGTCGGTTTATTTTGAAAACCGACAGTGATATATAAAAATTAAAAAAAAAATTGTGCCAGCCCTCGGGTTTGAGCTTGGGTCTCGGGCTACAGAGTTCATACACTTAACCGCTGCGCTAGTGTAGGATGTGTGTCAAGGTTTATTTATTTTATCGTTTTGACATTTAGACCGCTTAATAAATTATAAAATTAAATAAAAAAAAATCAGGCCACCCGGGATTCGAACACGGGTATTGGAGGCTAAATTGCGGGGTATTAACTGTTGAGACAGTAGGAGGTATTCAAAAGAAGTGGAAAAGATAAGTTACCTATGCTGTAACCGCTACACGGCAATCACTGCCGGTTTAAAGAATGACCGGTAGTGATGTACCCCCATCACTGTCGGTTTCTACTTACAATCGGTAATGATGTACCCCATCACTGTCGGTTTCTAATTAGAACCGGCAGTGATGAGGTCTGGTATAAAAGCCCGCCGCGGGTTGAAAAATTTCAACCCCGCACCAACCGTTCCCAGCCCCGTGCTCCTCTTCTTCGACATCGACGCCCGTGCACCGCCCCACGTCGAAGCACCCATCCACCGCCCCCCGCGCCGCCGTTCCCAGCCCCGCGCTCCTCTTCTTCGACGCCGACGCCCATGCACCGCCCGACGCCGGAGCACCGCCGAGGCCTTCAGGAGCGCGTGTGGATAGCTGCTTTCCCACCCCCACGGTGAGTGCGTGGCTCACTGCCCGCTAAGTGTTAGATGAAATGCCCCATGGTTGTTGTCTTCCCAATAGCAGCCGATTCCTATTCGATTGAGTTACATGCTGTTACTTCTTGGTTTAGCTATCCTTATATGTACATGTTGTTACATAAACCAGTTAGTTTTTCCCTAAAGAGATTATGCTACCTACTGATTTGTTGAGTACCTAGTAATCATGGCCCTAAACTGTTTAAGAACCATTAGTGTTATTTGCATGTTGTCGCAACAAGTTATTCCCTTGAGTCACAGCTAAGTGACCTTTTGTGCTGTGTCCAGTCTAAGTATTTAAACATTGATCATCAACACCTCTTGACATAGTTAGATTGAATATGTGACAATGATATGAGCATATCTGTCTCAAATAGTAGTTGCATAATGTTATGATATCTTTGTACTTTGTAATTATTGCAAGCAATGGAAACTAGCAGTCAAAGGTACACGTTAATGACTGTGGACGTCTTATTTGTGACGGTAGGGAGTGTTCTGTTTGTGTAAGAGTTAGATAAGAATTTCTGCTTTTGCTTAAGCAATGATGGATTCTTGTCAAATGTGTACAGGTATAATCGCTATAGGTAGAGTGTCAATTGATTTTGATGGAATGTATAGCATGCTTAAAAAAGGCATCTATAGATGTTTGTTCTAGAAAAAAGTTAAAAACAACTTTTAAAATTGGCTCGGCAGCAGCAGCAAGTATGATTACTAAACCACATTGATCTCCGAATAATAAATAGTCCAATTATTGAGGTAATTTTTTATCATGTCAAGGATAAAGAATATTAAATAGATTTAGTTTGACCATATAACTTGAATAATAACTCTTGTTCAGTGAGTTACCATTACCACTTACCACATGCCTAATTTACTTAAATGTATAGGCAACTATGGCATGGTATGTAGTGCATGTTGGTCACATGCCTGGGATTTATCGAACCTAGGAGGATTGCTATGCTCAAGTCAATCGCTACCCTAGTAATTTGCACAAAAAATACAACACAGAAGCTAAAGCTTTGAGGGCCTACTATAGTCATCCGGCCTACCTTGCAAACCATGGGCAACCGGCCTACTATGGTCCAATGAATGCAAACCATGGCCATCCGCTGGCACTGGAGATCGAAGAGAAGCCACCCGCCGGAGATGTGAAGATTAGGAGAATTGCTCCTTGGTCTTGGAAAGATGTCATGCTTTTATTAATGGCTATGGTCATCGCTTTTCTTATTTGGAAGTTGATGTAGGCTTAGTTTCATAGAAGAGTGGGTGGACTTTGTTGTATGTGGTCAATCAAACAATGAATTTGTTCTAGGTGAACATATGCTATTATTTGACTTTGTTGTATGTGGACTTATTATTAGACTTTGCATTAAACATATTATATATATATGAACATATGCTATTAGTAGTTGTCTGCGGCCAAAACTAACCATGAACGTGTCATAGCCATGACTCATCGTCGCCTGTTACCCCGTCGCCGAAGAACTGATCGGCAATAAGAAGCAGCTGATATCGCTAGGATGGGAGAGCCGCATGATCCGACAAACGGTGACGATGTCAATCAGGTCGGTGAGAACGAGCAGCCATGGACCTCGTCTGGCCTGCTCGATCTGGGTCAAAATGACCAAGATGACCATGTAGCTTTGGTATCATGTCACTATGTAGCCACACACACTAATCAATTGAGAGCGTCATAGCTTACTTGGTGTCTCTAGCAGGAGCCTCCGTCGGCCGAGGAGCCAGAGGGTTCGGGTAGCAGGAAGGCCAGATCCAAGCGAGGCGTGTCAAAGATTCCTATTGGTAGGAATGCACACTGGCACATTACTGAGTTCGATGAATTCGGGGATCCACTCTCACCGCCTATAGCTTTGACCAAATACAAGACTATCCTCAGGTTACTTGTTAGGGACTTCATCCTGATTAAGTACAGGAAGTGGATTGGGAAAGATGATGACCGGTGGAGGGTTCCCGAAAGCGAGAAGGATTACATATGGGATGTCAAGATCCCAGAGTATTTCACTTTCCCAGCCGAGTATGACAGGGAGTTAGTCAAGAAAAAAGCAAAAGAAATCATGGGGACATGCTTCAAGAATTTCAAGGGGACATTATACAAGAATTTTGTCCTCCAAAATAAAGAGCCAGATTTCGATGGTGGACAGTTTAGCAAGCAGAAGGACTTATGGCAGGATTTCAAGGAATACAGGTTATCCGAGGAGTACTTAGAACTAAGCAGGAAGAATAAGGAGAATTCATAGAAGGCGATGAATCCTCATCATCTCGGCTCTCGTGGCTACGCCAAAAAGATGCTAGAATTTGAAGCAGAACTTCAAAAGATGGATCGCCTTGCTGAGGAAGGCGTTCAGGTTGAGACCGCCGATTGGGAGCCTAGATCAGTATTATACTGTATGGGGAGAAATGTACGGCACGCCGAGGACGGGAGCTTTAGCTCCTCAAATGAACCCATGAGTGAACTCATCTAGAGGATCTCCCAGGTAACTGAGGAGGTGAGGCAAGGGACTCGCACTTCTAATAGGGAGAAAGACGTGCTCACCCAAGCACTCGGAACCAAGGAGCACCCTGATCGCACTAGAGGAACTGGTGTTGTTCCTTGGAAACTAGCATTCCTCCAAGAATCTAACACTTACCGGAGCCGCTCGAGGGGTAGAGCGGAACATGAGGCAGAGTATTTGAGGAGACTAAAAGAGATGGAAGACAGAATGGAAGCACAGATTGAGGCGACCGTTGAAGCGTGAGTCGAGCAAAATTTGCTGTCCAAGGGGTCAGTAGTACCACAAAACCCTACTCCTAGTGCCTTTAGACCACAGTTTAAGGGTCGCAGCAGCTGCGGATCGACCCCGCTCGACGAAGAAGAGGTGAATGTGCCTCATCCGGTGGACGACATGACTGCACCCATCAATGTCAGGTTGTACATCCATCAAGAATGGGCAAAGGATAAGGTGGCGCTCGGCCAGGCCTGGCCTGCGGGAGATAGGACAATTAATGGCCGTCCAATTCCACTAGGGTATGCTCGCGTCACCATTGATAGAATACTTGATAAGAAGTATAACAAGATACCCATTGAGTACCCCGTAGCGGAAGACATGCCAAAACTTGGTCAAAACAAGGGCTCTCAAGTGGCCTGGCGTAAGTGCTTCATTAAGCTTGACCATCAATTGTCCTTTGATGATGAGGACGACTATGAGTCTTCGCCCATCCGTGATGATCACTCACCATCTCCCAACAGAGATCACTCCCCTCCTCATCCAGAGCCATCACCCCCGAGAAGACGAAAGTCTCCTTCTATTCCTCCTCGTCCGACTCCATCTTCATTAGTCCCGAGAAAAGAGATTCCTCCTCCTCCTCCATCTTCATCAGTGCTGAGAAAACAGAATTCTCGTCGTCATCCTCCTCCACCTCAGCCCAAAACAAGATCAAGGACATCCTCGTAGTCGCAGAAAAGGTCCTTGGATTCGGTCGCTAATGCTCCCAAAGTGGACCAACAGAAAAGAAAAAGGCCGTTCAATGGCAGCGTTACCACCTTGATAAAAGAAAAATTTACAGCACACATCTCGAAGGAAGATTATGTTAGTTTCTTCAATCTCTGTGCCTCACTACCTTCGTTTTTGTTGAAGTCCGAATTCGAAAGGCAAACACAGAATAAATACGCTACAACAAGAGACGAAGAAATACACAATAAAGATTTAAGGAACATACAGAAGTACGTCGAAGATAACCCAGGATTAACCATGGAAGAGGCCGCGACCATCTATTATGATGTACAAGGGATGGCAACACCGGCAATGAAGTATGAAAGGGGCAATCTTTTGGTTCCCGATCATGAGTATAAAAATTTGATAACATATATGCGCCAGCTACATGAATATTACATGGCTCAAGCAAAAGAGACGGACGACTTTGGTTTTGAGGTTATTATCCGTTCGCCACATGTTTTCCATTATCCTGAAGAAGAGAAGTTCGATATCGAGTGGGAGTGCTTGTTCCTGCTATACCAGAAACGCTCTCTCGATGTTCAAATGTTGACGTTGTGGACTATATAAGTACCTACATGCACGATTTTATAATTAACTACTCTCTCGAGACACAAATTTTTTACTTTTGAGCACTTCCCATGATTTTATGTAGGTGTATAGCAAAATTTTGCATTCTAAAAAGCAAATGGGATTACATAGGCTTCTTGGACCCCATGCGAGTCAATGAGAGGACATGTCTAGGCCTCTATGGATGTGATGTGGAAGACCTGAAATAGAGATTGATTGTTGTTTTCGATGAATTCACGATGAAAAAGAAAACCCACATACTTCTAGCCTACAACTACGAGTATGTGTTCTCGGCTTTTAATTTTATGCTTCTTTTTTCGTTAAGATTATTCAATAATTAGGATTTTGTGATTATAGCAACCATTTCGTCTTTATTTGTGTTAATCTTGCCAAAAATCTGCTTGAGGTGTGGGACTCGAAGAAAAAACCATTTCATCATCTGGATGCACTGGTGGCAGTGCTGAATTAGTAAGCGATCCTAATAACATATTATTTTCTAATCACACATACCGCTTTCTAATGTTTCTCCTTTTAATGTTGCTCAGTGTCCGAAGAAGACATATCGGTGGGATGCCGGTCCCATTCAAGGTTGTCGAAATGGAGGGGAAGTACCTATCACATCCGGCGGGAAACAATGAATGCGAGTTTTATGTAATGTGGGCAATGCTTCGCTACATCGGCGGGAAATCGGAAGAAGCCGATAAGTTGGTGTGTATAATCCCCATTTCATTTATGTCTGTTAATAATTCAACAAAATGATTTACTGTTCCTCTTTGGATATCATCTTTTTTGAACGACAATACTGGCTTGCTCAACACTGCCGGCTTGAACCATGAACCGACACTGATAGTTACGACAACACTATCGGTTTGATCCATGAATCGACACTGATATTTACTACAACACTGCCGGTTTGATCCATGAACCGACAGTGCAGGCTTGCTCAACACTGTTGGCTTGAGCCAAGAACCGACACTCTTGAAGCAACCGTCACTGTCGGTTGGCACTACTAACCGGCAGTGTTGTTCAACTAGACACTGCCGGGTGGAGCCAGGAACCGACATTGTTTCCTGTAGATCAGTGTCGGTTTTTAAGGACCGGCAGTGATGTCAACCCCCCATCACTGCCGGTATGCCACTGTCGGTTCAAAATCTAGTAGTGAAGTGGGTTTTTGAACCGGCAGTGATGTCCAGATCTGGAGTAGTGGATGAACGAGACGCGAAATGATGACACGCACGCATGTCATGGATCCTAAGAAAAGCAGTGTCGGCTAATCTGTGTGCATGCCTGAACAAGCCTGCCCAGCTAGCTAGCTAACCGCGGCGGCGCTGGTAGGCGTCCGGCGTGGCGGCGGTCGGCTGCAGCCTGAGCTGCTCGTAAAACTTCCGTATGAAGTCGTCGGCCTCGGCGTCCACGCGCTCGTTGCAGCACCTATCCTCGGGCATGGCCAGGAACGGCGAGTTGGTGATGCGTAGCGGCTGGACCCCGGCGGGGCTGTGGCCCAGGATCCACACCACCATGGGCGACGGCGTCGCGGTGGCCACCATGGGTGACGGCACGACCACGGGGGTGCCGCCCCCGGCGTCCACCTCGGCGCTGAGCATCTCGAACGCCCACGCCGCGGCCGCCGCGTCGAGGCCACCGTACTACTCGCCGCATGCTCGGCCGCCACCGCCACGCCCCTTGAAGGGGAAGAAGAGCCCCTGTGGGTATGACAGCGTGGTGGTGCAGCTGAAGTCCACCTCCTAGGGGTGGCCGTAGAACGAGGCGAGCATGGACGACGATGCCGACGACGCGCGGGACGACGCGCCACGGTAGTTGGTGAGGTGGTGGGCGTGGCGGTGGTGGTGGCTCGACGGGTTGTGCGCGAGGTGGCCTCGCAGCGTCCGCCCGATGAGCTTGCCGCGGCCTAGGAGGAGGTGGACGTCCATCACGATGCGCTTCGGGGACAGGCCGCGCCGTAGCATGTGGCACACGGCCAGCACCACATGCCATAGACGCCGCGCCAGACATGGCTCCATGGGCCGCTAAAAGCTCTAGTTTGGTTTTGGTGAATTGATAAAACCCTAAGTGCTAACCTAGTTTATCAAGTGATCATGAGATAGGTAGCACACTCCAAGTTGTGAAGCAAACAAAGATCATAGCATGATGAAGATGATGCCATGGTAATGATCAAGTGCTCGGACTTGGAAAGAAGAAAGAGAAAAACAAAAAGCTCAAGGCAAAGGTATAAACCATAGGAGCTATTTTGTTTTGGTGATCAAGACACTTAGAGAGTGTGATCACATTTAGGGTTGATAGCCGTACTATTAAGAGGGGTGAAACTCGTATCGGAATACGGTTATCAAAGTGCCAATAGATGCTCTAATTCATTGCATATGCATTTAGGATCTAGTGGAGTGCTAACACCCTTGAAAATATTTGTGAAAATATGCTAACACATGTGCACAAGGTGATACACTTGGTGGTTAGCATATTTGAGCAAGGATGGAGAAGTTAGAAGTAAAAACGAGTTAGTGTCGCTGGTTATACAGTGACCGGACGCTGGACCTCTAAGGGACCGGCGCGTCCGGTCATGTGTAACAGTGAGATGCTGGCGTCGGTCTATTGACCGGATGCTGGGTCGCTCGGCAACCGGACGCTAAAGGGCTGCGTCCGGTCAAGTGGTCGGTCTGCACAGCGCTTAGGGTTAAGCACCGAACGCTGGGTTGTGTCCGGTCAAGCATGACCGGACGTGTCCGGTCGATAAAAATCGGTTCTGAACCCTTACTGGAAACGACCGGACGCTGAGGGTCTAGCGTCCGGTCAACTGACCGGAGCATCCGTTCGGGCAAGGCAGATGACCGTTGGAGTCAGACACATGGCTGACTATGAGCGACCGGACGCTAGGGGCTCAGCGTCCGGTCAACTGACCGGAGCGTCCGGTCAGCCCGCGTTATGCCCAGTGAAGGGGTATAACGGCTATATTTCATGGGGGCTTCTATTTAAGCCCCATGGCCGGCTATAGCTCATATCTTTGGCCATTTCCATTGACATAGCAACCTTGTGAGCTTAGCCAAAGCCCTCCCACTCATCTCCATCATTGATTCATCATCATAGTGAGATTGGGAGTGAATCCAAGTGCATTGCTTGAGTGATTGCATCTAGAGGCACTTGTTGTTCGTGTTTCGCTGCGGATTTTGCTTGTTACTCTTGGTGGTTGCCGCCACCTAGACGGCTTGGAGCAGCGAGGATCGTTGAGCGGAGGGTGGTGATTGTCTCCGGCTCCGATCGTGGTGATTGTGAGGGGTTCTTGACCTTTCCCCGGCGTAGCGCCAAAAGGTACTCTAGTGGATTGCTCGTGGCTTATGTGATCCTCATCTTGTGTTGGTTGTGCGGCACCCTATTGAGGGTTTGGCGTGTGAAGCCAATTAGCGCGTGAACGTCCAAGTGAGTGAATCACCACAACGAGGACTAGCTTGCCGGCAAGCAAGTGAACCTCGGTAAAAAATCATTGTGTTCATCATTGATTCCGAGGTGATTGGTCTTCATTGTTATCCACACTTGTGATTGATTGGTTCATACATCTACACGGCGGTATAACCTTCTTGCCTACTCATTACATTACCACAAACTAGTTGTCAAGCTCTGTAGTGTAACTAATTGCGAGAGCTTGTTAGTTTGGTTAGTGTGGCTCTTTAGTTAGCTTTTGAGAGCACACTAACTTAGTGTAGTGGTATAGTTATTGTGTGGATATACTTTATCTAAACTAGAATTGTGGTAGGTGGCTTGCATTTTGGTAGGCTAGCGCATAACTCGCTTCATCTCATAATTGTCTAATCCTTTTGTTAAGTGTTGTTGTAGAATTTTTATTAGTCTATTCACCCCCCCTATAGCCATTAGGACCTTTCAAGTGGTATCTGAGCCGAGGTCACCGTTATTTGAGGCTTAACAACCTTCGGTGTTAAAATGGCTCAAATCAACAACACCAAGAAGTCACCCCAATTTGATGGCTCCAACTATCCCTATTGGAAGGCCAAGATGACAACTTATATCAAGTCAATCAATAGGAAGGTTTGGAAGGTGGTAGAAACAAAAATTGAGATTGAAGATCCGGAGAATCCCACCGTGGCCGAAGAAGTACTTCTCCAAAACAATGACATTGCTCTAAGTGCTATTCATGATGCAATTGATGAAAGAACATTTGAGCAAGTCAAAAATATTGAGATGGCTCATGAGGCATGGAAGAAGTTGGAAGAATCATTTGAGGGCACTCAAGCCGTGAAGGGTGCAAAGGCTTACATTCTCAAAGAAAAGTTTGCAAGCTTCAAGATGAAGGATGATGAGAGTGTGCCGGAGATGTTCCATAGGCTTCAAGTGCTTATCAATGATCTCAAAGCACTTGGAGAAGAAGTGAAGGATAAAGACTTCTCCCACAAGTTCTTGAGATGCTTACCCTCAAGATTTGGTACATTGGTCACTATTCTAGTGAGGAGTGGTTTGGACACAATGACACCAAACCAAGTGTTGGGAGATATAATGATCGATGATACTTATAGAGATGATGATGAGAAGGAAGAAAAGGAGAAGAAAGATGAGAAGAAGGATGAGAAGAAGAAGAGCGTGGCATTCAAAGCCGCATCATCTAAGGGCAAAGCTAAGCAAGAAACATCAAGTGAAGAAGATGATTCATGGGATGATGATGATGATGAGAAGATGGCTCTCTTTGTCAAGAGATTTGGCAAATTCATGGTGAAGAAGGGCTATCGTGCTAGAAGAAAGAAGTCTTCATCCAAGAACAAGGAAGAGTCATGAAGATATTTCAAGTGTGGAAGCAAAGATCATCTTGTTGCTCAATGTCCATACAATAGCGACAATGATGATGACAATAAAAAGAACAAGAAGAAGGACAAGAAGGAAAAGAAAGACAAGAAGGACAAGATGGCCTTCAAGAAGAAGAGTGGTTCATATGTGGTCACTTGGGATAGTGATGCTTCCTCAAGTGATGATGATGATGATAGTGATGATCACAAGACCACCAAGAAGAAGGTTATAGCAAGCATTGCCATCAATGAAAAGCCTTCTCTCTTCGACTCTTCATCATGCTTCATGGCTAAGGCCATTAAGGTACAATCTTGTGATGATGAAAGTGATGAAGAACATGATGATGATAATGAACATGAAAAAGAAAATGATAGTGATAGTGATAATGATGAACCTACTAAGGATGAATTATTTGACATGCTAGAAGATGCTAGAGAACACTTTGACATCAAGAGAAGGGAATGAAAAAGTTCACGTAAGGAACTAAAAGCCCTTAAGCAAGCCTTTGATGAGCTCAATGCATCTCATGGGAGGCTAGAGGAAGCCAATGAGAAGCTTGGCAAAGCTCACAAAAAGCTTGAAAAGGTTCATTCTTCTTTACTTGATGAGCAAAATAAAAAGAAGCATGTTGATACTTGTGATGTAGGTTTAACTTGTGACATAATTGATGAATCACTATCTATGCCTATCATTGCTCCTTCTACTAACCCTTCTTATAGTACTTCCACTACCACCTCATCTAGTGGTGACGGTCTCACTTGTGATGCCTCATTAGTGGTTGAGAATGAGAATCTCAAGAAGGAGGTTACTAAGCTCACTCACACCTTAGCTAAGGCTTATGGTGGTGAGGACCGCTTGCTTATGTGCTTGGGTAGCCAAAGAGCTTCTCTCTACAAAGAGGAATTAGGCTATACCCCCAAGAAAGGCAAGGCAACCTTTGCTCCTCACAAGACTAGTTTTGTGAAGAACAATGGTCGGTTTTGCACTAGGTGCAAGCAAGTTGGTCATAAAGAGCAAGAATGCACCAACAAAAGTAAAAATGCTAATATATCCTCCATTAAGCTTAATTCTTCCTATGTTCTTATTAAGGGTACAAATGGTGTAAAGGCTAAGTTCATTGGCAAACCATGGACGGACTCAAAGAAGAAAGCCATTTGGGTGCCAAAGAGCTTGGTTACTAACCTTCAAGGACCCAAGCAAGTTTGAGTACCTAAAAAGAATTGATCCTCTTTTGTAGGTCAATTACAAAGCGGAGGAAGGCATTGGGTTCTTGATAGTGGGTGCACTCAACACATGACCGGTGATGCAAGAATGTTCAACTCAATCAACACCAATGGCAATGATGGATATGATAGTATCATATTTGGTGACAATGGCAAAGGCAAGGTCAAAGGGCTTGGTAAGATTGCAATATCCAATGACATGAGCATATCCAATATGTTGCTAGTAGGGAGCTTGAATTTCAATTTGCTATCCGTGGCTCAATTGTGTGATCTTAGATTCAAATGCATATTTGGAGTAGATGATATAGAGATTATAAGTGTAGATGGCTCTAATTTGATCTTCAAAGGCTTTAGATATGAGAATCTATACTTAGTTGATTTCAATGCTAGTGAAGCCAAATTATCTACATGCTTGTTCACTAAGTCTAGCATGGGTTGGTTATGGCATAGAAGGCTTGGTCATGTTGGAATAAAACAATTGAATAGATTGGTTAAGCATGAGTTGGTTAGAGGCTTGAAAGATGTTGTGTTTGAAAAGGATAAGCTTTGTAGCTCTTGTCAAGCCGGCAAACAAGTTGGAAACACCCATCCTAAGAAAAGCATGATGAGCACTAGTAAAGCATCTGAGTTATTGCACATGGATTTGTTTGGACCAACACAATACATTAGCATTGGTGGTAACAAATATGGCTTTGTGATAGTGGATGATTACACTAGATACACATGGGTATTCTTTCTAGTGGACAAAAGTGATGTGTTTGCAACATTCAAATCATTTGTCAAGGGCATTCATAATAAGTTTGAAACAACCATCAAGAGAGTTAGAAGTGACAATGGTTGTGAGTTCAATAACACTAGAATTGATGAGTTGTGTGATGAGTTTGGAATTAGACATCAATTCTCGGCCAAGTACACTCCACAATCAAATGGCCTTGTTGAGAGGAAGAATAGAACACTCATTGATATGGCAAGGTCTATGCTTAGTGAGTACAATGTGAGTCAATCTTTTTGGGCCGAAGCTATCAACATGGCTTGCTATTGTAGCAACCACCTCTATTGTCACCGATTAAAAGAGAAGACACCATATGAGCTCTTGAATGGTAGAAAGCCCAACATTGCATATTTTCGGATCTTTGGTTGCAAATGCTACATCTTGAAGAAAGGCACTAGATTGGGCAAGTTTGACAAGAAATATGATGAAGGATTCCTACTTGGCTATTCCACTACAAGCAAAGCATATAGAGTTTGGAATTTGGATAGTGGTACTCTTGAGGAAGTTCATGATGTTGAATTTGATGAAACCAAGGGTTCACAAGTAGAGAATGAGAACTTGGAAGATGTTAGAGGCATGCAACTTTCAAATGCCATGAAGAACATGGATATTGGTGAATTGAGGCCTAGGCAAGTGAATGATGATGAAGATGATCAAGTACAAGTGCTCTCTAACTCATATGTGCAAGATGATACACATCAAGCTAGTGCAAGTGACTCTCATGACAATGAACAAGATCAAGTGGCTAGTACATCATCTCAACTCAATGATCATGCAAGTGCAAGCAATCAAGTCCCTATCCTCCAACCAACCAATATTGCAAGAGATCATCCATTGGACATTATCATTGGTGATATTTCAAGAGGTGTACAAATAAGATCAAGGTTGGCATCATTTTGTGAACAGTTCTCTTTTGTGTCATCCATTGTACCAAAGAAGATAGATGAAGCATTGAAGGATGTTGATTGGGTAAATGCTATGCATGATTAGTTAAATAATTTCACAAGAAATCAAGTATGGGAGTTAGTAGAAAGACCAAAGGGACACAATGTGATTGGAACCAAATGGGTCTTTAGAAACAAGCAAGATCAAGATGGGATAGTAGTAAGGAACAAAGCAAGATTGGTAGCATAAGGATATACACAAGTTGAAGGTCTTGACTTTGGAGAAACATATGCCCCAGTTGCTAGATTGGAAACAATTAGAATTTTGCTAGCCTGTGCTTGTGCCTACAACATGAAGTTGTACCAAATGGATGTAAAAAGTGTATTTCTAAATGGGTACATCAATGAGCTTGTGTATGTTGAGCAACCTCCCGGTTTTGAAGATGACAAGAAGCCCAACCATGTGTACAAGTTGAAGAAAGCATTGTATGGCTTGAAGCAAGCACCTAGAGCATGGTATGAGAGATTGAGGGATTTCCTACTCTCTAAGGGGTTCACAATGGGCAAGGTTGACACCACTCTTTTCATCAAGAAGATTGGAAAAGATCTATTTGTATTGCAAATATATGTTGATGACATCATATTTGGATCAACCAATCAAGACTTTTGTGTTGAATTTGGAAAGATGATGGCTAATGAGTTTGAGATGTCCATGATTGGAGAATTGAGTTACTTCCTTGGTCTTCAAATCAAGCAATTAAAGAATGGTATATTTGTGAGTCAAGGCAAGTATATCAAGGACATGATCAAGAAGTTTGGCATGATTGATAGCAAAGTCATTAGCACACCAATGGGAACAAATGGCAACTTGGATAGTGATGCAAGTGGAGATATGGTGGATCAAAAGTTGTAACGGTCTATGATTGGAAGCCTACTCTATGTGACCGCATCAAGGCCGGATGTCATGTTTAGTGTATGCATGTGTGCAAGATTTCAAGCCTCACCAAGAGAAAGTCATTTGAAGGCTACAAAGAGGATATTGAGGTACTTGAAGCATACACCAAATGTTGGTTTGTGGTATCCCAAAGGAGCAAAGTTTGAGCTAGTTGGTTACTCCGACTCGGATTATGCGGGATGCAAGGTTGAAAGGAAGAGCACCTCGGGCACATGTCAATTGTTGAGAAGATCACTTGTTTCATGGTCATCAAAGAAACAAAATAGTGTTGCATTATCAACCGCCGAAGCCGAATACATATCCGTCGGTAGTTGTTGTGCACAAATACTTTGGATGAAGGCCACTTTGAGTGATTTTGGAATCAAGTTCAAGAAAGTGCCATTGCTATGTGACAATGAGAGTGCAATCAAGCTAACCAATGATCCGGTTCAACATGCAAGAACAAAGCACATTGATGTCCGCCATCATTTCATAAGAGATCACCAACAAAAAGGGGATATTTGCATTGAGAGTGTAGGCACCGAAGATCAACTTGCCGACATATTCACCAAGCCATTGGATGAGAAAAAGTTTTGCAAGCTAAGGAATGAGTTGAACATATTGGATTTCTCAAATATGTGTTGATGCACCCCCGACTTATATGACATGCCTCTCCTTCAAGCAATTCAAGGTAAAAGTTGATTGGCATGACATACATCTATGCTAAGGACATGATTAGTGCATCTAGTCACATTTTCAATTTTATTTGGACCTTTAAAGTGGTTCTATTTCATTAGGCTCATTCATGAAAATCAAATGAATTTGATGTTTATATGGTATCAATATTGCTTCTATGCTTGACTTGATCTAGCGATAGCATATGACATGTTTATGGGCTTGTAAACCTAGTGTTTAATCTAGAAAATAAGCTCTAAGTGTTTAACTCAACATGGTACAAGATAACCCTTATTAGGAGGTGTGAAGAAGCTTGTCCTTGGATCAAATCGAGTTAAATATCTTTGGCAAATCATCTAGATTGGACCAAATTTGGGAAAATGATCCTCACCCCATTGATTGACATTGATAATCTCGACCCTACAAGTAATATTATCTTCATTTAGAACCTTTATGGTCATTGATGACAAAGGGGGAGAGAAACAAAGATAGTAGTAAAAATAGTGACAAAGGGGAGAAACATAAAGATATACTTGATATATGACATAGGGGGAGAGAAGTGAAAAAGGAAAGGGATAAATTAAAATTTTGAGCACACAAGTAGGGGGAGCAAGCTCATGAACTTGTATGTTACATTTGAATGTGCATTTCATATGTTTTGCTTGCATGGCACAAGTTTTAAATTTCAATATCCATGCTTGTGTGGTGTATGATAGTTGTAAGATTAAATGATGAGATGAAATCACTATATAACTTTCTTTTTCAAGTGAGTTTTTACAAGTGGTATCTTTTCAAAGTATGTTTCCAAGTGATAGAAAGCTAACCATGGTGGTAAGGATGGTATAATGGTGCACTCCGATTGGTATCACGCTTTAAAGGTCCATCTTTTATACCTTAGCATCATTTGGTAGACATTGACTCCTATATTTCCTATATAAGCATATGTGCAAGCTAAAATCCAAACTCTTAGCACATATGTAGGGGGAGCAATTGCTACCATTTGGGGTTCATGAAACTTGTCCATATTTGTTTACAAATGGTAAATATGCTTGGGCAAGCAACATGGATTCAATTGAATTTAATTCATATCTTTGTATAAGGGTTGTCATCAATTACCAAAAAGGGGGACATTAAAAGCTCTAATTTGGTTTTGGTGAATTGATGAAACCCTAAGTGCTAACCTAGTTTATCAAGTGATCATGAGATAGGTAGCACACTCCAAGTTGTGAAGCAAACAAAGATCATAGCATGATGAAGATGATGCCATGGTAATGATCAAGTGCTCGGACTTGGAAAGAAGAAAGAGAAAAACAAAAAGCTCAAGGCAAAGGTATAAACCATAGGAGCCATTTTGTTTTGGTGATCAAGACACTTAGAGAGTGTGATCATATTTAGGATTGATAGCCGTACTATTAAGAGGGGTGAAACTCGTATCGGAATGCGGTTATCAAAGTGCCACTAGATGCTCTAATTCATTGCATATGTATTTAGGATCTAGTGGAGTGCTAACACCCTTGAAAATATTTGTGAAAATATGCTAACACATATGCACAAGGTGATACACTTGGTGGTTAGCACATTTGAGCAAGGGTGGAGAAGTTAGAAGTAAAAACGAGTTAGTGTCGCTAGTTATACAGTGATCGGACGCTGGACCTCTGAGGGACCGGCGCGTCTGGTCATGTGTAACAGTGAGATGCTGGCGTCGGTTTATTGACCAGACGCTGGGTCGCTCGGTGATCGGATGCTAAAGGGCTGTGTCCGGTCAAGTGGTCGGTCTGCACAGCGCTTAGGGTTAAGCACCGAACGCTGGGTTGTGTCCAATCAAGCATGACCGGACATGTCCGCTAGATAAAAATCGGTTCTGGACCCTTACTGGAAACGACCGGACGCTGAGGGTCCAGCGTCCGGTCAACTGACCGGAGTGTCTGTTCGGGCAAGGCAGATGGCCGTTGGAGCCAGACACGTGGCTGACTACGAGCGACCGGACGCTGGGGGCTCAACATCTAGTCAACTGACCGGAGCTTCCGATCAGCCCGCGTTATGCCCAGTGAAGGGGTATAACGGCTATATTTCGTGGGGGCTTCTATTTAAGCCCCATGGCCAGCTATAGCTCATATCTTTGGCCATTTCCATTGACATAGCAACCTTGTTAGCTTAGCCAAAGCCCTCCCACTCATCTCCATCATTGATTCATCATCATAGTGAGATTGGGAGTGAATCCAAGTGCATTGCTTGAGTGATTGTATCTAGAGGCACTTGGTGTTCGTGTTTCACTGTGGATTTCGCTTGTTACTCTTGGTGGTTGCCGCCACCTAGATGGTTTGGAGCAGTGAGGATCGTTGAGCGGAGGGTAGTGATCGTCTCTGGCTCCGATCGTGGTGATTGTGAGGGGTTCTTGACCTTTCCCCGGCAGAGCGCCAAAAGGTACTCTAGTGGATTGCTCGTGGCTTGTGTGATCCTCATCTTGTGTTGGTTGTGCGGCACCCTATTGAGGGTTTAGCGTGTGAAGCCAATTAGCGCGTGAACCTCCATGTGAATGAATCGCCACAACGAGGACTAGCTTGCCGGCAAGCAAGTGAACCTCGGTAAAAAATCATTGTGTTCATCATTGATTCCGAGGTGATTGGTCTTCATTGTTATCCACACTTGTGATTGATTGGTTCATACATCTACACGGCGGTATAACCTTCTTGCCTACTCATTACATTACCGCAAATTAGTTGTCAAGCTCTTTAGTGTAACTAATTGTGAGAGCTTGTTAGTTTGGTTAGTGTGGCTCTTTAGTTAGCTTTTGAGAGCACACTAACTTAGTGTAGTGGTATAGTTATTATGTGGATATACTTTATCTAAACTAGAATTGTGGTAGGTGGCTTGCATTTTGGTAGGCTAGCGCATAACTCGCGTCGCCTCATAATTGTCTAATCCTTTTGTTAAGTGTTGTTGTAGAATTTTTATTAGGCTATTCATCCCCCCCTCTAGCCATTAGGACCTTTCAGCCACCGCGCCGGGGTCGTCGCCAGATCCATGGCTAACTGTAGAACTCTAGCAAAACACTAGCTTGCAAATGAATAAAATAAGGGGTGCGGTGTCCAGCAGCATAATTATCAGTAACGAGAGTGTCTTCCAGCAGTTGACTCAATTTTAGGTGTCCGCCGGCCGACGACTTCCACTTTGGGTGTCCGGTAGACAATTTTCTCAAAAATAAAATACAAATTTTGTTAAGTTCCTTTCAACTAGAGAGTGTAACCGTGTCATTGCATGTGAAATATAAACCCAGAAGAGCCTAAGGACATGTAAAAACCATAGACAATCTGCTACAAAGTCGGTCTAAAAAGCCTAAAAATTATCAACTCCAAATTCAGTAATATAAATCTACGTGCGAAGGACAGGAAAAAAACTCAATATCAGGCACTACCGGAATCGCAAGCTTTGACGAGTGCCAAGAACTTTGCCGAGTATTTTATATCGGGCACTCGGCAAAGGATGTCTTTGTCGAGTGCCCAAACTCGAACACTCGACAAAGACACGACCCTCGACAAAGCTGCTCTTTGCCGAGTGCTTAGTGTCGACACTCGGCAAAGACGTCCTCTTTGCCGAGTGCTCAGAGGTAACACTCGGCAAAGACTTTCTTTGCTGAGTGTCAACGTCTCACACTCGGCAAATTTTAGCCCGCCGTTAAACCAGCCTGCCGCCGTCAGCTCTTTGCCGAGTGTACAAAGGCAACACTCGGCAAAAGGGCTCTTTACTGAGTGTCAAAAGCAGACACTCGGCAAAGTATAATTTTTTGCTCCTGTACTTCAAAAATTTTCACCTCTCCACACACCACATGTGGTACTCCATGCTTAAGTTTGGTGTATTTTTGAATTTATTTGCTATATTTAACTAATTAATTGCATTTCAAGCAAATTTTTGAATTAAGTTAAATTTGAACAGCAAGTGATTCAAATATTTGGAAAAATGAGTATAAAATTGATATTCATGTTATTCAACCCAGTTTGAGGCTTTACCTATAAGATTATAAGGGTTTTTGAACATCTTATTTCAGAAACACGACCCCGAGCGTGTGGTTGAATGGTTTTTAAATTCAATAAAAAGCAAAGGAAGTCCGAAAATCATGAAATTTGATAAGATGTCATGATATCATATGTGGAGGCTGTGGTAAAAATTGAGAATGTGTCGCATAAGTTGTCACGTACATTGCTTACAAACCGAAACATCTCCGAAGAAGTTTCATGATTGTTGAGAATGATCTAGTAAGATTTGTAGTGAAAGTGATGGTCGAGTTGTGGTTTGACTCCGAAACTTTTTGTATAGCTAATAGACATCAAAGATCGTGTCATGTTAAATTTTAGTAATTTTTTGGATCCATTTGATAATTATTAATTTTTAATTGCAATTATATAAATGGAATTTGAGTTATAACTACATGAAATTATGGTCTATTTTTCGCTGAAGCATCAAATTTGCATTGTTGAGTGAATTTGACAAGGTATTTTCAAAGTGTATTGGAACAAATTTGGAAAAAACGGTTAAGGAAAAGGGAAAGGAAATAGAAAAGTTTTTTTAAAAAAAAATACCTTTGTCGAGTGTGCTAGGGTTAGCACTCGGCAAAGTATAGTCTTTGCCGAGTGTCTTATCGGCTTGACTCTCGGCAAAGATGTTTAATGGTTTTTTAAAAAAAATCCCGGCTTTGCCGAGTGCTGAATCGCGGACACTCGGCAAAGGCCTGACCCAAGACTTAACTGGCACGACCGAGACTCACTCATGCACACCCCTGCCTCACCGCCCCCCGCCCTCACCCGTCCCCTCGCTCCCTCACCGCCCCTGAAAGCGCCGCCCCCAGCCTTGCTCGTCATCCTCGCGCCGCCCCCGTCACCGCCCGCCGCCACCCGCCAGAACGCCACGCTGCGCCACGCCTTGCCGCCTGCTGCCTACCACCACGCCGGCCGCTCCCGGGCTGGTGGCACGCCGCCTGGACTCGTCTCGCCACCCCGGCGCCCGTCCCTGGCAGGCTTGACGAGCCTTGAGCTCCCACGGCTGGCCCCCGGCGTCCCGCATCCGGCGCCCTCCCCCGCGCGTCGACGACGCAGGCTCCGACGCCCGGCCTCCTGCGCAGTACCTAGGTAATCCCTTGTCATCAATAACCTACATATTGGATATCAATCTGTATTAGGCAAACTTATTTCTGGTTAAAACAAAAAAAGAAGAAGAGATGTACAAAAAAATATCACCTCTGGAGCAACATAGTTAGGTGTTCCACATGTAGTATGCAGCAATCCATCATTCTGCTAGCATTGAATTAGTTAAAGATTATGGTGTAAATTAGTGAAATGCAGTGAAACCAAAAGAAAGAAAGAAAGAAAGAAAGAAAGAAAGAAACAGAAAGAAATAAAACATAATAATTTCTGTAGTATCTTGTCTGATAGTACCTTCACTTGGTCTGATAAAGCACTTAACCCGAAATCTGAAATCTTGAGGTTTCCAGCAACATCAAGTAACAGATTCTCTAGCTGCATACGAGAAATATCAACATTTAAGTTTCATACTATTTCCTTGATCATAACTGATGATACAAACAAAGAGCAGAATCAAGGATGAACAATACTGCACCTTCAAGTCTCTGTGGTATACACCCCTAATGTGGCAATAGTCTACAGCATTGATCAACTGCTGAAAGTATCTACGTGCTTCCTCCTCCTTCAATCTTCCACTTGTGGCCTGATTGTGAATTTGGACAGTGAATCACAAACTGTCATGTAGAGAAAAGAAGCAAACGTGCTATATATATAAAGCATGGAATGTTAAATGTCTCTTCATGCAAAGTTTAGGCTGGAAAAGCAGCTAGCAACTAGCATGCTATATAAATTATCATTGATGAGAAAAGAATAAGGTCAAATGACAGAGGAAGCATTGGCAATGATACAACAGTGCTTACAATGATATCATGGAGCTCTCCACCCATAACAAACTCCAGCACAATGTAAATCCTTGTTTTACTTCCCATCACCTGTCATAAAAAAAGGAACAAAAACAATGCAAATAAATGGTTATGAACTGTAGACCTGGATGTGCATCCCATTCCAATGCAAGAAACGTAATACTGAAAAAATAATATATTTTTACATTTAAAGTTTAAGCTTTATTACCTCATACAGGCGAACAACATTGGGATGCTGTACTAACTTCATTGTACAGATTTCCCTCCTAATCTGCCATACAGTTGAGAGGGTGGGATCAGTAATTATCTTTTTTCTCACTAGACATATATCGCAAACAGAAGGGAATTCACTGTAAATAACTTTTTTTGAATCGTGCAGTGAAAATCTATGGAAATAGAATGCAGAGTCTTAACACTTCACCTGTTCAGCTAGTTTGTTCTTGTGAACCTTTGCCTTGTCAAGAATTTTGATAGCAACATGATCCCAGTTCTCCATGTTCTTGGCGATCCGGACCTTTGCAAATGTTCCTTCCCCAATGGTGCGTCCGAGCTCATACTTGCCAACGCGGCGCTTTGCTTTGAGCGAAGCAGCCCTCTTAGCCCTGTACATCCTGCTGCTCTAAAGCCAGTCTTTGCCAGGCGCCTTGAAACTATAGCTAGCTACTTCTCAAAGGCCTGCTGCACCTGAAAGACGAGCAAAGATTGAAATGTGCACAAAGGTTGTTCGAAAGAAATGTAGAAATAAATGCAAGATTGAAGCTTCCATCGCAGAGGCATCGATTCTAGAGGAGGTGTCAAACTTCACAACAACATACTATGGTGACAACCTTCCTAGCGTGCATAATCCACCCCTCGTTACAATGCTGGGGAAAATGAATCGAACCTCAGCCTTTTCCGAGGACAACTCGGAAGTGCAAGTGGTAAGACCCTCAAGACATTGAGTCCTGAAGAGTGGCACACTGTCATGCTATATGTACTGACCAACCTCGAAGAAGTGGAGCCGTACATGGGGTAAGTCACGTTTTTCAACAAACTTGTTCTCGACTAGTCACTATTCTGCATCCAACCCCCTTATTTCTCGTCGGTACAGGGAATTTACTCATGAATTCTGGCATCGATCAAGGGCGCCTACCCCGCGGGAATTTCACACCCTTCTTAAACGGGGTGCGGGAAATGGAAAACCCAATTTCATTTCTTGGTTCAAACGCAAGGTACGTTCTAATTTAGCTCATACTTAGTTTGACATTACAAGTTACTCGTACGTGCGAATGATATAACGAACTATCCCGCTTGAGCTTGCAGGGCCAAACCGATGCATCCATGAGCGCCGAGTTGAGTCAGGTTGCCGGTGGCTGTGTCTTTAGGGTCATGTCATTTACCGGTTATGACGTGAATGGATATCGTTTTCACACAACAAGACACGAGCAGAGTCGGCCCAATCGAAGAACCACAAATACCGGAGTTTTCACTCCCACCCTTGATGGGCTCGATTATTATGGAAGAGTTGAAGAAATATACGAACTCACGTTTCATGGCCGCAAACCTCTTAATCCTGTCATATTTAAATGCCATTGGTTTGATCTAAAAAAATAAGACGGACCCCTAATCTTGGGCTAGTCGAAATTCGATAGGATTCCAAGTACCTAGGAGACGATGTCTATATCGTGGCTCAATAGACCACACAAGTTTATTATCTCCTATGGGCGTGCCAAGACGACCCACATCTTAAGGGTTGGGATGTTGTGAACAAGGTATCGCCACACAGTAAACTACCTGTTCCAAACAATGAAGATTACAACTTTGACCCAAACACATATGACGGAGAGTTCTTTCAAGAAGAGGGGCTACAAGGGAGCTTTGTAATAGACATAACCGATCCGGTCATAATGGAAGTAGACAATGAAAGGGTTGATGATGAGGACGATGGGGATGAGGTTCAAAATGTGAAGGACTTAGAATTACTTCGGCGATTAGAATTAGGCAATGACAGTGATGACAACATTGCTCCACCGGATGGTCATGATATCAACATGGAAGTAGACATGCATGATAGTGATGATGAGACTTATGATCCAGCTAATACCGATCATGATGATTATTTCTAAGACATGTAAATTATGTTACATTCTAATTATGTTTTGTTCATTTTGCAATACGTCTTATTTATTTTACATCTCTTTCTAATTATGTTTTATTCATTTTGTATCTCTTTGTAATTGCAGGTGATTGAACAAAGATGCTAGGCGGCGGGGGTCTCTTAAGGAGTTTAAGGAATGTAAAGTCGAAATACAAGAGGGTGGAGGAGGTAGCTCCTCCGCCACCGCCAAGGAAACGCAGGGGTCGTCAGGCTCCTCCGCCACAGAGGCAGGAGGAGGTGGAGTCGTCTGAGGAGGAGGCAGTGCCCGAGGAGCACGAGGAGGAGGAGGTGCCCGAGGAGCACGAGGAGACGGTGGAGGACGAGGAGGAGGAGAATGAGGACGAGGACGAGGAGGACGAGGCTGAGAAGGCGGCGGGGGGTTCCTCTTCCTGTGGTGCGGCGGCAGGGGGCTCCTCTTCCTCTGGCACGACTAAACTCCATCAGCGAGGTCCCTCGCAACTCCCGAAGCGACCGATACCTCTTGAGAGACGCCTGATGGTTCGACCCGGTGGTTCAAAGTAAGTAACTTTACATGCTGTCACTATTTTCTCATTTGTTATGTTGAAACTAATAATTTTTCTTGATCACTTGGGCAGGGGTTTTGTGATTGTGGGTGAAGGTGGTCACGGACGCCATCCCAATGGCGTTCTTGGTGTTTTGTGCAAGACACACTTCCCTGACTTTGTTGACTTTGCCGGAGTGCGGCAGCCGGCCTGGACGTTTGCCCACTACGCCGTCTACGTAGATGCATATGATCGGGATGACAGGATCTACGGTCACAAGGCAGAGCGGGTGATTACGGAGCTGTGGGTAAGTCTTCGTCTCACTACACTGCTCAATTCATCGCATTCATTGGACATTCTTCAAATAATGATAGGATACATTGCGTCTACATACAGGATTTCTTCAGATGCGAGCCGGGATGGGAGGTGGCAGCGAGGGCGGCGGCTAACAAAGCTTGTCACAAACTCATGGGTGACATGCACTACGATGCGCGCCTCCAGGCCGTCGTGACATACAACGCGACCTTCGAGTTTAAGAAGGTCACGAAAAAAGAGGCAAGAAAGGAGACGCTGACCAAGGAACAATACATGAAGGTAAATATATAAGATTAATACTGATTTTTTCTAAGATTAAATAAGCTTAATTTGATCTACATATACTTGATGTCGTGTAGGTGGTTCCGTGGTGGTGCACTAGGCACGAAGACTGCTGGGAGGCAATGGTGGACAAGTGGTGCAGCCCCGAGTGGTGGGAGACGCACAACGCTTGTCGGGAGCGGCGTTTGATGATGCCTGGTGCACCACACCATCAAGGCAACCTTTGCCTCCCGGCCTACACAGCTAAATGGGTATGCTGAATCCATTTCTTTATTCTAAAGCTTAACTATGCAAATTTCTAATCATCCTGCTATTTCTTTCGCAGTCGGCGTCACATGGTGGCGCGCCCGTCTCCCAGTTCGAGGCGTGGGCAATGGCCCACAAGGGTAAGGCGACGTCCGACGTCCACTACAACCCAGAGGACCCGCCCGAGGCGTACAGCAACTCGTCCGTCCACACCTGCCTCACTGAGTACACAGCGATAGCAAGGGAGGTCCATGGGCCAGAGTACGATCCCACCTCCGAGGACCTTGATGGAGAAGTCGTCATGAGGTTGGGAGGAGGGAAGAAGCACGGGCGGTACTGGATTGGCGATGGCGCAATCGACCCGGCCCGTACTAGGTCTCTCTCCCAGATTCGAGCAAGGAGCACGAGCTCAAGCCCGGCCATACGCACACGGCCGGACTGTACACAGCACACGGTGCAGGCACTCAAGGTTATTTTTGTTTTATTCGTCGTTCATTGATTTTTACATACCTTTGCTTTGCGTTGTATCATTGGGGTGAAATATTGTAGGCCGAGGTGGTGGAAGAGAGGAGGCGACGGGAGGAGGCTGAGGCGAGGGCTGAGGAGGATCGACGGAGGATGGAGCAGATGTTTCAGTATATTCAAGGTCTTGGAGCTCACTCAGGCTATGTTCCGCCACCGATGATATTCACTCCACCAAATGATCCTGCTGTCACTCCTGTGAGTTTTTCTACCTTAAATCTAAATGTGAATGTGGATATGGATATATGACCCTAATATGTGAGATGACCTTAGTCAAATTCAAATGAACACACACAGCACGTAGTTAGGTACTTCGTTCGATACAGCGGGCAAGCGGCAGCTGCCTGAGAAAACACAAAACCGGATTCAAACGGCTGCTGCCGAACCAAGCTAGGTCCAGCATAGCCTTTTAGCCTGTGGAAGAGAAGGCAATATGTACATGGTGGATAACAGGAGCATTTGATGAAAAGTGTGCCCCAAAGCTACAAAATGATACCTGTTTGCAAAGCAAACACAACCCCCTAAAATAAGTGAACCGAGGGAATAACTCCACAATATCAGATAAGAACCAAATTGTGACATACATTTTACCAAAAGCCTGTAATTCAAATTGATACCTCTTCTAACTTCTCACGCACGGAGAAGAAAATCGATTCCACTGAAAGCATAGATACAACAATGAGCATTTCTTCCAAGCACTTGAATTTGCTTGATACAATTAATGCCTTGGAGTACATTGGATCCAAAGGCAGCCTAGCCATCTGATGACCAACTGGATCTGAGAGCTTATAATCATCAGTCAGAGCCCCTAGTAAGATTAACTGCTCCAGTGATTTCAGAATAGCAGTCCTGTAGTAGGTTGGAGTTTGGACGCCAACAAGCAAAAACTCAGCACTGATATAAAGCAGCAAGCTATTTAACTTATAATTACTGAGAAGCCTAGGTAAAAAACTTCAGTTTGTTTGTTTCTATTAGGTGTTACCAGGACGAGTGCAGATCATAAGGTTCATAAAGAAGTCTAGGTCATGGTTTTTCTTTACCTATAAATTGAAAGCTGGGTACATGTGTCAAGCAATAAAATACATTAAACACAATAACATAAATTGCATCCTCTCATCACTGATATTTAATTCCCCTCGAGACAGTAATAGTCCAGTATAAAATTCAAGCACAAAAGCACACACCAAATAAAAATGATTCCGCGCATTTTTCTTTTATGTAGAAGCAGTCTTAAAAAATTACCTTGATGGTTTCTCCATAAAATCGAAACCTATGATGTCATCAATTCCAAGAGCCTTGAGTTGCAGAACAACATTTGAGAGGTTACACCGCTTGATCTCAGGCACAGTAGAATCCACCAGTTTATCAAACTCACTTTCTTGGAACAATCGGAAGCACTTCCCTGGTTCCTCGCGTCCAGCACGACCACTGAGGATAGATTTAGGATGTTAGAAAAGGAATGCAAATAAAAAGGGACAAGTATTCATTTATTTGGTTGAATATCTGCATAGTGACCATATGCCTTATTAGCAGAACATGTAAATAGGTGGTTAGCCAGATATTGTCCCCCCCTATATATAGAATCTACCTTAAATCTTGTCTCATACATGCAATCACTTCTCTTCTGTGCAGGGGCAATCGGCAGTGTCGAATGATGTTCAGGGCACATCTCCAGCTCAGGGCACACCTCCGTCGCAGTGGGACCGGTGGAGTGGCCGTCAACAATAGAGGTAGATGGACTTGTGCTTGTGATGCTTATTTGTGAATGGTGGCACTTGTGGCGGCACTTGGATGATATTTGTGGACTATGTGATACTTGTTGACAACTTGTGATGATATTTGTGGACTATGTGATACTTGTGGACAACTTGTAATGATATTTGTCATGGTTATGGATTATATGTGATTGTTGTGTGATATATGTGATTGTTGTGTGATATGTGATATATATGTGATGGTTGTGTGATATATGTATGTGTGGATGCAATAAACAAAAAAAATGCAAAAAAAAACAAATTTCCCAGCTATGCCGAGTGCAATGACCAAGACAAAAGCTTTGCCGAGTGCTATGGCCATTGCACTCGGCAAAGGCAGGGAGGCTTTGCCGAGTGTCACAAGTAAGGCACTCGGCAAAGCCTCTCCTTCCTTTGCCGAGTGTCACAAGTAAGACACTCGGCAAAGGCTCCCTTCCTTTGCCGAGTGTCACACTCGGCAAAGAGGGCGGGCTTTGCGGAGTGCCCCACGTGAGGTGCTCGGCAAAGCGACCATCACCGTCAATTGGCGCCGTCAGGCAACTTTTCTTTGCCGAGTGTTTTACTGGCACTCGGCAAAACCTTTGTCGAGTGCCTGACAAAAGACATTCGGCAAAGAGGCCTTTGCCGTCACCAGCTTTGCCGAGTGAGCTTTGCCGAGTGTATATGGAGATTTGCTTTGCCGAGTGTATATGGAGATTTGCCGAGTGTCACAGGCACTCGGCAAAGAGCCTGAGTCCGGTAGTGAGGGCCGTACTCCATTTGGAACAAAAGGATTGGAATACGTATGCATTATTTTGAATAAAATCAAAAAACCAAAATGCATTTGGAAATAGTTAATGTTCCCGATGCAAAACTGTTTAGTAGTTTTGTATTTTTACTGAAAATAATCAAATCCTTCGCAGCAGACGTGGACAAAAACTTATGACCCCGTACAACGCACCACCACATATCTAGTCTGAATATAATATTCCTAATTACTTTGGCCACACATAGGCCCCGTTCGCTTGTCTTAAAAATTGCTTGTTCGGCTTCTTTTTTCAGCCGGAACAGTGTTTTTCTCTCACAACAATTCAGCCGGAACAGTGTTTTTCAGCCAGTTTCAGCCAAATTTCAGACCAGCGAACGGGGCCATACACCTATTATTAACTCCATTAGGTCTCCTATATTTTGCTTGTCCTGGACCAAACCATGCACTTGATCCGGTAACGTGCACGTGTGCATGCGCTTCTCTAATTAAACTCATCTTGCATCCTCGTCACGTCGGCAGCCAGGAGCCAATCATTTTCCTTTCCTTTCATGCATGGACTCAAGCACGGCCAATCAAGAAGCTTCACGTCTCCATCCAAACATATATTAATTTCCTTGTATAGCCTGGCCAAATATTATTTTCGTTCTACTTCCGTGAATAATGCTTCACTGTATTTCTATACGCTGCTGCCTCTCCGTTTGCTTTATCTTTTGGCCAAGTAATATTTGAAAATAATTTAATCAACCATGCCAATCCTATCACGCTTGCATGCAAGTCTTGTTAGCTTGCTTCCCTTCATGTGAAGAGGTATTGGACATCGTGATTCTCTCAAAATATATTAAATAATATTTTCTAGCCGGTTCTTAAATATTTCTTAATTAGAAAACTTTCTTACTTTTGATATTATCGACCGATCTCCTTTTTAGGATAAACTTGCCAAATTTTGATGTAAACAACCATGACCCACTATCAAAATTCAAGGATCCTAATATGAGGTGGGTAAAAAAATTAGATGAGAATTATTATGGATAGATTAATTGGTGATTGGTGCCTGGTGGTAGTAATAATACAAGTACACCTCTTCATTTTCACGTAGTTGAGTATTTTGAGTTGGCCAGGTGGGTGGTATCCCGGGTCTGCATGTCAGTGAGACTAGACAAACTGAAACGACACACAACACAAATGCAAGAAACCAGAAGGCAACTTCTGTTTATATAAGAGATGAGGGTTTTCTGGCTTAGCCTGGCCAAGAAGAGGAAGGGTTTTGCAGCCTCCCGAAGACAAGTGGAGGAGGAGCAAGAGGAGGGTTTCTTGGCCTTCCACGGCTGTCCTCGAGCTCCATTGGTCTCGGTACATCGCCTTCCTTCTCTTGTTCTTCTTCGTTTCTCTCACGCGTAGGAGAGGAGACTGCGCCTTGCGTTACTACCTCCTGCTGCGCGGGTCTGATTTCTCCCGGCACAGACGATCTTGGATTGGATGTAGGTTCGGGTTGCTTATCTCTTTTCTTGCTGGAGCAGGCCTGATGCTTGCATCTTATGACACACATGTTGCGTTCTATTGTTAGATAAACATCATTCCGTGAGTTGTTGGTGATTTTGGGATCGTGTCTTTTCATATCCTGTGTGGCATCTTGGCTTAAATTTGTGGTGATCTTGGGTTTTTGTAGTTTGTTCCCAAGAGTAACAAACGTTGTTAGTAATATCTTTACCCAAATGAGAAACCTGTACTGGAAAATGATGGGTGTCTGCAAGTTCTCTCTGCTCCCCCCTCCCCCAAATTTTGCAAGTCCACGTAGCTTGAAAACTCTATTGGTTTTGAATGTAAATCGGTGTGTGGGAATCTGAAAAAGTAGTACCTTGAATTTTGACTTCCGAAAAAGAAGACCGTCTGATGGTGTGCTTTGGTTATATATAGTTGGTGACTTTTTTTTTTCTTTGCGAGCATTTCTATGTTAACTTCTGCTTTCAATAGTTATTTAACTATCCACTTCCAACAGATCTGCCTGACTCATCTTTATGAAGTTGGACAAGAAACTCAACCTATCTCAAGTTTAGCTTTTGGGGTGCATTTTTTTTTAGATAAGGGAACCAACTTCCAGCCAGCTTTTGGGGTGCATAGGGCTTTATGATCCTAGACTGAATTGCTTCTGAAAAGTGAAAACTAGCCTTGTTAGGCTTTGTTACAACTATTTCTGTTTCAAGTGTTTGTGATCTTAGTCAAAGCATAAACACACATTTAAATATTTCATTGTGCATATTGCTTTCTAAAGACCCATTGTATTTCTTCTCGCTGCTCGATACCTCAGGGTAGTTTATAACAACAGAAATTCCTGTTTTTTTAAGATCTTGTTATATTTTAATTGTATTAGTAAAAATTGTATACTGCTAATAAAATTTCCCATATTTGGAAGCACTAATCAAGTTTATCATTCAGTCTAATGTGGAAAAAAATTAGATGGAATTGGTTCAATGCAGAAGCTGTCCCTTGAGATAGATGAGTGGCAGTCACTTCTATAACTAGAACACTTTTCTGTGTTTTCACTGTAGACAAATCTGGCCTAGGATGGAGTCCAGCAGTAGCAAGGATGGCCTGAACAAGTCGCCAATTCCTCAGAGACTCCCAATCTCGAGGCCTCATGGGTCTGGCACAAAAGGGAACCAAATACGGCTTCGTACAAACCACTTCAAAGTCTCAGTTCACAGTACTGATGTCATCTTCTACCATTACAATGTGCGTGTGGTTCTGATAATCCTACCTTCTGATCTTTTTGGACCCTAAATTCCCTCTTAATTTCACACATCGTTCCACTTTCAGGTGAATCTGAAGTATGAAGATGATAAACCAGTTACATCGAAAGGGGTACGTAGAACAGTGATCGACAAGTTGCAGGACATCTATCTGTCAAATGTGACCTTTGCTTACGACGGTGAAAAGAAGCTATTCACAATGTGTGCCCTTCAGAGTGTCATGAATGAGTTCATAGTAGTAGTGGAGGATGGTTCATCTGCAAAGTAATCATTCCACCTTAACTAACCTTTTCTCATGTTGACTATGATCTTGAGTTAATCTGTCATTGGTTGCGCAACTTATCTTGGTTTCAGGACCGCTAGGAGTAGGATCCCTGGAGGAAATGGAAGTCCAGAAGGAAGTCACACGAAACGAATGAAGCGGCCCATGCCTTGTAAGACGTACAAAGTGGAATTGAAATCAGTGGGAGAAATTCCATTGAGTGCCATTGACAAAGTCCTGAGAGGTCAAGAATCTGATGATTGTCAGGAAGCCCTTCAGGTTCTTGATATCATACTTAGGCAAAAGTCAGCGAAACAGTAAGTGATACCTTTTTGCTAAGACTGATTCTTTAAAATGATTTTGTTAACAACTGATGCAAAGGTTTGTTAAATGTCACAATCTTTTTGTTTGTACCAATAGCAAGAGCTAAATATTTTTGTTACATATGAACTCCTTGCTTTACTGAATCTTTGCTCTTTTTGTCTGCACTTCCCAGGGGTTGCCTTCTAGTTAGACAGTCTTTCTTCCATAGCCCTTCCGAGCCCGTTAAGTTGTGTGGTGGTGTTGTGCGATGTCCAGGATATCATTCCAGCTTTCGACCCACTCAATCTGGACTTTCACTCAACATCGGTATGTTTTCCACAGGCTGAATGATATTACTTGTAATCAGATCATTGCTAAACAGTCTACGACAAAGTGATAGTACATTACATACAACTTTTTTCAACTGGTACAGATGTGTCTACGACTATGATTGTGGAACCTGGGCCTGTCATTAATTTTATACTGTCCAACCAGTATATCAAGGACCCTCGCAGAATTGACTGGGGCAAAGTAAGTCATGGCCTTGATGCAACTCATGTTTTCCCCCAATAATATGGTAGCCCAAGATTGACTAGTCGACCAGATTACTCCAATGCTCAGTTGTTCATCATTGACTTGTTTTTAGGCAAAGCATGTATTGAGGAATTTGAGGATCAAAACCACTCACACGAACTCTGAATTCAAGATTTCCAGCCTGAGTGAGAAGTCTTGCTATGAACAGAAGTGAGATAATTAAATTCTTGGATTTGATGTTATTCAGCAAGGCCAGCTGGAGGTTGTTTAACATATAATTCTTGATTCAGGTTCCCATTGAAGCAAAGAAACGGCAATGGATCCGATTTCGTGGAAATAACGGTCTATGATTACTACTTGAAGCATTGGGATATAAGACTGCAGGATTCTGCTAATTTTCCCTGCTTGGATGTTGGGAAGCCCAAGCGTCCCACATATCTACCGATAGAGGTCTGTCAATTTTGTTTCATTAAAAAAATTGTGCCATTGCAGTCCAGGTAAGTCGTTCTTGTTTTGTTTGCGCGTAACACTAGAATCTGTCTACAATTATCAGCTTTGCCATCTAGTGTCACTGCAAAGGTACACAAAGGCTCTGACTACACTACAGCGGTCCTCGCTGGTCCAAAGTTCGCGGAAGAACCCTAGAGAAAGGAAGTCAGATTTGTCTGGTGTAAGTTCATCCATGGACATTTAATTAAATAGCTCACTGCCATAGCCGTTTGATTAACATTTCGACTTCTACCATCATTACCAGGCACTGCAACGCAGTAACTATAATTCGGATGATATGCTGAAGAAGTGTGGCATTTCAATAGCTCCAGAGTTTGCTCAAGTTGATGGTAGAGTCCTTCAGGCACCAAAGGTTGGCCAGAACTTTACTAGTTCCCCTTTCTTTTTTCCAGGCTCTTAGGTGTGCTGATGATGTTGCAAATGTTGCACACCTGGTTATGGTTGTCATGTGTAGCTAAAAGCTGGGGATGGTCAAGATCTTATTGCACGTGATGGGAGGTGGAACTTCATGAACAGGGTAAGGGTCTCTTCTGATTGTAGTCCTTACAATATCGCATTAATCTTGTTTGCTGTTGTGCTAACAACAATGCCTATATTGTGCCATTCAGAAGCTCATTGAGGCCAAGGGAGTGGACACATGGGCTGTTGTTAATTTTACGACAAAGTGGAATCTTCGGGATCTTCAGGATCTTGTTCGGAGGCTCATTAACTGTGGTGACAACAAGGGCATTGTAGGTCTATGTTTCTACCTGATATTGTACAACTCTTAAATTCTCCGTATTCATCCAGGTTGATTTGCAGATAATTTCACCTCCTCAATCTATATTTGGGGAGAGGCTTCAAAGGAATGCATCTGCAGCCAGTAGAGTTGATGATATGTTAGAGCAGATTGGAAAGAAGATTGAAAAGAAGCTTTGTGAACCCCCAACTTTCCTGTTGTGTGTTCTTCCAGATAAGAACAGTGACATTTATGGTTGTTATACTAGCTTTCTTATATTTGAGTGTACTAGCTTGTCAATGTCTCCCTTGCAGGATAAGATTATTACGCCCTATGTAAACCCAAACTGTTGTGAATCTTACCAGGGCCATGGAAGCGAAAATGCCTTGTGGAATATGGTGTTGTGACGCAATGTTTGGTGCCTAAAAACTCGATGATCAGTACCTCACAAATGTGCTGCTGAAGATAAATGCCAAGGTTTGCGGAGCATTCCCATTTATAAAAACCTCGTTCATCATCTTTTGCGTTTTTGTTACTGCCAATTTGAATGTATTTTGTTGCTGTCTTATTTTTTCCTCATCAGCTTGGTGGGTTGAATTCACTTTTGGAAATTGAAAGAAACCAAGCCATTCCTATTGTGTCGAGGGTTCCAACCATTATCTTTGGTATGGATGTTTCACATGGTGCACCACGGTCGAATGTACCATCCATTGCTGCGGTATGTAATGGATTTATGCTTTTTTTTTGCACTGTTTCTGTTTTCTAGATGCAGCACAGTATGAAACCCACTGTCATCTTATAACCAATCATTTATTGACGTGAAACCTTGTACTTCTGTGCCGATAAGGTTGTTAGTTCCTTGGGTTGGCCTTGCATCTCCAGATACAGAGCTTCCGTGTGCACTCAATCACCCAGGGTGGAGATGATTGATTCCCTGTTCAAGCCTCAGGGAAAAGAAGACCGTGGCCTCATAAGGTGATTTTTGTTAAAAAAAAGTTATTTTGGGTATGTCTACCATGACTATAATATTTCCTAATGAGTTGCTCCTTGGGACTTGCACTTGCTTCAGGGAGTTATTATTTGATTTCTACCTTAGCTCTGGTAAGCGAAAACCAGAACAAATCATCATTTTCAGGTTCGTAACCCATCTGAAAGTGATATTGAATTGTGCAATCTTAGCAGTAGAAGTGCATCTTCCATCCAGTAATGGAAATGAAGACAGTGTCATGCTGTTTCGTGATTTTATTTGTGGAAGGAATTTATTATCGTTTTATTTCAGGGATGGAGTTAGTGAGGGCCAGTTTAATCAGGTTCTGAATATTGAGCTGGCTCAGATCATTGAGGTAGAAACATGCCCTCCCGTGATTTGTTCATCTGCAACGTCGACTTCATCTGTTTGTTAATACATAAATATTTTTCCTCTGATGTAGGCATGCAAGTTTATTAAAAAGAATAAGAATGATAATACCTGGCTCCCCAAGTTCACAGTGATTGTTGCGCAGAAAAACCATCACACAAGGTTTTTCAGAGATGGCAATGATACGGCTACTGTCCCTGCTGGTAACCTAGATGTTTTACTTAATTTGGCTTGGTATCCTAAAAAATTATGTCCTCATCCTGAAGTCTCTGTGCAGGTACTGTTGTGGACACAGGAATCTGCCACCCCAGATGCTATGATTTCTACATGTGTGCCCATGCCGGCAGGATTGTAAGTGTGGTCTCTAATCTCTATGCACTTGTGGCTTATGATTTGCTTCACCATGCTTCATGGTAGCCGCTTCATCGTTTGGTGCAATTGATGATGGTTTAAATGGGTGTCCCCAAGAACCTAAGGCCCCAACCCAGCGACTCCCCTCCTAATCCAGCCGATGTGCTTGTGTCGTTATTTCCAGGGGACAACAAGGCCAGCGCATTACCAAGTGCTGCACGATGAGATCGGCTTCTCTCCCGATGCTCTGCAGGAGCTCGTCCACTGCCTCTCCTATGTGTATGCTCACTGACATTGCATGTACTCGGCAGAAAAAAAAAGATATTGCATTCCTATTTCCTATGATGTGATCTCACTTGCATTTTGCAAATGCTGCGACATTTCCAGGTACCAGAGGAGCACCTCAGCCATATCAGTCGGTATGCCGAAGCTACTTGCTTGCCCTCGCGATTTGCAGTTTCAGGTTCATTGCTTTATGATCAGAGCCAATGTTTTGCTCGTGCAGTTGCTCCGGTCTACTACGCGCACCTCGCGGCTAAGCAGGTGCGGCAGTTCGTCAGGTTCGATGACGCATCAGAGACGGCGTCGTCGGCCAGTGGCGGCCAGGCGTCGTCAGCCAGTGGCGGCCAAGCGCCGCCTTTTCCGGAGCTGCCTCGGCTGCATGAGAATGTCGAGTCTTCCATGTTCTTCTGCTGAGTTAAGCAGCGCAGTGGGGCCGATGTTGATGATTCGGGGTGCTTCTTGGACTGGGACACATGCTTGCATGTCCGAACAGCTGAACCTGCTCCGAATGTGCTTTTGCCTTTGGACCTAGCTACTACTACTATATTTCTACCCCATCTATTTATCTATCTATTATTATGTTATTGCAGATTACAGTAGTGTTAAAATGACCACGTTCACTAAGAGGATATACAATTACAAGATTCATCAGAAAAAAATAAAAAATATACTGTTGGATTTGTTGACGTGCAAAGAGACAAGAGTTTAAACTAAAAAAGTCCATGCCTAATAATACTTGGATAAATAGTAAATTTAAATAATAAATTAATAAAGAAATTAATTTGATCTCAACAAGAATTGGAAAGCAAAAATGTGTAGATAAAGAGTCTATGTAAAGAAAGTAAATGGAAAATCCAAATAAAAAACTATGAAAGTTGGCAATTTGATCTCCAAATGAATAAGAAGAGAAAACATCTAAATAAAAGCTAACATATAAATTATAATTAGTATAAATAGTAGACTCAATTGAGAATTAGCAAAAACATAGTTTGATTTGATGGATTTCCAAATGTTAAAAAGAACCTAAACAAAAAATTAGTGTACTATTATAAGGAAAGTTGGACAAGGTCATATCTTTCACTCTCAAACCCTAAAAACTACCACATGAATCCCCAAAAAAATTGCGTTAAAAAAAAGAATCAGTGAAAAAAGAGAAGTTGCGAAATGATATGATTATAAAACATAGGAAAAATAAAAGTCACGTGCTATTGGAGAATTCCATACTCTTATTTTTGTTACACTAATCTTACCGAGCTATTACACATAAACGAAGTTATTGAAATTACAATATAAACTAATGTCTCTCCATCTTGTAATATAAAGGATCTTAGGAAATCTCATATAGATAAGTGGAGAAGTGAAAAAAACTAGAAAGGATCGAGATGTCACCTATATGCATGAATAAGAATTCGTGAAGACTCAAAGCAAACCTCCTAGCAAATTTGTAAGATATCTCAAGGAGCCAAGTATGTCAGGGGCTCAGGGCTGGAGAGGAATCTAATTATGCTCAATGGAGACTGTGGCGATAAAAGAGAAGAGTGTATAGCTACAGGTGGAGTTATGGAGCATGGAGTTGCGGGAATAGCGGAGGCTCTTGTTTGCAGTGGGTCTGTGATAAGACTCGTCGGGTGGATTTCATGGAGCTACAAAGGCAACGACTTCAAGTTTGATTACACAGAGATACTTTTGGAACAGTTGTATCTGACATGCATGAGTTTTCGAAAACGTTAACCGGAAATGCCAGGTGCGGCACCGGAAGGGTGCACCAGAGTCTCAACCCAAGAGGGGTGTTTCTATGCATCTTTAGTCATTTTACTCGTGAAAGGATCTAGATGGCTAGAGTGATGAATAACCTATAAAAATTTCTCTACAAATTCACAATACTAGAGCAAAGTTCATTAGTACAAAATATGGCCCTAATAGCAACTACTTTGTACTAGCTCTATTTTCCCCCAAAGCAAAGCCCCTACACAATTCTAGTTGCGATTGTATTATACTCTATAGTACTTCACCACACACAAGAGCTACTTACTAACATGCTACACTAGATAGCTAACAAGCTAAGCAACTAACACTAGCTACTTAACTTCAACAACTAAATTACTCTAGTGAGCTACTACGAAACTAGAGACTACACAAGCAACTAACAAACACAAGCACTATGTCAGACCCCAAAATTTTCATTTTGGGATGTGAACGAAAACACATAACAAAATATATGATTTAGTATTTTTTTTTAAAAATTCAAGCTTTAGTTAGTTTGTTTTCGATCTAGTGGACAAAAGAAAAGAATTTGATAAAACTTTTACAAATTAATATAGCTTGTTTGTTGCATTTCATGCCCTTGCATAAGTTTTCTAGAGTGAAAAATGAATTTAGAAAATTCGATAAAGCCTTGAATATGTTTTGCTCTGCTTATTTAAAAATAATAATAATAAATTTCAAATTATGTTTTCTAAATGTCTCGAAAAATAGTTTGAGTTTTAAAAGTCCTTGAAAAAGTAATTTAAATATAATTTCTAAAATCATAGTCAAACTCTTTAATTATTGTTTGACTAAAATCCTTTTGATCTCATAATCTTTGATCATTCTTTATCCATCTCATATTCTCTCCACGTATCACATTTTAGTCCTTGAGCAAATAGCCATCTTCTCCATTGTAAACTTAATCTCCTTTCTCCCTTTTCCTCATATTTCCTTTGTCTACATGCTTAATCATTTGCACGTCGGATCACTTTGACAAGCAAACAATGAGGCCTCCACATTATTCTATTAATGCACTCGCATAATTCCCTGTTTAACCAGTCCACCAAATTTGTATTAGCTTCTTCCTCTCTCCATCTCACGGCAGTTCAAGCTGGCCCATCTTGCTTCAGAGATCTGTCCTATAACATGCATGCATACTTACATTCGTCCCACCTCACTTTGCCTTGCCTTTTCGTCTGGTTGCTATGGACGCCGCCTTCTGCTGCATGCATGCCTGCATGTCATCAATGAAATGTGCTCATTAACAAGCAAAAACAGTCGCCCACTCAATCTTCTTTCAATTCCAACAACAGGAGACGTCAAACTGTTGCCATAGTGGCATTAATCCAAGGCACCACCATTAGCAAGTTTAACTCCTACACGATCTCTCAGTTCCCTGCCCACACCTATAAAAGGCACTGCCAGCAACCATATGCTACATCCATCGCAGCTTGCTTCTCCATCAAAATGCCATGACCAAAGAAGCCAGGGGTCGTTCTATATCCACAGTGGCCGGCCATGACTGAGATCGATGGCTTTCTCTTCATCTCCCACCCGTCCCCTCCTTTCACCTCTAATCTATAAATATAAACATGGAGCCGCCGAGCGCTTCTGATCTCCTTTTGCACTTCACGTTTCCACCTTCTTGTTCTCTTCCATCCAACACTATGTCACTATCGCAAGATCGTTGAGGGCAGAGTGCTGGAACAAGAAGTTACGGCCTGTGCGGGCAGTTCTCTGTTGTTTTGCTGCTTCGTGCTTGCCGTGGACGGATGCCGTTGCTGCCGTAACGGTGAGGTTTTCACCTTCAAGTCTTGATCAAGTTCAGTTCCTACTAATTGATCAATCATGTTCTTTATTCTTTTCCCCGCTGTAACGTCATGGCGCGATGAAGTCTCGCCGTTTTCACATGAAGTTGTCATCATCGCTTTCTCGTTCTTCCTCATCGTCACTCACGGTTGCTCCAAACGCTGGCCATCAGCAGGGTGAGAATCATCTGTCTAGCTATTCATAACTTGGCCACCGCAGTCTGCTAATTCCCCTTTTCTTTTGTTGTTCCTGTGGTTCTGGTGTCACTCGCCGGACCTGAGTACACTCGACCTCATAGATGACTGCAGCTGTCGTCTCTTTCATCATTGTCACTTCTCCATTGATCACAGCACTCAGGTGAGGAACATATATATCTAGGTCGCAAACTTTTTGTTTTGCACTTGGCCGCAACTTTCTTTCCGTTACATGCCAGCAAAACTTGCCGTACAGAACCACGAGCAGCTACTATATCCCCCATCTTCCAAACTTGTATGCACGTGCTTGACAAAAATCTCCAACCAGTTTAACCTTTACTTCGAAAGATCCTGCATGTGGCTTTTGTCCTTGGTTACATCAGGATGCTAATAATTATCCTTTCTTTTCATTATATATATCCTTGATGATGTGAGCATTCAATCATGTAACGTCGTATACCAATTTCTCCCCATCCAGAAATATCATCCAATAATGTTATATCAATGCCGACTTCAACTCTAAGCCATGTCCTTTCTTTTAGCCTATCCAATTATGTCATAAATCTATTCTTTTGATGTAAAAACAATTTTATAAAATGTCAATTTTATGATTTAACCCTTAAAACTTCAAAAGCTCGCCGTAGTCCGTTTTAGGTGTTTTTGCGCTCAGGTGATGGTAGGATCACCGCTTCACGTTAGAATCGTTTTTATCTTGTTTTATAATTCATGGTGTACTGTTTTTAGGTTTATTAATGTGCATGTATCGGATGTCAAGTTCGATAGTGAAAGGATCAAGATGCCCAAGAGAGGGGTGAATTGGGCTAATTCTAAATTTCTTTGCAATAATTAAACTCTACAGTTAGCCCAATTAACCCCTTGTGCCTAGATAGTGTTTCTATTGATGTAACGCATAAAAGTTTAGCAACCTAAGTTCCAATCCTACTCTAGCATAACAATTCTAGGAATGTAAATGACAAAAATTGAATTGCTCGAAGTAACTGCTCAAAGTAAAGAGAGAAGGAGGAACGCGGCGATGTTTTGCCGAGATATCGGAGAGTTGTCACTCCCCACTAGTCCTCGTTGGAGCACCCGCGTAAGGGTGTAGCTCTCCCTTGATCCGCGCAAGGATCAAGTGCTCTCTACGCACTAGTAGAGAAACGACTTTTGATCCACTTCGAAATTTAGCTTTAGTCCCGGTATTTTTCGCGTCCGGGACTAGAGAAACCTTTAGTCCCAGTTGGTAAATCCAACAGGGACTAAAGGTCCCTACCCAACGGCTACTGCGGCAGGCTTTTCCTGCAGGGGACCTTTAGTCCCGGTTGGAGCTACCAACGGGACTAAAGGTTAACTTTTACTCCCGGTTGGTCCCTCCAACCGGGAGTAAAAGTCTACTCCCGGTTGGAGGCTCCGTCCAGGATTAGAAATGGACATTTAGTCCCAGTTGCTATCTCCAACCGGGACTAAAGGTCCCCTCCTATATACCCCTTCTTCCTCCCCGAGGCCGAGCCAGTTCGAGCTCAGTGTTCTTCCTTCATCGCTGGCCTCTCTTCTTCCTCATCGCCGGTAATCACAAGATTTATTCGATTCCTCCATCGATTCTTCGGTTCTAAAGGTTACCAATTTTATACTCTCATGTTTCATCAGTAGCATATCTCATTTTGTGGACTAGATATATGTGGTTTTTTATGGTGGATTTTTTTTATTTGTAAGCCATTTAAGCTCAAAATCACTTTAAAGTTTGCATATTTGGATGAAGGAAGGTTAAAGTAGTTATTCAAAACTAGTATTCAGCTTTCATTTCTAGCATGTATAGCACACTTCATGGTTTAGAGATATAGAGAATTTTAGAGTTTTTTTAATTTTATTTGTTTATAAAATGAGAAATTTATATTATATTAAAAATGAGTATAGAGAGTAGATGGCAACGGCTTCCGGATCCTCGACCTCTCATCGGGTTCCAAAGCGACTGAGGCCGGACCTCTCTCTCATTGCATGCGGCAAGTGTGAGGAGAAGATTGTGATGGAGTACCGGGTGAGGAAGGAGTGTCCCAACAAGGACCGTATCTTCTACAAGTGTCCGGATCGCAATGTGAGTTATTTTGTCGCATTTGATGATTATGGTTAATTTATACTTATTTTCATGATGATTGTGATTAAAGTTCTAATTTTTTGTTTTAATTTCAGTGGGATGGCACTGGATGTTCAGGCTGGTACTGGGAGGAAGAGTATGTTGAACACGTGCAAAACTCTCTTGCACATGTGGCTACGGTGGCTGATGAGGCAGTGATCCTGCGGAAGAAGCCCATATATGTTGAACAAACGCATGATCTATCTGTTTTAGTTGGGATTGGTCGTGAAATCCTTTATTGCTGAAGTGCATTTTAGCTTTAGTTTTTTTAGTGGTAGTTGGGATTGTCTACATTGTAGCGAGACTTTCATAAATTAATACCTTATGTGGTGGCATGCATGTCGTATAATTAACTAATTATGTTCTAGGTTTTAATATGGTATGTATGTCATGTAATGCAGATGAGACGGCATTGGATGTACAATGCTGATCGCCGCTCTCAAGAGTTCATTGAGGACGTGCATTCTTTCTTACGTGTGGCCAAGGCAAACAAACGCGATGGTTTCATGTGATGCCCATGTGCCATATGTAAGAATTTGAAGGAATATGCCAGCTCAGGGAGTCTTCATTCACACTTGTTGAAGTCGGATTTCATGCTAAACTATATTTGTTGGAGGAAGCATGGAGAAATCGAGGTTGTAATGGAAGAAGGTGAAGAAGAACAATGGGACGATGATGACATTATTGCTGAATATGGTGCCTTCAATGATACTGCAATGGGGGAAGCTGAAGAAGAGGCAGGGGCAGAAGATGAGCCTGCTGATGATCTTGGTCAGGCCATTCGTGACGCACAAAGAGAATGCAAAAGTGAAAAGGAGAAGATCAAGTTCGAGCGCATGGTAGAGGATCACAAGAAATTGCTATACCCAACTTGTGATGCGGGACAGAAAAAGTTGGGTACCACACTAGAATTGCTGCAATGGAAGGCAAAGAATGGTGTATCTGACAAGGGATTTGGGGAGTTACTGAAAATCCAAAAGAAGATGTTTCCGAAGGATAACGAATTGCCCACCACTACATACGAAGCAAAACAGGTAGTCTGCCCTTTGGGATTAGAAATCTAGAAGATATATGCATGTCCTAATGACTGCATCCTCTACTGTGGTGAGGAGTACAAGAAGTTAGATGTATTCCCGGTATGTCATGCATTGCGGTATAAGATCAGGCGAGATGACCTTGGTGATGTTGAGGGCGAACGTCCCACGAAGAAAATCCCTGCCGAGATTATATGGTATGCTCCTATAATACCATGCTTGAAACGTCTGTTCAGAAACAAAGACCATGCAAAGTTGTTGCGATGGCACAAAGAAGACCATAAGGTAGACAATATGTTGAGACGCCCTGCTGATGGGTCCCAGTGGAGAGCAATCGATAGAGAATTCCTGGAGTTTGCAAATGACGCAAGAAACTTAAGGTTTGCTTTAAGTACGGATGATATGAATCATTTCGGGGAGCAGAGCAGTAGTCATAGCACTTGGCCTATTACTCTATGTATCTACAACCTTTCTCTCTGGTTATGCATGAAGCGTAAGTTTATTATGATGCCAGTGCTCATCCAAGGCCCAAGACAACCTGGCAACGACATCAATGTGTACCTGAGGCCACTAGTTGAAGAACTTCTACTTTTGTGGAACATACTAGGTGTACGTGTGTGGGATGAGCACAAACAGGAGCACTTTGACCTGCGAGTATTGTTGTTCGTAACAATCAATGATTGACCTGCTCTAAGTAATCTTTCAGGACAATCAAACAAGAGATATAATGCATGCACACATCGTTTCGATGACATTAAAGGTATATTCTTGAAAAAATGTCGAAAGGTCATGTACCTTGGCCATCGTCGATTTCTTCCTACGAATCACCCCCTAAGAAAGAAAGGCAAGCATTTTAAAGGTAAGGCAGACCACCAGACCAAGCCAGGCAACCGAACTGGTGAGGATGTACTCAATATGGTCAAGGATGTGAAAGTAGTATTTGGAAAGGCACATGGCAGCGAACCTGTTCCGAACGACGCCGACGGTCATGCACCCATGTGGAAGAAGTCCATATTTTGGGAGCTACCCTATTGGCAAGTCCTAGAGGTCCGTAGCGCGATCGACGTGATGCACCTGACGAAGAATCTTTGTGTGAACCTGCTAGGCTTCATGGGTGTGTATGGAAAGCCTAAGGACACACTTGAAGCACGACAGGACCTGCGGTGTTTGAAAGAACGAGACAACCTGCATCCAGAGAAGGCAGATGATGGACGCCATTACTTAAGTCCTGCCAGCTACACTCTTAGCAAAGAAGAGAAGGAAAGCATGTTTGAATGCCTAGCAAGCATCAAGGTACCATCTGGATTCTCCTCGAATATAAAGGGTATAATAAATGTGCCAGAGAAGAAATTCCTAAACTTAAAGTCCCGTAACTGCCATGTGCTCATGACGCAATTGCTTCCAGTTGCATTAAGAGGAATTCTACCTCCAAATGTACGTCTAGCCACCGTAAAGCTATGTGCATTCCTCAATGCAATTTCTTAGAAGACAATCGATCCAATGGATCTAGCTAAACTACAGAATGATATGGTTCAATGTCTTGTCAGCTTTGAGTTGGTGTTCCCTCCTTCCTTCTTTAATATCATGACACACCTCCTAGTTCACCTGGTCAAGGAGATTAGCATTCTCGGGCCTATGTTCCTACACAACATGTTCCCCTTTGAGAGATTCATGGGAGTCCTAAAGAAATATGTTCACAACCGTGCTCGGCCAGAAGAAAGCATCGCCAAGGGCTATGGAACAGAGGAGGTCATTGAGTTTTGTGTTGACTTTATTCCCAACCTTGACTCGATTGGTGTTCTTAAATCACGACACGAGGGGAGACTAAGTGGAAAGGGGACACTAGGGAAGAAACCATATATTGGTATGTAGGACAATTATTTTAATACAGCACACTACACAGTTCTACAAAACTCCTCCTTGGTGGATCCGTATATCGAGACACATAAAGAGTTGCTCCGATCTGAGTTTCTAGGGAAGTCTGAAGCTTGGATTACGCGTCAACACATGGAAACTTTCAGCGACTGGTTGCGAAAAGAATGTCAGGGTGATGAGAGTATTGATGAGCAACTGTATTTGTTGGCTTGGCAGCCATCGTGGCATATCCTCACATACAAAGGGTACGAGATAAATGGGAATACATTTTACACAGTAGCCCAAGATAAAAGGAGCACCAACCAAAACAGTGGTGTCCGCATAGATGCTACCGACCCTAATGGAAATAAGAAAACATATTATGGCCGCATAGAGGAGATATGGGAACTAAACTATGCATCTACTTTTAAGGTACCTTTGTTCTAGTGCCAATGGGTAAAGGCGATTGGAGGCAGGGTAGCAGTCGACAACCAGTATGGAATGACAACCGTGGACCTCAACAATATTGGGTACAAAGACGAACCGTTCATCCTTGCCAAGGATGTGAATCAGGTGTTCTATGTCAAGGACATGTCTACAAAACCGAAGAGAGGGAAAAACAACAACGACCCAATCAATGAGCCAAAGTGCCACATAGTTCTTTCAGGGAAAAGAAACATCGTCGGAATTGAAGACAAGTCAGATATATCAGAAGATTATGAAAAGGATGACCGAATTCCACCCTTCACAGTGAACAAAGACCCAAGCATCCAGCTAAATGATGAGGACACTCCATGGTTACGACACGATCATAACCAAGGGATATACGTTAAGAAGAAGATCATTGTTGTTCCCGCTTGATATAGTGATGTATTAGACCTATTATGTAATAATTGTGACTTCAGATTTTTCTATCGTGTATTCATATTTTCTACGATTTAAATGAATTTTCTGCTTGACGGTGGATTTCCTGTGGAGAATGTGTGATGAAAAAACAAATGATCAACGTCAATAAGATGTGAAAACTAATTTCCTATCGAAAAAGAATAGTTTTAATGATTTTAATTAAGTAGTACATTTTTGCATGGTGAAAATTATGATTATTATTTACACTATGTTAAATTTTTATACGGTAAAACAAAAGAGTTTAGGTTACAGATTTTTCTTATGTACAATAATGCAAAACCAGGTCCAAGAATTCTTTTTATAATTTTTTTGCTAATATTTTATTTACTAGGCAATTAACATCTCTCTGCATATTTATATAAAAGAAATATATAAAAAAGGAAAAACTTCTAGAAACTGGCAGGAAGCCAAACTGCAGGCCACCTTTACTCCCGGATGGATCAACCACCCGGGACTAAAGATGGGTTGTGTTTTCGTGGCCTACCAAAATTCCCTTTACTCCCGGGCCGTGGCTGCACCCGGGACTAAAGGTCAGACTTTTAGTCCTAGTTCTAACCATCACCCGGAACTAAAGGACCTTTAGTCCCAGGCTGTGGCTTCACCCGGGACTAAAGGTCCCCCTATATACCGCTGTAACACCTCGGATGTTAGCCTTGCATAACTTGACTTGCATAACATGAGCATGATCATCAAGCATTCATAAACAAGCATTTACCATTGAAACATTGGATTGAAACATCTGCAATGTTTGCTTGTTATCACATGTTTCTTAAACATATGCAACTTTTCTCGTTATTTCATGTCTCCATGTGCCTATGCATATGATCATGAGTGGACATAGGTACTTGGTGGATGTGAGTCACACAAACATATAGCAACACCTAGGTTAGCAAATAGGATTTTGTTAATGGTCACCTTTCATGAACCAACACTTAAGCTTCATGTGATTACACTAGCTAGCCCTATGAGTGACTACTACATGAAATGATTGAATGACCTTGCAAATTGCTTAAACATGTTTAGAATATCATTATGAACAACTTTGATATTCATGGTTAGGGGTAAAAAGGTCATTAAGCCATGCTTTGATGTGTATCATCATTTAAATGTGACATGTTTGACCAAGTTTGAACTAGGTGTTAGAGACCTTGTATGGAGGAGATCACTAAAGCAAAGTTGTAGTATTTGACATAAGGAACAACTTTTATTTTTGGGTCATTGACTGATTTAGCTTCTAACATGCTTGAATTAGTATCACAAGAATAAAAAAAAATCAACATCTCATGACTTAAAAAATTTTTCTAAGTCATGTTCACTGACCGACTGACAGGCCAACTTTGGGGGTGATTTTACTCAGTCTCAGTCGTGTTTTAGCACGAGTTCACTGAATGAAAATTTTAGCTGGTACATAGGGCTATGATTGTTGTTAAGACGGTTTACGAGTTGGAGCCTCGGATTAGCAGCTGCATCGTCAAGAAAACCGGCTGTCAGGCGTCCCGTTCGGGTTCTGAACCGACTGAATCAGTGGATTCAGTGGCCGACCGGAACAGAGTCCGCGCGCCACATGGACGTCATGGCTGGCCGCGTGTCGCCGGCGTTCTACCCAGCGCGGCAGTGACGAGCCAGAGCGCGGCTTTAACACCGCCAGCGCCCTCCCGATCTATCCCGTGCCTCATTTCCAATTTCTGCTCCTCCTTCCTTGCCACAGCGACAGCCGAGCTCGGCCCGCACCTCCGCCGTCGCCATAGCCAGCTCCAGCCAGCGCTGAGCCGCCCATTCGCCACCACAACAGCATCAACGTCTTCCCAGCAACTCCCTGCGCCCCCATTGCCCGCTGTTCCAGCTTGGTAAGCCACCGATACGCACAACGCCTCGCCGGAGCTCCGCCGCTAGCCCCGTCACCGTGGCCATGTCGCCACCGTCCTCCCTAGGCCATGATAGGGCGCTAGCTAGGTCCGCCGTAGCTTTGTGACACTCGGCATAGCATTTGTTTGAGTCGCCGTGGCCTCCACCGGCGTAGCGCCGTCGTCCAGCGCCATCGCTCTGCCATGAGCGCCGCCGCCGTGCATAGCCCCGACGAGAAGTCCCACCGAGTAGCTCAACCGGTGCGCTAGGTCACGTAGGTCACGCGGTGAAGATGTCACCGCCGGCGAACTCACCGCCGTTGAGCTCTGGCCGCGCCAGTAGAGTAGCGCCGCCGGCTCTGTTTTCGTCTCAATGACATGTGGGGTCCCCTGACTGACGGGTCCCACCGGTCAGCGACTATGTAGTTGAAAGCTAGCTCATTTGATTCTAGTTTTTGAATTCTTTTGTGATTTTTATATCTTCAGTTTGGTAGCTTCAAAAATTGGGAAATAAATTTGGTTATGATCCTTAGGAAGGGTAGTATTTAGGAAAAATATATTCTTGACATTTACAGTAGAATTTTTTGGAGATTTAAATAGAGATTTGAAATGTGTTTTTGAATGCATGCAAATTTGTTTATTTTATATCTAGAGTTCCTATGCTCCAAAAATTATGAAATTTTTGTGGTAAGCTATTCTTCTCATGTATGAACTCTGGTAAAAATTTGAAGATCAGTGCATGTGTAGATTTATAGTTATAGATTTTTCTTTTATAAATAGTTAATACTTGTATGAATTTTTATAAATTAATTATGAATCCAAAATTCATGAAATTTGTTGGAGGTAATCCTAGTACCATAAGGATGCTAAGAAAAATAGGAAATCTGTTGCTTGACACTTTTCACTAGGGTTTTCTATTTTTGCTATTGTAAGCCTTTCTGTCTTGTCATTTTTGTATAGAGTGTTTTATTGAATAAAATGACATGAAACTTTTACAGTAGTCCTTTGATAGAATTAGTAAGGCACTGTAAATTTTTGAGAATTTATGAAGTACATCTGGTATATGTTTATTATTTAACCTAAATATCTAAGTAAAATAATAAAGGCATTTAAATAAATAGTTTGGGCTTCACCATTATATTATCTTAAATGTATTTGGTATGCTTAAACTGTTGGTAGACTTTATGTTGTCAAATTTTGAGTGATTACATGAAGTAGAAGTATCGTTGCTTTAAAATGCAAATTTAAAAGGATTCCGGACAGATTCTGTAGTTTGATAAGTTGTATGATAGGGATGATGTTTTCTGTAAAAATGGTTAATAACAAAGTTGTAGATAATTTGATAAGCTTTCCAGAAAGTCCAGGATCACTGCATTTGGATTAGTAGAACTCCAGTTATGAGTAAAACAAGTAGCTGCTGTTTTGTGATATAGTAGATGCATTGTGGAAGTAGTTAATTAAATAATCGAGAAGAGATATGCACCTACTCAATAAACATGATGCACTTGTTAACACCATGCTGTTATGAATACTTATATGAATGCATTCATCCTGTGTCATCATTTTATACTTATACGCATGTATGCATTCGCAAATACCTTATGCCATATTCATGCATCTAGGATCGGAGGAAGAAATAACGTTGCTGGAATTCGACGAAGTAGAGGAAGGGGACCAGCAGGAGAATCCTCAAGCCGCAGCTCCCGAAGGTGAGGAGCAGAATCCTAAAGAGCTTCCGGAGTGCCCTGATCACCGCCCTACTTCCTTTCTGCGAGGCAAGCCCCGGAGCATTCTAAGTCTCCCAGTATTTTACAAATGATTACTTAAGTACTTATGATTGATGCATTAGGTTATAAGAGTTGAATGGAACCACTTGATGCATATAAATTCCTTGTCCAGCTATTACACCTTTAATCGGTATAGGTTCAGGATTGAATATATGCTTAGCCATGCTTAGACCGGTAGAAGTCGGGTGATTTCCTGTCACCTGCGAGATATAGGTGGATACCAGAGCACGGTTGGCTATATTTGCTATCGTGGAAAAGAACCATGGTTAATGTAAATGGAGACCGAGCGGGATGACGATAGAGAAGCAACAAGACATGTAGGTCTTGGGTGTGGATCTATCCCCGCCTGTGTCGATTAAGGACCGTACCGTTGTTGGTGCTTCTGACAAGATTGAACACATGCCTATCACTTAGCTGGCCGGATAACTCATTCCGACTGCGAAGCTGAGTAATTCAACTCAGGCCAGGACCTGTTCTGTTGTACGCTCCTTCTGGGGAACGATCAGACTAAGCCCAAGGGCAGGCTAGGCCTGAACGTCCTGGCATCTGGTGTTCCAGATTGTGTGGCGCGGTACGGACCCGCGAAATGTGTACCTGAGTTGTACCAAAGGTGACCTAAGGCTATCGTGGTTGGTAGACCTGGGTTTGTGTTAGGAATAAATTCCCAGCTGGTTGAAATCGATTTGAATCGCTGTCTCTCCCGGATAGTGAGAAACTTGGCTAGTCCCAACATCGTAGTAACTGTGTTATGAAACATGATGGTTCGGATGAATATGGAATTACAATACCTGCTATGGTTACTATTGTATGCTTTTAAAAGGATATACCACATGTTTGGCACAGGATAGTTGCTAACCTAGAAATGGATAGTTATAATTAACTTGATAAAGGCATCGTAATGGTCCAACTACGTCAATTGCTTTTATGCAAAATGTTGTCAAGCTACGTCCACTTATACAACCTTGCATAATCCTTGGAGTCATTTTATTTCTGGTTCATGACGGATAAGTCTAGCTGAGTACCTTCTCATACTTAGGGTTTTATTTCCCATTGTTGTAGATGGCACTGTGTATCATGGTTATTGCAAGAGTTGCTTCTATCCCGCCGTGGATGAGGAGTAAGCCTTGGGCAGGCTTCTTTATTAATCCCTATCTTTGCTTTTGTGGACCATGATCCTACTTGGCACTGTATCAAACTATGTTGGAAACTTTATTTTCGAACTTAATTGCTTCCGCTTTATCTATCAAACTCGGTTTGTAATAACTTTTATTCGTACTCTGACGATGAAATGTATCTGTGAACTTTATGTAATATGTGGCATGTATGTTGAATCATGTACAATCTTGGTTGTTGTAAATCGTTTATCGAGACCCGTCGTGGTACTCGATGGACTACCGGGTTTATATGGGTTCAAGTATGACAGTGCGACCACTTGCGGGCTGCCATTGTACTTGTACTCTTATAAATTGGTCGGTTCTGCGACAACCGCCTCCTCTCTTTTCCCCTCCATCATCTCTTGTTCTTCGTCGAGAGCCACCGCGCCGCCACTGCTCCTCATCGCCTCCAGCACCACCTCCACACACGCGCACGTCTCTCGCCGTCTCTACCGACGGCTCGGCTCACGCCTCTCCCGTCCGAGCGCGACGCGCAAATCCAAATCCGCCACCGTCGTCCTCGCCCTCACTCAGATCTGATCTGGAACCGCCTCTGTCGTCGTTGTGTCATATTCGCCACCATCGTCTATCCTCGTCCTCATCATCGCCAGCTCCACGCGCCTACCTCCAGCACTGCCTCATCACGCGCGCGCTTCGTCCCTAGCCCGCACGGGCTGCCTCCTCTCTCTGGCTAGCCGCTCGTCCCTCGTCCTCACCGAAGTGCCTCGTCCTCATCATCACCGCCTCATCACTTGCGCGTCGTCCCCAGCTCCATGCGCACGCGTGCATCGCCGCGCGCTCATCGTCTCCCTCACTGGAGCATGTCTTCCGCGTCTCATCATCTCTGATCGACGATCCAGCACTGCCTCGTCTTCGTGCCATCCTCATTGGATCTGTGAGACATATGTATAGCTACCTTTCCCTTTATATTATTTGTTCTTGATCTAAATTTTGGTCCGCTCATGTACTAGCAAACGTGCAATGCATTACACCAGAACGTACAACTTATTACATGATCATGTGGATGTACGATTTGTGGCTCGAAGATTTATTAAATGATCGTCATCTATTTTGACATATTTGAAATCGTCATCTTTAGGCTCACACTAACTCATATAATTAAGTATGTGCCATGATCCGAGTAACATATGAGATAGAAAGGGACATGTGAGCATTGTTAAAATTGAAGTAAAAAAAGATGGACGGAAGAATCCCTTCTCCCTATAATATTAACTTGCTCATGCATCGTAATGGAATGTATATAGCCTGTTGTGTAGTCACTTTGGAGTTTGGACTGTTTGCGCCTAGAGATCTATTCAACAACAGGGTCATTTGTTCCAATATGTCCTGAAATCCAACTCCGTACCATCGCTGGACACATCTTAGAATTGCACTCCATTGTTGGATGCATGTTGTTGTAACTCATATGAGTATATGTCATTGTTCTAACTCATATGATGACAGGTAGTGAGTCTGGGTCAGATATAGGATAGGGGTGTGAGGGCATTTTAGGAACTAAAAAACATGGACAGAAGAACCATTTTGCTCTTATGAATGACAGCAGGTAGCAAATAGTGTAGGTAATATTCCTACCGTGTAGGTAATATGCAGATGTTCCAGATTACTAGCCAAACAAAAATCATGTATGCATCGGACAGCTCTTAGGCTGCAACATATTCTCATAATACATATACAGTTGAATTTTCTTGTCGAGGAAAGAATTTACCAATTGATCTAGTTGATGTGCACATGCTTAGCAGTTCTTTCAATTTGTGCAATACAAATTTGGGCTGCCCTTTACTTTTCTTTTTTTTCTCTCGAATACGCACAAGCAATGCGTATCATTGTATTTGGTAGAAAGAGTTTGAGCAATACAAGCCATTCCACGGCCGCGTTACTTTTCAACTTCTGAAATAGTTACAGAGAATCGGTTGACTAGTTCATGTAGTGAGGTGCAATGTGATCCCATTCTTCCTCCTCCTATGTGTAGATGTTCATGCTGATTTATTCATTAAGGTACCGCACCATGGCTGCTCTTCCCTCAAAAGTGCATCAAGAAGGAAATGATAGGAAGCAATCTAATTTTAATTACAAAGGTTAACTGCCATTCATGCTACTTATATATGGCTCACCTGTCCTCCACTGGGCATGGGACTGAGCCGCCGGTGAAGTACTGGTAGGCAATTTATACACTGGAACTTATACTTTTTAACCAGTTCGACATTATAGTTTATGTACATATATCCTCCCCCAATCTAGCTTTTTTAACGCAAAAGGATTTCATTTGGATTGGATTTACAACCATCCAACAGTTGTTCCCCCAAACCTCATGCACCATGTTAAACAATAGTTGATAGCATGGTTGAAGCTTCGTAAAAATGTGTATGAAGTTTCAAAATCCTTAGATTCTCAAATATGCATGAAAGAACTAGCATCACGGTAGTTCCATCGACCTGAAGAGGATAAACAATTTATTTTTGCATTGGTATGTAACACATATTGCACCCTGCCGGCCTCGCCTCGAGCTCGTCACGCCCCGCCGGCCTCGCCACCGTCGTTCACGCGTGCCGTATATCAGCATCCTCTCCTTCCTCGTCCTCACCGAAGTTGATGAGTATATAGTGTATATATGTGTGTGATATAATGATGATCATGTTGTACATATATGTGAGTGATGATCAGTAAATTGTGTGTGTAAGTGAGTGAGTCAGAGTGAGTGAGTGTGTGTGTGATGTGCATATTTTTTGGCATAGAAAAAATAGAAAAATAGATAGAGCACATGACTTAGAGTGAGTTATGCTTTGGAGACTTGAATTTCGAGTGTAGTTATTTAATTAATTTTAAGCACATGACTCGATCCATTTTATAGATATATGTTTTTTATTTTTTATAGATATATCTAGTGGTGTAAAAGCTAGATGGCTGCCCCGAGAGACAACATGGATGAAGAAATGATGGATATTATCAACACCGACACTCAATTTGCCGATGGTGACCAGCAGGATGTAGATGACGGGAGTCAATACCTAGCTCTTGAAAATAACCAAGAAAATATTGTGCAACAAAATACTGGCGAGGTATATATATTTATATATATATTTGAATGAATATATATATATATATATATATTTGAATATCTGTCATCTATTATGTGTACACATGATATTTATTTATTCTTTTTTTATATGTAGCCCTCTGGATCAATGACCACAATGGCGAAAAGCAAAAATATTCGAGGCCCGAAAAAGCCATTGGAGGGGCGCTACATAATATCGAAATTCAATATCGAGACAGGCGAACCACTTGGTCCACATGCAAGGAAATTCGTGCAACACTGTGGGTACCTTGTAAGGGATAGACTTCCGATCAGTGCCCGTGAATGGAAGCAAAAGATCAACGAGCCTCATGTTAGTTTTGTCTCTGATCTTGATAAGAATTTAATTTGGGATGATATCCTTCAACATTTCACGTTGCAAGTGGATGATTATGATGATATCAACGATGATGAATTGAAGGAGCTAGTTCGAAAGTGGGCTATGAAGAAGATGGCCACACAATTCTAGACTTGGAAGAAATCCCTATACACGAAATACGTCAAGAAGAACCTAACGCCCAATTTCAATACTAGGGCCACACTCGCGAAGTTGAGGCCCTACTGGATTGATTTTGTACAGTACAAGACATCGGAAGATGGTGGGGAATAGGTGAGAAGGAACCAAGAGAATGCCCGACAGAAGTTATACCACCATGGCATGGGATCAGGTGGCTACGTGACTGCCATTCCCAAGTGGGAAAAAATGGAAGCGGACATTCTTGCCAAGGGTATCACACCAGAATCACTCAATTGGCCCAAACGCGTGAAGAATTGGTTTTTTGCTCATGGGGGAAGACTGGACCTAGAGACCGGGAAGCTGGTTCATGGCCCAAAACTCGAAAGAGCAACACAAAGATTTTCTTATGCTCTACAAGCTAAAGCTATTGGTGCGTTTAGGCCCAATAGAGAGAAGGATGAACTGACGTATGCCATCGGGACTGCTGAACATAGTGGCCGAACGAGAGGTTTAGGACGGAACATTTCTTGGGAGCATGGTTTCCCTAACGACAGAGATACCTACAGAAGCTGGTAGAGAAGGAAGGATGAGGAAGCAGCGCGGATCAGCAGGTTGGAGGAATATGTTCATGAGTCACGAGAGGCGTTGCTTCAAGCATAGGAGTGCGAAAAAGACATGCAAGCTAGAATGCAGGACGAAATCATAAAGCAAGTGCAAATAGCAATGAGTGCCCAAAGGCAGGCATCAGATCTAGGAATCAACATTAATATTAGCCCCCCTGATCAGTTGAAAAGCAGCTGCGCTTCCACGGAGTTGCCAAATCAAGATGACACAATGCTACGTTTCCCCATGGATGACATCACTGCACCGTTTACATCATGTGAGCTACATATTCCAAAAGGGAATGCCACAATCATAGTGGCTCTCGGTGTTTTTTCTCCTCCAGATCCTACCAAGACACCAAGAATCCATGGGGCAATAATACCACCTGGATATGTTAGCATCTCAGTGGATAGAGTTAACAAAGGTTTTAGTGATATGGCTCTTGACATTCCAGGAGGTGATGGAGAGAAGACTCTAGGAGAAGTAGAGAAGACATTCATACTATGGCACAAGCGCTACATCATTATTCCCGGGGTCTCTAGTCCACCGCCGCTTCCTCAACTGCCAGACAATAGGTGCGGACAAAAGTGAACGAAACAATTTTTTCACTATTTTTCTATTGACATGCATGATTAATATTAACAATTTCTTATACCTAATTATTCTTTTTTGTACTCACACAACAGGGCCTCCGCCAATCTAAGTCCAATTATTCAATCTCCAGATCATCATAGTGCTCCGGGCAATGATTATGCAATGCCGCCACCGCCTTCACCTCCAAGGAGGTCTCCAACGGCTGCCCCACCTCCCTTGATGACCAAGAAGCAGCCAGCTCCTAAGAGGTCCGCCCCACAAACAAAGCCGTTGGCCCACCAGCCGGCAAAGAAGAAAGCCCCGTCTAATCTAGTTATTCCCCAAAAACTATCTTACGAGAAAAGTGAAAATGAATTAAATGTTGCAGTATAAAAAGATGTGAACAGTTTCTTCGAAAAAGTAAGAAAGCAATGAGAAGCGAGGGAGAACCTGTACTTCTACCTACCTCCAGATCTTCTAAGAAAGAAGGTGGACCAGAAAAAGCGGGAATCTCAAAAGACCCTACCAAAATCGGACTACGACTGCTATCTCACCAAGTCATTTGAGGCGGCACAGAAAAAGACTAGAGCAGGGAAAGGTGTTGCACAACTCGGACAACAATCACAACAATCAGTCCCCCCTCTTGTCATTCGTAATGAATATGGTTCAAACTTAGACTTACTAGTCATTGATTTTGAGGACCTGGTTCGGTTTTATGAGGATACTGGTTTGGACCTTGCCCAAGTGCTCGTTGAAGGACCATATGCTCTGAAAGTGGATCTTTGGAAGAAATTTGAACATGGAAAGAGTCTATACAACCCTGAGGCCTTAGGTGAACTAGGTACGCAATGCTAAACAAGTGGTATATGGCGGCGTATGAACGGGGAGAGAACTTTGTTTCTGTTAGAGTTAGAAACCAACATTACTTCCGTGGTGATGACATTATATATGTCGAGTTTTTAGAATTACACCAACTATGCCACCTAGACTCTCTCGACAAAAGTCTCATTAGCTGCTGTTGTCTGTAAGTGTGATTATTTTCTGCTATTAAAGTGTATATATATAAAGCTACATGTATATATATAAATTATATATCCTCACACTATATTTTTATATATGCAGATATGAGATGACAGAACTAGGAAAGCGAAAGGATAATGATGTTGGTTTCGTTGATCCAAATGTCTTATTCAAACACCCTAATCCCCTGCCTAAATGGAAAGCTGAACTCGAGAAAAATCTCATGAGGTTCTTAGTGAACCAACAAAACAAGGACATACTCTTCCCCTACAACTTCAAGTAAGTGTTAAATAATTAATGTCGATCATATGGACATTTGTTCAATTATTTGCTTACTAGCTAAGCTATCTCCCATATATATATGTTGACTCTAGTTAATGTCGATCATATTTGTGTATAAAAACATATGCAGCAATCACTAGATATTGATGGTCATCGATATGACCAATAGTCGGTTGAGCATCTTAGACTCGTTAAGAAAAGAGCAAACAGAGTACCAAAACATGATAGATATTATCCAAGGATAATTTGGTCTCTCTAGCAACTATATATACCCCGATCTCTTAACTGCAACAATTATTAAAGGCCAAATTAATTTTTTATTTTATTAGGCGCAATGTTTGGAAAAGTTTCATTGAGGAACACCGCATGAAACATTGTAAAGCGCCACTGGATGTAATCGGACACAAAATAAGTACTAGCTACATTTTTATATATATAATTCAATTAACACCATGCATGCTTTCAATTCACCGGATCTTTTTTCTCGTAAAAGTGGGTTCTGAGGCAAGAACAGGGGACCAACTACTGCGGATACTATGTTTGTGAGTTCATCATGGCATACACAAAAAGAACTCCTGAAGAGATCCTCAAAGTACGTTATATAAATATATTCATATATTTACAATTTCTTTTATTGCTCATATATATAAGTAATCACGTGACCAACACACACACACACACATATATATATATTAATACTTTTCCTTTAACTTTTATTGAAGACTCTATGGTTGAAGGAAAAAGTCATATGACGTGACCAACTAAAAGCAATTCAAGAGACCATAGCAGAATTTCTTAATGACCAGGTCTTAAACCCTGCCGGTGAGTTCTACAATGACATGAACAAAACATGGAAGCCAAACCAGATGGAGTGAATTTGTTATCCCAAGGATATGATAGAATATACAATGCAAGCTTTATTTGTAATATATATATATACATATTATATGTACATAAAATAATGTACAATATATGTATATGCATGTATTATATACGTTAGTTTCATACTTTAGTTTGTACAAAATGTTCGAACATTATAAACGTGTAGAATACGTATATTATTAGCAGCGTAGAATGCGTATTTGAAAACCTATTCGAAAACCAAAATGAATCATCAATTAAAAATAGAAACAAAAAAAAGAAAAAAAAGAAAACCTTTAGTCCCGGTTGGTAATACCAACCGGAACTAAAGGGCCAGCCCACGTGGCCAGGCTCGGAGGCCTCTTTAGCCCCGGTTGGTAGTACCAACCGGGACTAAAGGTGGACCTTTAGTCCTAGGCGAGAAACCGGGACTAAAGGAGGGGCCCTTTAGTCCTGGATTCGTGCTCCCGGTTGGGAAACCGGGAATGAAGGGGTTTCCCAACCGGGAGTACAGCTTGTTTCTGTACTAGTGACGGGTTGATTCTTTGACACTCTATCGTGGTGAATCACCCATAACCGCTCACAACTTGAGTTGGGTCATCCACAAGCTCTTTGGATGATCACCAAGCTCCCAATCACCACCAAGCCATCTAGGTGATGGCAATCACCAAGAGTAACAAGCACGAACTCTCACTTGACCACGACAAGCCTAATGAGAAGGGTGGATGCACACTTTGTTACTCTTGATCTCACTAATAAGGGCTCTCTTTGGGATTCTCAAATCTCAATCACCTCACTAAGATCTTGCTCTTCTTAGCACTCTCAAAGGTGTTTCTCAGCTGTTGGAATGAGCAAAAGTACCCCCACACACGAGTGGAGGAAGTATTTATAACACCGGCTGAAAAACAAACCGTTATGTGCCTCTGTGGGGTGACCAGATGCTCCGGTCATGTTGACCGGATGCTCCGGTCAGTTCTCCCCGATCTCCAGTGTTTAAGTAGTTACCGGACGCTGGCCAGCGTCCGGTCAACACTGACCGGACGCGTCCAGTTGTGATTTTCCCTCTCTGGAACCTTACTGGAGTCGACCGGACGCTGGCCCTCAGCGTCCGGTCACTTCACCTCTCAGCGTCCGGTCGCACCAGACGAAAATGAACTGACCGGACTCTGAGCTAGCGTCCGGTCACTCCAGAACCAGCGTCCATTCACTTCCAACTCTCGATCGTACGTGAATGAAGTTTGCTCCATTAGATCTAAGGGCTATTTTGGAGCTACCTAGTGCTAGATTTAGCAAGTGTGCACCACACCTAACTCACTAGACTCACCTAGGTCAAGCTACCCATCCATACCCCCCTTAATAGTACGGCCAAAGGAAAAACAAAGTCCTAAACTACTCTAAGTGTATCTTCAACTCCAATCGACACTTAGAACTAGTCCATCCTTAACCTTGTCGTCCATCCTTTGAAAACCGAAACGATTTCCATCGTAGGGGCATGACCACCATGATTGCCCAATCAATCTCCATTACCATGACCTAACTTAATTGCCTCTGCAAAACACATGTTAGTCATAGTAATAACGTATTGTCATTAATCATCGAAACCCAACTAGGGGCCTAGATGCTTTTAGATAGAAGAGGAGCTATGCAAGGATGGTTCAAAAGCAAGGGTTGGAAAGTTTGAGCGAAATATTGGAGAGTGTAACATGAGTTCCTTTATTACCTAATAACCTTATAATCACTTTCATATGCATGTGTCTAATATGATGCTAAGGACTTTACTTAGTCCTTTTGATACCCTGTACTCCTTGTTTACCCTGGGTTCATGCATATGGGTAGCTTTGCTTAGCTTGCAATCACCAAATGTTATAATGTAATCCTGATTAATGACTTATGGAATCAATGATTAAAATGATGCTTTTCAGCAACATTGATAGAAAGGGGGCTAGGGCATTGGGCCTTTTTGGGTGCTCTAGTCTGCCCTCTAAGGACTGAATCTAAAAACGGCCACCCAGGAGGTCCGTACAACCTTGGGGATCACATGCTATGATCTTAGTCGTATAACTAGTTTTCTCTATCTTGTTAGTAGTTATCGAAAGTTTTCGACGCAAGAGGGCCTAGGTTGCAGAATGGCTTCTTGCCTGTCAAGATGTGTACTGGGCTGCGGTCAAGGTGTGCTAGTCTTAAAGGGGGCCTCCATTCGTCTAGCTACTAAAACCTCATGGCTACTAACTTGTTAGCATAATTAGTGAAAGGCTTCGTAGTGAGACCCTGCCTACTCACCTTGGAAGTGTTAGGGGGTCGATAGGCCTCGGGCAAATAGGAATCATGACTCAAGGTGAAAGTGTACACACTCTGTAGAGTTTGATCAAACTGATATATCAATGGTGCTCACGGATTCGAGTGGCCTAGATCCTTTTTGAGATAGATGGTTCTATGGATGGTTTGGGATAAGATTAATCCTGTTGATGATAATTAATTATATTCACATGGGAGCTTTAATCATAACCTAGTAACTCAGGTTTAATAAATAAAACATGACCAACTAAAAATGCTAACCGCAGTACAGCCGAGTCCAGCCTTCTTGAGCCTTGCATAACCTAATGTTATACTTGCTGAGTATGGTACACTCATGCTTGCTTTACAATCAACAAATATCCTAGATGGGTATCAGATGGTGATTCAAGTGAAGAGTTTCCCAAGGATTTCCAAGAGTACTAGGCGAGTGCTCCCCCAGTCAACCGTCCTTGTGGAGTATGGAGCCTCAAAGAGAATATTAAGAATAGTTTTCGCTATGCTTTTGTAATAGTTATAAGTCTTGTTGTGACTATGTTCGATATATAATAAAGCATTGTTCTTGATATTCTCCATATTTGTCACTATTTGTGTCACGTGGACATCCTGGGCACACATATAGTTAGCGCTGGGTCTTCTTCAAAAAACCGGGTGCGACACACTAGATATGAATGAAATGAGCAAGTGTTGTAGTTTATAACGAACTGGGCAAGTGAGTGACAAGATTTATCCCCCAAGGTTCAGTTGCTTGCCGATGACCTACGTCCTCATTGTGGTGATTGATGATTTGCGCGCTAACTAGCGTTACAAGCTAGATCCACAACTTGGGTGCCGCAAGAATCAAGCACAAGGTGCACTCCAATTAGCCATGAGCATTCCACTAGACACTACTAGGAATGTCCACTTCTATGATGAACATCTTTCGTCATTAAAGGAGCCAAATTCGTCATAATTTTAGTTTTATGATGAATTTATGATGAAAAAACAGTTCATCATAGAAGTTGTGTTATTCTTGAACTTCTATGATGAATCTAGAAAATCGTCATAGAAGTGGATAGATTTATGATGAAAATTGACCGTCATAGAACTGTTTTGGCATGTGTGGCAGGTTGCTTCCATTGGAGATGCTTTCCACTTATACATGCTATAGCCGGTTGCATTAGAGATGGTTCAGGTACGTGTCACCTTATTGCACAACGTGGCCACCTCTGGTTCTCTGACGTTTTAGATTCTTACTGGACCACGTGCCAGGCCCCTGTTGTTCCACATGTTAGTTTTCTAGTGGCACACATGTCGTGTTGCGGTTGGGTCACGTGTCACTTCTTCATTGAACCATGTATCATATTTTTATTGGTCCACATGGCGTGACCATAATACCCCGCGTGTCTTTCTTTTACTCAACCACGTATCTCGATGCTGTACGCCCACGTGTTAGTATTTTATTGGGCCACGTGTTGCACCCTAAGCTACCCACATCTCTTTTTCTGATTCGACCACGTGATAAGACGGATTTGTACCACATATTTGGTTTGTATTGGCCCACGTGTCCTGTCTTGGCTCTTACACGTGGCATTTACTGGTTCGTCCTTGTTTTAGATTCTTATTTAACAACGTGCCTATGTCGGATCTACCATGTGCACACCAATCATTACATCAGAAAAATAATTTTAGATCTACACTGCTACACAAAATGACTACATGCATAATTATATTGAACCTAAATCAAATAACAGCCGTTCAGCTCAGCAGCAAACCACTGACAGAGTTCACATATCAAGCCGCCAAAACACATTAAAACAACAAACAAACTATATGTTCACTACATCAACAAGATTGAGAGTTACCAGCGCTTAAGAGCATGATATGCTCACAAGGTTATTTTACTCCTCCTATTGCAGTTTCTTGAACTCCTCAAACCCCCTATCAGTGTTTTCTTCCTTCCTCTTCAGTTGATTCACTTGTTCGGCGAGGACATCTAAAGTTTCCTATTGAGTAGCAAGCCGTTCCTAAGCAGCTTGTCCTAATACCAGCATTCTTCAAAGAAAAGGTGTTGTAGGTGACCTAGGAGAGGACCTTGGAAACAACATCAGCAACAGGTTCTGCCCATATAGTTTACATAGCTTCCTGCTCAAACCAAGGAGTAAACATTAGGAAGAGGACTTAAATTGCAGAACCAAGAGATTATTTCATTACAAGTAATGCATAGGTCTTCCTCAGTCTACTATCGACAGAGATTCATAAGCACAATGCATAGGTAACATATTAACTGTTGTAACATTACCACTTCAAAATGATGGTGATACTTTAGGCTTCTCCTACTTTTCCTTCTTTTATGCCAATGGCTTCAACAGATTTCAAGGAAAGCAAATAAAGGTACTTATCATTGCTTCTCTTGCAGCATCACTCAGTCCTGTGTTGCTACTGGTATGGAAGTTGTTGAAGCTTCCCACTACATCAACATCTTCATGAGGCCGATCATGTTCTTCAACGAGCACTTCTTGATCATGTCTTGCGTCCTTCTTGTTTTTGTCCTTCTGTTAAAATTGTACATGTCTTTTAGTTGATACAAAAGGCATTGCGTATTTGATATAAAAAGAGTAACACAACCATCACTTACATATACTTGCAAGTAGGCAACATAGGAGCGAGATTCTATAACCTGGTGGTACTTGACTTTTGCACAGTTTCGCTTGTTTTGCTCCGAGACTGCCTATAACCACAATTGTGTTAGACTACAGCACAAGTAGACCACATAAAGATTAGACAAGAAATAAATGAGTTCACACATACACACATCTTGTTCTTGGAACTTAACCACTAGTGGACAAGTGCACACCAGTGTGCGTCTTTCATGTAGTACCAGCCTTCGCAAGTTTGGTCATTCTGTGGGTGGGGAGGTGGAGTCTCCTCTTCAGTAAGGCTAAGGTCATCTTCATGTGACTAGTCCCTCATAGGGCTTTGTTCACCTTGTGCGTGCTGACTTTTGGACCTAGTTGGAACTACAAGATGCTGCAACTCTACTGGACTAGTTGGCTTTACTCTCTTGGATTGCCATCCCCTAGAACCCAAATCACTGCTGCCTTTTGCCCTATTGGCAGGGACTTCTCTATAGCTTGTTCAACCCATAGCCTAAAATTGGAGAAACAAACTTAAGGGGCAAGCATGTAAAAATTGCATTGCTATCCACACAGCAAAGAATTGAATTGCACTGCTACCTAAACCAACCCCCTCCCATCCGAACATGACAAGATAGAACAAGCACCTCAATTGCAAGGGGTACTGGCTCTTCTAAATCTATATCTAAATCACCATATCCCTGAACATGCTCCCCTGCTTCAGGAAGATATTTCGGATGTCAACATGTAGATTACAAATGTATTTATTGAGTTAACCTTGTATCGAATGTCAACAAAATAGAGCAGGAGCGTGCAAATTAGGTGCCTAAACTATAGCTTATACGGAAGCCATTAGTTGAATAAAGCACATGTGAACTATAGCTTATATGCAAGCCATTAGTTGAATAAAGCACTTGTGAACTACAGCTTATACGGAAGCTATTACTCGAATAAAGCACATGTGAACTACAATCAACTAAGAAACATGTAACCACATCACTATATTATATCTACATGTCCTAGGTCCAACCACTAGAATACAACATGCATCATAAAAGGAATTTGGGTACCTCTTCCTATTCCTAACTACGCTGCATCGTCGGCACCACCCTCTTGTCATCTTGGTCGTGGAAGTGGTGCGGCCGGTGTCGATGAAGGGATATCAAATCCGATGTGGTGGTCATCAATGATGATGCTGGGGCTCGGTCTTGACTAGTGCCAATGTAGGGGGTCCAGATCTAGCGACCACCGTCAGTGGACCTGCTATCGATGAAGGGGATCGGATCCAGATCCAGCTTCAGCTCCGACTAGGGTTCGGAAAGGTATGAGAGACGGTGCGGCTGGAGAGTGGAGATGGAGTCAAGATGCTATACCAATGAGCCTATCTAGGGTTTAGACTGGGGTGGCAGAGGGGGCTAGGCTTTGGATCAGGAGGAGAGACGGTGTGGCTGGTCCGGGTGGAGAATGGAGAGGGAGGCGGAGATAACGACTCCTTGCGCTTTTATGTGGCCATCACAATACCACAAATACCCTTGTCTAAAATCGATGGCGTGGTATACCAATTTTCCGTGAAGAGGGCAACAGAGAGAGATCTAATTTTTGGTTCATGTTGGCAGCACTGCTGGGCGCGGGGATTTCATTTTTGCCCAAAATCAAACTTTCGCGCGGGCAGATTGCCACCCGGTTTGGTGTTTTGTGAGCAGAGACCGAATTTTATATGATGAATGATGATAATATATACGGAGAAATACACTAAGGCCTTGTTTGGTTGCATGTGTATCCACCTTAATCCACATGTGTTGGAGTGGAATGAAATGGAATTTGGTTCAATTCCACTCCAATCCACTTCAACACATGTGGATTGAGATGAATACATGCCCATCCAAACAAGGCCTAATGTGTATTAACCGTCGGATCACCAATATTAATCCCCCAAGTTTTAGTGGACCCCCAAGTTTCAGTGGATGATGACTCTTGACAGCGTTTATGTGTCGGTGATGCAATTACACGACACGTGGGACAGTCTGCCACTAAAGTCATTCTCTTAGTACCCATCTTTTCCTCTTTTGCGCGCCATTTCTGTCGCCGTTCGCCCCCTTCGGCGCCACCCATCCTGCGTTGCCTCCCCCTCCCTCCTCCTCCTCCAAAAATCCCCCACCCCCTCCCCCCCCCACACACCGAAACCTCTTGCCTATATCCTTCCATGTTGGGGGATCTACTGCGCCACGGTGATCTACCGCGCCGCCATCTGTCAGCGCGCTGTTGACATTTCTTAGCGTCGCTACTAAGAACAGAGTTTTAAATCTAGTCCCTAGTAAGAACACCAAAAATGCTTGTTGGTATTTATTAACGTGTCACTTATTTTTAAATAGCCACCTATTATAAACCTATATATCCTAATTTTTACTAGGTTGTCATCCCTAGTGATGATATTAGAGATACTTGTTGGTACTACATAGCATTACTACTAGAATAATACTAAGAAGTTCTTTATTAATTATGTGACTAGAAATAATAAATGAATATATGAATGAAAAGGATCTACAAGCGCACAAATAATATACCATTGTAGCATTTTACCCGAGAGTATTCCAGGTATTGTTATTTATATTTTTACCACAGGGAAGGTCTAGCGTGGACATGCATTGATAACTTATACTATTGAATGAGAAGTAAACCATAACCAATATTCTACTTATAACAGGGTACTCCTTTCTGTGGCATTAGCATGGTCAGGTAGAATATTAGAGGAATAATTCATAAGTCATTCTTAATTACAAGTCAAAGTATACATTGATTAGTGCAATTATACCTAGTAATCATTGCTAAAATCATCGTCATATCTACACATAAGGGATATTACTAAGAAAGATTAAGAATAGAGCTTGATCTTCCTTCGTAACCGAACCCTATGTGCGCCTATATTCAGGGAGTGGACAACAAAGGACTCAACGGGAGTGTCACATCCATGATCTACCACATGTCCCAGAATATAGGGTGTATCCACAGGTAAACAACGTATAAGCACCACGCTTACACAATGTCGACCACCCACCCATGGATTCTTAGAGTGAGCGCTATACGAACTTATGCATGAACATAATGATAATCTAACTATACTAAGCATATGATCAAAGTAGACCATGAACATTATAACAAAGAAGATGAATAAGATGAATACTGATATTGTCATAACAATTGTAACTAGCCTATAAAAGTAATGGAGATACAAAAGAGAGAGGGGTACAAAGATTATACCAAACCACGCTCTTCACAAGATCAGGAATCCAAGCGAAGCCTGCTTGCCTCCCTCTAGACCTAGCCTAACTAGCTATGCCCTAGAATATGGTGGAGCTCTAAGGATGATTAGGGTTTCTATCTTCTCAAATGACTTATGACTGGAGTTATGCCCGGGGAGTTAGCGTCCAACGTGAGCCCTTGGATCAAACCGACTTAAAGGATGGCGTAGATACAATCTAGGAGGTGGTGGAGAACTGACATTACAACAGGGGGCTGATAGGTGGGTCCTAGGGGTTGGACAACCTGTAGGTGGGGCTAGCCTCATAGTCTCTGCCTTTGTGCCTCAACGCGGAGTCCTCTCGAGTCTTCTGGTGTCTATTTCGCTATGGATAAGCGCAATTAAATCTGACATGTTGGTCCACCTTGATGGTTTTTTAGATAAACCCTGTAGAAAATACAGATTCACCAAAACTCATGGAATTTGTTAGTTTAAACCCTTAGACCTTCGTTGGTGATTATATTTATGCCCTTATACAGGTTATATTGACGGTTTATAATGTTTGTTAACTACAATCAACACACACCACTCCTCCAGTGAGCAAGCCGGTCGAGATCGCCTTCTCGCCTCGGCACGGTGAGGCCATCTATGATCTCCTCTTTGTTTCTTCATGATTGTATGGTGTTTGATGAAATGCATGTGTAATTTTTTCTGATTGTTGTAGATGGCACAAATTAGAGTAAAGTTGTCAGAACTACCACATCGCAGAAAGAGCCAGAGGTAGGCAAACATTCTCTAAGAAGCAGAGGAATAGGCACCACCATAGCCTAGAAAGAGCTAGAGGATGGCTCGCAGTCTCCTAGAAGCAGAAGAACAAGCACCACCATAGCCTAGGAAGAGGCAGAGGAAGGCGGACAGTATCCGAGAAGCAGACGAAGAAGCAACCAAAGCTATGCTAGCCCTGGAGTCTAGGAATTCTTACAGGATGGCTTGAATGGCCTACCGACAGCAGCAGCATGTCGAGAGTGCTGACATGGAATGCAGGGAGGAGGAGCTCACTGAGGAACAACTATAGCTCATGATCGAGTTCCACTCCAAAAACTAGACCAGTCGCTTTGCACCTTCCTAGGTCCAATCTATAGTTTGTCATGGGCACGAGCACGCTCGCACTCATGGAGGTTCGATGTGTGCCACAATTGGTGGTACGAGGAGCAGTCGAGGTGGTAATTTGATGTCTGCCAATGGTGGTATGAGGAGCAGTTGAGGAGGTTTTATGTCTGCCAATGGTGCTATGAGGAGCAGTAATATTGAGAGAAAGAAAGAGATGGTTCAGTTCTATGACTTTCGGTATTACAACTCAAAGAAGATACTGACCATCAGGTTCTGTGATATTGAGTTCTGTTTTTTCACTAGTCAAAGGGCCTAGCACAAAATCACAGTTCTAGACTGTGACTCAGGAGAGTTTCTTCAAAAGCCACTATGCTAGAGGGATTGCACTAGCAGACTAAAGGATACTTGGGATGAACTTGAGAGAGCAGCTAGTATACCCATTCGACCCCTCTTTGAGCGGTTCTCGGGCTTTGTTCACCTTTTTAGTGAGGTTGATTGAATTGTGATAAGCTAGGTGCGTCAGTTCTATGCAATAGTGTGGATTCATCCAGAGCATGACTTCATTGGTTTTATGCTCGATGGTTGGCTAGAGCGATTGTACTATAACCGCCTACAACAACTCCTTGGATTTGACACTTCAGACAGGAAGCTCCACCAGATAGTCTATGGAGATGCTCTTCTTCCACATCATAGTAGGGCTGGAGGTACTTTTCCTACAGACCAGGAGATTCGACTGCTCTTCATGTTACCCTTCACCAATGGCTCCTTGCATACACCGGATAGACTGCTCCCAAAGGCTTACGTTCTACACATGGCTCTAAGGAAGATAGTCCTACCTCATGGCAGCAATAGGGAGTCATTGACCAGCTTGCAACAGTGGCTACTACTATCAATATGGAGAGGCGAGCAGTTTGACTTCTTACACTGTTTCCTGTCTAAGATCGAGGACGTGATAGCTGACGCTATTAGTACTGGACGACAACATGTGTACCCTCACATCATCAGCTATCTGCTATGCTCGATTGATTATGAAAGGAATGGGCCGCTGTACAATGAGTTGACCTATGAGGTTATGATCTACATGCTAGTAGGTTCGGATGATCATCGTCTTGGACAGTGTGCCCTTAGGTCCATTCAAGAGCTGTTGCTCATACATGACAGAGAAAGACACAAAACGGTGGATGCAGCCCTAGAGCAGGCAGAGCACTAGTCTAGGATTGGAGGAATCTTGAATGTACGAATGCAAGATTCAGACTTCGATGACAGCGACTACCGTGACCCTACATCAGACGACCATGACGAGGGAGGATCGTCCTCCGGTGGTGTGGCCCACAAAGAGATGGATGATGTTCTACCAACTATAGAGACATTAGCCAAGCTGGCACCACCTCCAGTGTCATTTCAGCAACCGTCGAAGCTTAGACAAATACTTGCTAGGCTAGTTATCGGCTAGGAAGAAAACCAGAAGCGTATGGAACGACAAGAGAGGTGTTTGAATGCAAGTATTGATAAGCAAGCGGAGAGTGTGGTCCTTCTCAAAGAGCATATGAGACAACAATCATCTGCTTTTTGTGAAGACATCAATCAACAAGGCCAAAAAATCAACATGATGTGCAATGTGTTCACCAGTTGCTTTAATCTACTATACAGTGCCACAGGGGTTAAGGCCTCTGACTTTCAGACACTTTAGTTGGAATGTGGTAGTCAGGTCAACCCCATTGCTGGTTATCTGACTGGTCCTAATAATATAACTATCCACACAGAGTTAACCATTACGATGCTACATAAGCAGAGTTCAGCTTCAGGTCCTAATTAGGTCGGTGATCCACCTTCTTCACCCCCTTAGGTCGAGGTGCAAGCTGGCATGGAGGCACATATAGAGCCTCTCAGAGCTTCTCTAATGCCCGAGATACCTAAGCCAGCTTTAGGTCCTGATGAGGCAGGTGATCCACCTTCTTTGCCCCCTCAAGTCGAGGTGCAAGCCACAACGGGGACATATATAGAGCCTCTTGGGGCTTCTCCAACGACCGAGATGCCTGAACCTGCTAATGCTAGTATTACTATAGTCAAACATAAGCAGAGTTCAACTTCAGCTCATGAGGCAGCTGATCGACCTTCTTTGCCCAATTAGGTCGAGGGGCCAGATACTACGTGCGACGCCACATGGGCACATACAGAGCCTCCTTGGGCTTCCCCAACAATCGTGGAGCCTGATGCAACCACCGAGCCTACTAATCCTACCATTAATAGAGGTGAGTTGACCCTAGGGTCTGATACTACTACTTCAGTTTAGTAGACCGGAGAGTCCACCATTCGTCCAGGTAACCACATTACTGAGAGACATCAGATTCAGACGATGAGATTTTAGCGTACTCACTAGGTGAGATGCACTCACCAGGTGAGTTCAACCTCAACAGCACCATCATGACTTCGATGCCTGCTTCGTCGTCATCACCACATCCTTTGGATGTGTAGTCACCTTGATTCCCTGCCAAGGAAGGGACGTACAAGAGATTGGTGATACTTCGACAGTCGAAGGAGAGATGTGGTAGAAGGTGAGGGAACGGAGGCATCAAAATTTGGATTTAGAACGATTCTTGATGTAATAATTGAAGTCTTGCTTACGACACAATGTCTATTTTATGGTTCTGTAATAAGTTGTACATGTTGAACCATTTTTATAACTATATTGCCACTATAAATTAAACCTAACATCTAAGTGGGATATGAGCGACATCTATCTAGTCTGACTACCTCGTTGTAACTCGAGCCGTTCCTCTTAAGAGAGAACTACAGGGTCGAACAACCCCATTGCAAGTCGAGGAGTCGCTCGAACATGAAATCTATTGTCCAACATAATATAATCATAGAGTAGCAGACTTTCTTTCGTGCGCAATCAAATCTTGCGTGCGCATTCAAAAAAGAGTAATAGATATTATCCGTCGCGTTACAATTGCATAGCATCAGACTTTCTCATGTGTGCATTCAGAAAAGAGTAATACACATTGTGTCGAGTATTACCATTTACAATGCCTGACGCAGGTGGAAGCATTCAGAATAGAAATATATGAAGTTACTAGGTTACCTATGGTGTTTCATAAGTGGGAAGGAAGCTTCCCTAAAACCTAACTCCCTTTCGAGAGGGGAGGTAGGATCCGGCCCATGACCTCCTTATCATCTCATTCGAGCATGTCGGCCACACAAGCCTTTCGCATCCAAGCACATGAAGCAAACACCGTGAAAGACAAAGCGACGCGCATAAGTTGCTCTTCAAATTAAAGTAACAAACTAGCCATTCATTAAGATTGGAATGACCCTAGATACAATCTACGGCTGAAACAAGGCAGTGAGGACGACGTCTCCTGCATGTGTGGCCACCACAATGGCATCCACGGTGGCGGTAAAGTCACCAATGAGCTCCTCTAGCTCCTCCTCATCGGTGCCAACTAAGAAGCCAGGTTCAAGTAGGCGGAGATCATGGCCGGAATGAAGCTGCACCGCAGCCAGGGCTAAGGCAGCCCCATGGCGCACCCCGCGAAGTGCCACCGTCATAACATGAGCTGGCATGGGCTGCAAATGGTCCTCAAGCAGGACACCCCCTACATTCAGGTCATTAACGACGATGAGGGCCGCCTCTCGAAGAGCGGCCACTCCTCCATGGCTAACAACACTAAAAACTATCAAAACAAGGCCATTGACATTTGGACAGAGCTTCTCGATGAAGGAAACCTTACTAATTGTCCTAGCCTAAGCATCGGCAACTGCTGCCTGGGCATCAGTAGTCTCCTACTCTGAGGCAGCAAGGGCAGTCTAGATGGCTTCGAGGCAGAGCGTTAGCCAACTAACCTCGCCCCTAGGGTCAGAGCATGGGTCGCGAGCCGCATCTCGATTATGGAGCGATGTGTTGACTTTCCAGTGGCTGGGGGGAGAAGTCCCCTCTGATTCCACAGGGCGTGCGTCCAAAGAGTGTGTGGCACCAGATAACCGCCCGACCTCTAGCGTCATGGTGTGAGAAATGGCCCTGAAAATATTAATGAGATCTAAACGGAATGACTCTAGCAACTAAGAACAAGACCGCCTTACCCAAGGTGCTGCAAATGAGAGCAGAGACGTGGCGGAGGGCCGCTCCCCTCCAGAGGGTTCTCCGCCGGGCAGTTCCCATGGTCCATCACTCCGATGGAAGACGCGACTTGCTCGAGACTGGAGGGAAGGCGAAGGAGTATCGTAGGAAGACAGAGAAGAGTGGTTGCCTCGCTCTTACCTCTCTCGTAGATTTATGGCTAAACTAGGCACACTAGGCTCTTCAGGTTTTGTGCAAATTTAATACATATTTAATTGCTATGGATTTCCAAGCAATAGGTTGCTGCGGGTGCAGTCAGAAAAAGAGCAATAGATATTGTCTGGCATGTTACAATCCCGTGTGCATTCAGAAAAGATTAGGACACATTATGCTAACAATTAACATTTATATAATGCCTGACACAGGTGAAAGCATTCAGTCATTGTCCAGCGCATTACAATCACTTGGTTTCGGAATTTCTCGCATGTGCATTCAGAAAAGAGTAATACACATTGTGCCAACAATTAACATTTACAATGCCTGACGCAGGTGGAATCATTCAGAATAGAAATACACTAATAAGTTACTAAGTTACCTACGGTATTTCATATGTTTTGTGGATCAGTTGGAGGCCATTGCGCATTTCACAGTCGATGGCAACCAGATTCGGCGTCAGGAGATGCATCCACTCCTAGCACCAGGCCACGGCCTCCTCCTTTGTGGGTTGTGCATCGAACAACCAGTGGCATAGCCCGTTGGTCCATTTCTCCATGAAGCACTTCAGGACCTTCTTCATCATCGACTCCGGTGACATGACCGGCTTCCACCTGGTGAAGACCATGTGGAACACGTCGTACCCTTCATTCGGTGGGACGACACTAATGGCAACGAACCAGGATACCAAGCGTGGTACAATGAGCTTGTCGATGAATGGTGTCCACCATTTGGTCCCACCGAAAGCGAGCTCATACTGTAGCACCATCTTGTTGTCGCAATCTGCTGTGAAGAACCCCCTGCATAGTGCACCCTGCCAATCTTTTCCAAGGAACTCACCCTGTAGGAGGTCAAGTATTTTCTGGGGTGAAATCTCAGATGCCCACCTCATCAGGTGGTCAACCCGCGCGTCCGTAGTTGCCATTCCTCCCGGTGGTGGCTTGTTGCAGACATTTCCAACCCGTTCCAAACATTAGGCCAAGCCGCATGCTTCCATGGCAGCATAATGTCGTCATTTTTGTGCGCGTTTTCACTAGTACACTTCAACAGGAACTTCTAGACTACGGTCTGCACCTTGGTGAGCATCGGCTGTAGCAAGTCCCGATTGATGGTCGACATCCACGGCTACAGAAAATACATTAACTGGAACAATCTCCCAAGAAGCTTCATACCTATCGGCAGTGCCGGATAGTCCAGGCAACACTACATCATGCAGGAATTCCCTAGCCTGAGGGAACTCTGGCGGTAGGTTGTGCAAGAACTATACCTGTTGTTCCTACTGTGGGAACCTGGTGGGAGTCCACATCTCCTTCAACAATTTCATAATGGGGTCGATGACTAGTTCAATGAGTAGCCCGACATATGGCGAGGAGGTAGACCCATCGTCCAAGAGTATGTACTTGAGCTTGCTCATAGCCTCCATCTTCCTATTTGATTGCTCTAGTGGATCATACCACGTTAACTGCTTGAACGTCTCTTGCACGATAGGGACCAACATCTTGTGCGCTGTGTCCGGTAGGGACATCTCCTTGTAATAGAAGGGATACTCAATCAGCATCTTTGTGAATTGGCTGATAACCGTGTCCAAGACAACCTCGGTGTGGCTCTCCTATGGGTTTGGGGGTTGCATGACCTCATCATCATGAGGACTCAAATTGCTTGCGCCCTCGTCATGAGACGAGGTTGAATCATTGGAGGGATTATTGGCTACAGGGATGATGTAGGAGGCATCAGCACGGTCGGTGTCGAGACCCTACTACCTGTGGTATAGTCGCACCTGGATGAGGTTGGTGCCCCTTGGTGGTGCAGTCCAAGGCCATGGCCAGCACTGTAGCCCATGCGTTCCATTATCCGTTGAACCGCTAAGTTATTCATAGCGATCGTCGTCGGCACCGTCGGACAGGGCGATGCTCGTTGCACGTCCCACGGAGCATAATGGCCGGACCACGATGCTAGGCTATCGGAGACAAATGGCATGGGTTGCCTATAATCGATGGCAGCAATGGGCATGGCATCCTCATCAGCAACCATGGCGCCATCAGCATCGACATCCGCAGTGCCACTAGGATCGGCAACCACGGCACCATCAACATCGACAACCGCGGCGCTAGGGATAGCGCTAGTGTTGTGCTCTGCTGGCACCATATGCTAGATGTTGCCACTGGTGGGCTCGTTGGAGGCCATGGGAAGTGGCGACAGTCATGTGGATGGATGTCACAACAAAGTGGGAGGCAAAAGAAGTTGTTCACTACTAACTTTTTCACTTAAGTACGGGAATGTGTTGCAGTAGTTCCAAACACTAGATGGATGATGATAATAACTGTTGCATCAATGCGGTTGAATTGAGATTGGGTCGCATCTCCTCAGGGGCATCGCATCGCCATAGGCATCGCAACCATCAAAGTTCGCCCTTTTTGATCGGAGGACGTGAGTGTATAGCTGTTGAGATTTTTGGGACCCTAAGACAGTCCGACCCCACGAAATATAGACGCTCTGGATCACTATGAGTCAATGAACAATGAAATACAATGCTGGCAACTATTAGGGGCTATCCAACTAGTCCATAGAACCCAACTATCAGGGGCTAACAACTAGTTCTAGTCTATAGAACCCAACAATTAGTTCAGGATACAAACAGGTATGGACTAATAACACAACTAATTGGCTAATTGTTAGTTCGCTTTTTTTAGCCATGGCTAACTAGTCATAGTCCATCCAAACAGGGACTAAGATAGTCTGATACTAGGAAATCTTGATGGGCTGGATAATAGTTTTGATGAAACAACAAAATATAGATCATGTCAACTCTTGTGCCGAGTTCACCGCAGCCATCCGCCGTTCGTGTTGCATACCTCCACGTTTAGCTTAGCTTCATCATACTCCTGCTCCTCCTCCCATTCCTCGTCCCCATCATCGATGTAGGTGGCCTCACGGATCACGCTGAAGAAGCAGGTGTTGCCGATGTTGAGGTGGTTGCTTGCGTAGAACTCATCCCACGAGTACTTGAACGACGTGCGCACTTTATTGTTCATGAGGGTCCTCTCCAAGCCCACAAACCAGGACTTCCCAGCCATCTATAGCTCAATGACTTGCCGCTGCTGGTAGCCATACACTACCTTGAAGTCCACTGGCATGTTCTTCGCCTTGCACAAAAATAGATTGATGAGAAAGACGACACTGGTAACTTGCGACATCGGTACATTATGTGTCTCGCGCGAGTGCTCACTAGATACTTTGCTTTGAGGTGGTACTTCTTTAGGATCACTACAAAACTCCTTGGCTCCATGATGGGCAGGGAGAGCTGACTACCACCGGCCTCAAAGTTGTGCGGGTACTACTTGCGGTAGGTGGTAAGGTCAAAGTCCTTAACATTAATCTGTGACCAGCCATCATACCGCAATACAAGAGAGAACCCATCTTGGAGGTCGAGGGCATGGCGGAAGTGCTTCCATCCCCAGCGGAGGTACAAGTGGCCATTGTTGGGGAACACCTGCACCTTCCACCGGGCCAGGCTCTGCTCGTCGTCCAGAGACAAAGCTCGAGTTTTCGGCGACCTATGATGGCCCAGGCCATTGCAGCTGGTAGTTTCTTCATGCACAATGATCAACATAGTCAGATAGAGGGACAAGTTCATTCCCAAAGGCAAACCCCAGTAGATCGGATTCAACACACAGAAAATAGGCACTTACCAATGTTTCTGCATACATTCTAGGAAGAAGGATCTTCATGGACTCCAGGTCACTCTGGCTCAATCCTGCCATGTCTTCTTGCAGCCCTGCCATGCCAACTAGGGAACTTGACAGTCTTGAGGAATCCTTGCTGGTATGTCTCTGTTCTCATTCTCGTCTCATCAATATAACTTGCATAAATGACTAAAATGGATCACCAACATAGTTTTGGTGAATCTATGTTTCCAGCAGGATTTAATCACAAAACCGCTAAGGAGGACCTATTCATCAAAGGAAATCGCATAATTCCGTAGGATAAACAACGTGGTAAGACCCTAGAAGACTCTAGGAGGCTCTCCACCGAAGCAGAGCCCGAGCCCCTGCCAGGTGGGATCGGCCGGTCCCACATGCAGGCCGGCCGGTCTGTAGGAGCCACCTAGCAGCCCCTCATTGCTATGTCGATTCTCCACCACCTTAAGGATTGCATCTCCATCATTTATTCAAGTTGGTTTGATCCGAGGGCTCAGGATTGACCTTTGTGATCTCCTCTACGCTCCTATTATCTAGCCTTGATTATGAAGTTGGGCTAACTTAGATTTAGTTATTCTCACACACATTTCCTCAAGTTCGATATAAAACTGGGTACTCTCGGTGAAATGCTACATCGGTATAATATCCGTGCGCTTGCGGATTATTCTATGTGCATTAATTTATACCAACAAGCATTTTTGGCGCCATTGTCGGGGAAACAGTTGCTGAGTTAACTTCAAACCTAGCTTAACCTTGTATTATTATTCTTTTATCTTATATCTTTTTATCCTTTCTTTTTACCATGGATCCAGAATCCACCCCTATCTACCAATACGCTACACCTACAAGCACACGCCTAGAGCCACTATAATCTACAAAGCCTATCCTAACACCTGGCTATGAGCTGCGCCCTTGTTTAATCAACAAGGTCCGGGATTAGTCCTTTTTGGGCGAAGATGATGAAAATCCCTATTCCCACCTAAATGAGTTTGAGCAAACCTGTGCATGCCTATGCATAGCAGGCATGTCAGATGAAACCTTACGATGTAAGCTCTTTCATTTCTCTTTAATAGGAAAAGCCAAATGTTGGTACATGCTCACCATAGGGAGTAGACAAGGAGATTGGGAAGCCCTGTGTTCTAGCTTTTGCCTACATTTCTTTCCCATCTCTAGAGTAGTCAGCCTTCGTTTAGAGGTTCTATCTTTTAAAAATGAAGAAAAAGAATCTCTTGGCATGGCGTGGGAACATTTTAATGCTCTCATTAATACTGGCCCTGACCTTGCCATTCAATAACCCATTCTTCTTCAATATTTTTATATGGGTCTTGATATGAAAACCTCAAAGCGTCTTGATACGGCCTCAGGGGGCTTGTTCTTACATGTCTCCGCTAATTTAGGGAGAAGCATTCTTACTAAAATTCTAGAGAACACCCTAAAGAAGTAGAAAAGAAGCTGCTAGAGGAGGAATCCTAGATAGCTAAATCAAAATCGTTGCCTAACCCATCACCAACTTTAGCTATCCAAAATCCTAAACCACCAGAAAAGGAGGAAACTCTAATTTTGGATGTTATGCTTGAATTCGAGGATGAACTTTTTGATGAATATAGAGATACCTCAAATTATCATACCATGAGGAGACCCCAGAAGCCTAGGAAATCATCATCTCATGAAGAACCCATAGACCCTTCTAAGGAAGCTTTCCTTAAAAAGACTATGAAAGAGCTAGTGTCTATTATAAGCAATGAATGGTTAGAAGAATCAGAGCTTCCTCAGATGTGATTCATCTAGATTAACCTTCTATTTCCATTCGTTGCCAAATTAACAAAGCTCCTTTCGATGCTCTTTATAATCAAGTTGTGGGTGTTAATATCATGTCTGCATCTTTTGATCATGATTTATTGAAACATATGCCATTAACCCTAACAACAAAATTATTGAAAAGTCTTTCAGGACACATTCTCCCAAGTTTGGGGATATTCTATGTCCTTCCTATCTAGGTAAAAGGAACCATAGTTCACTTGAGCTTTTATATATTTGATATCATAGAGTTCGACCTGTTGATAGGGCAATCAATTGAAAGACTTACCCAAGAAGGACAAACGGGGAAGTTAAAGATAAGTCTCAGGAAAAAACTTTAAACTTTCTATACCTATTACTCATTCTCTAAATGCTGAGACTAAGCCAATTCCTGAGGAAGACCCAATGGTAGAGGTTAAGGTTGCATCTCTTGATGATTTGATTGAACCCAACCTTGAAGATGATGTCCAATTTTTCATCGAAGAAGAAGAGGAAAATCCTACGGAGTCTAATCCCTTGGATGATTTGCTAGAACCACCTAAGCCCACCATTGTGCTTAAACCCCTACCTTCTGGTTTTAGATATGCTTTTCTCAATAATGATCAGGATTCTCCTGTAAAGATAAGTGATAAACTCTCTCAAGAATAGTCCATTCGTTTGCTAACTGTCTTAGAAAAGCATCGCTCTGCTTTTGGCTACTCGATCCAAGACATTAAAGGAATTAGCTCTGCTCTTTGCACCCATCGCATCCCTACAGACCTAGATTCTAGACCTTCTAGGAAACCATAGTGTAGGCTTAACAACGCGATGAGAGAGGTTGTTAAGAAAGAGGCGTTGAAACTCCTGCACGCCAGGATCATCTACACCATTCCGTGTAGTGAGTGGGTAAGCCCTGTTCAAGTTGTGCCTAAAAAGGGAGGAATGACTATTGTTAAAAATGAAAAGAATGAACTAACCCCCCAAAGAACAATCACTAGATGGCGGATGTGCATTGACTACCGAAAACTTAACAAGGCAACAAAGAAAGATCATTTTTCGTTGCCCTTCATTGATGAAATGTTGGAGCGACTAGCAAATCACTCTTTCTTTTATTTCCTTGATGGGTATTCAGGTTATCACCAGATATCGATCCATCCAGATGACCAAAGCAATACAACCTTTACATGTCCATATGGAACTTATGCTTATCATAGAATGTCTTTTGGACTATGTAATGCTCTAGCTTCTTTTCAAAGATGTATGATGTCCATAATTTCTGATATGATTGAAGAAATCATGGAAGTGTTCATGGATGACTTTTCTATTTATGGAAAAACTTTTTGTCGCGTATCGATATTAGGGATACCCAAAGTAAGGAAGTTAGCGCCCAAGCTGACTTCCCTGGATGGCTCTAGATGTATTAAAAGGTCTTGCTCAACCCCAAGGCCACGGGCTCCATCTCAGCCTGACCTTGAGGCCACGGGGTATGTCTTGCCTGACCCCTTGGGTGCAGGCTCCGTCTCACCCAACTTCAAGGATGCAGGCTCTATCTCACCCGACCTCGAGGTCACGGGCTCTGTCTTGCTTGACCCCTTGGGTGCGGGCTCCATCTCGCCCGACCCCTTGGGTACGGGCTCCATCTCGCCTAACCTCAAGGATGTGGGCTCCGTCTCACCCGACCTCGAGGCTGCAGGCTTTGTCTCACTGGACCCCTTGGGTGAGGGCTCTGTCTCGCCCGACTTCGAGGATGCGGGCTCCGTCTCGCCCGACCTCGAGGCCACGGGCTCTGTCTCGCCCGACCCCAAGGACGCGGGTTTTGTCTTGCCTGACCCCTTGGGTGTGGGCTCCGTCTCGCCCAAGGTCATGGGCTCCATCTCGCCCGACCTCAAGGACGTAGGTTCTATCTCGTCCAACGGGGACCCATACCGCCGCCAACCACTCTAGGTCCAAGCGTATGGGCCTAAGTCAAAACTTTGATGCCAGGGATGAGGCTGGCATGCCTCGATGTAACCCGTTGCCTTGAAAGGCCATACCTGGGGATTCACATCAAGAACAGTGTCGGACATGCCAGTGTTGTTCTGCCTAATCCTCGTACGAAGGCTGACAGGCGCGTCAGTTCACCACGACGTCCGCCGGGACAGAGTGCAACGCCATGATCGGCAGATGACACATGCGCATGGCACCAATGACAAACTGGGCCATGATATGGAGCCATCCCTATTGACATCTATAGGATCAGTGGGACCCGCATAAAGGAGAAGAAGGACCCAGCTACCCTAGAAGCCTTCTTCTCTCTCTCATTCTTATACTTTTCCTCCTCTATAACCTGCGCTTTCCCTTTGTCTATAAAAGGGGAAGCAGGGCGCCCCATGGAGGAGGGGGGATCGAAACACAAGAGCATGACATGAGCACATGGCTGAGTGGCAAGCGAGCTCTCAGCACCTGTTCACTCCTTCCACCAGGGACTTGGGATCCTCTCCCTCTCTCGCCTATTTGTAACCCCTACTATAAACCAAGTGCCGGTAACACGAGCAGCAGCGAACTAGACGTAGGGACGTTCCACCCGAACCAGAATAAACCCTTGTGTCCTTCGAGCACACCATCCGAGCCAGACGCGCAAATACAAATTTACTCGTCGGTGGTTTGAAAACACCGATAGTTGGCGCGCTAGGTAGGGGATTTTTGCACGTCTTGACATCCACATTAGGACACGGATGGCTTGTCACGGCATCAGCTAGGTCTTGGATGCGCACGTGCACTTCAGGAACCAAGACTTCATCGTTATGATGGATGGGGAGTTGGCGTAGGTTCCCGTCGCCGTCCAACCTCTCCACTCCACCGGCCTCGACGCGATCACCGAGGCACTTGAGGAGCTGCAGCTGCACGCATCAGAGGCCCACACCCCCGGGAGCAACCAGCTTCTCGGCTTCGATTACGGGAGGCTATAGCGCCAGCTCGGTGCCTTCCTAGGACCCCAACCGTCTCGGGAGGACCTACGCCACCTCACCTTCTCGTTCACCAAAATCATGACGTAGCTTGCCGGAGGAGAGCCGCTCTCCCCGGAATACCTCATTCGGAGCACCTCGACAGCGCTCCCATTTGGTCTCTGCAACACCACAGAGATTGTTGGCCACCTTGTGGCGCATCGAGTTTGTGGGGATGACCAAATACATCGCGGAATCTTTCCACGACCTTCTAGCGGGAGAATTGGAGTCGCCCTCCGACTCCGACTCTAGCTGGGGGAGCCATCTCCCCTCGCGAGAATGTTTCATGGTAGGTACCCTCGAGGGATACATCGAAAGCATCCGCGAGGGAGGGACTACCCCAATAGATGACCTCGATGATGAGGTTGAGCGGGATGCAGGATGTAACACCCTAAAAATTAGTTACTTTCTAAAAAGAGTAAAATGATTTATGTTAATTGTTTTGTGCTCATAAAAACATAGGTAAAACAAAAATTTCTTTAAATTAAAATCCAACATAAGGGTAGCAACATGTTTGCGCATACATGCCGTTGCATTGGTACTTTTGTGATGAGTGGTTTGGAAAATAAATTCAAATCCCAATCTTCAAAATATTATCTTCAAGTAGTGGTTTAAAAAGAATTTGAAAACTTGCAAAAACAAAAGTTAGATAAGATGCTTTGTTTTCAAAATCCAAAGGCATGGAAAAGGTTTTAAGATGCATTAGAACGATGTCTCTCTTTCCGAGAATCTTTCCGACCTTTTTCGGGATTAAATTCCTATTTCTTGGAGCTTTGTCTTTTTCCTCGATCAATTGAAAAGTCTTTTTCGGGAGCTAAAACCACTTTGGTTGTGTTCCTTATCCTTCCATCTATCCCTAGAAAATTTTCTAGTATTTTTCGGAGCTCAGAGATATCTTTCACAGCCTAAATAGTAATTCCTGAATTTATGTAATTATTTTAATTCTGAAAATCAATAATTCCTAAAATATCTCCACTTTCCAAAATCTCCAAACCCTACGTATATATATATGCTGGCGTAGCCCTCGACGCGCTGGTTCTAGAAGTACGATCATTTTTTTGAGCCGCCACTCGTAGCCCCGCAGATCGGACGCTGAAGTTCGGAAAAGCTAGGTTTCTAGTGAACTCTTCGGCGATTTTTTCGGCCAAACCGTCGCGTTCCGGCGTCAACCACCACCACCATAAGGCCACGCCACCATGGCCCCATGCCGTATCCGACCCAAAGCCCTGCGCCCATCGTCTCACACTCGCTCGCCTCTATGCTTGGTCATGAGGACCAGACGCCTGGTGCTGCTCAGTGGCCACCGCCCTTGGGGGCTAGCCGACCCCATGGGCGACCCTAGCGTGCCAGCAGAGCGGTTGCATTCCACCACCAGCTAGGAAGGTCGGCCATCCATGCCCCCTCCCTCTTGTGCGCGGTGCAGCAGCAGCCTACAGTGGCCATGCAGGCCATGATTTAGAGGATGGAGATGACCCAAGTCAATTGGTGAGGTTTACGTGGTGATTAAGAAGCTATTCTCTGAAGACTAGAAGCTAAGAATTGGAAGCAGAAGATTGAAAGTTGAGTACTAAAGGCTTTTGAGCGTATTGCTTTGGGGGAAAAGCAAGTTAAGGCAAGTATAATATGAGGCTCCTTGTTACCTATTCACTTTAATGCAATCTCAATTCATATGCATATGTTAATGAACCGTCTGGAGTCTATTTACCTTGATATTGATTATCCTATACTTGATTTACCTATGGGTTTTTGCATGTGGGTAGTATGCTTAGTCTGCTCCAAGTAATATTGACTAAAGAATATAATTAAAGATATATGCAACATGGTATTAAAAAAATGTTTTTAGCAACATGGACAGAAGGGGGCTAAAGCATTGGGCCTTTTTGGGTGCTCTATTCTGCCCTCTGTAAGGACTGAATCTTAAAGTGGCAAACCAGAACTTACCGTACAGCCACAAGAACTACATGGCTCTAGTCTTAGCCTAGTATCTTGATCTGTTCTAGTTCGTCAGCAGCTTATTGAAAGGGCAAGAGGGGGCACTAGTTGGTATGTTTCTTTTCCAGCTAGGGTGTGTACTATGTTGCATACATAAGTGCCACTCCTGGAGGAGGGCTGCATATGGCTAGACGGCTGAAAGCTTAGCGGCTACTACTTATTAGAACGACTGGTGAAAAGCTTCGTATTGATCCCTACTGACATATCTTGGAAGTGAGTCAAGAGGCTGATCACCTCGGGCAAAGGGCAATCATGACTCGTGGTGAAAGTGTACAAACTCTGCAGAGTATAAAACGGATATATCAGCCATGTTCATGGACACGAGTGACCTAGATCCTTTTCGAGATAGATGGTTCTATGAATGGTTTGGGATATGATCAACCTTGATGTTAAATATACTTACACCTTGGGAGCTTAAGCATAACCTAGCGACACAGGTTTACCAAATAAAATATGACCAACTAAAAGTGCTTACCGCAGTTCAACCATGTCTAGCCTTTTGAGCCTTGCATCCCCTCATGTTATACTTGTTGAGTATGGTGCACTCACACTTGCTTTACAATCAACAAAAATCCCGGATGGGTGCCAGATGGTTGATCAAGTGAAGAGTTTCTTGTGGAGTCCTTGAGTACCAGGTGAGTGTTTCCCCCAGTTAACCGTCCTTGTGGAGTATGGAGTCCCAAAGAGAAGATTAAGAATAGTTTCCGCTATGCTTCTGTAATAGTTGTAAGTTCTGTTGTAATTATGTTCGATATATAATAAAGCATTGTTCTTGATATTCTCCATATTTGTTGCTATATGTGTCGTGTGGACATCCTGGGCACACATATAGTTAGCGCTTGGTATTCTTCAGAAAACCGGGTGCGACAGAATGGTATCAAAGCAGTGTTGACTATAGGACGCAAGCCTAGTTAGCACTGGTCATTTCTAAAAACCTATTTTACTATAAAACTATTTCTCCACCTCCTTGACTCATTGAATTGAATATTTCCAATCCTTGTCCTATTGTCTCCTCTCCTTGATAGTTCCCTTTGAGCTATACTTTCTTATCTCCTTGAGTTGTTGTTCTTGTTCTCTTGCAAAATTTTCTAGTCTCACCTCTATTCAAATTTCCAAAGCCATGTTAAGAAAGTTTTCCCTTAAGAATGCCTACCAAGTAGCTAGAAGGAACGATTAGCAACGAGCTTGTATTTAGTGTTTGAGTGGTTTGTCCTAATGATCATGGTTGAGTTGGATCTTTGTAATGAGTGCAATGAATTTGTGGGTTATGCTCACAATTTCATTTATATTAAAGGTTTAAGGTATAAGGTTCAATGGAATAAATAGTTGGGTTCTTTTTCTCTTGTCTCCTCGTTTCTGTCTTCCGAAGCAGTCTATCTTCTATGGCCTATGTCTCCAACCTCTGTGCAACCAAAAAATTCTGAGAAAATTCTATGTGAATGTAGACTTCAAGATTTTTCTTTTCCCGCAAGATTCACCTTGATAGATATTCTGGTTTGGGAGATATGAAAATCACATGGCGATACATCTACGCTGTTTGGAATCTAGAATAGTTTCTGTTGAGCAAAGATTTCGACCAAGTTAACTGCAGAATCTGAAGGAGTGGTCTAAAATAAAGTTGTGGGAAATTTTATAAGTTTTTGAACGGTTTAAGATGCAACTTTATTGGATAAACAGAACTCGAGATATGGATGTTTTTCTGCGCTGTTGTTTCCTTTCTACGGGAAGGATCAATTTTTCTTATTCTTATCTATGTCCACAAGCTCTCTGGGATGTCAGAGGATGATAATACACCTTGAAGAAAGTTACATGTTGGATGTTGGTGCCCCTATCCCATCTCTTCTTAAGGGGGGTAGCCAAGCTAAGAGTGTTGCGAGTTCGTGAACTACAAGGAGTTCGGATCTACGTCAAGATTGATCTTCGAGCTAGCTATGGTTGGGAGTTCGATGTTCACGTACCTAGGATATAGTCGTATACAAAGAGTTGCAAGAATGCTCAAGACTAAAATTAACTCTTGAAAACAATTGGATTGGTTTTGATTTCTATTTAAAGCTCTTTCCTTGAAATAAAATTTTCAAAAGATGTTGGAAAATGAATTAACAACCTTTTGATTCAAGAACTTTCAAAAACTTCTTCAAAAGTTGATTTCAACTAAGTACAAAAAGGGTTTAAGTTTGTTTTCTCATTTTTAGGAGTTGGTATTGAAAACTTAATTTCAAAAGTGTTTCACCAAAGAATGAGATCTGATTTGAAAAGAGTATTTAAGTAACGAAGAATTTCAAAAAGAATTGGCAAAAAGTTATATTTGAGTCATTTCAAAAGTTTTGATTGGAATTTGGAAAGACTTTTTTTCTCATTCAAAAGAAAACAATTTGATTTGAACTGTTTCACTCAAGGTTTTAGTTTAAAAAAAGATATTCATAAAAAGTTTGAAAGTATCTTATTTCTCAAACTTCAAAAAGTTGGAAGCAAATTTGGATTTCAAAACCCACTTTGCTTTGAACTAAATTTCAAAAAGAGTAAAATGTATTCAGTTACTCTTCAAAGTGTTATTCTAAAACACTTTGAAAATGGTTCAAAAGTGTTTTTAAAATGGGTTGTTTGGAAAAGACCGATCGAAAAAACAATTTGAGTTGTCATATTTCAAATTTTATTTGAAAGGTGTTCAAAATGCTTTGAAGATATTTTACAAAAGTTTGAAAAATTGGTTCAAAAGATTGCAACAATTTGCATTTGGAAAGTGAGCACTTTTGGCTTTGAATCAGAATTAAGTTTGATTTCAAAACAAAATTTGAAAAGAAAAGGTTTGAGTTGATTTCAAAAGCATATTTCTAAAAGAAGTCTTCCAAAATGGTTCGAAAGGGATGAAAATTATTTGATTTGATTTAATTCCCCAAAAGTCTTATTCCAAAAAGAACTTGAACATGTGTATTGAGTCTTTTGTTTGACTTCTAAAGAAAATGGGAATTGAAAACTTACTCTCTTCATTTCTAAAGTAGTTTTGAAATTGATTCAGTTTGATTTCAGAAATCCCAAAAGAGTTCATTCAAAATGATTTGAAAATGAAGTCGAATTTTTCATTTGTTTTCTAAAATCTTGAAAATCCCTTGTTTGAAACAAATTTCAAAACAACCTGAGTTGATTTGTCTGCTCTTTATCTGAGATTTGATTATAAAGTCGAGTTTGAAAAAGAGTTTGAAAAATAAAGCTTAGTATGTTTTCCTAAGTTTCCAATGATTTGAAAATGGTTGGGTTTATTTCAAAACCTTAAAAACATTTATTCAAAAGAGTTTCAAAACATGGTTGAAATATTTTCTTGAGTTCTAAACATAAAACATATTTTGAAAGCTATTTCAAAAGGAGTTGAATTTTTTTGCCTGATTTTGATTTAAAGTCTTCCTTTTGAAAAGTAAAACATTTCAAAATGCATAAAAAATGATGAACCATAGAATTCAATGTTCTGATTCAAGATAAGCAAGATCTTTTGGAAGCTTAGCATGTGGATAATAAGATTCACTAGAACGAATTAAGAGAAGCAACAAGACCGGACTTGGAATAAGATGGAACAAGAATCTGCAAGAGTGGCCACGTGATGAGTTCTCATACAACACAAAGTGAGTATCAAGATGATGTCGCTCAAGGAAGTGAAGAAGATCTCAAGTTGAAGTATCCCTCTCTTCTTTGCTCTTCTTCTTTGAATCTCGGGGTCGATATTCATCTTAAGGGGGGTAGAATTGTAACACCCTAAAAATTAGCTACTTTCTAAAAAGAGTAAAATGATTTCTGTTAATTGTTTTGTGCTCATAAAAACATAGGTAAAACAAAATTTCTTTAAATTAAAATCCAATATAAGGGTAGCAACATGTTTGCGCATACATACCGTTGCATTGGTACTTTTGTGAAAATAAATGGTTTGGAAAATAAATTCAAATCCCAATCTTCAAAATATTATCTTCAAGTAGTGGTTTAAAAAGAATTTGAAAACTTGCAAAAACAAAACTTAGATAAGATGCTTTGTTTTCAAAATCCAAAGGCTTGGAAAAGGTTTTAAGACGCGTTAGAACGATGTCTCTCTTTCTAGGAATCTTTCCGACCTTTTTCGGGATTAAATTCCTATTTCTTGGAGCTTTGTCTTTTTCCTCGATCAATCCAAAAGTCTTTTCTAGGAGCTAAAACCACTTTGGTTGTGTTCCTTATCCTCCATCTTTCCTCGGAATTTTTTCTAGTATTTTTCGGAGCTCAGAGATATTTTTTGGAGCCTAAATAGTAATTCCTGATTTTCTGTAATTATTTTAATTCCGAAAATCAATAATTCCTAAAATATCTCCACTTTCCAAAATCATATATATATATATGCCGGCGTAGCCCTCGACGCGCTGGTTCTAGAAGTACGATCATTTTTTGAGCTGCCACTCGTAGCCCCGCAGATCGGACGCCGAAGTTCAGAAAAGCTAGGTTTCCGGCGAACTCTTCGACGAGCTTTTCTGGCCAAACCGCCGCGTTCCGACATCAACCACCACCACCATAAGGCCATGCCACCATGGCCCCATGCCGCCTCAGACCCAATGCCCTACGCCCGCCGTCTCGCACTCGCGTGCCCCTATGCGTGGTCATGAGGACCAGACGTCTGGTGCTGCTCAGTGGCCACCGCCCTTGGGGGCCAGCCGACCCCGCAGGCAGGCCTAGCGCACCGCCGAGCAGACGCGTTCTGCCACCGGCTGAGAAGGTCTGGCCTTCGCCGGCCCCCTGCCTCCTGTGCGTGGTTCAGCAGTAGCCTACAGTGGCCATGGAGGCCACGATTCAGAGGATGCAGATGACCCAAGTCAATCGGTGAGGTTTACGTGGTGATTAAGAAGCTATTCTGTGAAGACTAGAAGCTAAGAATTGGAAGCAGAAGATTGAAAGTTGAGTACTAAAGGCTTTTGAGCGTATTGCTTTGGGGGAAAAGCAAGTTAAGGCAAGTATAATATGAGGCTCCTTGTTACCTATTCACTTTAATACAATCTCAATTCATATGCATATGTTAATGAACCGCCTGGAGTCTATTTACCTTGATATTGATTATCCTGTCCTTGATTTACCTATGGGTTTTTGCATGTGGGTAGTATGCTTAGTTTGCTCCAACTAATATTGACTAAAGAATATAATTAAAGATATATGCAACATGGTATTAAAAGATGCTTTTTAGCAACATTGACTGAAGGGGGCTAGAGCATTGGGCCTTTTTGGGTGCTCTAGTCTGCCCTCCGTAAGGACTAAATCTTAAAGTGGCAAACCAGGACTTACCGTACAGCCTTGGGAACTACATGACTCTAGTCTTAGCCTAGTATCTTGATCTGTTCTAATTCATCAGTAGCTTACCAAAAGGGCAAGAGGGGGGCACTAGTTGGTATGTTTCTTTTCCTGCCAGGGTGTGTACTATGCCACGACCATAAGTGCCACTCCTGGAGGAGGGCTGCATATGGGTAGACGGCTAAAAGCTTAGCGGCTGCTACTTATTAGAACGACTAGTGAAAAGCTTCGTAGTGATCCCTACCGACTTATCTTGAAAGTGAGTCAAGAGGCTGATCACTTCAGTCAAAGGGCAATCACGACTCGTGGTGAAAGTGTACAAACTCTACAGAGTATAAAACTAATATATCAGTCGTGCTCATGAACATGAGCGACCTAGATTCTTTTTGAGATAGATGGTTCTATGGATGGTTTGGGATATGATCAACCTTGATGTTAAATATACTTACACCTTGGGAGCTTAAGCATAACCTAGCGACACAGGTTTAACAAATAAAATATGACCAACTAAAAGTGCTTACCATAGTTCAACCATGTCTAGCCTTTTTAGCCTTGCATCCCCTCATGTTATACTTGTTGAGTATGGTGCGCTCACACTTGCTTTACAGTCAACAAAAATCTTGGATGGGTACCAGATGGTTGATCAAGTGAAGAGTTTCTTGTGGAGTCCATGAGTACTAGGCAAGTGTTTCCCCCAGTGAACCGTCCCTGTGGAGTATGGAGTCCCAAAGAGAAGATTAAGAATAGTTTCCGCTATGCTTCTGTAATAGTTGTAAGTTCTATTGTAATTATGTTCGATATATAATAAAGCATTGTTCTTGATATTCTCCATATTTGTCTCTATATGTGTCGTGTGGACATCCTGGGCACACATATAGTTAGCGCTTGGTATTCTTAGGAAAATTGGGTGCGACACAGGGACCCCACCTCACCTGTAGGTAGAGCAGCTGAAGGCGCGGCACCAAGAGCTCCAAGAAGGACAACTCCAGCTCGAGCAGGAAAGCGCGGAGCTCGAGTGAGAGATCGAGCGCCACGGAGACGGTGGGCGTGCGCGTGCCGTGGCCCACGACATGAACTAGAGGATCATTGAGGATGATGAAGCCCCCCCACACTACACCCAGGCAAGCCAGAACATCGTTGCCACAGTGGCCTTGCTCCAGGGGCTTCTAGAGCCCACGACACCTAAGGATCGTCGGACCCATCACGAAATTCGCATGCTACTCGAGCGTGCGACGGCATAGCAGGCCAAGAGCTTAGTGTGCTGACAATGCGAGCTCGACGCCAGCCAGCACACGCCCTCAGAGCGACCCAACAGGGACGTGTCAGTCCACCAGGCACAGCGAGGCAGCAGGGCGTGCGCCGTGGCCTCAGTGCATGAGCGTCTCAGCCTCCACCATGACACGCGCAACAACCTCGATGCCCATAGGTGTGCCTATGGCGATGAGAGGGAGGAGGCTAGCCATGGCTACCACCCTCATCATGGCAGACACTACGACAGCGGCGAGGACAAAAGTCTGAGCCCTGACTTGCTGAGACCTCAGGCCTTTTGTCGACACATCCTCAACGCCATCTTCCCACCGCGGTACCGACCGCCGACCAACATCCTAAAATACTCTGGGGAAACAAACCTCGGAATGTGGATCGAGGATTATTGGCTTGCTTGCCAAGCCGGTGGAGCAGATAGTGACAATTTTATTATCCGCAACTTTCCATTGTTCCTGGCTGATTCGGCGTGAATGTGGTTGGAACACCTTCCGCCCAACCGAATCGAAAGTTGGGCGGACCTAAAAGAGATCTTCATGGGAAACTTCTAGGACACATACGCATGTCCTGGGAACCCATGGGATCTCAAAAACTATAGATAGAAGTCTAGGGAAACTCTTCGTGGGTACATCCAATGCTTTCTCTCAGTAGTGCAATGAGCTGCCCGATGTCGCTGACGCCGACGTCATAGGAGCTTTCCTGTCTGGGACTACCTATGAGTCCCTGGTTCACAGGCTAGGACGTAAGGGCCCATAAACCACCAAGGAGCTCCTCAACATCGCCACCAGCCACGCCTCGGGCAAGGAGGTGGTCGGGGTGATTTATAACCGCCCCAAGGGCAAGGCAAAGCGGGATGAGGATGTCGATGAAGGCGCCTCCAACCACCCTAACAAGAAAAAGAACAAGCAGTAGCGCGAGGGCTCGCTCGTGGCCACTACTGACCGCAAGGGGGTCGAAAGCTCACCGAGGGTACCCTAGACCACTTTGAGAAGCTGCTCGAAGGGCCATGCCCGAACCATGCTTTCCTCATCAAGCACCTATACAAGGACTGCGTCCTCATGAAGCAGTTCTTGTTCGGAGGATCCAATAAGGGGGAGCATAGGGAGGAGCCAAAGCCAGCCGTAGATGATGCCGAGGGGAAGAACGGCAAATTTCCAATGCTGGATGGCTGCCTCATGATCTTTAGAGGGTCGGCGGCCTATGACTCCAAGCGCCGCCAGAAGCTTTTTGTGGTCTAAACGGCCGAGCCAGCCGCGCCTTTCTTCCTTCGATGGTCGGAGTCTGCCATAACCTTTGATTGGACCGATCACTCAGAAAATGTCCTGCAGCCGAGAAGATACCCGCTCGTGGTCGACCTGATCATTGGCATGAAGCGGCTCACCAAGGTGCTGATGGATGGAGGCAGCAGCCTCAACATCATGTACGCTAAAATGCTTGATGCCATGGGCATCGACCGATCGCGCATTCAGCCGACCGGGGCACCTTTCCACTGCATCGTTCCTGGAAAGCAGGCCATGCCACTTGGACAGATCGATCTACCATCACCTTTAGAATCTGACCAATTATAGGATGGAGACCCTTACCTTCGAGGTGGTCGGGTTCCACGGGACCTACCACGCCATCCAGGGATGTCCATGCTACGTGAAGTTCATGGTCATCCCCAACTACACCTATCTGAAGTTGAAGATGCCAGGTCCATGTGGGGTCATCACCATCAGCACCTCCTTCTAGCATGCCTATGAGTGTGAGGTCGAGTGCTACGAACATGCCATGGCAATTGTTGCCTCCAAAGAGCTTGCGGCCATCAGGGAGGAGGTCGTCGAAGAAGCGCCTGACCCCAAGTGGTTGGTCGGGTCTTTCAAGCCTATAGAGGGCACCAAGGAGGTCCTCATAGACCCTAGTAGCTCTGAGGGCAAAGTGGTGTGCATCGGCACCACGCTTTTCTCCAAATAGGAAAGCGCGCTTGCCAACATCCTCCGCGCCAACAGAGATATCTTTGCATGGAGATCCCTGGATATGCTAGGCATTCCGAGAGAAGTCACCAAGCACGCCTTGAAGATTAGGCCAGGCTCCAAGCCGGTGAAGCAGCGCCTATGCCGCTTCGATGAGGAGAAATACAGGGCCATCGGCAAGGAGATTATGAAGCTTTTGGCGGCCGAGTTCATCAAGGAAGTATACCACCCTGAGTGGTTAGCCAATCCCGTTCACAAAAAAAGAGTGGGAAATGGAGAATATGTGTTGACTACACAGGTCTCAACAAAGCATGTCCAACAGATCTGTTTCCTTTGCCATGCATAGACCAAGTAGTCAACTCAACCATAGGGTGCGAAACCCTTTGCTTCCTTGATGCGTACTCCGGGTACCATCAAATCGCGATAAAAGAGTCTGACCAGCTCGTGAGATCTTTCATCACCCCATTCGAATCATTTTGCTACGTCACAATGACGTTCGGCCTGAAGAACGCGGGGGCTACGTACCAACGCTACATGCTCAAGTGTTTTGGGGATCTCATCAGGTAGACCATTGAGGCCTACGTGGATGACATCGTGGTTGTAACAGAACCATCCAATTTATAAGAGCACAAGTACAATAGCAATCACCGAAGCGATCAAACTATCATACTTGAGCCCATATAAACCCGGTAGTCCGATGAAATCATGAAGGTTCTCAAACAAACCAACATACAAACCAAGATCGTACATGATTCAACACAACCAGTCACCTGTTACATCATAGTTCACAAATAGTTCACAAGTTTCTCACATACATCGGAGTTCACATAGTTATTACAAACCAAGTTCAAATAGCGAAAGCAAAGTAGTTTGACGTCAACATCACACTTAGTTCAAATACATGCTAGTACCACGGTCATTGCTAGGAAAGCAGAACAGAGAGGATAACTCAGTAGTACCATGCCCCATGGTTTAGTCCTCATCCACGGCAAGATGAAGGCAGTTCTTACAGTACCCATAATACATCATGTCATTTGTAACAAGAGGGAATAAACCTTGAGTACGAGAATGTACTTAGCTAGACTTACCTATCATAAACCAAAAATAATATGACTCTAAGGAGTATGCAAGGCTTTATTGGTGGAGTTAGCTTGACAACATTTTGCATAAAAGGTTAAGTAACATAACTTGGAAATTTAATATCTCTAGCATCAATTTGAATACCTATTCAATTAAGCATCTCTAGATTAGCACCTGTACTAAAACAATCACTTGATTAAACTAACAAGCATTAGTAACCATATCCAGTTATAAGAATAATTTGAGCATCATCATAACTATCAAGTATCCATTAAGTTACTCTACGTTGCCGCTGCTCAGTCAAGTTCTAACTATTCGAGAGAGACGGTGATTTGAATAAATTCCTACCCAGCTCGGGAATTATTCCTAACATAGACCCATACTTCCCCCGTCGGGGTCGCATTGGGTCACCTTTGGTATAACTCAGGAACCAACTTCGCGGGTCCGATCAGCGCCGCACCCTTAGAGAATCTACGAATCTACCAGGAAGATCAGGACTTGAACCCGCCCTTGGACTCACACCATTGGCTCTCCACACATCCTTACTACCTCTAGTGTGTGCACTTTCACTTATCAGGGCCAGACCTGAATTGAGCTACTCAGCTTCACGGTCGCAACAACTTATCCGGCTAACTAAGTGCTAGGCATGCGTTTAACATGACATGAGGACGTACAGCGAATCGATCATTAACTGACACAGACGAGGATAAATAGGCACCAAGACCTCCATGCCTTGTGCGCCTCTATCACAATCCCGTCCGGTCTCCTTTTCATTCATCAACACATGGTTATTTCCATGATAGCAATTATAGCCAACCATGATTAGATATCTACCTATATCTTGCAGGTGACAGGAAATCACCCGACTTCTACTAGACTAAGCAAGGCTAAGCTTATATTCGATCCTGGACCTATAAAGGATTCAAGATATATTTATCTGGACAAGGTAGTTCTATGCATTAAGTGGTTCCAATCAACTCCTATAACATAATGCATCAAACATAAGGGATGCAAGTGATATTTGTAAAAACATAGGGGGCTTATAATGGGCTGGGGCTTGCATTTCAAGAACGAGGAAGGTTGGTGGTCAGGACACTCAGGGAGATCTTCTACGTTGACTCCTCCATCCACCTGAACTTCCTACTCCTGGGCTGCCTGCTCCTTCTCCTGATGCTCGGGTTCGAACTCGAGAAGCGTCACTCCTTTAGGGTAACCTATTGCATGCATATGCACAAATGATTATCATGAATGCATAAGAGATGAGATGATAAATTGCATATTCGTGATCATGGTTATCCACAAGGTGTATGATAAGTTTAACATTCGTTGACCAAGTAGAGGTATGACTTTCTTCTAGTTGGTCTTCACTGAGTAGGTGCATATCTCTTCTATAATACAAGAAACATACACTCACCAAGTTCTAGCAACCTAAGGTAAGGTTGCTCATCATCAGTAAGAGCCTAGAACCTACAGCTAACAACTAATCTCAATTAGCCTAAGCATCTACACAAGCATCACATAAGACAAACAACTACAATTGACTTAGTCATTTCCTGCTGTAAACAACAACTAATAATTTTGGCTATATCCGAAGTTCTACTCAACCAAATACCATGATCTATGACTTTCTGGAAATCTTATAAAATTTCCAACAACTTTCATTTAATCCCCAAAAGATGATTCAACCATTATCCTAGTCAAAATAGCTAAACTTCGTAGGTCTATCTAGAAATTTCCAGAGAATAAGCATTTCTGGAGACCAACTTCTAACAGCTATAACTCTCAAACCATTTAGTCTATTTCCATGAAAATTTGACACAAGCAAGATAAGTAAGTTATCTACAACTTTGTTATTGACGATATTCACAGCAAACATCGTTTTACCCATGCAATTTACTTCACAACCAAAACTGTCCAAACAGTCACTAAAATTTAATTATAGAGCAATTAATTTTTTACTGCATACAAGAAATCAAATTTGGGCACAACCAATTATACCAATAGTTCATAGGCATCATATACACTCTAGAAAACATGATGGTCAAGCCCAAGTAAATTATTTAAATGCATTTATTAATTTATTTGGACACTAAGGTGAAATAAGGAAAATATATCAAAACTACACCATAAATGCTGATAAAATTACAGTAACCTACTTATGTCCCCAAAAGTCTACTGTAGAAATTTCATGCCATTTGGATAAGTATAGCCATCTCTACAAAAATGACAAGTTGCATAAGCTCATTTTAGCAAAACTTGTTTAGCCTAGTGAAAAGTGTCAACCAATAGATTTCATAATTTTCTTACATGCATCTTGTACCATAACACTATGTAAAAATTTGCATGATCATTAGTTATGTATTTTTACCCTATTTATTTTCACTAGAAACTAGCAATTATTTAAGATTAAATAGGAAGACCATATTCCAAGCATGCTTACTCTAGGTTTATTATTTTTCTTAGCTAGATCATGTGAACACAAGATCAGCAAAATTTTAAATCACATTTTTTCACTTTCCTATCTCAAGTTATGCATTTTACAAGATTGAAAACATTTAAAAAGCATTTATATAGCTCCATTTTATTCTCTAGAAAAATACTAGAAACAGTGCATTTCATATTTTTATCAAATACTACACTTCATGAGGAACCCAACAAAATTTGGTTCTCCAAAATTGGACGTCAACAACTCTACTTATGAATTTTCAAAGTTTGCTTATATTTCTGAAAAAGAATAAATTCAAATCCATATTATAGCCGCTGACACGTGGGACCTGCTGGTCAGTGGGACTCGCTAGTCGGTGACACCAAAGCAGGGGAGGTGCTCCGGCCAGCCCTATCTCACCGGTGGCGAGATCACCGGCGACGTGGGTGACACCAACGTGTTACCCTCATCAAGCCGCGTCGGTTGGTGGTGAAGACGTGACCTAGGTTTCACCGGAGACAGCTCGTCCGGTAGCAATGGCGGATGGTAGAGGTAGCGCAGCGGTATGCTAGTGTTCTCTAGCCATCATGTGCTTCAGTGAGGTGTGCTATGGCTTTGTGGAATCCTAGCGAAGCTATCTAGGGTGGATAGAGTTCCGGTGAGGTGGTGGTGAGCTCTGACCGCATGCATGTCCGCGCGGCGGTGCACGAAGCATGGCAGTGCTCCCACCATTCCGGCTAGATGGCGGCGAGAGGCGGGTCTCCATCATGCTACCTGCTAGGTCTAGGGTTACTCAACCTACAGCGTGTGAGAGAGGATGGTGGCAATGATCCAACTCGGCAATGGTGAGCTCGAGTGCCACGACGACCATGGAGGCCGTGCGCAGAGCGGCGACGCGTTCTGGCGCAACCAGGCGGTAGCATCTAAATGGATGATGGGTTTAGATGCTGGGACCTATGATGAAGACTAGATGAGGGAGAGAGAGAGCGGAGGTGCACGTGTTGTGGCTGGCCATGGTGAGCCGAGAGCGCGGCGGTGGTCCGGTGATGGCGCGGTGGCGACGAGGCAAAATGGGGCCTTACCAGGGCATGATGTGAGGTAGTAGTGGTTCAGGGAGGTAGAGGTGGAGGTGGCGGAGCTATTGGTGCAAGGAATCGAGCGGTGGAGCTACGACCATGGTGAGCGGGCGTGGCTGAGCGACAGCGATGGCGTGCTTTGCTCTGGCGTGGGCGAGAGAGAGCGGGGTGCAAGGGCGAAATGGGGCGAGCAGTAGAGGCGCACGCCCCTTCTCCCCGCGCTGGCCTAACCAGATAGGCTGGTGCTGGCATACGACCTCCATGCGGCACACCTGGCCTGCCCCCGGTCAGCCACTGACGGCGCGGCGTCCTCAGCCATCAGGCCCGCAATCAGTGAGTAACAACGCAAGTTCAGCTACCTCTATCTCCTATTCCATTCATTATTTGCAAAAACTTCATTAACAAGAATTGTAGAGTTACACGAGGTCTCCAACTTTGATTTAGAAAGCTTCCTCTAATTTGCCATAGTTTTCAAATTGTAAAGCTTCAAAGTAGGGTACATCGAAACTGAAACTCAGTTCATGACTTGGCAATTTTTCTAAGTTGAAAATAGTATTTTGTTGATTCTTGTGATCCCTATTGGACCATGTTAGGCACTGAATTAGCTCTTGACCCAAAAATAAAAGTTGTTACTCTAGTCAAGTACTACAACTTTGCTTAAGGATGCATAGCCATGCAAAGTCTCTAGTATATAGTTCAACTTAGGTCAAACATGCAACTTGAAAATGGTAGATTACACTATAACCATGACTTAGAGGCCAATTGGGTCCAAGTCATGAATACCAAAATTGTTCCATGTGACATTCTAAACATGTTAAAGGTACTCCTAGGGTCCCACAAGGATTTCATACATTGGTCACACACAATGGCAAGCATATACATGCATATAGCTATCATCACATGTACAAAAGTAAGGTGATTGAGATGACACTTCATATGCTTATGCTCATATATGAATGAATGATGCTTATGCTCATGCAATGCAAGTGCAAAAGTGCAAGCCTAACACCTAGGGTGTTACAACCCCTCCTCCTTATAGAAATCTTGCCCCGAGATTCGAAAGACCTACCATTTTTCGTAAAAGGAGGGTTAAACCTCACGTAAATAATCTTCCCTTTCCCACATAGCATCTTGCTCACTATGATTATTCCACATAACTTTGTGAAACTTGATCACACGGTTTTGAGTTACTCTATCCTTGCTATCTACAATTTGCACCGGCTTCTCTTCATAGGCTAGATCTAATTCTAACTTGATATCTCTAACCTCCACTCTTTCTTCTAGAGCGCGTAAACATTTCTTTAATTGGGATACATGAAAAATGTTGAAGATAGCCCTCATTTCTAGAGATAACTGAATCTTGTAGGCTACTCTTCCGGTTTTCTCAATGATTGGATATGGACCTACATATCTTGTTGCAAGCTTTTTTTACTCCAAACCGTTGTACCCTTTTCATTGGTGACACTTTTAGGTATACATAATCACCTACTTCAAATTCAATGGGTCTTCTTCTCTTGTCCGCATAACTTTTCTGCCTCGATTGAGCGGCTTCTATATGTTGTTGAATGATATGCACCTGCTCTTCAGCCTCTTTGATGAAATCAATACCATAGTATCTTCTTTCTCTGGGTTCAACCCAATTCAAAAGAGTTCTACACTTGCGACCATACAAAGCTTCAAAAGGAGCCATCTTAATGCTCTCTTGATAACTATTGTTGTAGGAAAACTCAGCTAAAGGTAGCCATTTTTCCCATAATCCTTTTCAAGAGATGACACAAGCTCTCAACATGTCTTCCAATATTTGGTTTACACGTTCAGTTTGCCCAGAGGTCTAAGGGTGATAGGCAGAACTTCTGACTAAGTTGGTGCCTAACATCTTGTGCAAGTGTTCCAAAAAACGAGCAGTGAACTAAGGCCCTCTGTCAGATACAATGGTTCTTGGCATGCCATGTAGATGTACTATGTGGGATATATACAACTCAGCATACTCATGCGGTTAGTACTTGGTTCTAACTAGAATGAAAAGTGCAGACTTGGTTAGGCGATCCACAATCATCCATATGGAATCATAATTCTTATGAGTAGGGGGGAGTCCAACAATAAAATCCATGCTAACTTCTTCCCACTTCCAACCTGGAATGGATAGTGGTTGAAGCAGTCCAACAGGTTTCAAATGAACAGCCTTAACTCGGCAATAATTATCACATTTAGCAACATAAGCTGCAATCTCCTTCTTCATTTTGGTCCACCAAAAATGGTTCTTCAAGTCTTGATACATTTTGCTACTACCCGGATGAATGGATAGTTTAGAAGAGTGAGCCTCTCCTAAGATCTGGTTTCTAAGTTCCTTATCCTTCGGCACTACTAGTCTATCTTTAAACCATAGAACACCGTTCTCATCTATCCTAAAATGCTTAGTGTCTTGCTCTTTGATCTTTCTTTTGATGTGGAACACACCCGGATCGGTCTTCTAAAGCTCGATGATCTTGCTCGAGAGAGAATAACTGATCATAATATTATGCAGCACAACAGGATGTAACAAATTGAAACCATCTTCTAAGAGAGAATTGTAATGAGATTTTCTGCTCAAAGCGTCTACAACAACATTCACTTTGCCAGGATGATAATGTACTTCTAAATTATAATCTTTGATCAATTCTAGCCATCTTCTCTGTCTCATATTCAATTCAGGTTGAGTGAAGATATACTTAAGACTCTTATGATCTGTGTAGATATGACACACATTGCCATGCAAATAGTATCTCCAAATTTTGAATGCATGGACATCTGCTGCCAATTCCAAGTCATGAGTTGGGTAATTGACTTCATGCTTCTTTAGCTGATGTGAGGCATAAGCAATGACTTGGCCTTCCTACATAAGAACACATCTCAAACCAATACTTGATGCATCACAAAACACATCAAAAGGTTTCTCGATATTAGGTTGTGCCAAAACAGGATCTGAAGTCAACAAAGTCCGTAAATTATAAAAATCAGCTTCACACTCCGGAGTCCATACAAACTTCTCATCTTTCTGAAGCAATCTTGTCATTGGCATGGTGATTTTGGAGAAGTCTGGAATGAACCAACAGTAGTAACTAGTAACCTGCTAAACCAAGAAAACTCCAAACTTCGTGAACTGAAGTCGGGGCCTTCCAATCCATAACTTCTTCCACCTTAGAGGGGTCTACGGAGATCCCATTTTGTGATAGCACGTGCCCTAGAAAAGGTACCATTCGAAGCCAAAACTCACACTTGCTAAACTTAGCATACAACTTATGTTCTCTTAGCCTAGTTAGAACAAATCTCAGGTGCTCTACGTGAACTTCCTCGTTTTCTAAATAGATCAGAATGTCATCGATGAACACAACCACGAACTTATCTAGCTCGGGCATGAACACCGAATTCATCAGATACATGAAATATGTAGGAGCATTTGTTAGCCCAAAGGACATGGCCAAATACTCATACAGGCCATACCTAGTGGAAAAAGCAGTTTTAGGTACGTCTTCTGGTCTGATTTTAATCTGATGGAACTAGATCTCAAATCAATCTTGGAGAACACCTTAGCCCTTGACAATTGATCAAACAAGATATCAATTTGAGGCAAAGGATACTTGTTAGTGACCGTTATGGTATTAAGTGGTCGGTAGTCCACACACAACCGCAAGGATTTGTCTTTCTTCTTCACAAATAAGGCGGGACAACCCCACGGAGATGAGCTAGGTCGAATGAGACCTTTCTCTAGAAGCCCTTGCAATTGAACCTTAAGCTCGGCTAGCTCATTTGGTGGCATTCTATACGGCCTCCGAGAGATGGGTGCTATACCCGGCAATAACTCAATCTTAAACTCTACATCCCTATCGGGTGGCAACCCAGACAATTCATTTGGAAACACATCTGGAAACTCACACACCACTAGAATATCAAGGAGGGTTATGGTCTGAATAGCACCGGTGAAGTTTTGGAGATCAAAATTCCTAGGAAGTGGCACAAAGAAAGCATCGTTACTCTGGGGTTCTCTCAACATGATGGTTCTAGTCAAAGTGTCAATGAGAACTCCATGGCCACTCATCCATTTTATACCCGAGATTACATCTATCCCCAACCCTAGCAATACTACAAGATCTGAGGTATACTCTCGGTTGCTTATTGACATGCGCACATCTCTGACTATCTAGTTGGTAGAGATATTATTTCCGGCTACACTTATGCAATAACCACCTTTATCTATAGTAACTACCCTTTGATCATGCTTGGATGCAAATATTTGACTCATAAATGAATGTGAAGCTCCAGACTCAAATAAAACAACTGTGGGGTGTTGGTTCACAAGAAATGTACCCGCAGTAACAACTTCACCTAAAGGGATCTCTTCTAGGGTGGTATAGTACATGTGTCCCTGACGTGCATTTGGATTACCCTGCTTCTGGTTGTTCTTCTTCTTGGGATAGGGGCAATTCCTTGACCAATGGCCAGTCTTGTGCAGTTCCTGCATGGCATACTGCTAGGTGGAATGCTAGAGCTTCCTTGTCCTATGCTACCCTTTGGTAGGGCAACAGAAAAGACCTTGCAATACACGTTCAGGGTCTGACTGGTCTATACCTTCTTCTGAGGTGGTCTATACTTTGGAGCAGGTGGGCAAAACTGAGGTCTCACAGCAATAGGAGCTTCTGGCTGATATTCACCTGCTTCATAAGCTCTCTTACGACTCTTAGATGATGAATAGATGTTGTTCTGGTTCTCTTGAGTTAGAGCATCACTAACAAACTCATTGAAAGTGGCACATTTGCTGTTAGCTAGGGTCTTCATCAGCTTCAGACTAAGCCCTCTCTTGAAACTAGCAATCTTCTTTGCATCAGTATCCACAAACTCTGTGGCATACCTTGACAAATTGTTAAAGGCATGCAGGTACTCAGTTAGGCTCTTGGTACCCTATGTCAGCCTCATGAATTATGTATGTTTCATACTCATAAGACCTGGCGGAATATAATGTCCCCTAAATGCAGCCTTAAACTGGTTCTAGGTAATTCAAGCATCCTCAGGCAAAGTGGATCGATGATGACTCCACCAAATGCCTGTAGGCCCCTACAGCTGGTGTGATGCGCACTCTGCCTTCAGGTGTTCTGTGACCCTTAAGAGATGGAACTTCTGTTCAATTGTATTCAGCCATTCATCTGCCTGTAATGGCTCCTCTGCTTCCTTAAAAATAGGAGGCTTGGTGTCAAGAAAGTCCTTAAAAGTGCTGAACTAGTTAGGTTCAGGTCCTTGGTGTTGGTCCCTTCCTTGTTCATGGCCAACATTCTGTGCGAGACCACGTGGCACTTCTCCCATGGAACGTTGGGTCTCCATGAGTTGGGCCATCATCTCCGTTGGAGTGGGATGCGGTGGTGGTGGGAGGTCCTCATTGCCATTGCCACGAGAACCACTATCACCCACATCATCTCCACCAGCTCCCCTATGAGTGCGCGTCATCTGTAGAATTGCAACCATAAGTAATTATTGATGATGCTAGAAAAATTGTAGAGGAATTATATAATTATGCCAAACTGAATGTACTGGAGAGAATTTAACATTCATACAATAAAAGAGAGGCATAATAATTCATTTCCACAACACAACATCTCCAATTATATTACTTAGCGATCACGCAATGCATTCCCGTACATGCCAAATACTTGTCAGCACACAAATTGGATATTTATGAAGGTTCAACAACAACATAGATTAAACATGCAAGGTTCCAAGATTACATCAAAGGGGTACATCATGAGATCAAAACCTACATTATGAGCTCATTACATAAAAGGTCAAAGATAGAGAGCTAACGCATCTAGCTAGATACTATAGCTAAGCTACTCCTTGGGGAGGTTGCTGTCGATGTCGGACACACCATCACCATGGTCATACTCAAAAGGCTCGACCTCTTCCTCAGGATCATCCTTGGCGTCCACCTCCATGCCATCGTCCTCACCAATCAATACATTGTGATCTTCTTCTTCCACCGTTGGAGCTGGAGAAAGAATTAGGTTCACCATGTTGTTGAGACGATGAACATCTAGCTGGAGCTCCTCAATCTGGTGTATTAGTTCCTGCTCTCTGTGATCAAACTCCATTGCCTACCTAGCAGTCGGAAACATAGTCCGGATTCTAGCTACCTCCCTAGTCTTAGCAAGGCGAATGACCTCGTCCCTCTTAGCACGGACGTCCTGTAACTCTACCCTAGCCACATCTCTTTCTGCAATAGCATTTACCAATTGAACCCGGCAAGCTTCTAAAGCTGTAATAGCATTATCAGTTTCTTGTTGAACCTCTCTAGCTACCCTTTGATGCCTGCGCACATGCCCTCACAGCTGGCGTTGCGTGGCCTGTGCTCGCTGGAGCTCTAGCATGCAGCTGACGTAGCTGTCTTGGCAGGAGTAGAACATCTTCAAGACGACGAACATAGTGCTCATAGCATTCTAGAGCTCTCTGCTCACTCATCATGGTCTCTTACCAGTGCATTGCCGCCTGGCTACATCCAAGCGGTCACCGATGGATCCACTCGGGGAAAGGTTCTGGCTAGGCTGTTGATAAGCTCATCACCAAACTCTTGACAGATCTCACTTAGTGCCTCCAAAGCTACCACTTGGGCACCTTCCCAAGGAGATTGCCCATCTGACTTAATACTCCAACCCTACCACTATGGATTGTCTGCATGGGCTGGAATGGTCACCCATACATCATACCACGGCTGCCCCTTAGCTACCACTTCCCTCCAGAAGTAGCAGGGTGGCTCAGCGTACCCAACTGAGTTTAGCACCCTCCACAACAAGGTAGGAGTACCAAACACAGTCAGTAATGTGTCACTGCGAGGCATGGCTCCTGGTGCTACCATCTGTAGCAAAGTGTGCAACTCTTGTGAGAGGATATCATACGTGAGAAGAAATTTAATGAATGGGGTAAGCAATTATAAGTAAGGGAGGGATGCAACAATGTAAATGCATGAGTGAACATGATGCATGCATGTTCCGTATGTCCTCACGAATCTTAGGAAAAATTTAAAGTTCTAATGACATACACGGTGGCATACATACGTTCTCTCAATATACGTAACTAATCGGGCTACACGTTTCGCTGTTAGTGTACCCGCACAAGAATTTCATTTCAGCACATCCCAACAATTATATATGCAAAATGTAAATCTAGGCTCTAGGTTGCAACTAAATACTTCCATATATGTATACCCATACATATACTTCCGTATCAAAGCTACCCGATGACAATTTATTACCCACAATTAAATACGCACCATACACACATGCAAGCATGCATATACAGCCGTATCAAAGCTAGCCCTCCTTGACCGCACGCTCACATCTTGCGGTCATGCCACTTATCAACTTACCTTCTTACCTAGGCGTAAAGGCATTTGATCCATACATTATCACTCAAGTGAATGACATCCATACAATAGCACGCCGTATGGACAATGAAAGTAAAAACCCCCATGGTAGTACTTAATTAGCCACCTGATAGTCCTTAACTGGGCATAAAGGATATGACCACTTGCATACTCAAAATTTAAAATTCAGATTTTTAACACACCTATATATAGCTATAAGTTGTCAAACTGATTTTATAAAACAAAACCTTTGTTTTAAATACCCATATGACAAGTTTAGTGTTGAACCTTACTCCAATGCCAGCTGTAATAGAACCGTCCAATTTATAAGAGCACAAGTACAATAGCAATCACTGAAGCGATCAAACTATCATACATGAGCCCATATAAACCCAGTAGTCCGATGAAATCGCAAAGGATCTCAAACAAACCAACATACAAACCAAGATCATACATAATTCAACACAACCAGTCATATGTTACATCATAGTTCACAAATAGTTCACAAGTATCTCACATACATCAGAGTTCACATTGTTATTACAAACCAAGTTCAAATAGCAGAAGCAAAGTAGTTTGACATCAACATCGCACTTAGTTCAAATACATGCCAGTACCACGGTCATTTCCAGCAAAAGCAGAACAGAGGGGATAACTTAGGAGCACCATGCCCCATGGTTTAGTCCTCATCCATGGCAGGATGAAGGTAGTTCTTACAGTACCCATGATACATCATGTCATTTGGAACAAGAGGGAATAAACCCTGAGTACGAGAATGTACTCAGCTAGACTTACCCATCATAAACCAGAAATAATATCACTCCAAGGAGTATGCAAGGCTTTATCGGTGGAGTTAGCTTGACAACATTTTGCATAAAAGCTTAAGTAACATAACTTGGAAATTTAATATCTCTGGCATCAATTTTAATACCTATTCAATTAAGCATCTCTAGATTAGCACCTGTACTAAAGCAATCACTTGATTAAACTAACAAGCATTAGTAACCATATCCAGTTATAAGAATAATTTGAGCATCATCATAACCTCAAGTATCCATTAAGTTACTCTATGTTGTCGCTGCTTAGTCAAGTTCTCACTATCTGGAGAGACGGCGATTCAAATCGATTCCTACCCAGTTGGGGAATTATTCCTAACACAAACCCATACTTCCCCCGTCAGGGTCGCATCGGGTCACCTTTGGTACAACTCAGGAACCAACTTCGTGGGTTCGATCATCGCCACACCCTCAGAGATTCTACCAATATGCCAAGAAGATCAGGACTCAAGCCCGCCCTTGGACTCACGCCATTGGCTCTCCGTATATCCTTACTACCTCTAGTGTGCGCACTTTCACTTACCGGGGTCTAACCTGAATTGAGCTACTCGGCTTCACGGTCGGAACGACTTATCCGGCCAACTAAGTGCTAGGCATGTGTTCAACATGACATGAGGACGTGCAGTGAATTGGTCATTAACCGAGACAGACAAGGATAAATAGGCACCAAGACCTCCATGCCTTGTGCTTATCTATCACAATCTTGTCTGGTCTCCTTTTTATTCATTAACACATGGTTATTTTCACGATAGCAATTATAGCCAACCGTGATTAGATATCTACCTATATCTTGCAAGTGACAGGAAATCACCAGACTTCTACCAGACTAAGAAAGGCTAAGCATATATTCGATCCTAGACCTACAAAGGATTCAAGATATATTTATCTAGACAAGGTAGTTCTATGCATCAAGTGGTTCCAATCAACTACTATAACATAATGCATCAAACATAAGGGACGCAAGTGATATTTGTAAAAACATAGGAGGCTTATAATGCTCCAAGGCTTGCCTTTAAAGGACGAGGACGGTTGGTGGTCAGGACACTTAGGGAGATCTTCTACATTGATTCCTCCTTCTGCCTGAACTTCCTGCTCAAGGGCTGTTTGCTGCTCCTCCTAATGCTCGGGTTCGAACTCGAGAAGCGTCACTCCTTCCGGGGAACCTATTGCATGACATGCACAAATGAGTATCATGAATGCATAAGAGAGGACATGATAAATTGCATATGCCTAATCATGGCTATCCACAAGGTGTATGATAAGTTTAACATTCGTTGACCAAGTAGACGTATGACTTTCTTCTAGTTGGTCTTCACTGAGTAGGTGCATATCTCTTCTATAATACAAGAAACATACACTCACCAAGTTCTAGCAACCTAAGGTAAAGTTGTTCATCATCAGTAACAAGCCTAGAACCTACAGCTAACAACTAATCTCAATTAGTCTAAGCATCTACACAAGCATCACATAAGACAAACAACTATAATTGACTTAGTCATTTCCTGCTGTAAACAACAGCTATTTATTTTGGCTATATCCGAAGTTCTACTCAACCAAATACCATGATATAGGACTTTGTGGAAATATTATAAAATTTCCTACAACTTTCATTTAATGACCAAAAGGTGATTCAACCATTATCCTAGTCAAAATAGGTAAACTTCCTAGGTCTGTCCAGAAATTTCTAGAGAATAAGCATTTCTGGAGACTAAATTCTAACAGCTATAACTCTCAAACCATTTAGTCTATTGCCATGAAACTTTGACACAAGCAAGATAAGTAAGTTATCTACAACTTTGTTATTGACGATATTCATAGAAAACATCGTTTTACCCATGTAATTTACTTCACAACCGAAACTGTCCAAACAGTCACTAAAATTTAATTATAGAGCAATTAATATTTCACTGCATACAAGCAATCAAATTTGGGTACAACCAATGGTAGCAACAGTTCATAGGCATCATATACACTCTAGAAAACATAATGGTCAAGCCCAAGTAAATTATTTAAATGCATTTATTAATTTATTTGGACACTAAGGTGAAATAAGGAAAATATATCAAAATGCACCATAAATGTTGATAAAATTACAGTAGCCTAATTATGTCCCCAAAAGTCTACTCTACAAATTTTGTGCCATGTGGATAGGTATAGCCATCTCTACAAAAATGACATTTTGCATAGGCTCATTTTAGCAAAAATAGTTTTGCTTAGTGAAAAGTGTCAAACAACTGATTTCATATTTTTCTTACATGCATCCTAGTACCATAACACTCTGTAAAAATTTGCAAGATCATTAGTTATGTATTTTTACCCCATTTATTTTTACTAGAAACTAGAAATTATTTAAGATTAAATAAGAAGACCATATTCCAAGCATGCTTAATGTAGGTTTAGTATTTTTCATAGCTATAGCATGTCAACACAAGATCAGCAAAATTGGAATCACATTTTTATCACTTTCCTAGCTCAAGTTATGCATTTTACAAGATTAAAAACATTTAAAAAGCATTTACCTACCTCCATTTTATTCTCCCAGAACAAGTTAAATTTAGTCATCCCAAATCATTTTGAAGTTTTTGTAAACCAATACAACAAAAACTTTGTAATGATCGCTTGGATACCATTCTGTGGCAGAACCTCCTAAATTATAGGGCCCACATGCACCTGTCACTGTCCGATGACCTCTGACAACTATACATATGTTCCTGGTAACTTAAGAAGACTGTCGGGTGTTCTTGGGAACACCGAATCATCCATGATTTCTGAGCAGGATCACATTACAGAGTCAATGCTGTATACAATAGTTTATTCAAATATATACATCAGAGTAAAAATTAGCGGAAGACTTACAATAACATAGTTTACAAACCATTTGTTTCAAACCATATAACTAAGTTCGATAATTATTACAAACCAAAGTAGTGGAGTGGCATTATAACATATTACAGAACACACAAATAAGTTGCCCTGCCCAAGGGCCACACATTTACTTATCGTCATCGCATTGAACAACAGTCATGCAGCACGGCCCAAAACAGACCAGCTCATGAGGCTCACCAGCAACAAGGGTCAACGAACCCTGAGTACAAAAGTACTCAACAAGACTTAACCGAAATAAAACTGATAGAACTCAGGCTCAGGGATTCAAGGTATGGCTTTAGCAATAATCAAAGTTCTTTTGCGTAAAAGGTCTTTAACAAAAATTCTTTATATCAACATTTAAAACTTCATAAAGATCATATACAAAGCTGACATGACCCGAATTGAGGTCATGAAACTTCATATCCATCACCTTCACAAATCTTATTTGAGTTCCAGTTATTAAACTACGATGATGAACAGAGAAGTGAGTCTCCATAACTGAGGAGCAACGACGATTCGAACCGATTAAACATAGCTGGGGATTCCAGACCACACGACATATGTAGGTCCCCAACCTACATATACCAACCTATCCTTGGATCCTCTAAAACATGAATGGGTCCGCGCCACCCGAGAATACAGTACTCCACCAATCTAGCCCAATACCACGTGGGTACACGCTATTCCCACCATCTCTCCACTCCCAGTGCGCAGTTAGCCATTCTCGTAATAGAATAGCCAAGTTAAGGCTTATCGGAGTATGTGGTTAGTACTACAAAGTCTCACCTCATGTAGTTCAACAATGGACGGGCCTTAATCGACACAGGCAGAAAGAACCCGCTCACAAGACCTCCATGTCTTGTGGCTCCCATACACCGAGTCCGCCTAGTCTAGATTTATTACTCCACATTCCCATATCACATGATAACATAAGTAACCAAAGATCCATTTAAAACTTGCAGGTGACAGGTAATCACCCGACTTTCATCGTTCTAAGCATAGCTAAGCATAACTAGGCATATACGAATTAAAACTGGTAGCAGGGTAGATATGAAAAAACAAGGTTGGTAATGCACCAATTAGGTTTGCACTCAAATCCTAATCACTTAATGCAGTAAAGAAAAGCAAAAATGAAATCAATTTGTAAAATACAAGGTAGGTTTGAATGCATCCGGGGCTTGCCTTCTTTGACGGAAAAGTCTGGTTCCGGAGTCGTTCCATAATTATCAAATCCAACCTCCACAGACAGATTAACCTCCTCAACCACTTGATTAACTACCACGTGCTCACCTTCGTTCACTACACGTAGTAACAATGTCATGTTTAACATGATGCGAGATACCAAATATGATGCTCGATGATGGATGCAAAATTAACAACTTGAATACAACTTTCCTTCGCGGTACAATTACAAGTTAAACTAACTAAACCTTTTTCATAACACCTACCTCGATTGCTAAGGATCATTACCAACTAATGACCCAAGGACATCACTCAATCAAAAATTTAAACAAAACCTAAATCATTAAAGGTTACTATTTGCTTTTATGAATTAATTATTTAATTAAAAATTATGAAATAAATCAACTTGCTCCAATTGAGCCCAAAATTTTTGTAAATGTTCATCTCATGATAACTAAGTGGCAAAACAATGTTCATAATTTTTGGATAATTATTTAAGCCTAGAAAAATCATGGAAACTCATTTATTAAATAATTGAGCAATTTTTATCACATTCAAAAAGTACTCAAAATCTACATTTCATATTTTTACTAAATAATATACATCATAGATAAGTCACACAAAAATTTTCATAATTTTTGGAGCTCTAAATAAATCTACACAAAAATAACAAAAATAGACACTATTCATTCATTACTGAAAATAGAAAAATTCCATTTTTAAACACTGAGCCACTGACAACCCGACCCCACCTGTCATCGTCTACCTTCGGCGCTGGCCACGGCAACGACGCGCTGACCGGCGAAATCTCACCGACGGTGAGGTCTCCAGCCACGGCGACGGTACCAACACGTTCCTCACAACATGGCGCATCGATTGGAGGCACAAATTAAACCGATTACTGCGAGGTTCGAGCTTAACATCGGTCATGGCGCCTCGGCCGAGCAGGGCACGGCGGCGCCACGACGTTCTAACCGCTAGAGCTCGCTAGAGCTACCTACAACTACTCGGATAGCATCAACGGCTCACCTAGATCGGAATAGGGCACTTGCTTGACCGAGAGCAGCAAGAGAGCACTACGGTCGACGTTGATGGCAACGACGGCAATGACAAGCTCGACGTCCGGTGGCTGCAGTGGATGAACGGTCCAATCAACAAGTCGCATAGAATCACAACAACACGGAGAAGATGGAGCAACACTACGCGAGGGCAGAGACTAACCGTATAGCTCCGGCCACGGTGAAGCGGGGTCACCGGTGATGTTGCCGGCCGCGAGGAAGAAAGGCAACACACCGTGTATCCCGGCGATAACAGGCGCCCACGACTAGTCGGTTGGGTTCGCAAAGAGTAGGTGAAGCAGCGATAGGCTTGGCTATGTCGGTGAAGCACTATGGTGACAGCGTGGGTTCGACGGAGATGACCGGTGATGTCGGGAAAAGCAGAGCAAGGAAGCGGGGACAAACAGCGACGGCTTAGGCTAAATAGCTTGTCTTAGAAACAAGGAGAAGCCACGCCACAGCCTTCACTGCGCCAGCACGACGCTGAAGATGGCCACGGCGACGACCAGAACGGATTAGAAGCACGCCGGCGATGAGGTGTCTTCCGCGGCTATTGTTCACCTTATTTACAAAATTGCCCTGTGTTTTAAATCCCAAATTACTCCCAAATTTATGTAACAACTCAAAAATATCCAAAAACAAAAGTTGTTCAAAATTCAAAGTTTTACAACTTTGCTTTTATAACCACCCCCTAATTCGGCCTACATTTTCAAATGCAAGTTTGAATTCAAAAAGGGAATATTTAAAGATTTACGCCTTTTCAAATTACTCCAATTTTTATAAAACAAACTTTGTACAACCTAACAAGCTCTACACTTTTGCTTTAAGGCTCAACCCCAAAATTTGCTTCGATTTTGAATTAGGTTTTCCAGGGCAAACTTAAATACTGAAATCAGGGTTTTTCGAAAATTCAAATCCAAACAAAACTTTGAACTTGATTCAAACCATCCAAGGCTACACTTATAACACCAATGTAAACTTATTTTAGTGAATGCATATCAAAGTTCTCACCAAGACCAAATGCTTTGCAATGCATATGATGACATGGTAGTTTTTAGTATTTAAACACCCGAGGTGTTACAATCCTTCCCCCTAAAAGAAATCTTGTCCCGAGATTTAAAGTCATAGGGTAAGTAATGGAAAAAGGATATGTGTCAATCCAAAAACATTCACAACTTATACATACAATAGCTGAGGTCCCTTTACAAACATGGTTCGCCACAACAGAGTAAACTAACTTTATTCTATATCGACGCAAGAAACTCTAGAAATTTTTCTAACAAGTAATCTTCTGATTCCCAAGTAGCTTCTTCTGAATGTTGATTCCATTGTATCTTGTAGAACTTGGTTGTCCTCCTTCGAGTAACATGATCTTTCTAATCCAAAACTCGGATAGGATACTCGGAATAGGTCAAATCAGGTTCAAGTTCCACTCCTTCAACCTCAACATTCTGCTCAGGCACTCGGAGACACTTCTTCAATTGAGAAACATGAAACACATCATGCACAGCTGCGAGATGTTCTGGTAGTTTTAAGCGATATGGCACTTTTCCACACCTCTCTAAAATTTGAAATGGTCCAATATATCGAGGTGCCAACTTGCCTTTAACACCAAAATGGGTAACTCCCTTCATTGGTGATACCTTCAGATATACAAAATCTCCCTTGTTAAATACCAATGGTTTACGTCGTTTGTCTGCGTAACTCTTTTGTCGGGACTGAGATATCTTCAAATTAGTTTGTATTTGCCTAACCTTGTCTTCTGTTTCCTTCACAAGGTCAACTCTAAAGAACCTTCTTTCTCTGGGCTCAGACCAACTCAGCGATGTTCTGCATCTATGACCATAGAGTGCTTCAAATGGAGCCATTCTAATGCTTTCCTGATAACTATTGTTGTATGAGAACTCGGCCAAAGGTAAGCATTCATCCCACTTATTGGAATAGTTAAGGACACAACACCTTAACATATCTTCAAGTACTTGATTGACTCTTTCAGTCTGTCCATCAGTCTGCGGATGATAAGCTGTACTATATAGAAGCTTGATACCCAACAAAGAATGCAACTGTTTCCAAAAGCTAGAGACAAACTGTGTACCCCTATCGGACACAATGGTCTTTGGTACTCCATGGAGACTCACAATTCGCTCTAAATACATCTTGGCATACCGTATAGTGGGATATGTATTCTGGACTAAAAGAAAATGTGCTGATTTGGTTAGTCGATCTACAATAACCCATATTGAGTCAAAGCCCTTTGATGTCTTGGGTAGACCCATAATAAAGTCCATACTAATGTCCTCCCATTTCCAAGCTGGAATATGTAATGGTTGTAACTCTCCAGCGGACCTCAAATGTATAGCTTTCACCTTTTGACAAGTATCACACTTGGCTATATATCTAGCAATCTCTATTTTCATTTTAGTCCACCAAAATCTTTGTTTCAAATCATGGTACATCTTATTACTTCCCGAATGGATAGATAACCTAGTTGCATGTGCCTCCTCAAGAATTGACTGCCACAACTCAGGAACTTTTGGTACCACCAGACGATCCTTGAACCTTAGCACACCTTCATCATCTATGCTGAAGCATTCCGCCTTTCCATTCCTGACTCTTTCCTTGATATGGGCTATACCCTTGTTTTCCTTCTGAGTAGCAATAATCTGGTCTCGAATATTGGCTTCAACAATTATGTTGGTCAAGCTACCTAGTTGAATTACCTCTACATTCAACTTCTCCATCTCTTGACATAAGGTCAGACCCATTGTTCTTACTGTCAGGCAATTGCAATAACTTTTGCGACTGAGGGCATCTACAACCACATTTGCTTTGCCAGGGTGATAATGTACCTCCAAGTCATAATCTTTAATCAATTCTAACCATCTTCTTTGTCGCATGTTCAACTCTGACTGAGTAAAGATATACTTTAAACTCTTGTGGTCTGTATAAATATGGCACGTATTACCAAGCAGGTAATGCCGCCAAATCTTCAGAGCATGGACAACAGCTGCTAACTCCAGATCATGAGTCAGATAGTGTTCTTCATGTTGCTTTAGTTGCCTAGATGCATAGGCAATGACTTTGCCTTCCTGCATCAATACACATCCAATACTAATACTCGAAGCATCACAATAAACATCAAATGACTTCTCGATATCAGGTTGGGCTAATACTGGTGCAGTGGTCAACAGTCTCTTCAAAGTCTGGAAAGCCTCTTTACAATCAGATGACCAGACAAACTTGACTTGGTTCTTCAACAACTCCGTGATGGACTTTGATACTCTAGAGAAATCTGGAATAAAATGATGGTAATACCCTGTCATTCCCAGAAAACTACGAACCTGATGAACAGTGGTGGGTGGTTTCCAATCAAGCACATCCTTAACTTTGCTTAGATCAACTGTAACTCCTTCAGCTGACAAGACATGTCCAAGAAACTGTACTTCCTTAAGCCAAAAGTCACACTTGCTGAACTTGGCATAAAGTTGATGTTCTCTCAAGCGGGTCAGAACAATTCGGAGATGTTCCGAATGTTCTTCCTTATTCTTGGAATATACTAGAATGTCATCACTAAACACCACTACAAACTTATCTAGCTCAGGCATGAATACTGAATACTGAATTCATCAGATACATGAAATGAGCTGGAGCATTTGTCAAACCAAAAGACATTACCAAGTATTCATATAATCCATATCTTGTGGTAAATGCCATTTTGAGAATATCTTCAGGCTTAATCTTGATTTGGTGATAGCCTGACCTCAAATCTATCTTGGAGAACACTTTGGCTCCAGCCAGTTGATCAAAAAGCAAATCTATCCGAGGTAAAGGATACTTATTCTTAATGGTCACTTCATTCAACGGACGATAGTCAACACATAACCTCAGGGTCTCATCTTTCTTTTTCACAAAAATTGCCGGACATCCCCAAGGTAATTAACTAGGTTGGATAAACCCCTTATCAATCAATTATTGCAACTGAGTCTTCAACTCGGCTAATTCCTTGGGTGGCATCCTATAAGCTCTCCGAGAAATCGGAGCTGTCCCAGGGTTCAACTCTATGTTAAACTGGACATCCCTATCAGGTGGTAGACCGGGTAAATCTTTAGGAAACACATCAGGAAATTCACACACTACCGGGATATCTCTAATCTCTTTGACGGCAGTTGCACAAACTTTGCCCACTGATCTTCTTAAGGTTGGAAGTTGGATGAGAAGTTGAGAAGTACTATCTGGCAAACTCACCCTTATAGTTCTATTCAAAGCATCTATAACAGCCTTATGCTGATACATCTAATTCATTCCCAAAATTACATCTATATCCTGATCCTTTAGGATAATCATGGTAGTGGAAAAAATATGCCCACCCAGGTTTATGGGTCCCGTATACCATTTCCTTAGTACACAGACATCCCCCGGGCGACTGTCTAAAGAAATTTTCCTTTGTTGCCCCAATTGAAATTTCATGCTTCACGACAAAGGTTCTATTGATGAATGAATGCGATGCACCCGAATCAAAAAGTATAACTACAGGATGATTGACGACAGGAAACATACCCATCATCACTGGCTCCCCTTCTGGAATTTCCCCAGCTTGAATATAGAACACCCATCCTGTCTTCCTTTCATCTTTGCCTTTTTGAGCATTTTGATTGTTGTTCTTATTTTGTGCCTGACCCTGTTGTTGATTGCCAGGGGCCTTCTGATAATTGGGATTAGACTGCCTTGGATATGGACATTCCCTTGAGAAATGACCACGCTTGCCACAATTGAAACAGGGATACTTGTGACCCTAGGGTGTTGGAGCACTAACACTAGAAGTATTTGTCTGTTGTGGATTCTGATAAGTTGTAGCAGGACGGACATTTGATTGTTGCCTGGCTTGAAACTGCAACGGACGATACGGAGGACAATAATGATTTACTAGATGATAAATCACCCTCTGCCTCTTTTGATTCCCACCAAAAGGTCCAGACGGCACACTCTTTTTCTTTTTGATCTCCTTATGTTGCCAATACTTTTCCTCCGAAGCAATTGCAATATTCACTGCCTCATGATAAGTGACATTGGTACAAGTAGTCATCATTGTCTACAACTTGGTATTCAGACCTCTCATAAACCACCTCTTCTTTTTGGCATCTGTATTGACATGTTCAGATGCATACTATGATAGGTGATTGAATCTTCCCACATACTGCATAACCGTCTAATCTCCTTGCTTCAAAGCAAGGAACTCATCTAGCTTCATAGCCATCACTCCTTCTGGAATATAGTGGGCTCGGAAGGCAGTACGGAACTTAGCCCAAGTTATTGGAATGCCAGCTGGTTGCATAGCCATAAGATTTGCATACCAAGCACCAGCTGCACCTCTAAGTTGCTGGGCAGCAAAGACTGGTTTCTAAAACTCCGTGCATGGAATAAGATCAAATTTCTGCTCCATGGTTCGAAGCCAATCATCAGCCTCCAGTGGTTCATTAGCCTTGGTGAACACGGGTGGTCTTGTATCTGTAAAATCAACATACGTGGCCTCCTGCCTGTTATGATTGCGACCTCGATTTCTTTGCATCTGATTCTGATTACTTTGAGCTATCTCATGAAGCAAATGAGAATTTACAACCGTCACATTGACAAGTGCGGCTATAGCATCAGCCAAATTGGTTGGAACTGGTGGTGGATCTGGAATACCGTCCTTATCTTGTGAAGTACCAGGAATATGCGAACCCCGCGTACGACGCATCTGCTCATAACAAACCAAACTTTACTCACAAGTCTTTATTGAATCACAACAAAAGCTTACTCCAGACATATTAGATAGGGTTACTAATTTAAACACAAACCCGCACCTAAACAAGACTACTTAACTTAACTAGAACTAACTATTATACAACTCTACCCCTTTCCTCGATCACTTCAAACTTTGGGCTCGGTATCCATTCCGGAAATATTACCGCCTTCATTATCACTTTTATCGATCATTACTAATTCTTCAAGATCTTCTTCTTCTTCTTTCGATTCGCTATCATCGGCAAGGATGACACCTGGGTCCATTGCATCAGCTTGGGGTTCATGATTTGGATCCAAGAGGTTGCTTAGCATATGAACTTCTTCATGCAGATAAGTATTATGTTCTTCTAAATCTCCTACATAGAATTCTAGCTCATGAGTTCTAGCTCTAGCTACATTCTCTCTACCAGGCTTCATTTCTCCCATCCACCATACGAACTAACATACTCTCACAGTTCCTATGCGTGGTGGGGAGACGCCTCAATTGATCCTATAGTTCTCCTACCTAGATAGCATCCAAAGCTCTGTCTCTTGTAGCCTATGCTAACTCAGCCGAAAGCCTCTATATCTCAGCCTGGGGATCAGGCCTAGAGCTGCTACTGCTAGCACCATCATTCCAAGGGGCAAGTTGGTGGCGAGGAACTTCTTTGGGTCCAGTGGACTTACGGGGCGTTATCTTGGTACGAGCCATACTGTAGGAAGCCAGATTTAATCCAAGTATGACCATTTGATCAAAGTCTAAAGAGCAGCTAGGATGGATTACAATACTCAAACCAGACTCACTACTCGATCCAGACTCAGAGGGAAAACAAGTAACAAGTGGATTAATCATGATGCATGAATCGTTCTTACAAACAAAAACATCAAAGCTTATAATGAACATAAACAACATTTGTTTTTATATAGGGCATAGTAAGATTACTACTCCACCACACAAAGCATTTTTAAACAAATAAGGAGTGGTGAGAAAGAATTAAGATAAGTCAGAAGCAATTTGGACCAAATTAACAAGTTAAATTTAGTCATCCTAAATCATTTTCAAGTTTTTGTAAACCAATACAACAAAAACTTTGTAATGATCGCTCTGATACCATTCTGTGGTAGAACCTCCTAAATTATAGAGCCCACATGCACCTGTCACTATCCGACGACCTCTGACAACTATACATATGTTCCTGGTAACTTAAGAAGACTATCGGGTGTTCTCAGGAACCCCGAATCATCCATGATTTCCGAGCAGGATCACATTACAGAGTCAATGCAGTATACAATAGTTTATTCAAATATATACATTAGAGTAAAAATTAGTGGAAGACTTACAATAACATAGTTTACAAACCATTTGTTTCAAACCATACAACTAAGTTTGATAATTATTACAAACAAAAGTAGTGGAGTGGCATTATAACATATTACAGAACACAAAAATAAGCTGCCCTGCCCAAGGGCCACACATTTACTTATCGTCATCGCATTGAACAACAGTCATGCAGCACGGCCCAAAACAGACCTGCTCATGTGGCTCACCTACAACAAGGGTCAACGAACCCTGAGTACAAAAGTACTCAACAAGACTTAACCGAAATAAAACTGATAGAACTCAGGAATGCAGGCTCGAGGATTCAAGGTATGGCTTTAGCAATAATCAAAGTTCTTTTGCGTAAAAGCTCTTTAACAAAAATTCTTTATATCAACATTTAAAACTTCATAAAGATCATATACAAAGCTGACATGACCCGAATTGAGGTCATGAAACTTCATATCCATCACCTTCACAAACCTTATTCGAGTTCCAGTTATTAAACTACGATGATGAACAGAGAAGTGAGTCTCCATAACCGAGGAGCAATGACGATTCGAACCGATTAAACACAGCTGGGGATTCTAGACCACACGACATATGCAGGTCCCCGACCTACATATACTAACCTACCCTTGGATCCTCTAAAACATGAATGGGTCCGCGCCACCCGAGAATACAGTACTCCACCAATCCAGCCCAATGTCACGTGGGTACACGCTATTTCTGCCATCTCTCCACTCCCAGTGCGCAGTTAGCCATTCTCGTAATAGAATAGCCAAGTTAAGGCTTATCGGAGTATGTGGTTAGTACTACAAAGTCTCACCTCACGTAGTTCAACAACGGACGGGCCTCAAGGAAAGAACCCGCTCACAAGACCTCCATGTCTTGTGGCTCCCATACACCGAGTCCGCCCAGTCTAGATTTATTACTCCACATTCCCATATCACATGATAACATAAGTAACCAAAGATCCATTTAAAACTTGCAGGTGACAGGTAATCACCCGACTTTCATCGTTCTAAGCATAGCTAAGCATAACTAGGCATATACGAATTAAAACTGGTAACAGGGTAGATATGGAAAAACAAGGTTGGTAATGCACCAATTAGGTTTGCACTCAAATCCTAATCACTTAATGCAGTAAAGAAAAGCAAAAACGAAATCAATTTGTAAAATAAAAGGTAGGTTTGAATGCATCCGGGGCTTGCCTTCGTTGACGGAAAAGTCTGGTTCCGGAGTCATTCCACAATTATCAAATCCAACCTCCACAGACAGATTAACCTCCTCAACCACTTGATTAACTACCACGTGCTCACCTTCGTTCACTACACGTAGCAACAATGCCATGTTTAACATGATGCGAGATACCAAATATGATGCTCGATGATGGATGCAAAATTAACAACTTGAATACAACTTTCCTTCGCGGTACAGTTACAAGTTAAACTAACTAAACCTTTTTCATAACACCTACCTCGATTGCCAAGGATCATTACCAACTAATGACCCAAGGACATCACTCAATCAAAAATTTAAACAAAACCTAAATCATTAAAGGTTGCTATTTGCTTTTATGAATTAATTATTTAATTAAAAATTATGAAATAAATCAACTTACTCCAATTGAGCCCAAAATTTTTGTAAATGTTCATCTCATGATAACTAAGTGGCAAAACAATTTTCATAATTTTTGGATAATTATTTAAGCCTAGAAAAATCATGGAAACTCATTTATTAATTAATTGAGCAATTTTTATAACATTCAAAAATTACTGAAAATCAACATTTCATATTTTTCCGAAATAATATACATCACAGAGAAGTCACACTAAAATTTTCATAATTTTTGGAGCTCTAAATAAATCTACACAAAAATATCAAAAACAGACACTATTCATTCATTACTGAAAATAGAAAAAATCCATTTTTAAACACTGAGCCACTGACAACCCGACCCCACCTGTCATCGTCTACCTTCGGCGCTGACCACGGCAACGATGCGCTGACCGGCGAAATCTCGCCGATGGCGAGGTCTCCAGCCACGGCGACGGTACCAACACGTTCCTCACAACATGGCGCATCAATTGGAGGCACAAATTAAACCGATTACTGCGAGGTTCGAGCTTAACATCGGTCATGGCGGCTCGGCCGAGCAGGGCACGGCGGTGCCGCAGTGTTCTAACCACTAGAGCTCGCTAGAGCTACCTACAACTACTCGGATAGCATCAACGGCTCACCTAGATCAGAATAGGGCACTTGGTTGACCGAGAGCAGCAAGAGAGCACTACGGTCGACGTTGATGGCGACGGCGGCAATGACAAGCTCGACGTCCGGTGGCTGCAGTGGATGAACGGTCCAATCAACAAGTCGCATAGAATCACAACAACATGGAGAAGATGGAGCAACACTATGCGAGGGCAGAGACTAACCGTATAGCTCCGGCCACGGTGAAGCGGGGTCACCGGTGACGTTGCTGGCCGCGAGGAAGAAAGGCAACACACCGCGTATCCCAGTGATAATAGGCGCCCACGACTAGTCGGTTGGATTCACAAAGAGCAGGCGAAGCTGCGACAGGCTTGGCTATGACGGTGAAGCACTATGGCGATGGCGCGGGCTCGACAGAGATGACCGACGATGTCGGGAAAAGCAGAGCAAGAAAGCGGGGACAAACGGCGACGGCTTAGGCTAAATAGCTCGGCTTAGAAACAAGGAGAAGCCACGCCACAGCCTTCACCATGCCAGCACGACACCGAAGATGGCCACGGCGACGACCAGAACGGATTAGAAGCACGCCGGCGATGAGGTGTCTTCCGCGGCTACTGTTCACCTTATTTACAAAATTGCCCTTCGTTTTAAATCCCAAATTACTCCCAAATTTATGTAACAACTCAAAAATATCCAAAAACAAAAGTTGTTCAAAATTCAATGTTTTACAACTTTGGTTTTATAACCACCCCCTAATTCGGCCTACATTTTGAAATGCAAGTTTGAATTCAAAAAGGGAATATTTAAAGATTTACGCCTTTTCCAATTTCTCCAATTTTTATAAAACAACTTTGAAAACTTCAAAAACAAACTTTGTACAACCTAACAAGCTCTACACTTTTGCTTTAAGGCTCAACCCCAAAATTTGCTTCAATTTTGAATTAGGTTTTCCAGGGCAAACTTAAATGCTGAAATCAGGGTTTTTCGAAAATTCAAATCCAAACAAAACTTTGAACTTGATTCAAACCATCCAAGGCTACACTTATAGCACCAATGTAAACTTGTTTTAGTGAATGCATATCAAAGTTCTCACCAAGACCAAATGCTTTGCAATGCATATGATGACATGGTAGTTTTTAGTATTTAAACACCCGAGGTGTTACAATATTTTTATCAAATACTAAACTTCATGATTAACCCAACAAAATTTGGTTCACTAAAATTAGACATCTACAACTCATGAATTTTCAAAGTTTGCTTATATATCTAAAATAGAATAAATTCAAATCCATATTGCAGCCGCTAACACGTGGGACCTGCTGGTCAGTGGGACCCGCTGGTCAGTGACACCGAAGCAGGGAAGGTGCTCCGGCCAGCCCAATCTCGCCGATGGTGATATCACAGGCGACGAGGGTGACACCAATATGTTCCCCTCATCAAGACGCGTCGGTTGGTGGTGAAGATGCAAACTAGGTTGCACCAGAGACAGCTCGCCGGCGGCAATGGCGGACGACGGAGGTAGCGCCACGGTACGCCGACGTTCTCTGGCCATCACATGCTCCGGTGAGGTGCGCTATGGCTTCATGGAATCCTAGCGAAGCTATCTAGGGTGGATAGGGTTCCGATGAGGCGGCGGTGAGCTCTGACCACATGCATGTCCACACGGCGGCGCATGGTGCACGGTGGTACTCCCACCATTCCGACTAGACGGCGGTGAGAGGAGGGTCTCTCTCATGCCACCCGTTAGGTCTAGGGTTACTCAACCTAAGGCACGTGAGAGAGAATGGTGGCGATGGGCCAGCTCGGCAACAGCGAGCTCGATTGCCACGGTGGCCATGGTGGCCACGCGCAGAGCGACGATGCGTTCCAGCGCAACAAGGCGGTAGCGTATAAATGGATGATGGGTTTAGATGCTAGGACCTATGGTGAAGACTAGACATGGGAGAGAGATACCGGAGGTGCACGTGTTGTGGCTGGCCACGGTGAGCCGAGAGCGCGGCGGCGCTCCGGTGATGGCGCGGTGGCGGCGAGGCAAAATGGGGCCTTACTAAGGCGTGACGTGAGGTAGTAGTGGTTCGGGGAGGTAGAGGTGGAGCTGGCAGAGCTGTTGGCATGAGTAATCGAGCGGTGGAGCTGCGACGGCGACAAGCGGGTAGGGTGGACCGACGACAATGGCGCAGTGGCGCGGTGCTCCGCTTTGCTCTGGCGTGGGCGAGAGAGAGCGAGGTGCGACAGCGAAATAGGGCGAGCAGTAGAGGCGCACTCCTCTTCTCCCCACGCTGGCCTAACTAGCCGGGTCGGCGCTGGCGTATGACCACCACACGACATGCCTAGCCTATCCCCGGTCGGCCACTAACGGTGCGGCGTCCATGGCCATTAGGCCTGCAATCAGTGACTGACAGCGCAAGTTCAGCTACATCTATCTCCTAATCTGTTCGTTATTTGCAAAAGCTTCATTAACAAGAATTGGAGAGCTACACGAGGTCTCCAACTTTGATTTAGAAAGCTTCCTCTAATTCACCATAGTTTTCAAATTGCAAAGCTTCAAAGTAGGGTACATCAAAACTTAAACTCAGTTCATGACTTAGCAAATTTTTCTAAGTTGAAAACAGTATTTTGTTGATTCTTGTCATCCCTATTGTCCATGTTAGGCACTGAATTAGCTCTTGACCCAAAAATAAAAGTTGTTACTCTAGTTAGGTACTATAACTTTTCTCAAGGGTGCACATCCATGCAAAGTCCCTAGGGTATAGTTCAACTTAGGTCAAATATGCAACTTGAAAATGGTAGATTACAGTATAACCATGACTGAGAGGCCAATTGGGTCTAAGTCATGAATACCAAAGTTGTTCCATGTGACATTCTAGACATGTTAAAGGTACTCCTAGGGTCCCACAAGCATTTCATACATTTGTCACACACAATGGCAAGCTTATACATGCATATAGCTATCATCACATGTACAAAAGTAAGGTGATTGAGATGACACATCATATCCTTATGCTCATATATGAATGAATGATGCTTATGCTCATGCAATGCAAGTGCAAAAGTGCAGGCCTAACACCTAGGGTGTTATAGTGGTCAAGTCCAAATGTGCTGACCAGGTCATAGCCGACCTAGAGCAAACCTTCGCGAAACTTTGAGCAAACAACATCAAACTCAACCCCAAGAATTGCGTTTTCGGGGTCCCAAGGGGTATGCTGCTGGGTTTTATTGTCTCCAAGTGTGGCATTGAAGCCAACCTGGAGAAGATCTCGGCCATCATGAGGATGGGACCAATTCCGAACATAAAGGGGGTACAATGAGTTACAGGGTGCCTCGCCATGCTCAGCTGCTTTATCTCACGCCTCGGTGAATGAGTTCTCCCCCTCTATCAGCTTCTAAAGAAGGCTGACTGTTTTGAATGGACGCTCGAGGCCTAGGAGGCACTTGACAAGGTCAAGCAGCTCCTAACAAAGGCCCCGTTCCTGGTCCCCATGACCGATGAGGAACCGCTTCTGCTCTACATTGTGGCCACCATGCAAGTGGCCAGCACCACCCTGGTGGTAGAGTGAGAAGAAGAGGGACACGCCCTCAAAGTGCAGCATCCCATGTACTTCATTATCGAGGTCTTGTCCAATTCCAAGACTTGCTACCCCCAAATCTAGAAACTTCTGTACGCCATCCTTATTGCCAAGAGGAAGTTGTGTCACTACTTTGAGTCACATCCGGTGACGGTCGTGACATCCTTACCTCTCGGTGAGGTCATCCAAAATCAGGATGCCACAGGAAGAATCGCGAAGTGGGCACTTGAGCTGATGGGTCAAGGCATTTCATATGCCCCTCGGACGGCCATCAAGTCCCAAGTGCTAGCTGATTTCGTTGCAGAGTGGATCAAGATCCAAATGTCGCCAGCAGTCATTGACCAAGAGTACTAGACGATGTACTTCGATGGATCGCTAATGAAGAAAGGCGCCAGCGTGGGGCTGGTCTTTGTTTCGCTCCTCGAGGTACGCATGAGGTACATGGTTCGTATCCATTTCCCCTCCTCCAACAATGTGGCCGAGTATGAGGCACTCATCAATGGCCTACCCATCGCCATCGAGTTGGGTATCCAACGGCATGACGTCTGGGACAACTCCTAGCTGGTCATCGACCAAGTCATGAAGGAATCAAGCTACCACAACGCCAAGATGGCTGCGTATTGCTGAGAAGTCCGTCAGTTGGAGGACAAGTTTGATGGTCTTGAGCTCAATCACATCCCAAGGCGTCTCAACGAGGCGGCCGATGCACTGATGAAAACGGCATTTGGCCAAGAGCCGGTGCCAACGGGCGTCTTCGCCAGCAATCAGTACAAGCCCCTGGTCTACTGCGAGGAGCCAGAACAGACCGGTGATGCGCCGCCTGCCTTGGGCTTGGGGCTAACCAGCCGGTGGCTCCATCCGACCCTGAAGTCATGCAGCTTGACGAGGATCCAGCGATAGAGCCTAACCCTCTGGCCGACTGAAGGATGCCTTACCTCGACTACCTCCTCTGTGAGGCACTGCTGATGGACAAAACAGAGGCTCGGTGGCTCACGCGACGCGCCAAGTCCTTTGTCTTTATTGAGGGTGAGCTCTACAGGTGAAGCCACATCAGGATCCTACAGAGCTACATCCCCATCGAACAAGGGAAGCAGTTGCTAAGTGATATCCATGGTGGGGTCTATGGGCACCATGCCACACCTAGGACCCTGGTTAGAAACGTATTCTGACAAAGCGTCTACTGACTGTCCGTAGTAGCCGATGTTGAACAGATTATGCGCACCTATGAAGGGTGTCAATACTACGCTCGGCAGATCCACCTACCGGCCCAAGCACTCCAAACGATCCCCATCACGTGACCATTCATGGTCTGGGGGCTCAATCTAGTCGGACCTCTCAAGAGGGCGCTCTAGTGCTATACGCACTTGCTTGTCGCCGTAGACAAGTTTACAAAGTGGATAGAGGCTCGACTAATCTCCGTAATCAAGTCCGAGCAAGCCGTGTTGTTCTTCCTTGACATCATCCATCGCTTTGGAGTCCTAAACTCCATTATCATGGACAATGACATGTAGTTCACCGGGAAAATTTTCCTCCGATTCTACAATGCATACCACATCCGTGTCAATTGGTCCACCGTGGCGCACCCCCGCATGAACGGGTAGGTCGAGCGCACGAACAACATGGTCCTACAAGGCCATAAGCCTAGGATCTTCAACTGGTTCAACAAGTTTGGCAGACGATGGGTCACGAAGCTTCCCACGGTGCTGTGGAGCCTGAGGACAACCCCTAGCTAGGTCATTGGCTACATGCCTTTCTTCATGGTCTACGGTTTCGAGGCTATCCTTCTGACCATCCTCGATTATTGAGCACTGAGGGTCAGGGCGTACGACGAATAGGGAGCCAAGATGTCCCTCAAGGATGCCATGGACTAGCTAGATGAAGCATGTGATGTTGCCCTCCTCTGCTCGGCCAAGTACCAGCAAGCGTTGCACCGGTACCACAGCCGTCGAGTGCGGAGTCGGGCCTTCAATGTCGCGGACCTAGTGCTCCGCCTCATCCAGAGCAACAAGAACCGCCACAAGCTCTCTCTGCCATGGGAGGGACCATATGTCATCACAGAGGTGCTCTGACCAGGCACCTATAAGCTCAGGACCATCGATGGTGAAGTCTTCGTCAATGCCTGGAACATCGAACAACTATGTCGCTTTTACCCTTAATCTATGAATGCTTTCTCTTATCAGTTTCGCTATCGACTCCTCGATCTTTAGTGACACCCGACTCCAGCAATGACAAGGGGCTCAGGACCATCGACGGCAAAGTCTTTGTCAACACCTGGAACATCGAACAGCTACATCGCTTTTACCCTTAATCTACGAACACTTTCTCTTATCGGTTTTGCTATCGACTCCTCAATCTTTAGTGACACCCAACCCAAGCAATGGCAAGGGGCTCAGGACCATCGATGGCGAAGTCTTGATCAACGCCTAGAACATTGAACATCAACATCGCTTTTACCCTTAATCTGCGCATGCTTTCTCTTATCAGTTTCGCTATCGACTCCTCGATATTTAGTAACACTCAACCCTAGCAACGTCAAGGGGTCGGGCCCCACTCGGGGCTGATAAGAGTATATCTATATAGTAGACATTCTCTATGCCCGACCCTTTCTCACGTTAAGATCTAGAAGCAAGGGTTGTGGAAATAAACGCTGAGTAAAACTGGTCAAACCGCAAGAAACCTATGCCCCAGCAGCTACGACGTTTTTGCTCACCAGCGTGATCAAAGTTTTTTGCCTTCACCTCAAGATTTTTAGCCTTAACTACGGAAAGAGTTAGAACGCATTAAAGAGTATATCTATCCAGTAGAGATTCTCTTCGCCCAACCCTTTCTCACATTAAGATCTAGAAGCAAGGGTTGCGGAAACGAACACTGAGTAAAATGGTCGGACTGCAAGAAGCCTACGCCCCAGTGGCTATGGCATTTTTTCTCACCAGTGTGATCAGAGTTTTTTCACCTACACCCTGAGCTTTACAGCCTTAACAACAAAAAGGGTCAGAATGCATTAACCTTTTTATACAAAAAGGGGAGAAGAGCTAAAAATCTGATTGGCCATAACGAAATTTAAGAGCATGTCCACTTATTACAAGTTCGCCGCCTGGCTTATCTACCTAACAAATTTCTTGGGGGATGATCTCATCCTCTATCTCGGCAGGTAAGTCTTATGCCAGAGGGGCCACCTCCTTCTTGATGTCATCCAGCTCAGCGTCGGTGTAGATAGGCGCAAGAACCATCATAGGTAAGGAGGGATACGGAGCTAAAAATGCTCCTACGGACCATTCAGGCCTAGGAGTTCGAAGGCTGGCCCTTCGACGGGTTCACAACCTCTCCGGGGTGCCCTTAGAGTGAGGAGTGGAAAGGGATGGGCCCACTAGCGGCTAGTACCTAGGCACATGAGCGCCGTGGGCATCTCGGCCCACGTTCGAGTCTTGGTCGGTTCCCAGTCCATGGTTTTTTCTCGAAGAAAGGCAAAGATCCCTTGAGACCGGTCAAACATACCCAAGAATTATATGCATTGGCCACTGATAAACTAGAGTTGGTCACTAGCTGACCCATGTGAAAGCTCTAGTTTGGTTTTGGTGAATTGATGAAACCCTAAGTGCTAACCTAGTTTATCAAGTGATCATGAGATAGGTAGCACACTCCGAGTGGTGAAGCAAATGAAGATCATAGCATGATGATGATGATGGCATGGTGATGATCAAGTGCTTCGACTTGGAAAGAAGAAAGAGAAAAACAAAAAGCTCAAGGCAAAGGTATATTTTGTAGGAGCTATTTTGTTTTGGTGATCAAGACACTTAGAGAGTGTGATCATATTTAGGATTGATAGCCGTACTATTAAGAGGGGTGAAACTCATATCGGAATGCGGTTATCAAAGTGCCACTAGATGCTCTAACTCATTGCATATGCATTTAGGATCTAGTGGAGTACTAACACCTTTGAAAATGTTTGAGAAAATATGCTAACACATGTGCACAAGGTGATACACTTGGTGGTTGGCACATTTGAACAAGGGTGAAGAAGTTAGAGGTGAAATGGAGTTGGTCGCAATGATGCTGGTGTCGGTCTTCTGACCGGACGCTGGGTCACTCAGCGACTGGATGCTGAAAGGCTGCGTCTGGTCGAGCTGTCAGACGGCATAGTGATTAGGGTTAAGCACCAGACGCTGGGCTGTGTCCGATCAAGAGTGACCGGACGCGTTCGGTCGGCAAAAATAGGATTTGGATCCTTACTGGAAATGACCGGACACTAAGGGTCCAACGTCCGGTCAACAGTGTCGGAGCATCCGGTCAACATTTCGACCGTTGAGATCAAATATTCACAGTTGAACGTAGGTGACACGTGGCCGCCATCAGGCGACCGGACGCTGAGGACCAGCGTCCGGTCGGTAGGACCGGAGCGTCCGGTCACCCCGATCAGTGCCCAGTGAAGGGGTACAATGGCTCTATTTTGTGGGGGCTTCTATTTAAGCCCCATGGCTGACTCAAGCTCACTCTCTTGGCCATTTGCATTAACATAGCAACCTTGTGAGCTTAGCCAAAGCCCTCCCACTCATTTCCATCATAGATTAAACATCTTTGTGAGATTGGGAGAGAATCCAAGTGCATTGCTTGAGTGTTTGCATCTAGAGGCACTTGGTGTTCGTGTTTTGCTGTGAGATTCGCTTGTTACTCTTGGTGGTTGCCGCCACCTAGACGGCTTGGAGCAGCGAGGATCGTCGAGCGGAGGGTGGTGATTGTCTTCGGCTCCGATCGTGGTGATTGTGAGGGGTTCTTGACCTTTCCCCGGTGAAGCACCAAAAGGTACTCTAGTGGATTGCTCCTGGCTTGTGTGATCCTCATCTTGTGTTGGTTGTGCGGCACCCTATTGAGGGTTTGGCATGTGATGCCAATTAGCACGTGAACCTCCAAGTGAGTGAGTCACCACAACGAGGACTAGCTTGCCGGCAAGCAAGTGAACCTCGGTAAAAAATCATTGTGTTCATCATTTGATTCTGAGGTGATTGGTCTTCATTGTTATCCACACTTGTGATTGATTGGTTCATACATCTACACGGCGATATAACCTTCTTGCCTACTCTTTACATTACCGCAAACTAGTTGTCAAGCTCTTTCATGTAACTAGTTGTGAGAGCTTGTTAGTTTAGTTAGTGTGGCTCTTTAGTTAGCTTTTGAGAGCACACTAACTTAGAGTAGTGATATAGCTATTGTGTGGATATATTCCATCTAAAATAGAATTGTGATAGGTGGCTTGCATTTTGAGTAGGCTAGTGCAACTCTTGCTTCGCCTCATAATTGTCTAACCTTTTGTTAAGTGTTGTTGTAGAACTTTTTATTAGGCTATTCACCCCCCTCTAGCCATTAGGACCTTTCAAGTGGTATCAGAGCCGAGGTCACCGTGATTTGAGGCTTAACAACCTTCGGTATAAAAATGGCTCAAATCAACAACACAAAGAAGCCACCCCAATTTGATGGCTCAAATTATCCCTATTGGAAGGCTAAGATGACAACATATATTAAGTCAATCAATAGGAAGATTTGGAAGGTGGTAGAAACAAAAATTGAGATAGAAGATGAAGAGGCTCCCACCGCCGCCGAAGAATTGCTACTCCAAAACAATGACATTGCTCTTAGTGCCATCCATGATGCTTTGGATGAGAGAACATTTGAGCAAATCAAGAACATTGAGAGAGCTCATGAGGCATGGAAGAAATTGGAAGAATCATTTGAGGGCACCAAGGCAATCAAGGGTGCAAAGGCATACATTCTCAAGGATAAATTTGCTAGTTTCAAGATAAAGGAAGATGAGAGTGTGCCAGACATGTTCCATCGGATGGAAGTGATTGTAAATGATCTCAAGGCACTTGGTGAGAAGATAGAGGACAAGGAATTCTCAAATAAGTTCTTGAGATGCTTACCCTCAAGATTTGGTACATTGGTCACTATTCTAGTGAGGTCTGGTTTGGATACAATGACACTAAATCAAATCTTGGGAGATATCATGACCGATGATGCTTATAAAGATGATGATGAGAAAGAAGAAAAGAGGGAGAAGAAAGATGAGAAGAAGGATGACAAGAAGAAGAGCGTGGCATTCAAAGCCACATCATCCAAGGGAAAAGCTAAGCAAGAAACATCTAGTGAAGAAGATGATTCATGGGATGATGAAGATGATGAGAAGATGGCTCTCTTTGTCAAGAGATTTGGCAAGTTCATGGTGAAGAAGGGCTACCGTGCTAGAAGAAAGAAGTCTTCATCCAAGAACAAAGAAGAGTCAAGAAAGTACTTCAAGTGTGGAAGCAAAGATCATCTTGTTGCTCAATGTCCATACAATAGCGACAATGATGATGACAAGAAGAAGAACAAGAAGAAGGACAAGAAGGAAAAGAAAGAGAAGGACAAGATGACCTTCAAGAAGAAGAAGGGTGGTTCATATGTGGTCACTTGGGATAGTGATGCTTCCTCAAGTGATGATGATGATAGTGATGATCACAAGACCACCAAGAAGAAGGCACTTGCAAGCATTGCTATAAATGAGAAGCCTTCTCTCTTTGAATCTTCATCATGCTTCATGGCTAAGGCCACTAAGGTACAATCTTGTGATGATGAAAGTGATGAAGAATATGATGATGAAAATGAACATGAAAATGAGAATGATAGTGATAGTGATAATGATGAACCTACTAAAGATGAATTACTTGACATGCTAGAAGATGCTAGAGAACACTTTGACATTAAGAGAAGAGAATGCAAAAGCTTGCGTAAGGAAATTAAAGCCCTTAAGCAAGCCTTTGATGAGCTCAATGCATCTCATGAGAGGCAAGAGGAAGCCCTTGAGAAGCTTGGCAAGGCTCACAAGAAGCTTGAAAAATCTCATTCTTCTTTGCTTGATGAGCAAAATAAAAAGAAGCATGTTGAAACTTGCAATGTAGGTTTAACTTGTGATATAATTGATGAATCATTATCTATGTCTATCATTGTTGCTCCCACTAACCCTTCTTGTAGCACTTCCACTTCCACCTCATCTAGTGGTGATGGTCTCACTTGTGATGCCTCACTAGTGGTTGAGAATGAGAATCTCAAGAAGGAGGTTAACAAGCTCACTCACACTTTGGCTATGGCCTATGGTGGTGAGGACCGCTTGCTTATGTGCTTGGGTAGCCAAAGAGCTTCTCTCTACAAAGAGGGATTGGGCTATACCCCCAAGAAAGGCAAGGCGGCCTTTGCTCCTCATAAGACTAGTTTTGTGAAGGACAATGGTCGGTTTTGCATTAGTTGCAAGCAAGTGGGTCATAAAGAGCATGAATGCACCAACAAGAGCAAAAATGCTAATGTATCCTCCCTTAAGCTTGATTTATGCTATATGCTTACTAAGGGTACAAATAGTGTGAAGGCTAAGTTCATTGGTAAACCATGGATGGGCTCAAAGAAGAAAGCCATTTGGGTACCTAAGAGCTTAGTGACTAACCTTCAAGGACCCAAGCAAGTTTGGGTACCTAAAAAGAATTGATCTTCTTTTGTAGGTCAATTACAAAGCCGGAGGAAGGCATTGGGTTCTTGATAGTGGGTGCACTCAACACATGACCGGTGATGCAAGAATGTTCAACTCAATCAACACCAATGGCAATGATGGATATGATAGTATCACATTTGGTGACAATGGCAAAGGCAAGGTCAAAGGGCATGGTAAGATTGTAATATCCAATGACATGAGCATATCCAAATGTGTTGGTAGTAGAGAGCTTAAACTTCAATTTGCTATCCGTGGCTCAATTGTGTGATCTTGGATTCAAATGCATATTTGGAGTAGATGATGTAGAGATCATAAGTGTAGATGGCTCTAACTTGATCTTCAAAGGCTTTAGATATGAGAATCTATACTTGGTTGATTTTAATGCTAGTGAAGCTAGATTATCTACATGCTTGTTCACTAAGTCTAGCATGGGTTGGTTATGGCATAAAAGGCTTGGTCATGTTGGAATGAAACAATTGAATAGATTGGTTAAGCATGACTTAGTTAAAGGCTTGAAAGATGTTGTGTTTGAAAAGGATAAGCTTTGTAGCTCTTGTTAAGCTAGCAAACAAGTTGGAAACACCCATCTTAAGAAAAGCATGATGAGCACTAGTAAAGTATTTGAGTTATTGCACATGGATTTGTTTGGGCCAACACAATACACTAGCATTGGTGGAAACAAATATGGTTTTGTGATAGTGGATGACTACACTAGATACACATGGGTATTCTTTCTAGTGGACAAAAGTGATGTGTTTGCAACATTCAAATCATTTGTCAGAGGCATTCACAATGAGTTTGAAACAACCATCAAGAGAGTTAGAAGTGACAATGGTAGTGAGTTCAAGAACACTAGAATTGATGAGTTGTGTGATGAATTTGGAATTAGACATCAATTCTCGGCCAAGTACACTCCACAATCAAATGGCCTTGTTGAGAGAAAGAATAGAACACTCATTGATATGGCAAGGTCTATGCTTAGTGAGTACAATGTGAGTCAATCATTTTGGGCCGAAGCTATCAACACGGCTTGCTATTGTAGCAACCGCCTCTATTGTCACCGATTGAAAGAGAAGACACCATATGAACTCTTGAATGGTAGAAAGCCTAACATTGCATATTTTAGAGTCTTTGGTTACAAATGCTATATCTTGAAGAAAGGCACTAGATTGGGCAAGTTTGACAAGAAATGTGATGAAGGATTCCTACTTGGTTATTCCACTACAAGCAAAGCATATAGAGTTTGGAATTTGGATAGTGGTACTCTTGAGGAAGTTCATGATGTTGAATTTGATGAAACCAAGGGTTCACAAGTAGAGAATGAGAACTTGGAAGATGTTAAAGGCATTCAACTTTCAAATGCCATGAAGAACATGGATATTGGTGAATTGAGGCCGAGACAAGTGTATGATGATGAAGATGATCAAGTGCAAGTGCTCTCTAACTCAAATGTGCAAGATGATACAAATCAAGCTAGTACAAGTGGCTCTCATGAGAATGAACAAGATCAAGTAGCTAGTACATCAACTAAACCCAATGATCAAGCAAGTGCAAGCAATCAAGTTCCAATCCTCCAACCAACCAATATTGCAAGGAATCATCCATTGGACACTATCATTGGTGATATTTCAAGAGGTGTGCAAACAAGATCAAGATTGGCATCATTTTGTGAACACTTCTCATTTGTGTCATCCGTTGAACCAAAGAAGATAGATGAAGCTTTGAAGGATATTGATTGGGTGAATGCTATGCATGAAGAATTGAATAATTTCACAAGAAATCAAGTATGGGAATTAGTAGAGAGACCAAAGGGACACAATGTGATTGGAACCAAATGGGTCTTTAGAAACAAGCAAGATCAAGATGGGATAGTAGTAAGGAACAAAGCAAGATTGGTAGCACAAGGCTATACACAAGTTGAAGGTCTTAACTTTGGAGAAACATATGCCCCGATTGCTAGATTGGAAGCAATTAGAATCTTGCTAGCCTATGCTTATGCCCACAACATCAAACTCTATCAAATGGATGTTAAGAGTGCATTTCTCAATGGTTACATCAATGAAGAAGTATATGTTGATCAACCTCCCGGTTTTGAAGATGACAAGAAGCCCAACCATGTGTACAAGTTGAAAAAGGCATTATATGACTTGAAGCAAGCACCTAGAGCATGGTATGAGAGATTGAGGGACTTCCTACTCTCTAAGGGGTTCACAATGGGCAAGGTTGACACCACTCTTTTCATCAAGAAGATTGGAAAAGACCTATTTGTGTTGCAAATCTATGTTGATGATATCATATTTGGATCAACCAATCAAGACTTTTGTGATGAGTTTAGAAAGATGATGGCTAATGAGTTTGAGATGTCCATGATTGGAGAGTTAAGTTACTTCCTTGGTCTTCAAATCAAGCAATTGAAGAATGGTACATTTGTGAGTCAAGGCAAGTATATCAAGGACATGATCAAGAAGTTTGGCATGAGTGATAGCAAAGTCATTAGCACACCAATGGGAACCAATGGCAACTTGGATAGTGATGCAAGTGGAAACATGGTGGATCAAAAGTTGTATCGGTCTATGATTGGAAGCCTACTCTATGTGACCGCATCAAGGCCGGATGTCATGTTTAGTGTATGCATGTGTGCAAGATTTCAATCCTCACCAAGAGAAAGTCATTTGAAGGCTACAAAGAGAATATTGAGGTACTTGAAGCATACACCAAATATTGGTTTGTGGTATCCTAAAGGAGCAAATTTGAATTAGTTGGTTACTCCAACTCGGATTATGCGGGATGCAAGGTTGAAAGGAAGAGCACCTCGGGCACATGTCAATTGTTGGGAAGATCACTTGTTTCATGGTCATCAAAGAAGCAAAATAGTGTTGCATTATCAACACGAAGCCGAATACATATCTGCCGGTAGTTGTTGTGCACAAATACTTTGGATGAAGGCCACTTTGAATGACTTTGGAATCAAGTTCAAGAAAGTGCCATTGCTATGTGACAATGAGAGTGCAATCAAGCTAACCAACAATCCGGTTCAACATGCAAGAACAAAGCACATTGATGTCCGCCACCATTTCATAAGAGATCACCAACAAAAGGGGGACATTTGCATTGACAGTGTAGGCACCGAAGATCAACTTGCCGATATATTCACCAAGCCATTGGATGAGAAAAGGTTTTGCAAGCTAAGGAATGAGTTGAACATATTGGATTTCTCAAATATGTGTTGATGCACCCCCCCACTTATATGACATGCCTCTCCTTCGAGCAATCCAAGATAAAAGTTGATTGGCATGGCATACATCCTTGCTAAGGACATGTTTAGTGCATCTAGTCATCTCTCCATTTTATTTAGGCTCATTCATGAAAACCAAGTGAATTTGATGTTTATATGGTATCACTATTGCTTCTATGCTTGACTTGATCTAGTGATAGCATATGACATGTTTGTGGGCTTGTAAACCTAGTGTTTAATCTAGAAAATGAGCTCTAAGTGTTTAACTCAACATGGTACAAGATAACCCTTATTAGGAGGTGTGAAGAAACTTGTCCTTGGATCAAACCGGGTTAAATATCTTTGGCAAATATTCTAGTTTGAACCAAATTTGAGAAAATGATCCTCACCCCATTGATTGACATTGATAATCTCAACCTACCTATATTTTAAACCTTTGTGGTCATTGATAACAAAGGGGGAGAAATAGTGCATAAAGATAGTAAATAGACACCAAAGGGGAGAGAAATTAAGATATAAGTGATAGGGGGAGAATTTAACATAGGAGGAGCGATATGACAAAGGAAAGGAATCAATTAAAATTTTGAGCACACAAGTAGGGGGAACAAGCTCATGAACTTGTATGGTGCATTTGAATGTGCATTTCATATGTTTGCTTGCATGGCACAAGTTTTAAATTTTAAATATCCATGCTTGTGTGATGAATGCTAGTTGTAAACTTGAAATGATGAAATGAAAAACTAGCATGCATAGGACATCTAATGATTTCATTTCCAAAGTGTTGTTTCCAAGTGGTATCAAGCTAACTATGGTGCTAAGGATGGTATAATGGTGCACTCCGATTGGTATCACGCTTCAAAGGTCTATCTTTTATACCTTAGCATCATTTCATAGACATTGTCTCCTACATTTCCTATCTAAGCATATGTGCAAGCTTCAATCCAAACTCTTAGCACATATGTAGGGGGAGCAATTGCTACCATTTAGGATTCATGAAACTTGCCCACATCCTTTTACACATGGTAAATATGCTTGGACAAGCAACATGGATTCAATTGAATTTTAATTCATATCTTTGTATAAAGGTTGTCATCAATTACCAAAAAGGGGGAGATTGAAAGCTCTAGTTTGGTTTTGGTGAATTGATGAAACCCTAAGTGCTAACCTAGTTTATCAAGTGATCATGAGATAGGTAGCACACTCCGAGTGGTGAAGCAAATGAAGATCATAGCATGATGATGATGATGGCATGGTGATGATCAAGTGCTTCGACTTGGAAATAAGAAAGAGAAAAACAAAAAGCTCAAGGCAAAGGTATATTTTGTAGGAGCTATTTTGTTTTGGTGATCAAGACACTTAGAGAGTGTGATCACATTTAGGATTGATAGCCGTACTATTAAGAGGGGTGAAACTCGTATCGGAATGCAGTTATCAAAGTGCCACTAGATGCTCTAACTCATTGCATATGCATTTATGATCTAGTGGAGTACTAACACCTTTGAAAATGTTTGAGAAAATATGCTAACACATGTGCACAAGGTGATACACTTGGTGGTTGGCACATTTGAACAAGGGTGAAGAAGTTAGAGGTGAAATGGAGTTGGTCGCAATAATGCTGGCGTCGGTCTTCTGACCGGATGCTGGGTCACTCAGCGATCGGACGCTGAAAGGCTACGTCCGGTCGAGCTATCAGATGGCACAGTGATTAGGGTTAAGCACCGGACGCTGGGCTGTGTCTGATCAATCGTGATCGGATGCGTCCGGTCGGCAAAAATAGGATTTGGACCCTTACTGGAAATGACCGGACACTGAGGGTCCAGCGTCCGGTCAACAGTGTCGGAGCATCCGGTCAACATTTCGACCGTTGAGATCAAACGTTCACAGTTGAACGTAGGTGACACGTGGCCGCCATCAGGCGACCGGACGCTGAGGACCAGCATCCGGTCAGTAGGACCGGAGCATCCGGTCACCCCGATCAGTGCCCAGCGAAGGGGTACAATGGCTCTATTTCATGGGGGCTTCTATTTAAGCCCCATGGCTGACTCAAGCTCACTCTCTTGGCCATTTGCATTGACATAGCAACCTTGTGAGCTTAGCCAAAGCCCTCCCACTCATTTCCATCATAGATTAAACATCTTTGTGAGATTGGGAGAGAATCCAAGTGCATTGCTTGAGTGTTTGCATCTAGAGGCACTTAGTGTTCGTGTTTCGCTGTGTGATTCGCTTGTTACTCTTGGTGGTTGCAGCCACCTAGACGGCTTGGAGCAGCGAGGATCGTCGAGCGGAGGGTGGTGATTGTCTCCAGCTTCGATCGTGGTGATTGTGAGGGGTTCTTGACCTTTCCCCGATGGAGCAACCAAAAGTTACTCAAGTGGATTGCTCGTGGCTTGTGTGATCCTCATCTTGTGTTAGTTGTGCGGCACCCTATTGAGGGTTTGGCGTGTGATGCCAATTAGCACGTGAACCTCCAAGTGAGTGAATCGCCACAACGAGGACTAGCTTGCCGGCAAGCAAGTGAACCTCGGTAAAAAAATCATTGTGTTCATCATTTGATTCTGAGGTGATTGGTCTTCATTGTTATCCACACTTGTGATTGATTGGTTCATACATCTACATGGCGGTATAACCTTCTTGCCTACTCTTTACATTACCATAAACTAGTTGTCAAGCTCTTTAGTGTAACTAGTTGTGAGAGCTTGTTAGTTTAGTTAGTGTGGCTCTTTAGTTAGCTTTTGAGAGCACACTAACTTAGAGTAGTGATATAGCTATTGTGTGGATATATTCCATCTAAACTAGAATTGTGATAGGTGGCTTGCATTTTGAGTAGGCTAGTGCAACTCTTGCTTCGCCTTATAATTGTCTAACTTTTTGTTAAGTGTTGTTGTAGAACTTTTTATTAGGCTATTCACCCCCCCCCTCTAGCCATTAGGACCTTTCACCATGCTGGACCCCCGTGAACGGGAAGCTAAGGCCCCACTCGGACTAGCCCATTCTCAGCTCACCGAGCACCATGTTTCGTCCATCGAGGAAAAACATGGAACGGCTCGACCCCTCCATTTTATCAAAAAAAACATTTGAGGGAAGATGATCACAAAGATGAGCTGACCCCTCGACCAGACCCCTGCAACGCATGGGGCTTGAGGGAAGTTGGATTCGCAAGGAGATCGAATGCGCGGTCATAGGACGATGGCTCAGATCCTAGGGAGGGGTACATCTCCTCGATCTTTAGTGAAACCTGACCTCGACAACGGCAAGGGGTTAGGCTTCACTCAGGGGCTGATAAGGGTATATATATATCCATTGTGAAACAGTCACCATGCCTGACCCTTTCTCATGTTAAAAACCTATAAGCAAGGTTTGTGGAACGAATGCTGAGTAAAACTGGTCGGACTGCAAGAAACCTACGCCCAGCGGCTACGGCACACTTGCTTACTAGCGTGATCAGAGTTTTTCGTCCACACCTCGAGTTCTATAGTCTTAACAATAGGAAGGGTCAGAACGCATTAACCCTTTTTACACCTAAAAAGGAAGAAAGAACAAATTTGTTCAACTGAAACAAAAGAACAAGCTTGTTTAAATGAAACAGAAGGGTTGGAACTTGTCCGCTTATTACAAATGCGCCACCTGACCTATCTGACTAAACTAACCCCTTGGGGGGATGATTTCGTCTTCAATATTGGCATAAAGGTCATGCACTAGGGGGGACACCTCCTTCTCAATGTTGTCCAACTCGACATCAGTATAGACGGGCGCGAAGCCTTGGCTCATCATCGCCAGATCGATGTTCGCATAATGAGAACGAGCGATCATGAATGAACGGTGGATGCCAAAGCGAAGTGCACCCCTTGCCGTATCACGTGCCTAGTCCATGATTCGGGTGGCACAAACCGTGTGAGAGCTTGTCTCCTGCTCCAGGGCTAGCTCGAGCTCATCGTAGACCAGCTGGACGGCGACACACATGTTGTCATGTTTGTCGCTCTCCTTCTAGAGGGTGTCCTTCACCTAGCTGAGCTCCTTCTCTAGGCCATACCTCTTCACCATCTCCGCCCCGAGCTTGTCATTGAGACCTGCCCAAGTCACGTACCAACCATGTCAAAAGGTTTACCATGGATTCTAGGGAGAAACACAACAAGGGAAACTGGAGACTTACTGTTCACATTCACCCGAAGCCTGTGCACCTCATTGCGCTGCCGGTCACCTCGGCCTCTAGGCGCTGGACCTCTTCTTGGTGCTGACCGACCTCCACGTCAAGCCCGGTGGCCACGCCCTCGGTTGTAACCTTTAGGTCCCTCTCCCCCTGAAGCTCATCCTCGAGGTGGTCGATCCACTGCTAAGCGTCAGTGCACTCCTAGTGAGCTAGGTCAATCCTCGTGCGGAGCTCCTCTATGGCCCGGAGCAAATCGTCCCACAACTTCTATAGCTGCTCGGCCTCCACGGCATCCATGCACACCCTCTCGATTAGGGCCGCGAGCTTCTCCTCGGCCTCACAAGTGTTGTCGCGAGTGGCCTTCTCCCTAACTCAGAGGTCAGCCACCTCTCGGGTGGTAGGGGCAAGCTCAGCCACCTCTTGACAGGTGGCAACGAGCTATGCGGCTAGCCCCTCACTCTGCCACATCTCCTCAGCTAGGAACTAGGACTTCTCCTAGCTGCAGGCCATAAAGATCTACGAAGAAAACAAGACTTAGAGGCGTGGAAATAGAACATGAGGGTCAGAAGCACGGTCATATCATACCTGGCCAACCAAGGCGACAATGTCGTGCACCGAGCTCAGCATGGTGGTCAAGGTGCGAATTGCGTCCCCAACCTCCGTGTGGATGCTCCCCTATTCCCTCTCCTCTACTACGTCATCGATGGCAGCCACCCAGACCAGAGACCGGGATGTCCCCATGCCAACCTCAAGCGGCACTGACCTCTCTTGCGACAGCAGCTCTTGTAGAGCAGCTCCTCTAGCGATAGAGGGGGCGGGTGACACAGACACGGAGGCCTGCCCTTTCGCCACATCCACGAAGGATGTCTCGGGTGCGCTCCCTTCCGTCCACCCTGCCATGGACACGACCACCTGCATGAACGATGGCTCTAGCCATGCTACCTCTGCTTGCGACGTCGAGGATACAACTGGCCATGCCACACCCGCCACGGGCACCGCGGATGCGCCCTCCTTCGCCTGCTCTCCCGTGGACGCAGCTATCGGCTACGCCTCCCCGGTCGATGCAGTGGCTGCCCCAATGCCACTCACGCTCACCATCGACATGGCACCAGTCGGCTCCTAGCACATTTGCAAGAGGATGATCTTTTTCGAAGTGAGCTGTAGGAGAGTCCCACGTCCTTCGACACAGCAAGGGACATGGCAGTCATTTCGTGGCATAATTTCGTTAGGACAAAAGGACGAAAAAACTCTTGACTCACCCTAATGCCATCATGCAAGGATGTTTTGGGGCCATCTTGCTCGACCCCAGATGCTCCTCGTCAGCACTTTGCCACTTTGAGCCCTCCCTCGGCTCGGAGGGCTCGGATGAATCAGAATGTCTGCCTCTCGCTGACTTCGGAAGCACCGTCGAGGGCTCGGACGGAGCGGGGCAACCTGTTTCTATTGGCTCCGGGGCCACCGTCGAAGGCCTAGATGAGGTGAGGTGGCCTGATTCTGCTAGTTCTGAGGCCACCATCGAAGGTCTAGATAGGGCGGGGCGTTTTGATTCTGCCAGCTCTGGGGGCGCGTCCTCCCCCTCCTGCCCCGTGGCATGCCATAGGAAGGGCCCCACCTGCAGTGAAGATAGGTCCTCATCCCTGGTGGCTAGATCATCCCACAAGATGGGTGACATGGAGCCATCATCCTCATCCTCCTCCTCTTCTTCTTCCTTCTCTTCTTCCGTTGAACCTTGACGCCACTTCCCTCGCTGCAGCTTCGCTCGCTGCTTCGACCGCCATTTCTTCTCCTCGCCATCCTTCTTCTTCTTCCTTTGTTCATCTGCGGCATGGTTCGCTGCCCTCATGGCCGCATGCTCTAGCAGCGGCGCTACAGAGTCCTAGAAGACTAACCCCACCGGTAGCTCGATAAAGCCCATGTCTGGCCACATCATGGGATGCCATGGGATCAGGAACACGGCATCGGCCTCCCCCATGGCCTCCTTGATGCGCTGCATGACCTCACTATCATGGAGCAGCCCCTAGGCGAGCGTCATCCCGATGAGCTATGCACCGGGCGTCATCCCGTACAACAGGAGGATGCGCGCCATTAGGGGCGCCACCCTCCTTGCGTGATATCCCCTGATGACACCAGCCCCGCAGAGGCCATGGGTATTCAGAAATGCGATGGCCTTGAGGAGGTCGCACACCCTCTTCTTCTCCTTGACGGGTGGCTCCCATGGCCATGATGGCGGTACCTCTTTGACCAGGCACCCGGAGAAGATCAGCAAGGCAGCGGTAGGGTCGTTCTTTAGGTAGAACCAATGCGAGTGCCACCCCTTGTGGATTTGGAGAGCTGGTAGGGCATGTACTCGGCCACCCGCTGCCCGTGGAGGTGGATGCCCATGCATCCCATTGGCACCGGGGTCTCCCAGCCTCTCTCTTTCTTCTTGATCAAGGAGATAGAGAAGAAATATCTCCACAGCTTGAAGTGGGGCTCGATCCCTAGGTACCCCTCATACATCGCGATGAAGGCCATGATGTGTTGGATCCCATTGGGGTTCAAGTGTTGTAGCTTGATCTGATAGTGGTGCAGTAGACCCTAGAAGAATAGGTGGGGAGGAACCGCAAGTCCACGCTCATGGAACGGCGCAAAGGAGACGACATAGCTGTCAGGCGACGCCGGTGCAACCTCATGGCTGGGCACAAGCCACTCCGCAACATCAGACCTCCCGTGGAGAAGACCACGCTTAATGAGGCCCTCCATCCGTGCATGTGTAACATCAGAGAGGTACCATGAATCCATGGAGGATGGAGGCGGCTATGGAGAAACAAAGGCGATAGCGGAGAAGCAGAAGCTATAGATTTAGGGCTCCGGTGGTGGATTAGTAAGCATGGTAGATCCGAACGGTGGTGGTGGAGAAACATAGAAGGTAAGGCTATGGTTTTGGTGTGCAGAAACATGAAGGGGGAGGCTGCTATTTATAGGACAGAGCAGGGCAAAAAGGCAAACCGTTCGCCTAGGTTCACGCACCCGCTGCGCCGTGTCACGTCACCTCCCTCTGAAGATTGTGCGCCCGCTATCTCTAGCCGCACCCTCAAAGGACACACTGGATGATGGTTTGCTCGATAGATGGGCCAAGAATCATCGTCAGGCAAGGAGCGATACAGAGCTAAAAATGCTCCTACGGCCCATTTAGGACCAGGAGTTCAAAGGATGGCCTACCGATGTGTTCACAGCCGCTCTAAGGCACCCTTAGAGTGAGGGGTGGAAAGGGATGGGCCCACTAGCGGCCAGTACCCCGGCGCATGAGCGCCGCGGGCATCCTAGCCCACGTTTGAGTCTTGGTCGGTTCCCAGTCCATGGTTTTTCCTCGAAGAAAGGCAACGAGCCCTTGGGACAAGGAGAGAACAAAGAGATGGCACAATAAGAGGATCAAAAATAAGGAGTTCTCCCTCAAAGATAAAGTATTACTTTTAATTCTAGGGTGAAATTATTCGGGCATGAAAAACTTCGAAGCAAATGGGAAGGATCATTCAAGGTGATAAGCACTTTATCGCATGGAGCGGTATACTTCAAAATGATGAAGGTATGTTATTCAAGGTAAATGACCACTGTCTCAAGATCTTTCTAAAACCTAAAAAACCACCTGAGGATTTGGATGAGGTAGATTTTCTGATTTTATCATAGATTTACACCACTGCCATCCTCTTTATGTTTTATAATGGATAAATATACTTTTGGGATTAGATAGGGATTAGAAACTGCCATGAGAAAAATCTTCACAGGAGAACACCATGTGGGACCGGCCGGTCCCACTTCCAGACTAGCCGGCCCCATTGTCAGCCACCTCACGTCTAGTCAATTCTCTCGTTATTCTAGAACCTTCCCCTCCACAATCCCACAATTTTTCACCGCATTCACATATTCCTTCATTACGAGACCCTAATGGATAGATCTTGACCCCTGCTGCAAGTTTTCCCCGCTATATAAATGAGCCCCTGCCTACCTACATAGCCATCCCATCAAAACGTTCCATCTCCAACAGCAGCAAAGCTCTCCTCCTCTCTAGTTTCAATGGCCAGTAGAGAGATTGTTCCCTTCGAGTTTGATCTAAACAAGAAGCCCGATGCGCTTGTGCTAAGCGTTGTTCCTCCAAATGAGATAGCTCCTATTCATCAAAGCCAATCCTACTTTTCCCAAGCTATCCATCGTCCGGTGATCGCTCCACCACCTCCACATCTATTTCTTGAAGACAAGCCATGCTAGCAAAAGCCTGAGCTAGATGTCCCGAGGTTGATCAAGGTGACGAAGGAGATCAACCTCCTCCCTCCAAAGGGGCACAAGGTGCTGACTAGAGTAAAGGCCAATAAGTTCGGGGATGTTACATGCACGAAGTATAAATCAGTCACCCCACATAAAACCATTGATGGTGTCCGAGCTATGCCAGAGCAGATCAGTGTTGTTCCTCCTAAGGAGAAGAAGAGGAGGGCGCCATCAGCTATTCTAGAGAATGAGGAGAAGTGCCCACAGATGACCATGGCACTCTTATAGAAAAAGATTGAAGATCTTACTGATTTTGTCCATACTTTAGAGCAGAGGATAGACAAAGAACACGTTCATCGCAAGAGCTTACAACACAATGTAAACGTCTTAAATTGTTAAGTTACCAAGCCTAGGAAGTAAGAGTGAGATAGGTTATGATAAGACACAAGTGGTTAGGTCAAGTGTTTAAGATCGTATGTTTAGGTTAATCATTTAGCTCAGTTGCTAGAGTGGTTGAAGTGTGTGTTAGCAAGTCAAAACGTTTGTGCTTAGTTTGGATTGTATAATAAAGTGCCTTATGATATCAATGGAATCTTGTTATTATTACTTGCTCTCTATTTCATTTTGGATATGTGTTTGTCTCCACATGTTGTGCACAAAGGTAAATAGGAAACAAGTGTGGGGAAAGCACACCATGACAACAAGATGGAATTTGCTCGCGGAAATCATGAAATTCAGAAAGTAATGGACCAAGAACCATGTCGACCAAAGTTAGACCCGAATAGGCTCCAAAACAGGCTGCTCAGTCTCCCTCTTGGGCCGTCTAGCCCACTACTATGTCCCCTCACCTCATGCTTTGTCCACGGTCAGGGTTGCGGCCCATATGTTCTATTTTCACATATTATACTTTCTGTCTCACACCAAATTGAAAATCCTTTAATAAAACAACTTAAAACCTGATGAAAGATTATTTCAGTCGTGACTAAAGGATAGACTACATAACTCTTTTCTTGGAAGTCTTGCTACTATTGGGAACTTATTATTAGGGACCCCATGATACTTAAGTTGTTGTGGAATGAGATATAGTAGAATAATGAGAACTTGATTCTTGATGTCTTGTTATTGGAGAATTTTATTTCAAAAACTCTAAAAGGAATGGCTACACCTCTCCTTTGTGGTAAGCAATATCCCACCAGAGCCATACATAGACTAGGAAAACCTTCTACATTTACTACTTGTCATGGTATTGAGTTTGGTCAAACCTTGTGGCCCTTGTTGAGAAATTTATAATGCTCTCAAGATCAAGATCACGTACACTCCACATATATGTGCTGCTTCTACACTAGGAGTATGCAAAAAACATGTTTTCCATCCACATAAAAATGTTCTACTCCTACATTGGGAATAGACACAAAAATATGTTTGTTAGGATAAATGCTCCAAGCTCTTGTAAATACCTCTCTTGAAAAGTTTCAAATTGCAGAAGAAGAGGCATGGGCTATGCAAGAGTTATTCATGAAAGAAAAAGAAAAGTATTGGAAAAAATAGACAAGTGTCTGAGATATTTAAAACAATGGGTACTTAGATGCTCGCCTAAAAAAAGAAGAAAAAAGAAAAATGAATAAGATAGCCCATGTTTTCTTGCAAAAGTTTTCCAAGTTTCAAACAAAGAGAGACATGTTTCAAGGAGCATAGTAGAATTAGGTTAGCCACCATATATATTCCACTCACATGCACATCTTGATCTAAGAGTATGACATTTTCTCGTCAGATCCTTGTTTTGACTTTACAATATATTCAATGCAAGTATGTTTTCATATTTATCCCTACCTGAGCTCCACGTAAGCTTTTAGAAGTAGGCAAAAAGAAGGCAAAGTTAGTAATGCCTAGGTGAGGATCTAAAAATACTACATATATGAGTGACTTGAGAGTACCACAAGAAGGAGAAGGTAAGCTATGTTTGTTTTAAAAAATCTTAAAATGTTTTTCCAATTAACTTGACTGAAGGAAGATGGTGATCTGTTTCAAGCTGTTCCATTCTTCAACCACCCAAAGTTTCATGGTAGACACTTTGAATCCTGTAGTGCATGTATGACTAGAAATGGTTTTATGTTGATGTCTTGTCCAAAAGTTATATCTTGAGTAATCCATCCTTTTATTTAGGACGAGTAAAAGCCTAAGTGTGGGGGAGTTTGTTGACGATAGTTAGCACCAATCACAAACCGTCAATATAACTTGCATAAATGACTAAAATGGATCACCAATATAGACCTAGGGGTTTTAACTGACAAATTCTATGAGTTTTGATGAATCTATGTTTCTAGTAGGATTTAATCAGAAAACCTCCAAGGAGGACCTATTCGTCAAAGAAAATCACATAATTTCGTAGGATAAACAACGTGGGAAGACTCTAGAAAACTCCAGGAGGCTCTCCATCGAAACGGAGCCCGAGCCCCTGCCAGGTGGGACCGATCGATCCCACATGTAGGCAGGCTGGTCTATGGGACCCACCTGGCAGCCCTACATTGCTATGTCGATTCTCCACTGCCTTAAGCATTGCATCTCTACTGTTTATTCAAGTCAGTTTGATCCGAGGGCTCAGGATTGACATTCTAGCCTATATATACCTGCCTGTACCCCCCTCTAGGGCAATTGGCATATAATCTTGAGAGCCTAAGGGCTAGAAACCCTAATCCATATTTCCACCAGGATCAATGCCAGCAATCAAGAGAAGATTCGTCCTCAATAGGATCTAGTCTTGTATTAGAGATAGAGAGATAGAGTGAAAGCGAAGAGTTTTGGAGGAGTCTCGTCCTGTCGGTGCTCTCTCTATGGCTTGTACCCTGGTAGAATCAAGTTTTTCTTGAGCTTGCTTCTGAGATTTCTCTGGTAATCGACTTCTAATTCAAGTAAGCATCTTGTTCATATTGTTCTTCAGGTTTGTGACTCTTTTTAAGTACTTTAATCCTTGTAGCTCCTGGGTTAAAGTAGTATTCGTAGTGTAAGCGTGGTGCTTAGACTTGGTTACTCATAGATGTACCCTACTTTCTAGATCAGTGGTACCTCGCGAGGGTGACTCTTATAGCCTCATTGAATCCTTTGTAGTCCACCTCCCGTTATTAGGCCTAGCAGGACATTTTTGCTATAAGAAACATATTCTGCTTGTGTTTTCTCTAGTAATATCCCCAGAATTGGACAATAGAAGACAAAGCTTACCGAAGTTAGAACTAGAAGACCTTTGTGATCTCCTCTATGCTCCTATTATCTAGCCTTGATTGTGAAGTTGGGCTAAGTTAGATTTGGTTATTCTCACACATGTTTTCTCGAGTTCGATATAAAACTGAGTACTCCCGATGAAGTGCTATAATGGTATAATATCCGTGCGCTTGCGGATTATTCTATGTGCATTAATTTATACCAACAGCGGTACAACCGGTTGAGGTTCCCGAGGGAGTGCGATGGCACTCAAAGGGTGAAAAGACCTTTCACCACCACACCAGGCTTTCAAGTCTCTACCGTGTCATGGTGGTCAATTCACTCCTGTCCAGCTTTCATCCTGCATTCACTTTGCTCCCAGCAACTGCGTAAGGATTCTTTGAGAGGAGCAAGTCTCAGCAACCAAAAAGTCCTGCTGCCGTATATTTGAATGTGTCAGATAGTATACATGTCATACGCATTTGTGCAAACATTTTCGTTCATAAAGGAACATTTACCATTATCTCGTTGCACACGTGATAGTCCGAGCATTATAAATCTGACCGAGACGGACACATCTCACTCTTAGCAACCGCGTAATGGTTGCTTTGTGCCTCATTTTGGTGAACGAAACACGTATCCATAGTGGTAGTAGTCATGAGTCGCTCTGATCATGCTCAAAATGAGTGGCTCTAATCTATCATGAACCCAACTCGTCTTACTTGCATGTGTCTGATAAAAAATATTGAACTTGCAATAGCCATGCAGTGAGGAGTTTATCTGAACAAGTCTTAGCTCGATGTAATGCACAACGGAGGAGGCATAGATGTTGCATTTTGTTGACACAAAATGTGACGCACTGTGCCGCACACACAGCAAGCCGAAAAGCGTAGCTTCAATCGGGTGCCGGGTGCTTCGTGATCCGGAAGCGTGCGGTCGGTTTGACTGAAAGAAACCGACAAGGGATAAAACGATTAAATGTCAAACCGGAACATGTCGGGTGAGACCAGACGATTCCGTATATACTGCCCTCGAAGTTATTTTACAACGACATACAGACTATAGGAAGTCATCGCCAACAAGTTTATAAATCATTGGCTAATCGTAGGATGGACATACGTAAAGATCTGATTGCCGAATGCATATGCATGGGAAGACATGTTTGAACAAGTGAAATTGATTATGCGTTAATGCATATCCAAGCTCGACAATCCAAATTGAGTTGGGGTCCATGAAGAAGGAGCGTGTAGATAAACACGATTAAGCCAATCTAAAACTCAAGGTGCGCACGAGACGACACCTAGTTTCGTCAAAAACTTAAGCGTGATTAACATACATGAACCCACAACATGTGACAATCTAGATTAAAATAATTCAGCCATTACGAGCATGTTATCTATTTGCAAAGGTATTATGAAAGTAATGATCATTGAAGCTCGAATAAAACCATAGAAGAGGGGCGAACAATATCCATCTAGATTGGGCAAAAATGTGCTACAAATATATAAAATATTTAAAACATGCAACACAGGATAACTTGATGAATCTATTTAGATTTTGCCGTAATCTAATAGAGCCGATAACCATCTTGCTTCCACTAAGCATATTGAGCAAACGCTCGCATACGGTATCTACTCATAAACAAAGTATAAGCAAAGACTTCTTGATTGTCAAGCAAAGATCCCCAGACGATCATTGAAAACAACAAGACTACTTGCATCACGTCTAAATCCACCGCATGATACTAAACATGATAACAAGGTTGTCGGAACTTACGGAGGTCGACGGATCGATGACTCCTCTCGAAGAACTCTCTCGACGACACGACAAAAGGACTTCGAAAGTTGGCACGGGGCGGTTGTATTGATTTGGTTGTGAACGCCTATTACAATGGTCGAGGGTCAATATTTATACCCTAGACGAAACACGAGTCCTAAAAGACTACGATTTACAAAGGAACTCTTAAACAAACTTTGAAACTACGATTCCTTGCCCCAAACTCTCGAGTCCTTTATTATTACAACTTTCATCTTTTCGATCGGGCTTTGCTTGCCATCTTACGCTTTCCCGAATGGAGTCACCACCTTCTGAAGTAACCGACCGCACAAGCATTTAGCCGACCGCTCGTTTTGTTTGCCGAATGTCCTTCTTCCCACATGCGGACCCACCTGTCATCTTCCAAAGTCGACCAAAATCCAGTGTTAACACCATGCAAGCAATGTATTCTCGAGAGTCCCGTGCAAACACAACTTCCCTTTCCTTGACCGGTGATCTTGGAAATCTTCTCCACAAGTGGCTTTGGTAACATGTACGATATATATTTGCTTGGGACGCATCTTTATTGGCTTGCATCTTCACTAATCACTACATCGGCAACTTGTGGATCGTATTATTTCCTTCATGCATGGACTCTTTCTTTAATCAAGAAGCTTCACGTCTCCATCCAAAGATATATTTGATTTATTTCCTTATGCAGCCCGGCCAAACAACTATTAAAATATCCCTTCCTCGTTAACTGATCTTAATCTTGCTGGCATCCATGTCAAGCATAGCTCGTATAGCACTTGGCCTCTCATCCTTTTCCATTTGCCTTGCCGGTTGCCCAATAATGCATCACGTATATGTAACAAACAAGATGGTAGGCACATCAGAACTGCCAGCTGTTTGACCTTTTGCTGCTCCCCATTAATTTCTGAGCATGAATGACTCCATCGTATATATCTCATCGGCTTTCGAGTCATGGTCATTATCGGAGATTTTCTTCTTTTTACGTTACCAGCCGCTTTCTTCCCAATTACCAAATTTTGATGTCAACACAGGCCCCCCTAGTTCGGAGTATGAATTTTCATGCTTCGAACTATTTCAATCTGATGGTCTTCTTTCGTGAGTCAGCGACATTTGATTGCAATACTTGGCCTTGATGATTTGCTTGGTATGACTGTTCATCTGATTTAGCCGATTAAGAGGTGGCCCCCCGAGTTTATAACTATAATCGGTTCTCAAATCACTGGTAAAGAGCTGAAGAATTCACTAGCAGCAGTATTACCTTATTCCAAGCCTCACCTATACATGTGAACTCTGAAGTGTCTATCACACCATCTTGGGTGGTTGAAGAATAGAACGGATTAGAATCCAGTCATCCTCACTTCTTCTGCTCAGAAAACTTGGGTTTTTTGAAAGATTTTTAAAAATCAAAACATAGCTTTGCTCCCCAAATGATTCTCTCAGATCGCTCAGTGTGCATAGTTCCTTACCAAAACATCGTTTTGCTTCTCTTTATCCTACTTCTAAAAAGCTTATGTGGAGTTTAGGTGGGGATAAAATATGTAGCGTACTTACCTTGCATATATTGCAAGGTCAAATCCCGGATCCAAGGAGAGAAGTATCATACTCTTAGATCAAGAGGTGCATGTGTGTGGAATATTTAGTGGTTAACCTAATTCTACTATGCTTTCTGAAATATATTTCTCTCCTGTGGAATATTTTTGCGAGAACATGGGTTATTTTTATTCTCATCTCTTTTCTTTTCTTTTTTACTTTGGACATCTTTTGTGTCCATCATTTTATATTTTTGTATAACCCATGTCTCTTTTTACAACAACTTTTGAGAGAAATATTATCAAGAACTTGGAGCATTTATTCTAATAAAATCTAACATATTTTGTCTTCTCCCAGTGTAGGAGCAGAACATTTTGAGATGGATGAAAAACATGTTTTGCGTACTTCCAGTATAGAAGCAGCACATATATGTGGCGTGTACGTGATCTTGATCTTAGGAACATGACAAATCTCTCAACAAGGGTCAACAAGACTCGACAAAACTCAACACAGAGCAAGCAGCTTATGTGGAAGGTTTTAATGAGACTAATATATGACTACGGTAGGAAATTCAACATCATTGAGGAGACAAGCTATTGATTTTGAATTTTTGTAAGAAAATTTCCCAAGTACTTTACAAAAGAAGCAAGGTTTCTTTCATCATACCATATCTCATTCATCAACTACTTAGATAGCATGCTTTCCCTATAATAGATTGTTCACAAGTGACAGGAAAAACAAGGAATAAAGAATATGCGAGCCAAGCATGGAAGAGTATGTACCTCACATACAGATGTACATCTTTCTCTGAGTCAATAAGTGCCTCTGCTCGGGATCCAATAATGACACTTTCACCAGGGCGTTTATCGGCTGCTGCATCTGGAATCCCTGTATGCTACTGCAGTGCTGCTGAAAATAATATTCTTAATCCTTCTTGACTTACGACCGGTGGATGCAAGCACGTAAAGACATCATCAGCTTAATTGGTGACTAGAGGGGAATGATGATCCCGAACCATAAATGATGACCGAGAGGGAAGATGCCAGCGCAACTGTTCATATTGACATTCCCCATGAGCATACTAGAACGCGGCATAAGGATAGATGCCCTCATCAACTATACTATCATAGTGACGATGAGGTAACCTCTCATGAGCCGATGAGAACTTGGGACGTCATGAGAGAGAGACGATCATGTGATCAGAACCACCTTTTTGCACATACAGGATCAGCTTGCCTTCAAATCTCGTAATTATTGACTCCAGTCTCATACATAAGGCCACCTGATCAGTAATGTTCTCGGCTCTAGCTCCATGTTTTCTTAGTATTGGCAACGTACATGCGCACATGGCCGGCAGCATCCCTCGGTCGTCTTGGCTTGAGACTTAGAACCAAGATGACGGACCTACAATCCACATCAGCACAAGCGCATAGCCGATTCTAGAAATCTTATTATCCATCTTGCGAGCGGCATCGGAACAATCAGAATCAGGCGATCGGATGTTTGATTACTATGACGCCGGCAAAAGGTCGAGCGGCTGACATCGACACATACAGGTTCCAACTTTTGTTTGTTTCCCTCATACAGTATTCATCGAGCCGGATTCTTTCCATCCAGTTTGGTCGTTGCTAGCTTCAAATTATTTCATCCTGAAGGCTGACGAACCTTCTCTATCATCTGATGAGACATAATCATATAAAAGACCCCATCGGCTATCTCTTGATCGTTGACTCGATCACCCTATCAATGTTGTTCGAGTACATTCTCGAGCACTTTTGAATACTAGGAACCGATATCTTTGATGACTCGGGCTATAATTATAATCGGCTATATCCGAGTTGGAGATAATAAGCACGAATATTAGCTTCTTCCCCGCTATCGGTTATTTGCTATACGTGTGTGACTAGCCGATGCCAAACCAATGTGCAAATACCCACCGTCCTGGATGCAGACAATAAAGTATTCCGGCCACCATACTAATGCTATTAAATATGCCTCCCAAGCTGATGAAGCGCAACATCGTCGGCTTGGCTTGCTTCTGTGAGGGGCGATGTCGTAATATTGCTGATGACGGCCTAGATACACAGATGAACCAATCTGATGCTGCTGATTTTCTTCAAGCCGATATTCCTTCTTCAGGCTCTCTTAGGAAAATCCAATTATTCAGATGTATCGGCCAACACACATTTTTTACCTTGCCTTTCATGACCACTAATAGTAGCCGATGCTTCGAAGGAATATTTAGTCGATAATTTGTTGCAGCAATCTTGTACCGAGATAAAGCTTCGACCCTCTCAGCAGACAACAACTCTATTAATATTTTCATTAATTGTGCGGGTCGTCCAGGAGGAGCGTGCAGATGGATGGAGATCTTCCAATATTTTAATCAAAATAAAATTGCTGTGAAAACCTTCATGGGGATTAATGAGCCGATTACCCCACCTATGGCTTCATCGGCTGTTGACTACTCCGGTTGTCTTGCATTGATATTCATGATTTTCTTTGTTGATTGCAACGAAGGACGTATTAGTTTCATATAGCCGATCGTACCCGTATCGGCTCCATATAGTCGAACGAGTGTTTAGAGCACCATCGACGTGTCCAAGCTTTCAAAGCCGCATACGGTTCGGTTACTATTGAGGTACCTTCGCTAGCGGCTGTTTTACCCGACCTGACCACATCGCGTCTGCCAAGCCAGATGCTTCAGCTGAAGTAGAAATTTAGCCAGTATTGGCCCCCCAGCCGATCTCTTTATATCTGTTCTTGGAATCGATGGAGGTGAGCAGCCCATGGAGTTCAGCTCAACGTGATGCGCCTAGACTCTTGATTCTTGGTTGCTTGCAATAAAAGACCTCACTGGCTTTTACCGGTATGCATGCCGTCGGCTGTCATAAGTTGAAGCTTTCGAGCTTGACGATGGGTTTGGCATCCCCTTGAATGTGTGCAGCTCCCAAACCTGACTACCTCGGTGTACTTTACGACCTGTTCGGCGAGCTCTGACAGCTCGTGACAATCCTGGTTGTCGCCGAAGAAGTCGGAATTGGTGGCAGCCTGGTTCAGGCTATCCAATACCCTCTGCAACGTGGCTAGCGCTTCTCTTTCACCTTCGCCGTAGCTGGTGCAGTTGGCAAATATGGTGCCCATGCTCAGTCCGAGTTTATCAGTACGATGTCCCATGCACTCTGGGCTGTATCCATCATATCATCCATTGCGATATCGACGTCTGTTTTCTCCAGTACCTATGTGCCGTTCACGTCATCCTCGACATGTTGTAGATGTGTCCAGCCACTTCATGATCTTGTGCTTGCACTTTGGAAACATCCCGGTGGATCCATCCGCCTTGTAAATAGGACCGTCTATTGCTAGGTTTGTTGCCGTCTTGCAGGGTAGTGAATAGGTACAAGTTGCTATTCATGCCAAGGCGCCGCACCATTCCTTTGCCGATATCCAGTTGGTAGAATTTATCCATGACTCTCCAAGCCGATATTGTTATCAACCAATACTCCTGTGCGCATGGACACATCGACTACTTTTGTGGGAATATCATATTTGCAACCTTATCCTAAACATGCCGCTCCAATATTTGAGTCATGTGGCCACCTTGCGATTTAAGTTTCACCGTCAATCGGCTTGTCTCGTCAATGTTTCTCCAGGATACACTGATTACATCGGCTGTCTCCGTTGATGTGAGCGAACTATAATTAGCCGACGTGTATATCTTGAGTGAAGCCCTATCACCATATCTCTTGAATGAACGTAAGCAATTATCTCTTTCTCCTTTGATATGTACGCACATGTACTACTCAGTCAAACAAACTTTGGTCCGGCCGCCAGAGGACAGGGAACCAACATGCCATCGGCTATCACTTTCTATAATCCTTTCCTGTGTTCATCGACTAAAGTATAGAAGAACCTGGCTGATGCTCTATCCAGTCGGTATAGAAACCAATAATTTGTACATGCTAGAGTAGTGTGCCAATGGATGGCTCTGGTCGTATAGGTTCTGTACCCAATGTCTATGTCCGTCTGGCTAACTGACGAGGAAGCATATATGCATGCATACATGCCGATGTGCGCCAGCTGGGGTGACGGCAACACCACGTATCGGCTCATCAGGTATGATGGAGCATCTTGGAGCTCATGGGATGAAGGAGCCCAAACCCCTCCGTGTAATCTTCTTATGAGCGGCGTTCGGTAGGGACCCCATCAGCAGATAGCTTACCGACTTAAAGCGAGTCTTGAACCTCAAGTATAGTAGCCGATCCTCCTTCATGACGATTATTGACCCAAAGTCTTGAAGCCGATAGATGTAAGGAAGCAACCGTCGAATAGATTACATACATTGGCAATCATCCCGCAGATACGTGTGTATGGAATCTTTGTAGTATATCTTTGTTTAGCTGATGCAACATCTTTTGGCAGAGAGTACGGTAGCGTCGACTTTTGATCTTCTTGACTTTATCACTTAAAGTGTCAACATGTTGTTGGAAGTTTTATAGCAACTGTGACAAACTTTGGCACACGTTGCTAGTAGCACCACACAAATGACGTGCAATCCCCTCCGTGTCAGGACCCTGTCTTCTCCCGTTAGACCGATCGGTTACTTTCTGATAATAAAATAACTCCATCATCCAAATAATCCATTAGTCCTCTGTTTTTTTTTTTTTTTAATCTAACTGCCGATGTTCCTTTTGACCGGAATCAACTTTCTGGAGACAGTGAGTATGATTAACGGCATTTTCCTCCGATATTTTTCGTGCTTGAGGTATTTCCAAAGATTACATCCTCGAATCTTGTTGAGGCTCCCGAACAAGAAGACGTAGCCTTGCAATTTTGTCATCTGGTTTCCTCCGTGGTATTTGACAATGATCTCGAGGCTCAAGAAAAATCACGATCTTGGTTCACGTGAATAGATGAAAAAGCGCTCACCGCCTTTAATCGGGATTGGTGACTTTTCAGCGTAATTGAAATTGGCCTTAGAGTATGATATGTTGTTTGTTGATGCCACATGCCGAGGTCTTGATGAATAATGCTTTAATAGATGGTGAATAAATACAAAGCATCATCCTTTTGTTGTAGATGAAAAATTCAGACTCTCCGTGATTTGGAAGCTAATAGAATATCCATAAAGCATCGACTTCCAATCGAACGATTATGGTCCCACCGGGCGTGCCAAAAAGTGTGTTGACACAAAATGTGACGCCGCGTACACACACAACACACAGAAAAGCGTAGCTTCAATCGGGTGCCGGGTGCTTCGTGATCCGGGCGTACCGGTCGTTTGACACGAAAGAAACCGATAAGGGATAAAAGCAGTTAAATGTCAAACCGGAACATGTCGGGTGAGACCGCATAGCTTCGTATATATACGCCCCGAAGTTATTTACAAGCGACATACAGCTATAGGAAGTCATGCTCGCCAACAAGTTTATAAATCATTCGGCTAATCGTAGGATGGACATACGTAAAGATCTGATTGCCGAATGCATATGCATGGGAAGACATGTTTGAACAAGTGAAATTGATTATGCGTTAATGCATATCCAAGCTCAGCAATCCAGCCGAGTTGGGGTCCATGAAGAAGGAACGTGTAGATAAACACGATTAAGCCAATCTAAAACTCAAAGCGTCGCGCAGACGACACCTAGTTTCGTCAAAAACTTAAACGTGATTAACATACATGAACCCACAACATGTGACAATCTAGATTAAAATAATTCAGCCATTACGAGCATGTTATCTATTTGCAAAGGTATTATGAAAGTAATGATCATTGAAGCTCGAATAAAACCATAGAAGAGGGCCGAACAATATCCATCTAGATTGGGCAAAAAATGTGCTACAAATATATAAAATATTTAAAACATGCAACACAGGATAACTTGATGAATCTATTTAGATTTTGCCGTAATCTAATAGAGTCGATAACAATGTCTTGCTTCCACTAAGCATATTGAGCAAACGCGCGCATACGGTATCTACTCATAAACAAAGTATAAGCAAAGACTTCTTGATTGTCAAGCAAAGATCCGCCGCATACGATCATTGAAAACAAACAAGACTACTTGCATCACGTCTAAATCCACCGCATGATACTAAACATGATAACAAGGTTGTCGGAACTTACGGAGGTCGACGGATCGATGACTCCTCTCGAAGAACTCGACGACACGACAAAAGGACTCGAAAGTTGGCACGGGCCGGTTGTATTGATTTGGTTGTGAACGCCTATTACAATGGTCGAGGGTCAATATTTATACCCTAGGCGAAACACGAGTCCTAAAGACTACGATTTACAAAGGAACTCTTAAACAAACTTGGAAACTACGATTCCTTGCCCCAAACTCTCGAGTCCTTTATTATTACAACTTTCATCTTTTCGATCGGCTTTGCTTGCCATCTTACGCTTTCCCGAATGGAGTCACCACCTTCAAGTAACCGACCGCACAAGCATTTAGCCGACCGCTTCGTTTTGTTTGCCGAATGTCCTTCTTCCCACATGCGGACCCACTGTCATCTTCCAAAGTCGACCAAAATCCAAGTGTTAACACCATGCAAGCAATGTATTCTCGAGAGTCCCGTGCAAACACAACTTCCCTTTCCTTGACCAAACCGATCTTGGAAATCTTCTCCACGGTGCTTTGGTAACATGTACGTATATATTTGCTTGGACGCATCTTTATTGGCTTGCATCTTCACTAATCACTACGTCGGCAACTGAGGGATCGTATTATTTCCTTCATGCATGGACTCTTTCTTTAATCAAGAAGCTTCACGTCTCCATCCAAAGATATATTTGATTTATTTCCTTATGCAGCCCGCCAAACAACTATTAAAATATCCCTTCCTCGTTAATCGATCTTAATCTTTGTTGGCATCCATGTCAAGCATAGCTAAAGATAGCACTTGGCCTCTCATCCTTTTCCATTTGCCTTGCGGTTGCCCAATAATGCATCACGATATGTAACAAACAAGATGGTAGGCACATCAGAACTGCCAGCTGTTTGACCTTTTGCTGCTCCCCATTAATTTCTGAGCATGAATGACTCCATCGTATATATCTCATCGGCTTTCGAGTCATGGTCATTATCGGAGATTTTCTTCTTTTTACGTTACCAGCCGCTTTCTTCCCAATTACCAAATTTTGATGTCAACACATTTTTACTGCACACACTAGAAAGTCCCCCGCTGTCCATTGGATCTTTCATCGGATAGTAAGTGTACCCATCTCTAGCTAGCCACTGCATGTCTCTTCAAAACCAACCAAGAGAAATTGCTTACGAAAGCAACTCCTCTTCACTCTTTTGTCTACCCATCGACTGTTCTGACTGCTTGGATAGGAGTGAAAAGACCTATCACAACCGCACCAGGCTTTCAAGTCTCAACCGTGTCATGGCGGTCAAAATCTCTTAAATTTTCACTCCTGTCCAGCTTTCATCCTGCATTCACTTTGCTTTTGGCAATGCACAAGGTTTCTTTGAGAGGAGCAAGCCTAGCCTAATGCAGCACAGCTAAGCCATAGGTGTTGAAAATTCTACTACACACGCAAGAAAGTCCTGCCGTCGTATATTTGAATGCGTCGGATAGTATACGTGTCGTATGCATTTGTTCAAATGTACTCCCGGTCCCATGTCATACATTATGAAAAATGTTACTTTCTTTTAGGAATTATTAAATTAAAAACTAAGAAGAAGACGGTCATGTGACCATGCCCCTACTACTAGTAATAATAATATTGGATGAAATGATGAGTGAGTGTAGTCGATCACAAACTATGAAATTTTAATGCGCACACCAGAAAGTTCATCGGCCGCACAATTGATGTCGTTGTGACAAGACTCACGCTGTCTCATCAGCATAAATGGAGGAGACGTGCTCTGTTTTTGCAACCGCCAGTGTAATACGGTTGTGATTCCCAAGGGAGCGCGATGGCACCCACGTCCAGGAAAGATAAATCTTCACGGAGTATCTTGCCTTAGAAGCCTTAGTGATCCAGTGTATAAATAAATATTTTTGGAGTATCTTGCCTTAGAAGCCCTAGCGTCCCTATGTATACATAAAGTCTAGCCTCACCCCAATTCATATTGTTTACCATTCCTCCTTCCATTGCGCAAAATCCCTCTCCTCGCCACCCACCTCCGCCACCCCGTCGATTGCCATGAAGGTAGTCGGTGGCCCGGCTGTAATCCCCACTTCCTCCAGTGGTTCGGTGGAGGCGGGGCCAATGGCACACCCTAGGTTGGTGTCAGCGGTGGAGGCGACGTCCAGTCCCCGTAGATTGGCATTCTCATCGCCGAGACTCATGCCATCTCCTAGGCTATTGGTCTCCTCATCGCCCTCAGCGATGACGCTGACGCCACTGGCACCGGTGGTTCGTTCACCACCGCCAGCCCCATTGTGGTCCCACTCGCCGTCATTGGGTCCACTCACCATCGCCGGATCCACTCCCCACGTGGCCGGGTCACCTGCCCTATCGCGGTCGCCCTCGCCATCCGCTAAGGCCGAGGCCGATGATGAGGCCGAGGCCATGGCCAACGATGAGGTCAAGGCCAAGGCTGAAGCTAACGACAAGGTCGAGGACGAGGCCAACGATGAGGCCGACATCTTGGCTAATGCTGAGGCCATGGCCGACATCTTAGCCGAGGCTAAGTTCAAGTCTGACGACTCTCCATGCTATGTCACGATGGACATCGATGATGATCGTCTACATGGCTATGCAATGCCCGTTCTCCCAGGCCTAAATCTATTCTTGCATGTTGGCCTATATGGCGGCCTAGTGTGCACCATCTAGCCCAGCCATAAGGCCATGGTTGGATCGAGGCCGACACCAGGGCGCATGTGTTGGTGAGGGCACACGCCCCCCTAGATGGTACCTACACCAACAACAAGAACGTTGCCTGCCATGGCGCCCTGGCAAGGAACTAGGGCTAGATGGCCTAAAGGGAGCGTCCAGCCGCAGTGGTTCGTCATGGCGAACAAGTTTGCTGGCTTCAACCAAGACCAATTTACCTTGCAGGCGTTGGATTTTGTTTGCACCTGTTGGTGCCCTTGTTGCATGACTTGCGTAGAGGTGTGGGATGGTGCTCCTCATTAGTAGTATCAAGTCATGTCAACATATGTAGTTAAGACTAGTTTACTGCCAGGTGCCGTTAAAATTAGTATGAAGTCATGTTAATCATCTGTAGTTAGAAATAGTATCTCTCGGTAGTAGTTGAATGACTTTGAGTAGTGGGATGACACTGCTCTCCTCTTAATATTATGCCAGATGAAGGCATGGTTATGTAGGCTGAACTCGTATCATTGTTGTATCCACATATAAAGTCTAGTTTGTCGATATCTTTCTATCTAGTAGCACTGATATCCTCTTATTATGCATGTAATGTGCGCATTTGTGAAAACATTTTGATTCACAAAATATCATTTACCATTATCTTCGTGCGCATGTGATGGTCCGAGCATTGTAAACCTGAATGGGCTAGACATATCTCAATCCAACCACGCAAGGGTAGCTTTGTGCCTCGGTTTGGTGAACCAAAAACATATCAGTAGTGGCAGTAGTTATGAGTGGCTTTTCATCTGTGTTGAACCCAACTCATGTCTTCGATAAAATTTATTGGATTTGCAAGAACCATGCAGTGAGGAGTTCATCTGAACAAGTGTCACCTCGATCTAATGCACAACAGAGGAGGCATAGTAGTTGCATTTTTACTGCACATGCTAGAAAGTCTACCGCTGTACATTTGATCTCTCGTCGAATAATAAAAATTGTAGCCATCTCTAGCTAGCTGCTGCACGCCTCTACAAAACCAACCAAGAGAAATTGCTTACAAAAGAAACTTTGCTTCACTCATCAGTCTGCCCCTCGACTAATGTGACTGTGTTTTTGGAGTCAAATAATTGCATAGGCTTTCCTCCTGCATTCAATTCACTATTGGCAACTATGCAAGGGTTGCTTTGTGTCTCAGTTTGGTAAACCAGACATGTATCAGTATATGTACTTGGCATGCTAGTAGAACCGATTAATGATCTCACCATAGTGGTTGAAGCATGCTGTGTTAAAGGAATGCTTTATGTCAATGACTGATGCAGTGTATATGAACCTATAACAAGTAGTGCTAGTTACAATTGAATGGAATAGTCATGTACACAACAGGCAGTCTCGCATAGTGCAGTACTTGTAACAGAACCATCTAATTTATAAGAGCACAAGTACAATAGCAATCGCCGAAGCGATCAAACCATCATACTTGAGCCCATATAAACCCGGTAGTCCGGTGAAAGCACGAGGGATCTCAAACAAACCAACATACAAACCGAGATCGTACATGATTCAACATACTAGTCACATGTTACATCACAATTCACAAATAGTTCACTATTTTCTCACATACATCGGAGTTCACATAGTTATTACAAACCAAGTTTAAATAGCGGAAGCAAAGTAGTTTAACATCAACATCACACGTAGTTCAAATACTTGCCAGTGCTACGGTCATTCCAACAAAAGCAGAATAGAGGGGATAACTCAGGAGTACCATGCCCCATGGTTTAGTCCTCATCCATGGCAAGATGAAGGCAATTCTTCCAGTACCCATGGTACATCATGTCATCTACAACAAGAGGGAATAAACCCTGAGTATGAGAATGTACTCAGCTAGACTTACCTGTCATAAACCATAAATAATATAACACTAAGGAGTATGCAAGGCTTTATCGGTGGAGTTAGCTTGACAACATTTTGCATAAAAGCTTAAGTAACATAACTTGGAGATTTAATATCTCTAGCATCAATTTGAATACCTATTCAATTAAGCATCTCTAGATTAGCACATGTACTAGAGCAATCACTTGATTAAGCTAACAAGCATTAGTAACCATATCCGGTTATAAGAATAATTTGAGCATCATTATAACCATCCAGTATCCATTAAGTTACTCTATGTTGCCGCTGCTCAGTCAAGTTCTCACTATCCGGGAGAGACGGCGATTCGAATTGATTCCTACCCAGCTAGGGAATTATTCCTAACACAAACCCATACTTCCCTCATCGGGGTCATATCGGGTCACCTTTGGTACAACTCAGGAACCAACTTCGCAGGTCCGATCATTGCCGCACCCTCATAGATTCTACCAACCTGTCAGGAAGATCAGGACTCGAACCCACCCTTGGACTTACGCCATTGGCTCTCTGCACATCCTTACTGCCTCTAGTGTGCTCACTTTCACTTACTAGGGCCCGACCTGAATTGAGCTACTCGGCTTTGTGGTCGGAACGACTTATCCGCCCATCTAAGTGCTAGGCATGCGTTCAACATGACATGAGGACATACAACGAATCGGTCCTTAACCGAAACAGACGGGGATAAATAGGCACCAAGACCTCCATGCCTTGTGCTTATTTATCACGATCTCGCCCAATCCCCTTTTTATTCCTCAACACATGGTTATTTCTATGATAGCAATTATAGCCAACCGTGATCAGTTATCTACCTATATATTTTAGGTGATAGGCAATCACCTGAGTTCTACCAGACTAAGCAAGGCTAAGCATCAATTCGATCCTGGTCCTACCAAGGATTCAAGATATATTTATCTAGACAAGGATAATATATGCAGCAAGTGGTTCCAATCAACTCTTATAACCTAATGCATCAAACATAAAGGACGCAAGTGATTTTTGTAAAAACAAGGAGGCTTATAATGCTCTGGGGCCTTCCTTTCAAGAACGAGTAATGTTGGTGGTCAGGACACTCAGGGAGATCTTCTATACTAACTCCTCCTTCTGCCTAAACTTCCTGCTCCTGGGCTGCCTGCTGCTCCTCCTGATGCTCGGGTTCAAACTCGAGAAGCATCACTCCTTCCGGGGAACCTATTGCATGCATATGCACAAATGAGTACCATGAATGCATAAGAGATGAGATGATATGATAACTTGTGTATGCATGAGCATGGTTATCCATAAGGTGTATGATAAGTTTAACACTCGTTGACCAAGTAGATGTATAACTTTCTGCTAGTTGCTTTTTACTGAGTAGGTGCATATCTCTCCTATAATACAAGAAACATACACTCACCAAGTTCTAGCAATCTGAGGTAAAGTTGTTCATCATCAGTAAGAGGCCTAGAACCTGTAGCTAACAACGAATCTCAATTAGCCTAAGCATCTACACAAGCACCACATAAGACAAACAACTATAATTGACTTAGTCATTTCCTACTGTAAACAGCACCTACGTAATTTGGTTATATCCGGAGTTCTACTCAACCAAATACTATGATCTTGGACTTTATGAAAACACTATAAAACTTCCTACAACTTTCGTTTAATCACCAAAAGGTGATTCAACCATTATCCTAGTCAAAATAGGTAAACTTCCTAGGTCTATCCAGAATTTCCAAAGAATAAACATTTCTGGAGACCAACTTCTAACAGCTATAACTCTCAAATCATTTAGCCTATTGCCATGAACAATTGACACAAGCAAGATAAGTAAGTTATCTACAACTTTGTTATTGACAATATTCACAGTAAACATTGTTTTACCCATGCAATTTATTTCACAACCGAAACTATTCAAACGGTCACTAAAATTGAATTATAGAGCAATTAATATTTCACTGCATACAAGCAATCGAATTTGGGCACAACCAATGGTACCAACAGTTCATAGGCATCATACACACTCTATAAAACATGATGGTCAAGCCCAAGCAAATTATTTAAATGCATTTATTAATTTATTTAGATACTAAGGTGAAATAAGGAAAATATATCAAAAGTTCACCATAAATTCTAATAAAATTACAATAGCGTATACATGCCCCAGTAGGCTACTGTATAAATTTCATAGCATTTGAACATGTACAACATCCTACACAAAAATGACAAGCCAACAGGGCTTAAAGTAGCATAAATAGGAAATCCTATTGAAAAGTGTCAAACAACAGAATTCATATTTTTCTTAGCTTCATCAGAGCACAAGAACACTGGAATAAATTTCAGGCTCATAGGATACATGTTTTTACCATGAAAAATAGCACAAGAATCTAGCATTTATTCAAGATAAATAGCAAACTCCTATTTCCAACAAGATCACTATGCAACCAATATTTTTCCCATGTAGTACATGACAACACAAGACCAACAAAATTAGAATCACATTTTTATCACTTGCCTATCTCAAGTTATGCATTTTACAAGATTGAAAACATTTAAAAAGCATTTATCTAGTTACATTTTATTCTCCAAGAAAAATACTAGAAACAGTACATTTCATATTTTTATCAAATACTACACTTCATGAGGAATCCAACAAAATTTGGTTCACTCAATTTGGACACCTATAGATCCAGATATGATTTTCTAAATTTAGCACAAAATTCTGGAAAAAGAATAAAATAAAATCCTAAAGCTACAGCCGCTGACGCGTGGGACCCAGAGGTCAACGGGCCCCATTTGTCAGTCAAATAGAGGCAGGGCATGGTGGCTGACCAGCCACTACTCGTCAATGGGGAAGCCACCGGCGGCGAGGTCACCACCGCTGCACTCCTCGTGACTTCCCGCGCCCAGGGGTACCCTCGGTTTGGTCGGAGGTCCACCAGAGCATGCTTGCCGACAGCAATGGCGGACGACGGAGGGTGCACGGCGGTCTTCAACCACCAATCACTCTGGTGATGAGCTCCACAGCTCCATGGTGCTTCAATGGATCTAGTTAGGGTGGTTAGGGATCCAGCGACACGACGGTCAGCTCTGACCGCGTGCATGCCGCTGCGGCGGCGCACAAAGCACGGTGGCGCTCTCGGCGTTCTAGCTAGATGGCGGTGAGAGGCGGGTATCCATCATGCCATTAGCTTGGGTTAGGTCTACTCTACCTAAGGTGTGCCAGAGAGGAGGAAGGCGATAGGCCAGCTCGGTAGCGGCGAGCTTGCCAGTCACGGCGGCCATGGCAGCCGCGGTGGGAGTGGCGGCGCGTTCCGGCACAACCCAGTGGTAGCATCTAAAAAGGATGGTGGGTTAAGCTCCTAGGACTGATTGCGAACACCAGAGGAGGGATAGAAGGAGTGGAGGTGCACGCGTTGCCACTGGCCACGGCGAGCTCGTGCTCGGCGACGCACCTCGGCCATGGCAGGCACTTTGACTCGGAATACGGCCTCACCTTAACTCGAGTGGTCAAATTGGTGGTTCGAGGTGGTAGAGCGGAGTAGGGCGACACTACTTGCACAAGCAATTGGACACTAGAGCGGTGACAGTTGCGCGCGAGCCCGGTGAACTCACGGCGGCGATGGCGACGGTGGCACTACTGCTGGCGGGCGAGAGAGAAGGTGCGCGAGAGCGAGAGAATGGAAAGTGAGTGGAGCAGCAGGGTCGCCTCGGTCTTCACTACGCTACTGCCCGACCAGCTCAGCCGTCGCTAGCATATGGCCACCACATGGTGGCCGTGGCCTGGCGCGGTCTGCCACTGACGGCACGCGACGCTAGTTCAAATCCCGCATCAGGCCATCTGACAGTGCCATTTCATCATCATATATCTACTAATCCACGGTGAGTTAGCAAAAACCACATTAATAAAAGCTGTAGAGCTACAGGTAAACTCCAACTTTGTTTTAGGGAGTAACATCTAATTCGTCATGGTTTGCAAATTTCAACACTTCAAGGTATAGCACATGAAACTGTGAATCACAATCAACACTTAGCGAAATTTCTAAGTTGGAAAAAAGTGTTTTGTTGATTCTTGTGAGCCCTATTTGACCATGTGAGGCACTGAATTAGCTCTTGACCTAAAAATAAAAGTTGTTACTCTAGTCAAGTACTACAACTTTGCTTAAGGGTGCACTCGATGCAAACACTCTATGCTATAGTTCAACTTAGGTCAGACATACATCATGAAAATGGTAAATTACACTATAACCATGACTTAGAGGCCAAATTGGTCCAAGTCATGAATACCAAAGTTGTTCTATATGACATTCTAAACATGTTTAAGGTACTCCTAAGGTCCCACAAGCATTTTATACATTGGTCACACATAAGTACTTCCTAGGTCAAACTAAGCATGTCATCACTTAGGAGCTTAATTAGGTAAGGTGATCCACATGAACATTGTAACATTAGGCATCCTAAGTGTAGCTAAGGTGTTTTAGTGACCAAACATCACCACTTGCATTAGCCACACATGATCATGAAGCATACATACAATGAAACATAGAAGAACAATAGTATGTTTCATAGCAATGTTTCATATGAAAATGCTTATGCATGAATGAATGATGCTTATGCTCATGCAATGCAAGTGCAATTATGCAAGCCTAACACCTAGGGTGTTACAGTACTGACCCCGACGGACAAAGCTGTGTCCGCTCAAGCAAAGTTTATAACAATTGAGCATACCAAACATGTTCAGAATACAAAGCCAGAAATCCAAAGCAAAGTGCAGTTATAGAATACATGTTTTTCCAAAGATTATACATGAAATCTCCTACAAGTCATCGTCATCTCCAGACATGTGATCTCTGCTGTCACAATTACTGTCGTCACTGCAATACTGGATTCCAGTATCATCTTTATCCTCATCATCATTCTCACTACCTTCAAGTATGCCAACTGCTTCCATCTTGTCTCTTAGAAGGTCTTCTAAATTGGCTTCAATGACAGTGTCTTCTCCATCATGACAAGCTTCGTGCACAACCTGATCACCATCACCTTGCAGGACTTCATGCTCATTGTTAGAACAGTGATCATCTTGGTGAACTTGATGCTCTATTTCATTCACGTCATACATATCCCTATGTTCGAATGTCGCACCCGGTTTTTTGAAGAATACCAAGTGCTAACTATATGTATTCCCAGGATGTCCACACAACACATATAGTGACAAATATAGAGAATATCAAGAACAATGCTTTATTATATATTGAACATAGTTACACTATTACAAAAGCATAGCAGAAACTATTCTTAATCTTCTCTTCAGGGCTCCATACTCCACCGGGATGGTTGACTAGGGGAATTGAAGCACTCGCCTAATACTCTTGGACTCCGCAAGGAACTCTTCACTTGATCCACCATCTGGTACCCATCCGAGATTTTTGTTGATTGTAAAGCAAGTGTGAGCACACCATACTCAACAAGTATAACATGAGGTTATGCAAGGCTCAAGAAGGCTTGACTCGGCTGTACTGCGGTAAGCATTTTTAGTTGGTCATATTTTATTTATTATACCTGAGTTACTAGGTTATGCTTAAAGCTCCCAGTGAATATAATTAATTATCATCATCAGGTTAATCATATCCCAAACCATCCATAGAACCATCTATCTCGAAAAGGATCTAGGCCGCTCATGTCTATGAGCACGGCTAATATATCAGTTTTATATACCTCTGCAGAGTCTGTATATCTTTACCCATGAGTCATGAATACCCATATGCCTGAGGTGGCCAACCTCTTGACTCACTTCCAAGGTAAGTCGGCAGGGTTCACTACGAGGCCTTTCCAAAGACCCATCTAACAAGTTAGTGGCCACGAGGTTTTAGCAGCCAGGCGAATGGAGGTCCCCTTCAAGACTAGCACACACCTTGACCGCAGTCCAGCACACATCTTGACAGGCAAGAAGCCATTCTGCAACCTAGCCCCCCCCCTCTTGTGCCTTTCGGTAACCACTAACAAGCTAGAAAAATCTAGTTACTTAGTCAAGACCAGAGTCATGTAGTCCTCATGGTTGTACTATAAATCTTGGGTGGTCGCTTTAAGATTCAGTCCTTATGGAGGGCAGACTAGAGAGCCGAAGAAGGTCCAATGCTCTAGCCCCCTTTTGTCCATGTTGCTCAAAAGCATCATTTTAACCATTGATTCCATAAGTCATTAATCAAGATTAACAATGTAATATTTAGTGATTGCAAGCTAAGCAAAGCTACCCATATGTATAAACCCAAGGTAAACAAGGAATACATGATACCAAAAGTACTAGGTAAAGTCCTTAGGGGTTCATCATATTAGACACATGCATATGAAAGTGATTATAAGTTTATTAGATAACAAGGGAACTCATGTTACACTTGCCTCCCATTGTTCGCTCCAACTTTCCAACTTTTCCTTCTGAACCATCCTCGCGTAGCATCTCTTCTATCGATCGAACATCCGGCACAAGCACAATAATTCAACCTAAAAACAGTACACCATGAATTACAAACACAAGATAAAAACGATTCTAGTGTGAACGGTGATTCTATGATCGCATGAGCGCAAAAACACCTAAAGACGGGTTATAGTGAGCTTTTGAAGTTTTTAGGGGTTAAATCATAAAATTGACATTTTAAATAAACTAAATATTTTTGGAACAATAAATTTAAATCATAAAAAGGAATTAAGGCTGGATATATCAAGGAATAGCAAAAGGATGTCAACGAGATGCAGAAGAATAAAAGGAACATGAGTTAGAATATTGCTGGATATTTATAGGAATATTGGAATTATATTTTTAGAGGAAAAATACTTGTATATGATATATATATATATATATATATATATATATATATATATATATATATATATATATATATATATATATATATATATATATATATATATATATATATATATATATATATATATATATATATATATATATATATCAACATGATGTGAGGCTGACGTTGACAAGGTGTATAAGCAGAACACATTTTGGCCTATAGAGTAATTATATGCATCTTCTTGTACGTGACACATGCATCAAAGATAGGAACAGACGAGTCTGCACTCTTCGTCGGCTCATGAATGCCATCGGTGGGATAATTTAATTTATACGAGATTGATCACATGACTGATAAATTTAGGTGAAATTAAAACAGGAACAAAGGCTAGCAAGGTGATGATTCTCACCATCGCTTGATGTTTGATGACCAAGGGACGATGGGTAACAGCGAGAGGAGAAGCTGAGGGGGCCTCCGATGCGACCTGGTGTTCTGGATATCGGGTCCTTCATGGAAACGACAGAGATATAGGGCAGGTTCCTCACAACAATCCTGTGATATGTTTCAAAAAGAGTGATGAGAGTCTGCGTGAGACAGATAACCATGGAGTGGAGAGACGGCTTCACCAAGAGGATCGACGACGAGCAACCACCACAGGGCGACCATGACCGCAGCAGCAGTCAGCTATGAGGTCGAGAGGGCACTGAGACAGCTTCAGGTCCGGCGAGGGACACCAGAACCACAGGAACAACAAAAGAAAAGGGAATTAGCAAACTGCAGTGGCCAATCATGATATGGACGACGTGGCCAGAAGCCTCACCGGGTACCGTCATCAGACATCAGTGAACGTCCGCGCCGAGCCCGAAGATGATGAAGGTGAACTCACGTCTTGAGGACAGGATGGTATGTAAGAGGGCTTTGAGGAGACGTGCGTTCCCAAGGAGGCCGGGGCACCTTTTATAGACGTGGGGAGGAAGCTGAGACATCAGATGGGAATTAACCAAAGATGATGGTGGAGCATATGTTAATGCCACTGAAGGCATCGGTTCCCTCTCCTAATTGTGTAAATTGGTGAAGAATAATAGAGTGGCAACTTGCTTTCATTATGGATAATCTCAGGTGCAGCAGACTAATGGAGCGCATGCAGGAGCTTGAAGGGCGGCGGCAGTAGTGGCAGGTGTGGAGATGTCATAATCTAGTGCCTGCACCTTGTGATGTCGTAGCATGATGACCAAACTAATAACGGACGTGTGTTCTTGTAAGCCGGCCACGCTCCACATGCATATGCAACCCATGACGGGAATTGAAGGAGAGTTGAGTGGGATTTCAGTTTTGTGAGATGGTGAAAATATATGCTGGTAATAGAAGCACTGAGGTAGCAATTAGTAGTGCCATGCTTGCAAGGTGAACAGGCGAGATGCATGTCTTGAGAACAGTAGCGTAGCCAGGATTTGTAGTTATGGTGGTCCATTGTCTAATTTTTTTTAACCGCTATAAACTTAACATGTTGGTAGACGAAGTACATGAATTGCAAAACGCAACTAAAGAAAAAGAGGACATACAGAGTTCATATTACATGCCCATAATAGTCGAAGAACAATACGGCACTTCTTGTCAGGCCTGCGCCTTCGAATAGCCATGAAAGTGTGGATGATCTCCATCACTCAATTGTAAGAAGATATCCGCTCAATAAAAGTCACTAGACAATCATCAAGAGGCTATCACCCATCTTAATTATTTTTTGAGGAAGAGAGGCAATATCACCACTCCTCTTCATATTTCAGTAAGTCTGCAAGAGAATAAAATAGTGTTTCAATTTATCATTCCAATAATCAATTGACAGAAAAAAATCCTATGCTACAATTAAAATTAAATAGTCCAATGTTACCGTGCACTCCAATAATGTAATCTAATTACACAGAATAAAATAAGGTTTTCTGCACGAGTTAGGGCATTCTGTGTTCAGCGTTCCATCAGACTGGGAGAGATTGGGAGGACAAAAACCAAACCTGACTAAACGAGCAGGCTAATTAGAGACCGGAGACGTACCTGTATTCCCATCTGCTGTCGCTCACAGCCTCTGGTCGCTCGTCGTCCGGTGCCTGCCGTCGGCCCGCCACCGCCGCACGTCCGCACAACACAGCAAGGGATACGAAGGGGTGTAGACCGGCCGTATTCGCAAAGGGTCGCACGACGCGTATTGGCGAAAGGCCGTAGACGCTCCAATGTATTCGATGTTTGGCTGCTCAGGATCCAAACTTCCTGTATCTATGGGCTTTGTATGGGCCGAGCACATGGTGGCCCGTGGACCACCCGGACCACCCTGTAGCTCCGCCCCTGCTTGAGATTAGGGATGAAAACGGATCGGATACGAACGGATATCACTCATATTATATTTATTTTTATATTTCTGTTCGGATTCGGATTCGGACACGGATAGCGTTCGGATACATATACGAATACGGATTGACTCGGTTACGGATACGAATAATGAGTATCGAATACGGTATGAATCGGATTCGGAGAAGGTCGGATACAAATATCTATTCGGATATTGAGTAAAAGCAGCATATATATATATATATATATATATATCATACGTGTGCAAACCATTACACCACTCTATGAGTCCATAATCCATCTAGATTAAGCCGAAAGACTAAAAAGTAAAGCAACAAATAAGATAAAGATACAGATACATCATACCAGCACCAATCTTCGCAGCATGAGTAGAAATAGCCAAGCTCATGGCTTCATGGGTCTCATGGAGTCATGGTCATGGATTCAAGATCTACAATCCTTATATAGGCCATTTTTTCATTTGAGAAAGTTTGAACAAAATGTAGTTCAAATTTCACAAGTGTGTGACATAGTTTTAGAAAGTCTATATGAGATTCAAGAATTTGTGACTAGTGTTTGATAAAACTTTCTCAAATGGGAAAATGAGCTATGTAACAATTGTATATCTTGCTGAGATGATCAAACTTGGTATTCAGAGTTTTTTCATCTGAGGTCATTTAGTGTCTCATTTGAGCAAGTTTGACCAAGTCAAATTTGGTCAAATGAAAAAACAACACTTTGACTCTAGTATTATGAACTCTAAATGACTTCAAATTGAAAAGTTTTGAATACCAAGTTTGTTCAACTCATCAAGATCTACAATTGTTATTTTGGTCAACTTTCCATTTGAGATAGTTTGGATGGTTCAAATTTGTGATTTTTAAATTTCGACGTTTACAAACTAGTTTTCGGAACCCTAGATTGTCTCAAATTGAAAAGTTTTGAATACCAAGTTTGTTCAGATCATCAAGATCTACAATCCTTATATAGGCCATTTTTTTTATTTGAGAAAGTTTGAACAAAATATAGTTTAAATTTTACAAGTGTGTGACATAGTTTCAGAAAGTCTATATGAGATTCAAGAATTTATGACTAGTGTTTGATAAAACTTTCTCAAATGGGAAAATGAGCTATATAACAATTGTAGATCTTGCTGCGATGATCAAACTTGGTATTCAGAGTTTTTTCATCTGAGGTCATTTAGTGTCTCATTTGAGCAAGTTTGACCAAGTCAAATTTGGTCAAATGAAAAAACAACACTTTGACTCTAGTATTATGAACTCTAAATGACTTCAAATTGAAAAGTTTTGAATACCAAGTTTGTTCAACTTATCAAGATCTACAATTGTTGTTTTGGTCAACTTTCCATTTGAGATAGTTTGGATGGTTCAAATTTGTGATTTTTAAATTTTGATGTCTATAAACTAGTTTTCCATTTGAGAAAGTTTGGACGGTTTAAATTTTGAAGCACTAAATGATTTCAAACGAAAAAGTTGTAAACAATAAAGTTTCATAACTTTTTGAGATCTACAATTTTTATTTTGATCATTTCTCCATCCAAGGTCGTTTGAATAATATCCGGATAATATCCGTTTTTAAATATCCGGATATATCCGATCCGATATCCGCCGGATATCGATGATATTACATCCATATTTGATATCCGCCTAAGATATCCGTTTTAGTATCCGTATCCGAAAAAATTTACGGATATCCGAGTAATTATCCAGATAAGTGTTCATATTTGTTCGGTCGAACGGACGGTCGAATAAATATCCGTACCATTTTCATCCATACTTGAGATAGAGGGAGAGGAACAGGTAGACACATGTTGATGGGCTGGATGCGATCCACGTCAAAGGGAGGGAGACAGAGATTAGCTGCAGCTATTATTGATGACGTGAATGATTTTTAGGACAATGAAATAGATGGACAAAAAGAAAGAGAGAAAATAGAGAATTAGAATTGCTTTACTAGCAGAACGTGGTGACAAGGTTGTTTGCTCATTGAAGTGAATCTCACGTGCAAAGGATAGACAAAAGAATTTGGTGAAAGAAGACAGAGAAAATAACAGAGTTTACAAATGGCCATAGCTATTTAGAACTAAAAAGTGATCACATGAAAAGAATACAGGATAGATAAGGAAAGAAGAAGGATTTGGCTTGAGATTAAAGGATTTTGACTGAACAAGGATTAGCGAATTTGGCGATGATTTTAGAAACTAGGTTTAAATAAAATAATTTCCAAATAGGTTTTGAAGTCCTTTTAAAACTCATTTGCAAACCATTTTAAGATTCTTTTTTAATCTTTTTAAACTATGTTTTTAAATTACCGTTTCAAAGTATTTTAAAGTCGTATTTGAATTGAGAACCAAAATAAGTATTTTAATCATTTTCCAAAACTAATTGTATATTTATCTAAACTACATTTTCAAGGACTTTTCAAACTCAAACTCATTATTTTATATTTTCTTTTTGAATCATAATTTTGAACTTTTTTATAAATAGAGCAAAACTTATCTGAGGCTTTATTGAATTTTCTAAATCATTTTTCACTCAAGAAAATTTGATGCAAGGGCATCAAATGCAACAAACATATCAAATTTAAATTTCAAAAGTTTAAGAAAATCACATTTTCACTATTTAAATTCTAAACAACATAATTAAATCTTGGAAAATTTTAGAAAAATCATGAAATCATTTATTTTATTTGGTGTATTCTACTCACAACCCAAGATCAAAATTTTGGGGTGTGACATCGAACTTCTGCATGATCCACCAATCTTTGCCCAAGGAGGCGCCCTGCAGATAAAAAATCTTCCTTGCCTGTGTCACGAGAATATAAGGGTCACCCTTGTACCAGAATGATTTAATGTTGATGGACCTAAAATGTTCACAGCGCAGACTTCGTATTGACAACTAAATTGTACCGGTCACAGCGCAGAAGAACCATCGTCCTATGGCTTTGTACGTTGGAGTTATACATCAACTGAATAACTTCTCTAAGGACACCATAAAATTCCACTGATTAGCATTCATGTGCGCCGGCGGTCATGACACCACTGTTCTGTGTACGCAGGGATTTCTCGTGGTCAACAGTGCTATACCTGACTCCATTAATACTGCAAGCTGCACAGACATAGACTCGGGTATCAGGACCACATGACATTGCATACAAACCTTCACTGACCTCTATTGGTTTATCTCTACGTAGCTCCTCGATTTGCACACAAACATGAAACCACCGTCACCACTAAGTTGTCGTATAATTCTGCCAATGATCGGCCTAACATAACTAAAATATACTAATCACGTATATGAGACTTAAACCACGTTGGAAACTCTGCTGCTAGCCTACTATCAACATCATCACTTGTCCCTTCTTCCTCTAAAATTTATCTGTATTTTCTATAGCACATATAAGCATTATTATTTGTAACCTTTCATATGTAATATAGGAAACAACAAATCAGCATATAAAAAATCATACTTACTCCACATATGGTCCAACCTTGTCACAGTTATTAAGCACATACCAAGCTAGCTTATTGATTTTGGCTTTATCATCGATGTTTGTTGACGTAATATTGCCAATGGGCTTGACACCATGCATGAAAATAGAGATGTCACCATTTGCTAGCCCATCATGTGACATATTGTCGTTCTGGTTATATCTTGTTCGAACATCTTCGATGAACCTCTCCCAAAATGCCAACGTCTCACTTTCCAAGTAAGCCTCTACAATTGATCCTTCAGGCCTAGCCCTATTCCTTAAGAAATTCTTCAACGTGCCCAGTCGTCGTTCTATTGGGTACATCCATCCGTACTGTACGGGCCCTCTAAGAAGTGCCTCGTCAGGTAGATGGACAACCAAGTGCACCATAACATCGAAAAAGGCCGGTGAAAAAGTCTTCTCAAGCTTGCATAAGATGAGTGGGATGTCCTGTTTCAGCTTTTTCACGACTTCTTTCCTCAGAGTTCTACTACATAGTTGCATGAAGAAGTTCCCAAGTTCTAAAACAGCTTCGTATACATCTTTGGGAACAAAACCTCTTAAGCCTGCAAGTATGATCCTCTTGAGAAGGACATGGCAGGTATGCGTTTTCAGCTTGCCAACTACCTTGGTACCCTCTGTACTTATGGATTTTGCTAAGTTGGCTGCATAACCATCTAGAAACTTAACATCTTTAAGGAACTTGCAAAATTCTGTTCTGTGTTTTTCCATCACGACATAGCGAGCTTCTGGGAATTTAAGCATGGTGCCTTGCTGCACGATGTGATATTGAGGCCTTATGTTCATACCATGCAAATCTAGACTAGCGTTCATTGTGTCCTTTGTCTTGCCCTCCACTTTCAGCAATGTCCAAAGAATGTTTTCACATATGTTCTTCTCAATGTGCATGACATCAAGATTGCGTGGCAGCAACAGGTGCTTCCTATATGGCAGCCCTGACCAAGCAGTTTTCGATTATAAATCACTGGCTCTCCACGCTTTCATTTCTTTTTCCACCATGCTTACCTAGGCAGACATCTTTCACCTTCTCGAGTTCCTCAAGGACCACCTGTAAGGTGAACTTTTCTGGCGCATCTCAGTCCTCAGTTTTTTCATTAAAATCCAAGCTCTTCCTCCAAGGCTGATCCCTAGGAAGGTAACGATGGTTTCCAAGGTAGCCTAGCTTCTTTCTTAGGCTCCTTGACAATGGATTTTTGTTGCAATAAATACATGCATAACAACCTTTTGTAGTTTGGCCTGACAAGGTGCTCAATGCTGGAAAATCATGTATGCACCAAAGCATGACAGCGCGTAGAGTGAACCCTTTCTTATTATCAGGATGTAGTACATGAAAAGTGTCAACACCCTTCCATAGGTCTTTTAGTTCTTTTATAAGAGGCTCCAAGAATACATCAAAATCCTTTCCTAGAGAGGTTGGGCCCAGGATCAGTAGAGTCATAAAGCAATTCGATGGCTTCACACATTCCCATGGTGGCAGGTTCAAAGGCATTACAAGAACATGCCACATACTATATGTTGAGCTCAAGTTACCAAATGGATTGAAACCATTTGTGGCAACGACAAGCCTCAAGTTCCTTGGATCATCTAAAAAAGTTTTGTGCTTTCTATCAAAGTCCTTCCATGCCTCCCCATCTCTACTGGATGGCTCATTTCACCGCTATTCTTCTCTCGCTTAGTCTCATGCCATTTGGCATCCGCTGTTGTTCCTCGAGCAGCAAATATCCTCTGCAACCTCAGTATGAGTGGAGAATGCCTCAAAACCTTATGAGGAACCCGCCTGCTACCATCTGCATCCTCCTATCTAGACTCTTTGCATTTTGGGCATACTTGCAATTTCTCATGATCACCCCAAAACAATACATAGTTGTTCTTGCACACATGGATACTTTCATAACCTTGTCCCAATTCTCAAATATATTTGCATGCCTCCTCACATGATTTTGGTATGTTGCTCGTAGGGAATGCATCTAACAGCAGCGCCAATAGTGCATCAAAATAGTTGTTGCTAACTCGATAGTGGGACTTGATATAAAGCAACCTGACAAGGAAGGAGAATCTTGAGAAGGTAGATCCAAAAGAAACTGATTGCTTCAACTCATCCAACACTCTTTCAAACTTTGGGAGTCTTCTAGCCCGCTCTTCAGATGTCAATAGGTTTTGAACTAAATCATCAAAATCTGGTAATATGTTATCGTCGCCATCCTCCTACTCCTTCGCAATCCAACCATCATGATGAGATCCATGCACATCTAATGGCTCTATAATGTCAGTACCTCCTCTCTCTTCCCCATGATGAATCCATGTGGTGTATGTGGGTGACATTCTATATATAAGTAAGTCGCTCTTCACCTCCTGCCAAGTTTTTTCCACCTAGTTAAGACATTTTGTACACGGGCAAGGGATCTTTTGCCCCGGGTATCTTTGTTGAACCGTATCCATGAACTCTTCAACTCCTGCAATGAACGTCGATGAGAATGGTCACCCATTATGAATTAAGGATCTGTCCATCTGTTGTAGCAAAAGTATGCAAAGTCCGTTAGAGTTTAGACCATTGGGTGGACAATGGCAAAACTACCATTAGAACAAATAATACTATGTTTGAGACTACTAATCTGTGCATTTGTTCATATCATACTATGCGACAATCTGGTTTTCTATTTTTGTGTGGTAAAACAATTGATTTCAATTGCAATTCATATAGAATAGCCTTTATTTATGTGTACTTTACTTTATCGTGTATAGAAAATGCAGTCCTATAATCATAGAAGAAGGTACTCATACCTTTGTTCTACGAACTGGCACAGCTCAGCTACAAGCCACCTCCACCGTGGCACACACCTGATCACGTGGATGCCAATGCCACCACGCTCCACTAGGAGAGCCCCGCCACGCCACCAAAAGGACGCCTAAGCCACCATAGTAGACTGGGGATCCTCCGCCTCTGCCTCCGCTGCCACCGCCGCAAGTCCAGCGGACATAGATTTGTTTCCAGTTACAGGGGATAACCAATTTAGGTCAACCTATAGGCCATCCACACAACCAATAGGATACTATAATGACTCCAAAGAGATGTCAGCATAGCTAGGCATCTAGCACAATGGTAAAGATGCTCCATTTCTTGGTCCAGATCCTAGGTTCGACTCCCACGTATCAGACCTTTTTTGAGAAATTAAACCCCAACGACACACATGCTACAAGTGACACGCAAACCGTTGGCCCCACAGGTCAGACGGAGATGGAGAAAGGTCCCACAGGTACATGTGACACATAAGCCATCGGGTCCCACATGTGGGATGTAGAAGGACCGAGCGGAGACTTTTATGACAAATTGCAAGCGTCAAGTGACACGCAAGCCGTCAGGTCCCATAGGTCAGATGGAGATGGGCCATCGGGTCCCATAGGTAGGATGGACATGGAGAATGGTCCCATAGGTACACATGACACGTAACGTGACACGCAAGCCATTGGGTCCCACAGGTCGGATGGAGATGGAGAACGGTCCCACAGGTACACATGACACGTAAGCCATCGGGTCCCACAGGTCGGATGTTGAAGGGTCCCACAGGTACACGTCGGATGGAGAAAGGACCGAGCGAAGACTTTTTTGACAAATTGCAAGTGTCACGGATGAGTAACTATAGGTCCCACATGTACATGTCAGATGGAGAAGTCTCCCACAAGTACACGTCGCATGGAGAAGGATCGAGTAGAGACTTTTATGACAAATTACAAGCATCATGGATGAGTAACTGCAGGTCTCACAAGTACACGTCAGATGGAGAAAGTACCATGTGGAGATCTGTGATGAAGTGCCATTCGTTACAGATTGAATATTGTTCATCACATATGTGTAATTAGTTCAATGACGAAGCCCTATTCGTCACAGTATTAAAGGAGATCGTCACAAATGAGTCACGCGAGTGATCTATGACGAAACCCTATGCTCTTCTATGATGTTTTTTGTAACAATGCCTAATTTCATCATAGATAGGGAGGGTTGGAGGATTGTCACCACTGATCTATTATGAAATGGATATATTCATTATAAAAAGCGCTCTTCTATGATAGTTTTAGATTTGTCATTAAGATTTTTGTCATGGAAGTGGATATTTCTAGTAGTGAGAGTTGCTCTTCGTGATCTCCCATGGGGAAGAGCACAAGAACTCCTTACAATTGCTTGATCGGAGGTGGCAACAATCACTAATAGCCCCTCAATGATCCCATGAGCTCCAAGCCAACTAGGTGATGATAATCACCAAGAGTAACAAGAACACCAATAGTCACAACAATCGCCACACTCAACTAGTTCCATGAGATGTAAATCAATGATGCAAATGCACTGTAAATCAATGATGCAAATGCACTAGGGTCTCTCAAATCTCACTTGAATGTGAACTAATATGATGCAAGTGAGTGGAGTGTGTTGCTTAACTCTCAAAGGGTGGACACAAGTTCTAGGAGTGCCAAGAGAGTCGCCATGACCGACCACACCATCTATTTATAGTCCCACATGGAAATCCAACTGTTACCCCCTTGAGTCAACTTCTGCACACTCATCAGATAGCTCTAGTGGAGCACAAGATGCTGCACCAGAGTGATCTCCAGTGGCTAGTTTCCAATGACTTAGAAACTAGCCATTGGACTGTTCCAACTCCGGTGATAGCTCCGTTGAGCCACTAGACAAATTTGGTGAACACGGTCAGCCAAAGCTCAAAAACATGCCCACTAGAGTTAAGTATCGATGACCAGTCTAGTGCAGCACTGGATGACTCTAGTGCACATTAGCACTCAAGACCCTACTTGCAAGCCTCTCTGGTGTAAAGGTGTGGTGCGAGCTTCGTTGGCCCCACCGAATAGCTCCGGTGGTGGCTTTTAATTTCCCCATGCTCAGACAAGGCCACACCGGATCCCACTGGTGCCACCACTCCGGTGCACAGCAAAGTCAAGGTGCCCAGCTGATTTTCTCTCAAGTCAGCGCACTGACTGAGAGCTCCAAGAGTGCCCATTGGACAACTCTGGTGAGTGCTAAAGAGCACAACCAACAACCCTTCTCTCTCACTTCGCAAGCTCCCAAATATTTTTGCCAAACATCTAAGCACTTGAGTTAGCATTATTTCAAAGTGTTTTCAAAAACATTTTCTCTTGCTACTCACTATGTCACTATGTTTAATTTAAAAGCATGTAAATCAACACCTAGTGGCACTATATGACCGTGTTTGCTCTTAGAGTTCCCCTCTTAGTAGTATGGCCATCTATCCTAAACCTGACCACACACTCCATTGCATCTCAACCAGTGAAAACAAAACCCTATCATATACTTTTGCCTTTAGGCTTGGTTCCACCTCTTCATCTTCTCCAAGTGTGAGCTTGCTGCAATTAGATTGTTTACCCTTCATCCATCTCCAAGGCTTGCTCATCATCTTGGTTTGGACCTAACCTTGCTTAATAAACACTTAGTAAAAGGTTAATCCACTAGTTGTCTCAATTACCAAAACCAAACATAGGGCTTTCAACTCATCGAAGCTCTTTGGTGTTGCATGGAAGAGTGCACCGAAGAGTGACTCCAAAGAGCACTTTCTTGGGCAAGTTTGGAGCCTAATGCACACTAGAACCCTCTGGTGGTACAGCAGAGATGTCACTGGATATCATGTTTAAGTGCAACGACTAGTTTGAGTTAGCTATTGAATAAATTACACCAGTGTGAGCACTCCGGTGCTCACCAAAGCTATCGATGCACATGATTTCTATGTAGGAAGTTGGTAATGGCTAGTTTCTTGAGTTGGCTTATAAATAGGTACTGTGCTAAGGCATGTAAGCTCTCTTGGCACTCCCTACCAACTTGCACACCCTTTGGTGCTCAAGAAACCTCTCCACTCACATTTTCTTAGTTGAGATTGCATTTTGGTGATATTAGAGTTGATCTAGTGCATTTGAATTGAGAGTTTGCATCTACTGGCTCTAGTGATTGTGTCGGTTGCAAGATTCTTGTTACTCTTGGTGGTTGTCATCACCTAGATGGCTTAGAGCAGTGGTGATCCCTTGAAGCACTTAACTGGAGATAGTAAGGTGCTACGGATTTTGTTTGTGAGCAGTTTTTTGTGCTCATCCCTACTAGCAAGGCAAAGTGCAACTCTAGTGTATTTCAAGGCTTGTGGTGTACCCTGTGATCGAGTTAGCTCATACACTAGCACTCATGTCAAAGCTGATGTTGAGAGATCATTGAGATAGTATTAGAGCAGAGATACTTGGACACGCCCAACAAGGACATAGGATATTTCTTTGTGTCTCCTCTTGTGTGTTTTGAGCTCTCTACACTTGTTAGGGTTATGATCCATGGGAATCTCCAGGCAACGATTAGTTAGCAAGCCGAGCGGCCCATGACACATCAGTTAGTAAAGGCCCGAACGACCAAGGCATAGTTAAGACAAGTAGAACAGGCCTGACGCCAAGGTCAGGGTCAGCCGTGACCCCTGTTTCTACCTTAGCCGCACGACGCACAAGAGACTCATGACCTCTCCATCGTCCCCACCCTTGGGAGGAATGGGGAGAGGTCAAGCCTATCCAAACATGCCCGTTCTGATAAGAGTAGGCACACCACACTGACCCTGCAAGAACTGAGGGGATAGCGGTTACCTCGGTCTAGTCAGACGCCACCCTAACGCCATGCAGCTCAGATAGGACAACACCGCCCGAAGCAATGACGGTCGATACGGTGCCCACCGGCCAGATACGGCTTGATAAGACGCATGTACGATTCTACCCACTATGGGATGGGATTCATGATGAGGGCCTTGACTTAGAGGCCACCCAAACCGAAGGGAGCTATGACCCCGACGCTCGGGATCATGGCCATCAGCTCCACAAGCTAACCTGGTGATCGACGACCTAGGGACGGATACCAACTCTTGTACGATGACCCTAGGAAACCAAGAGGCAATGATGAAGACCACGGCAGAGATCACGTCATACAGGATGGCTAGCGAACCACCATCGTGCCAACAGTGCCGCTATGGCTGACACAGTAGCACCACATCACATCATGACATGACGTGGCCATAGGACCGTGATGACAACCACGCCTAGACGTGCACCACAAGATAGCGTAGCCTGCAAGACAAGTTAGCTAGGACCTCCCTTGGGCTCACGACCCTTCGGTCAGGAGAACCTTCTTCTTTGTATATGCCCTGGCCCCAAATTCTACATAAGGGCAGCCAGGGCACCCATCTTGGGAATCCAAACCCATTTGACTCGTTCTTACACCATAGAAGGGCTCCTGAAGCTTCCCTTTGGGCAGCCCGTCTCCAAGCTCTAGCTCTCCTACCTCTTCCACCATTCTTGCACCCCCATTGTAAGAATGTTGACATTTCTTAATGTCGCTACTAAGAATAGAGTTTCAAATCTATCCCCGATAACAGCGCCAAAAATGCTTGTTAATATTTATTAACGTGTCACTTGTTTTAAGTAGTCACCCTCTTATAAACCAATATCTCCTAACATTACTTTACTAGGTTGTCATCCCTAGTGATGATGCTAGAGATGCTTGTTGGTACTACATAGCATTACTACTAGAATAATACTAAGCAGTTCTTTATTAATTATGTGACTAGGAAGAATATATATATAAATGAAAGGAATCTGCAAGCACACAGATAATATACCATTGTAGCACTTTACCCAAGAGTATTCCAGGTATCATTATTTATATTTTAACCATAGGGAAGGGCTGACACGAACATGTATTGATAACTTATACTATTGATGGAGAAATAAACCATAACCAATGTTCTCCTCGTAACAGGGGTAAGTCATAAGATAGGATATATATGATAAGTATAGATCAATGATAATGATAAATCACTCAGAGTACTCTTTTCTATGGCATTAGCATGGCCATGTAGAATATTAGAGGAATAATTCCTAAGTTATTCTTAATTACAAGTCAAAGCATACATTGATTAGTGCAATTATACCTAGTAATCATTGTTAAGATCATCTTCATATCTACACATAAGGAATATTACTAAGGAAGATTAAGAACATGGCTTGTTCTTCCATCATAATCGGAACCTATGTGCGCCTATATTCGGGGAGTGGACTACAAAGGACTCAACGGGAGTGTCACATCCGTGATCTACCACATGACCCAGAATATAGGGTGTATCCGCAGGTAAACAACGTATAAGCACCATGCCTACACAATGTCGACCACTCACCCATGGTACCTTAGAGTGAGCGCTATACAAACTTATGCATGAACGTGATGATAATCTAACTATACTAAGCATATAATCAAAGTAGACGATGAACATTATAATGAAGAACATGAATAAGATGAATACTAATATTGCCATAACAATTGTATCTAGCATATAAAAATAATGGAGGTACAAAACAGAGGGGGTACAAAGATTATACCAAATCACTCTCTTGACACGATCGGGAATCCAAGTGAAGCCTGCTTGCCTCCCTCTAGACCTAGCCAAACTAGCTATGCCCTAGAATATGGTAGAGCTCTGAGGATGATTAAGGTTTCTGTCTTGTCAAATAACTTATGATTCTTCTAGGGGGTGGCAGGGGTTGGTATATATAGGCCGGAGCGTCCAATGAGAGCCCATGGATCAAACCGACTTAAAGAATGGCGCAGATGCAACCTAGGAGGCGGTGGAGAACCGACATTCAAAGGAGGGGCTAACAAGTGGGCCTAGAGGGTCGGGCGGCCTGCAGGTGGGGCCTGCAGCCTCTGCTTCTCTGCCCCGGCGCGGAGTCTTCTAGAGTCTTCTAGTGTCTGTTTCACTGCGGATAAGCATGATTAAATCTGACATATAGGTCCACCTTGATAGTTTTCTAAATTAACCTTGCAAAAAATATAGATTCACCAAAACTCGTGGAATTTGTTAGTTTAAACCCCTAGACCTTCGTTGGTGATTATATTTATGCCCTTATACATGTTATATTGATGGTTTATAATGGTTGTTAACTACCATCAACAAACTCCCCCAAGCTTACCCTTTGCTAGTCCCTTAGCAAAGCTAAACTTAGTAAATGGATCAGAAGTTTAAGGATTTTGAAAACATTGATGCAACTCCTCAAAAGTACACATGCGTTCAAACAAAAATTCTCCTCTAGATTTAGAATGAACCGATCTGACTTTCAAACTTACCCATATTACCTTCAACCATGGGGCTTATCAGCCTTCACTTGGGTCTTAAGCAATTGAAATACAGAACGATAAAGTCAAGCACTATGTCTCAAGTTCTTTGCTCAACCATTATTCCAAAGTTTTTATAGATTTTCCAAAATAAAACTCAGAGCTTCCATTATTTGACACTCTCAAGTCTCTCAATATATGTGGTATTTGTGGATCCTCACCAAGGCAAAAGTGATATTATGCCTTTCTTTCTTCCTACAACTAAAGCTTATGTGGAGCTCATAGGGGTGGAAAAAACATAAAAGAGCATACTTGCAATACATATATTATAAAGTCAAACCTCAGATCCAAAGAGAGTTGAGTCATACAATCAAATCAAGATGTGCATGTGTATGGGTGTATGTGGTGGATATATATGGTGGCTAACCTATTTCTACTATGCTCCTTAAAAACATATCTCTCTTTCAAAACATAAAAACAATTTTGCAAGAAAACATGGGCTATCTTATTCATCTTTTCTTCTCTCTTTTTTTAGGCGGGCATCTAAGTACCCATTGTTTTAATATCTCAGACACTTGTCCATTTTTTCTCATCCCTTTTTTTATGAATAATTGTTGCATAGCCACATGCTTCTTTTATGTAACAAAACTTTTGAGAGATAGCAACAAGAACTTGGAGCATTTATTTGGTGGATATCCTATCAAGAATATTTTTGGTGTTTACCCCTAGTGTAGGAGTGAAATATTTTTGGGTGGATCTAGATGGAATGGCATATTGTTGTGCCTACCCCTAGTGTAGGAGTAATGCATAATTGGGTGGTTTGTATGTGATCTTGATTTTAAGAGCTTGACAAACCTCTCATAAGGGTCAACAAAGCTTGACTAAACTCAATGCAATGCAAGCAGCATATATGTGAAAGTTTTCCTAACCTAAATATCATATATGGCTCTGGTAGGAATTCAAGCGTTGTCATACAGGAGCTCATCATGTAACATTTTTATGTTTTTCAAAAGATAAATCTCCAGAATTTTAGTATCACTTGGAACAAGATAAACAACAGCTCAGACCTTCTCATATCATATCCATCAATTACCTAGACTTAGATCAAGCATATGCTACCCATGAGTTTTAAATTTAGATTAAATCCTAGACAGAAAATATGCATGCATGATATATATTTATATTTTTTATGCCACCACAGTGAATATTTTCACGGGTATTTACACCATAGATTGATTCACATGGGGCTTAGGCTTTATGATGCAATGATGTAATGTAGAAAAATGAAACCTTTTTATCTTCCTTTTCTAAATGCAATGCTAATGTAGAAAAGTAAATATGCTAAAGTGAAAAGTAATTCATGCAATGTTAGAAAGTAAATATGGATAACTACCGATGTTACCTCACGGCCAGGGTTTGGATTTTTGAGTCCTCTGGATGGAACTACTTCTAGCCTTGTTCATTCTTTGGGAGCATCTGTCGGTCTCGGAGATGGAGACCTTGATGGTTGCACCTCTTGTGATGGCGACTCTGTTGATGTCACCTTTTCTTTCCATACCTGCTTGGTCTGTGGGCTTGACTTAGGCGGAGTAGGTTCATCTTTTACAACTTCTTTAGGTTCCTCATCTTCCTCCCAACTTTTCTTTGGGGATTGATTCTTTTGGTTTTGGAATGATCAACATCTCCTCTTGGAGCGGGTCCTCTTGGGCTGTTCATAAGTGGCATAACTATTAAAATTACAACGTACCTTTTCTCCAATGAACTGTAGGTGGACTTGTCCAGATCTAACATAGATGATCGCGTTTGTGGTGTTGAGGAATGGCCTTCCAAGAGTGATGGGCGTATCATCTTCTTCTTTACCCATGTATAGAACCACGAAATTGGCAGGAGCAAACTGATTGTGTATTCTTACCATAACATCTTTCACTATTCCCTCCAGGAATCTGATTGATTGGTCTGTCATCTGCAATAGCATATATGTAGGGAACAAAGATTCATCACCGAATAAGTATTCATACGTTACCTTGGATATTATGTTAACACCCGATCCAATTTCGCAGAAGGTCTTATGAAATATCCTTTGTCCAATGGTACACTCGATCGTTGGCACGCCTGGATCATCCTTCTTAGCAAGGAATGGTGAAGCGAGGAGGTGGTCATACTCTGATCAGAGTGTGTTGATCATGTTGACAGATTCTTCTTGTGACTGCCTAGCTTTGTTCTTCCTCCTTCTCCTGTTGTTTTTCTTCTTGGTCACTGTTGTCTCTTCGGGTAGGTCGGACGTTTGTGGTTGTCCGGGAGATCGCAAGATGCGGTTCTTGAAAGAAAACTTTTCTTTTTTATCCTTGATTGTGAAGCAGATCTTGGCACTGTCCACGTAGATGATGGCTTTTGTGGTGCTTAGGAAAGGTCGGCCTAAAATAATGGGTGCCCCTACATCTCCACCTATTTCCAAAACCACAAAGTCTACGGGAACATATGATTGTCATACTCGAACAATGGCATCTTCAAGAACTCCCTGGGGTAACAGAGTAACTGATCTGCAAGCTGTAAACGCTTATTTGTGTACAAAAAAGTATCTCCATTAATTTGATCATAAATTACCTTAGGCATGATGTTGACACTTGCTCCAAAGTCATAGACAACTTCTTGAAAAATGTGAGGTCCAATGGCGATGGGGATGATAGGTCTCCCTAGATCGCTCTTCTTTTCTGGCAAGGTATAATCTATCCACCTTCCCGTTGATGGTTGTATATAGTAATATGTTGCATTGTGAATAACGACAAGATTTGTAGTTTCTAGATCTTTTGGCTGCCTCAGAATCTTACCTTTGTTGGATGGAGGAACAACAGCTATCTGCTGAGCTATTTGTGATTCTATCATTTTATTAAAGCTATGCTGGTTCTTAATGGCAGAAGCAAAGCTATCCATTCTATTATTTGTGTTCGCTAGAATTTTATCATTGGTAGCTACCTTTCTAGATAATCCCTTCAAAAGTTTAGATTGGACAACAATTAAATTTCTCAAGGGTGGTTGATTGAAATTATTAAAATTATTACCTTGATAATTACCTTAGTAGTTTGGTCTCTATTGCTGATTCCATCCTTGATTCTGCTGACGATGAAAGTAGTTGTTGATAAAGTTCACATCCTCATGGGTCCCAGGGCAGTTGCTCCCTGAATGCCTAGCATTTCCACACACTTCACATGTCATGCGAGAATCATGAATGTGCATGACTTCTTGCTTCTCATTGGCTCGATCTTCAAGCTTCTTCATCAGCAGGTCCATCTTGGCAGATAATATGTCTACCTCCTTGAGTTGATGCATACCTCCATCTCTCTTGCGGGTCTAAAGATGCTCTTCATTCCAACCTTGGTTGGAGGCCATCTTCTCCACAAGAGTTGTTGCAGCTGGTATTGTGAGTGACAAGAAAGCTCCTCCAGCAACAGCATCCATAGTCTCATAGGTACTATTGGTCAACCCATGGTAGAAAGTCTGCACAAGTAGCCAATTCTCCATCCTATGATGAGGACATTCTGCAATGTAATCTTGAAAGCATTCCCATGCCTCAGGGATAGATTCATCATGTTGTTGCTGAAAGCTTGAGATTCTCCCACGCAGAGCATTAGTCTTGCATGTGAGAAAGAACTTTGCTAGAAAGGCAGTGGAGCAGTTATCCCATATAGTATTTCTATCTATGTTGGCGTAGAACCATTGCTTTGCCTTCCCCAAAAGTGAGAATGGGAAGTGTAGCAGAACCAACCAATTTATAAGAGCACAGTACAATGGCAGCTCGCAAGCGGTTGCACTGTCATACTTGAGCCCATATAAACCCGGTAGTTCATCGAGTACCACGAAGGTTCTCGATTAACCATCAACATACAACCAAGATCGTACATGATCCAACATACATGTCACACGTTACATAAAATTCACAAATATAGTTCATTCATCAGTGTACGAATTTAGGTTATTACAAACCAAGTTCAAGTAAAATAGTAGCGAAAGCAAATTAAAAGTTTGAAAACCAACATCTGCAACATTGTTTAAACATAGTGCCAGCCCCTAATCACACTTCCACAAAAGCATAAAAGAATGATTAATAAGAGATGCCTGCTCAGGTCTCACTCCTCATCCACGGTGGGACAGAAGTAGTTCTTGCAATAACCATGATAAACTGTACCATCTGCAACAATGGAAATAAAACCTTGAGTATGAGAAGGTAGTCAGCTAGACTTACCCGTCATAAACCAAAAATAAAGTGATTCCAAGGATTATGCAAGGCTTTATAAGTGGAGCTAGCTTGACAACATTTTACATAAAAAGCTTACCAATTCAAGTATACAGTTATAATTCGGTCATCAAATTAATTATAGCTATTCATCTCTAGATTAGCAACTAGCCTATGCTAAATATGGTATATCATTTAGTAACATACAGTAGTAACCATAGCCGGTGTAGTAATTCCATTTTCATCATAACCATCATTTCATAACACAGTTACTACGATGTTGGGACTAGACAAGTTTCTCAATGTCCGGGAGAGACGGCGATTCGAATCAATTTCAACCAGCTAGGAATTTATTCCTAACACAAACCTAGGCAGACCAGATCAACGGTCACCTTAGGTCACCTTTGGTACAACTTAGGTCCACATTTCACGGGTTCGCCCAGCGCCGCACAATCAGGGACGACCAGTTGCCAGGACGTTCAGGCTTGGCCTGCCCTTGGGCTCACATCTGGCTCTCCGCACATCCTTACTACCATCCAAAGTGCGCACTTTTATAGAAACAAGGCTCGGCCTGAGTTGAGCTACTCAGCTTCATGGTCAGAACAAGTTATCCGACCAGCTAAGTGAGAGGAATGCATTCAATCTTGTTAGAAGCGCCAACAATGGTACGGTCCTTAATCGACATAGATGAAATCACATGAGTCAACATACCCATAGACTCCGCCTGGCCTCCATTTACATTACCCTATGGTTCTTTTCCACAATAGCAAATATAGCCAACCGTGCTTTGGTATTCACCTATATCTTGCAGGTGATAGAAAATCACCTGACTTCTACCTGTCTATGCATGGCTAAGCATATATTCGATCCTGGACCTACATAGGGTTAAAGGTATATGTAACTAGACTAGATAGTTCTATGCATCAAGTGTTTTAATCAACTCTTATAACCTAATGCATCAAACATAAAGGACTCAAGTGAAGTTTTGTAAAACATAGGAGACTTAGAATGCTCTGGGGCTTGCCTTTGAGGAAAGAGGTTGGCCGGTGATTCGGGCACTCTGGGAGGTCCTCGAGAGTTTGCTCCTCTTCTTCTAGATCTATGGCCTAAGGCGTCTCCTGCTGATCCTCCTCTTCTTCTTTGTTGAACTCTAGAAGAGTTATCCCTTTGGACGATCCTATATGCATGAGCATGAAATAAGATATCACGAATGCATATATGATGACATGTATAATATGATATGATGTGATGAATGAATCCTTATAAGTGTTTTCAACAGCATTGCATTAAGGTGATAACAAATTGCATCTTATTTTACTGAGTAGGTGCATATCTCTTCTCTAGTAACTTAAACAAACACTTATGTAAATCATTTTCTGGACTACAAGACAGCAGCCACTTGTTTTGACCATAACTGGAGTTATAAACATCAAAATAAAATGGTTGTGGACATTCTAGAAAGCTTATGAAATTTCTTATAACTTTATTTTAATCTTGGTAATGTGATTCAGCAGTTATCTAGGTCAAATAATTCAATCATTCAGATCTGTCTAGAGAGTAAGTATTTCTGACAGTAGACTTCTAATAGCCATAATTATTAAACCATAAGGCCTATGACTATAAAAATTTAACACAAGGTAGATCAGTAAGTTATCTACTAATTTTTTATTAACCATCTTTACCGAAAATATCATTATCATCATAAAATCATCACCACAACAGAAACTATACATGCAGCCAACCTAGTTGAATTATAAGGCAATAATTAACTAGTTGCATACAACCAATTACTTCTAAGCCTAACGAATAACATCAACATATCATATGCATCACAAGCACCACAGAAAACATAATGGTTAAACATAACTAATTTATTTATATTCATTTATTAGTTTCCTTAGATAATAAGGTGATTTAAAGGATAAATATTTCCATTGCTTAATAAATTCTGAAAAATTATAGTAGCCTACAGATGACCTTAGTAGTTCACTGTACAAATTTCATGCCATTTGGATAAGTGGACCTACCTCTACAAAATGACAAGTTATATAGGCATATTTGAGCAAAAATAGTTTAGCATAGTGAAAAGTGTCAACCAACAGATTTAATATTTTTCTTACTTTACTCCTAGCATAAGAATATTGTGCAAAATTTTGTATAATCATACGTTATGTATTTTTACCCCAATTTATTTCACTAGAAACTAGCAATTAATTAGGATTAAATAGTAAGACCATATTTCAATTATACTTACTGTAGGTTTAGTATTTTTCCTAGCTAGAGCATGTCAACACAAGACCAGCAAAATTGGAATAACAATTTTATCACCTTCTAGCTCAAGTTATGCATTTTACAAGATATAAACTACTTTAAAAGCACTTATCTTGTTCAATTTAATTCTCTCAGAAAAATACGATAAACAGTAGATTTCATATTTTTATCAAATATTACACTTCAATATGAAACCAACAAAATTTGCTTCACTCCATTTGGACACTCCTAGCGGTAGATATGAATTTTGAAGTTTGCATTAAAATCTATGAAAATAAATCTAGAAAACAATTCAAAAACTGACTAACATCTGGGGCCCGCGAGTCAATGGGACCCACATGTTAGCGACACAGAATAGAGGTGCGGCTAGACCGACAAAAGGCTCATCGAAGGTGAGGTCACCGGCGACGAGGTCGGCTCCAACATGTTCCCCATCCTATTCCGCACCTATAGGTACCCTTGGTTTGCTCGGAGGATCACCGGAGCTAGCTCGCCAAAAAGCATGGCAGCTCGGTGCCGGCGCGCGGTGGTGCTCCGGCCATCCCCAACAATGGCATGGCTAGGCGAGCACGTCTATGGCATCTATGAACCCTAGCATAGCTCTACGGTGCGGATCGAGCCACAGTGAAGCGGCGGTGAGCTCCGGCAACGTGCATGGCGGCACGGCGGCGCACAGAGCATGACGGTGGTGTCACCGTTCCGACGAGACGGTGGCCGAAGGTAGGTATCCACCATTGAGGAAGGTGCAACACCTCTAGGTGACACGGTAATGGGTACCAGAGCGGGCTAAGGGAGGCCGGTGAAGTCGACGACGGCAAGCGCGTGCTAGCAGCCATGGTGGACGCGCACGACGGCGTCGCGCGTTCCCGCGTGACGGCGGCGATAGCGGTTAAACAACGATGACATGTGCATCTATGGCCTAAGGCGATGGCAGAACCTGGAAGAAGGATGTAGGAGGAGTGGTGGAGAAGGTTGGCCACGGTGAGCTCGGAGCTCGGCGGCGCTCCATGGCCATGGCGGCGACGGCAACGCGTAAAACGTCCTTACCCTTGCTCGAATGGTGGTGCTAGCGGGTCGCCAAGGTGGAGGAGGTGGTGGCAGAGCTGGGTGCATGAGCTATTACACAATGGTGCGGTGGCGGTAGTGAGCGAGTTTGGCGGAGCTACAGCGGCGATGGCAACGGCGCTTAGTTCCGCCCGGGCGCGGCGAAGGCGACGAAGAGGCAGAGCGAAGCGAGTGAGAGTGAGTGAGGAGGGAGGGCACGTTGCTACCATTTTGATGCTCGCGTTGGCCTAACACACGGGCCCAATGCTGGCAGGCAGCCTCCACGCGACAGCCGCGGCCTATGGCTAGTCGGCCACGACGCGCGTGCGGCGCCGATTTAGTGCGGCGCGTTCTTAGTGATTCTATAAATCCTAATTCATGGTGAATTAGCAAAAAACTTCCTTAATAACAATTGTAGAGCTATGTGAGATCTCCAACTTTGCTTTAGGAACCATCATCTATTTCTCACTGGTTTACAAACTACATTGCTCCAAAATGAGGTATTTTGAAACTAAAAACAGTTTCAACACTTAGAAAATTTCTTGTCACAAAACAGCATTTTGTTAATACTTGTGAGCTCTATTTGACTTTGTTAGACACTGAATTAACTCATGACCCTTAAATAAATTTGGTTACCCATGACAAGAACTACAACTTTTATTTTGGTCACATAGCCAAGCAAACACTCTAAGCTACTGTTCAACTTTGGTCAAACTAGTATCATCAAAATGGCATTTCAAATGAAACCAACAATTAGAAGCAAAATTGGCCCATGTCATGAATACAAACATTGTTCCATTTACCATCCTAGATGTGTCTGAGGTGTTTTCATGACCTCACAACCATCTCATACATTGGTCATACATCATTGCAAGCATAAACATATATATAAAATCAACATTTCATGTGATAATTTATAAGAATGAGATGAAATTTCATGTGCTCATGTTCATGAATGATTGGATGATGCTTGTGCTCATGAAATGCAGGTGCCAATTGCAAAGCTTAACACTAGGGTGTTACAGCAAGAGGAGAAGTAATATAGCATCTTGGGTTACTCCTTTGATGGTGAAAGTGCAACAGATCTCCAGGAAGTGTTGGAGATGTGCACTCGCATCTTCATGTGCCTTTCCACAAAACTAGCTTGCTTGCACCATGTTGATGAGGGCTAGTTTGAGCTCAAATCCATTATCTCCGACATTGACTATCGGTCCAGTACAGATGTTGGCCATAATTAGAGCAAAGAATTCATGGAGAATCCTGTTAGCCATAGATTCAAATTCAGGTGTTAAGCTTCGTCTTATATGGTTGTCTTCCGACTTTAAAGCTAGAACTTTCTTGAGTTTTGCTCTAGTCTTTCTGATTAATGCTTCTGGATCTTCAACATAGTTTGTTGGAAGGTCAAAACCGGTTATACATTACCCTGCATAAGATACACAAGTAGACAAAACAAGGGTATGCCTGTTTGAGCAGAGGTCAATGGTTATCTTCGATCACATCAATAAGTATAAGTTTATCAATACTTTCTTTGCCTAGCTACCTGTTCGTATATTTAACACACACAGATAAATCCGCAAGTGCACAAATACTATTGTAGCTTTCATCCGGAGGTATTCCAAGTATCATATCCACAGGGAAACGTGTGAGACTAACTACGGTCTAACTTAACTAAGGGTAGCAACAAGGTTAGTATAAATAGGAGCATAGAAAAGATAACTAAAGTTCTCTAGTTCTAACTTGGATAAGCTTATGTCTTCTACTATTCAACTGGGGACATTACTACGAAAAGACACCAGCAGAGGATGCTTTCCTTCGCAACCGCGTCCCATGTGTGCCTACATACGGGAGGTGGACTACAAAGGATCAACAAAGCTATATAGTATAGGCTATATAGAACTTATGTCACTCACATGATCTACCACCATCCAGAATTTAGGGTGCATCCATGATTAACCTAAGTCTAAGCACCATGCTTACACTTACAATTAATACTCTACTCCCTCTAGGAAGAGAATTAAGCACTCAAAAGAGAGTCGTGAACCTAAAGAACAATATAAACAAGATGCTTACTTGAATCAGAAGTTGATTACCAGAGAAATCTCGAAGGCAAGCTCAAGTAGAACTTGGATCCGCCAAGGTACAAGCCATAGAGAGAGCACCGATAGACCAGCACCTCTTCCAAACTCTTCCCTCACTCTCTATCTCACTATTTATATTCATAAGACTAGATCCTATAGAGGACTAATCTTCTCTTGATAGTTGGCTCTGATCCCGACGAGGAGAATATAAATTACGGTTTTAGGGTTGCTCCAGGGAGGGTGGTAAGGGCTGGTATATATAGGCCGGAGCATCCAACGTGAGAACTTGGATCAAACCGACTTAAAGGACGACGTAGATACAACCAAGCATGCGGTGGAGAACTGACATTGCGATGCGGAGGCTGGCAGGTGGGCCTAGGGGCTGAGCGGCCTATAGGTGGGGCCGGGCGGCCCCACATGGTAGCCTCTCGGGGTCCACTTCGGTGGAGAGACTCCTGGAGTGTTCTAAAATCTTCCCACACTGTTTACGCGGCAGAATTCCGTAATTTCCTTTTACGAATAGGCCTTCCTTGAATGTTTTCTAGATAAACCCTACTAAAAACACAGATTCACCAAGACTCATAGAATTTATTAGTTTAAACCCCTATACCTATGTTTGGTGATGGAATTAAGTATAAATGCTGGTTATGTTGACGGCTTATAATTGATGTTAGTGACCGTCAACACTACCTTCCCCGGCAACAGTGCCAAAAATGCTTGTTAATATTTCTTAGCATCGCTACTAAGAACAGAGTTTTAAATCTGTCCCCATAAATGGTGCCAAAAATGCTTGTTGGTATTTATTAACGTGTCACTTGTTTTAAGTAGTCACCCTATTATAAAGCTATATCTCCTAACATTACTTTACTAGGTTGTCATCCCTAGTGATGATGCCAGAGATGCTTCTTAGTACAACATAGTATTACTACTAGAATAATACTAAGCAGTTCTTTATTGAATTATGTGACTAGGAAGAATATACACATAAATAAAAGGAATCTGCAAGCGCATAGATAATATACCATTGTAGCACTTTACCTAAGAGTATTCTAGGTATCATTATTTATATTTTTATCACAGGGAAGGTCTGGCATGAACATGTATTGATAACTTATACTATTGATGGAGAAATAAACCATAACCAATGTTCTTCTCATAATAGGGGTAAGTCATAGGATAAGATATATGATAAGTATAGATCAATGATAATGATAAATCACTTAGAGTACTCCTTTCTATGGCATTAGCATGGTGAGGTAGATTATTAGAGGAATAATTCCTAAGTCATTCTTAATTACAAGTCAAAGCATACATTAAATAGTGCAATTATACCTAGTAATCATTATTAAGATCATCTTCATATCAACACATAAGGGATATTACTGAGGAAGATTAAGAACAGAGCTTGTTCTTACATCGTAACTGGACCCTACGTGCGCCTATATTCGAGGAGTGGACTACAAAGGACTCAATGGGAGTATCGCATCCGCGATCTACCACGTGAATTAGAATATAGGGTGTATCTGTAGGTAAACAACGTATAAGCACCATGCTTACACAATGACGACCACTCACCCATGGTACCTAAGAGTGAGCACTATACAAACTTATGCATGAACATGATGATAATCTAACTATGTATAGCTCCAAATGATGTGTGTTGAAGAATGAGCTCTACTCCTTATATAGTGACCCATTGTCAGTTTTGCGCTGGAAACTTAGGAAACACCCGGGAACCGCCTATGCATGGCAGCATGGAACCGCCGGAGAAGCGTGGGCCTGAGAGGCGGTGGTGGTGGTGTGCCTGCACCCTGGTGGGCCCGCCTCATGACTATCTTCACGTGGTCGATTCCTGGGTGGGCCTGGACCTTGTCCACGTTGGTGCTTGGCCTAGATTTGGCTTTTGGATGGGCTTTTTTCGCTTTTCTGCTTTACGTTTTTTGATTCGCGCCTTTTTCTTGGTTTTCCACTTGTATTTGAATATCAGTCTTGCAAAACATGATTTCTCCAATACAAGTGGAACTCTATCAATAGTAAAGGTATATGTGTCAAAAGATTGTTTATTTCTCCTGTTTTGGTCTTTATTTGGCAGTCGAATTTGGTCGTTAGTGACCGCCAACACACCCTTCGAGCGGGAGCTAGCCAGGCACAATGGCCATTCGACGACGCTAGAATCCTTTGAGTTTGTGGGGATGATGGAGTAGGATCCAGAGTCCATCTACGACCTCCTACTGGTGACCCTTGAGGACACGGACTCTGAGTCTAATTCTGAAGGGAGCTGCCATCCGCTAAGAGAATGCAACATGTTGCAGCTCTCGGAGGATGGGGCGGCGCTGGCGGAGGACATAGAGGACGATGCCTATCTAATTCCATGCACAACCGAAGAACAGGCTGAGTATGACCAGGAGCGCCTAGAACAAGCCAGGGCCCGTGAAGCTGATCATGCCAACTAATGTCGCGATGATAGATGCCCTAGCCCGCAACACCTCGACGCTGAGGGCACGCAAGCACGGGCATGCCGTGTATATGATCAAATCCAACTAGGCAAGAGGGAGATGCCCATCTTCCCTCGAGCTAGCCAAAATGTCGCGGCAGCCGCCCTGATCATGCGGATGGCCCCTAAACCCTCGACCGACAAGGGAAGCGCATCCATTAGGAGCAGCGAGACCTGTTGAAAACTACAGCGGTGCAGTAGGCTCAAAGCTCCATAGAGAGGCGGCATCCTAAGGCCAGCCTCATACACATCTCCTTAGCGTGTGCTCCGGCCAGGTGACAGCGGCACTACGCATAGGTGGGAACACTCCCCAACACACAGCCGCTTCATCGGAAACCACAATGCCCATCCAACTCAAGGCGCCAACCACCCTGAGCTAGACTGGGTTGGCAAATATCAACAACACTACAGTGACAGCGACCCGGATAACCATGGTCGACATCCCAGGGCTCAGGACACTCGATGCAATCCAAGCCCAGACGCCTACAGCCAGTAGGCGTTCGCAAAAAGGATCTAGCAGACGCCGTTCCTGGCGCATTTCCGCACGCCGTCGAACATCATCAACTACTCTAGGGCACCAACCCCGGCATGTGGTTGGAAGACTTCCGCCTCTTCTGTCGAGCAGGCGGGGCGGACGATGATCTCTTCATCATCCAATACTTGCCACTCTACCTTGTGGAAAGCGCTCGAGCATGGCTCGAGCATCTCCCCATGGACAGCATCCACTCATGGGCAGACTTCAAGCGCATCTTCATAGGGAACTTTCAGGGCATGTACATGCACCCTAGGAATTCTTGGGATCTCAAAGCCTGCAAACAAAAAGTGGGAGAGACTCTACGTGAGTACATTGCTTTTCCAAGCAGTGCAATGAACTTCCCGATATCATGGATGTGGGCATGATTGGAGCGTTCAGCCCTAGCACGACAAATGAAGCACTCATCCACGAGCTCGGATGCTGCAAACTGAGGACGACGCAGGAGTTGCTCGACCTCACGACAAGCCATGCCTCCGACGAGGAGGCCGCCCATGCAATCTTCTACAAATCCAAGGGTAAGGCTCAAGCCAAACCTGTGGACGAGGCTAAAGACTACAATCAATGGGTAAAGAGCAAGAAGGACAGCTGGAGGCGCCGCGATAGCGAGTTTGTCACGGTGGTCGATAGGGTCCACAGGCAGAAGACTGGAAAGCTCAACCATGTTAGTTTCGACAAGATAGTCAAGATGCCGTGCCGCAACCATGGCTATCCAGTCAAGCACACCCTCGAGGAGTGTGACCTCATCAAGAGCTACCTCAGTGGTGACTACAAGGCAACCAGCACACACGTGCCATCTGGGCCCGCTGGTAATGAGGAGAAAGGGGATGCGTATCCTGACCCGAAAGGGTGCCTCATGATCATCGGTGAACCGGTGGCGTATGAGTTCAAATGTCGGTAGAAGCTCATGGCTAGGGATGTCAATGTGGCCGCTCTAGGTGAAGCTGTCCCAGCTTTCATAAAATGGTTGGAAACCATGATTACTTTCGACAGAAAGGATCACCCCGACCACATTCCACAACCAGGGCGCTTTCCACTTGTTGTAGATCCGATCATTGGTAAGACCCACCTATCTTGCGTCCTCATGTATGGTGGGAGCCATCTCAATCTCCTCTACGCCAAGACATACAACGCCATGGGGCTATCATGAGCCGCGATATGACCATCCGGTGCTCCGTTACACAGAGTCATACCTAAGCTTCAGGCCGTTCCCCTCGGGCAGGTCGACTTACTCATGACGTTCAGAGGTCGAGCCAATTTTCACATAGAAACGCTGACCTTCGAAATAGCGGATTTCCCCAGACCTATCACGCCATCCTGGGCTAACCATGCTATGCCAAGTCCATGGCCGTCCCCAACTACACCTACCTGAAGCTCAAGATTCCCGGTCATCACGGAATCATCTCTATTGGAGGCCACCTCTAGTAGGCCCACTCTATGAACGGGAAAATTACAACATCACGATAGCCGCGTGCCAACCCCCAGGGGCTGAACCCGAACATGACTTCCCTATGAAGTAGGAGAGCACATGGAGGTTACACTCTGCGACCTCGGCCGCAGCATGCGATGAGGCAGGCGACGGCATGGCACGATGATGATGCGATCGATGAGCGCCAGAGGGCTCATGACACAGCGCATTCCATGATTCAACGAGCCGCGCACTCTAGGCCTTGCCAGGTAGAGCACCGCGTATAACAAAGGCCACAACCAGTGGCATGGACACTCAGCGTTCACATCAAAGCTACTCTAAGCCAACTGAGAATTTGTACATAATAATCAACGAGTCCTCCCTATGCCTAGAGATCGCAACAAGCCTCAAAGAGCGCACATCAAAGCGACACTCTGACAACACGTGCAACCCCGAGTGACCCATGTCATTTTCCATGTGCTAGTCGACACGGTTCACTCGTGGGGGCTACACCGCGGCATACCTCGCACCAATGCGCACCAGGAGAAAGATCATCACGACCCAAAGGAAAAAGGACGACGAAAGGCGTGCTGCTACTAGATCTGTCCTACAACACTTCGGTCATGAAAATAGAGTTGTGCTAGGCCAAGCCTCGCAGATCGATCCATAGGCAAGGTCATGCAACTACGACATTCAAACAATCAGATCATTGGCAAGCACACGAAAGTAAAAGAAGCGTGACTGAAAGGTCCACAGGCAGGTCGACCAACACTTGGTGGTTCGGCGACTAAGAGGTGTTGCACGAACCATGTCCACACAATTGGACACCGCAAGAACCTACCAACAAGTGAGGTAACTCAATGACACGAGCAATCCACTAGGGTTACCTTTCGGTGCTCCGCCAGGGAAGGCACAAGTCCCCTCACAATCACCGGGAGATGGCCACAAAAAATCACCAACTCATGCCAATCCTCCTCTGCTGCACCAAGCCATCTAGGTGGTGGCAACCACCAAGACCAACAAGTGAATCCAGCTACGAAACACAAACACCAAGTGGCTCTAGATACAATCACTCAAGCAATGCACTTGGATTCTATCCCAATATCACAAAGATGATGAATCAATGATGGAGATGAGTGGGAGGGCTTTGGCTAAGCTCACAAGGTTGCTATGTCAATATAAATGGCCAAGAGAGAGAGCTTGAGCCAGCCATGGGGCTTGAATAGAGACCCCCACGAATAGAGTTGTTGTCTCTCTGTTCAATAAAAAAAGGGGGCGACCGAACGCGCCGGTCATATTGACCAGACGCAGGACCCCAACGTTCGGTCCTCAGATTTTTGCCACGTGTCCCCTGCTTCAAATGCTGATCACCTAATCTCAACGGTCATCAGTACACTTAAGTTGTGACCGGACGCGCTGCTTGAAGTGACCGGACACACCATCACTGGCGTTCGGTCGTTTCCAGTAAGGTTCCATTCGCGACCGGACACGTCCAGTGCCTCGTGACCGGACCTAGGCCAGTGTCCGGTTAACATAGCCTTTCTTTGTTGCTTGCATCAGCGTAAGTCACTAGGTGATCGGACGCACCCCCTGCGTGTTTGGCCCCTCCCTGTCTTCAGCGTCCGATCAAGATACCGAGGACGGCCTTCACTACGCGCCACTGACTGGACGCTGGTTCAGAGTCTGGTCAATGCGTGACTAGCGTCCAGTCACTGTTTCTTAGTGACTATCACCTCTTTCATTTTACCAACTTCTCCACCATTGCTCAAATGTGCCAACCACCAAGTGTATAACATTGTGCACATGTGTTAGCATATTTTCACAAATATCTTCAAGGGTGTTAGCACTCCACTAGATCCTAGATGCATATGCAATGAGTTAGAGCATCTAGTGGCACTTTGATAACCGCATTTCGATACGAGTTTCACCCCTCTTAATAGTATGGCTATCGATCCAAAATATGATCACACTCTCTAAGTGTCTCGATCACTAAACCGAAAAGCTCCTATCAATTTTACCTTTGCCTTAAGCTTTTTGTTTTTCTTCTTTTCCAAGTCCAAGCATTTTATCATCGCCATGGCATCACCATCATCATGTCATGATCTTCATTTGCTTCACCACTTGGAGTGTGCCACCTATCTCATAATCACTTTGATAAACTAGGTTAGCACTTAGGGTTTCATCAATTCACCAAAACCAAACTAGAGCATTCAATCTCCCCCTTTTTGGTAATTGATGACAACCCTTACACAAAGATATGAATTGAAATTTAAATAAATCCATGTTGCTTGCCCAAGCATATTTACCATGTGTAAAAGGATATGGACAAGTTTCATGAATCCCATATGGTAGCAATTGCTCCCCCTACATATGTGCTAAGAGTTTGGATTGTAGCTTGCACATATGCTTAGTTAGGAAATATAGGAGACAATGTCTACCAAATGATGCTAAGGTATAAGAGATGGACTTTTGAAGCGTGCTACCAATCGGAGTGCACCAATATACCATCCTTAGCACCATTAGTAACTAGACATACACAAAAACTAGAATACCCCATGAGATCAACATTAGAAGTAAGGGTCTAGTTTCCATAAAATGAACATAAGTCTAGTTACTTAACCTATGCATGCTAGTTTTTCATTTCATCATTCAAGCCTATAACTAGCATACACCACACAAGCATGGATATTGAAATTTAAAACTTGTGCTATGCAAGCAAATATATGAAATGCACATTCAAATGCAACATATAAGTTTATATGAGCTTGCTCCCCCTACTTGTGTATAATTTTGATTGATCCCCTTACAATGTCATTTCATTTGTTTGCTCCCCCTATCTTACTATCTTGGTTGCTCCCCCTATCTTACTATCTTTATGAATTTCTCTCCCCTTTGTCAACATTTAGCACAAAAGGTGAGCTCAAATTTTAGATAGGTTGGGGTGAAACCATGGAAATGAGGATCAATTTCCCAATTTGGTTCAACCTAGATCACTTGCAAAAGATATTTAACTCGGTTTGATCCAAGGACAAGCTTCTTCACACCTCTAAATAAGGGTTATCTTGTACCATGTTGAGTTAAACACTTAGAGCTCATTTTCTAGATCGAACACTAGGTTTACAAGCCCACAAACATGTCATATGCTACCACTAGACCAAATTAAGCATAAAAGCAATAGTGGTACCATACAAGCATCAAATTCATTTGATTTTCATGAATGAGCCTAGGACAAGACAGGAATGACTAGATGCAATAAACATGTCCTTAGCAAAGATGTATGCCAGCCAATCAACTTTTACCTTGGATTGCTCGAAGGAGAGGCATGTCATATAATGGGGGTGCATCAACACATATTTGAGAAGTCAAGTATGTTCAATTCATTCCTTAGCTTGCAAAACTTCTTCTCATCAAGTGGCTTGGTGAATATATCGGCAAGTTGATCTTCGGTGCCCACACTCTCAATGCAAATGTCCCCTTTTTGTTGGTGATCTCTTATGAAATGATGGCGGACATCAACGTGCTTTGTTCTTGCATGTTGAACCGGATTGTTGGTTAACTTGATTGCACTCTTATTATCACATAGCAATGGCACTTTCTTGAACTTGATTCCAAAGTCACTCAAAGTAGCCTTCATCCAAAGTAATTGAGCACAACAACTACTGGCCGAAATGTACTCCACTTCGGCGGTTGAAAGTGCTACACTATTTTGCTTCTTTGATGACCAAGACACAAGTGATCTTCCCAATAGTTGACATGTACCCGTTGTGCTCTTTCTCTCAACTTTGCATCCCGCATAATCGGAGTCCGAATATCCAATCAACTCAAATCTTGCTCCTTTGGGATACCACAATCCAACATTTTGTGTATGCTTCAAGTACCTCAATATTCTCTTTGTTGCGTTCAAATAATTTTCTCTTGGTGAGGCTTGATATCTAGCACACATGCATACACTAAACATCACATCCGGCCTTGATACGGTTACATAGAGTAGGCTTCCAATCATAGACCGAAATATCTTTTGATCCACCATGTTGCCATAAGCATCACTATCCAAGCTTCCATTTGTCCCCATTGGTGTACTAATAGCTTTAACATCATCCATTCCAAACTTCTTGAGCATGTCTTTGATGTACTTGCCTTGATTCACAAATGTGCCATTCTTCATTTGCTTGATTTGAAGTCCAACAAAGTAACTAAGCTCTCCAATCATTGACATCTCAAACTCACTTGCCATCATCTTGCCAAACTCCTCACAAAAATCTTGATTGGTTGACCCAAATATGATATCATCAAAATAGATTTGCAATACAAACAAGACATTTCCAAGCTTCTTAGTGAAGAGAGTGGTGTCAACCTTTCCCATCTTGAATCCCTTAGAGAGTAGGAAATCCCTCAACCTCTCATACCATGCTCTTGGTGCTTGTTTCAATCCATACAAAGCCTTTCTCAACTTGTAAACATGGTTGGGTTTCTTTTCATCTTCAAAGGCGGGAGGTTGCTCAACATACACAAGCTCATTGATGTACCCATTGAGAAATACACTCTTCACATCCATTGCGTACAACTTGATGTTGTGAGCACAAGCATAGGCTAACAAGATCCTAATTGCTTCCAATCTTACAACCGGGGCATATATTTCTCCAAAGTCAAGACCTTCAATTTGTGTATAGCCTTGTGCTACCAATCTTGCTTTGTTCCTTACTACTATCCCATCTTGATCTTGCTTGTTTCTAAAGACCCATTTGGTTCCAATCACATTGTGTCCCTTTGGTCTCTCTACTATTCCCATACTTGATTTCTTATGAAGTTATTCAAATCTTCATGCATAGCATTCACCCAATCAATATCCTTCAATGCTTCATCTATCTTCTTTAGTTCAATGGATGACACAAATGAGAAATATTCACAAAACGATGCAAATTTAGACCTTGTTTGTACACCTCTAGAAATATCACCAATTATGTAGTCCACAGGATGATCTCTTGTGACATTGGTTGGTTGGAGCACTTACACTTGATTGCTTGCATTTGATTGATCATTTGGTTGAGATGATGAACTAGCCACTTGTAGTTGATCTTGCACTTTGTCAACACTAGCACTTGCTTGACTTTGATCTTGAGAACCACTAGCTTTTCATTTGAGTTAGAGAGCACTTGATTCTTGTCATCTTCAACATCAATCACTTCTCTAGGTCTTATATTACCAATGTCCATGTTCTTCATTGCATTGACTAATTGAGTGCCTCTTACATCATCTAGATTCTCATCTTCCTCTTGGGAACCATTTGTTTCATCAAATTCCACATCACGAACCTCCTCAAGAGTACCACTAGCCAAATTCCAAACTCTATAAGCTTTGCTAGTAGTGGAGTAACCAAGCAAGAAACCTTCATCACATTTCTTTTCAAACTTATTCAATCTAGTGTCTTTCTTCAATATGTATCATTTACAACCAAAAACCTGAAAGTATGCTATGTTGGGCTTTCTTCCATTCAATAGCTCATAAGGTGTCTTCTCCATCATGGGGTGACAATAGAGTCGGTTGCTATAATAGCAAGTTGTGTTGATTGCTTCGGCCCAAAATGAATGACTCACATTGTACTCACTCAACATTGATCTTGCCATGTCAATCAAAGTTCTATTCTTTCTCTCAACTAGGTCATTTGATTGTGGAGTATACTTGGCCGAAAATTGATGCCTAATACCAAAATCATCACACAAATCGTCCACTCTTGTATTCTTGAACTCACTTCCATTGCCACTTCTCACTTTCATGATGGTTGTTTGAAACTCATTATGAATTCTCTTGATGAAAGTCTTTAAGGTTGCAAACACATCACTCTTATCAACAAAAAAGAGCACCCATGTGTATCTAGTGAAATCATCCACAATCATAAATCCATATTTGTTTCCACCAATGCTAGTGTATGTGGTTGGTCCAAACAAGTCTATGTGCATCAACTCAAATGCCTTAGATGTGCTCATCATGCTCTTCTTAGGATGTGTGTTACCAATTTGCTTTCCGGCTTAACATGCACTACATAGCTTATCCTTCTTAAATGTGACATATTTCAAGCATCTAACTAAGTCATGCTTGATCAACTTGTTCAATTGTTTCATTCTAACATGACCAAGCCTTCTATGCCATAACCAACCCATGCTAGACTCAGTGATCAAACATGTTGACAATTGAGCTTCTCTAGCATTGAAATCAACCAAGTATAGATTCTCATATCTAAATCCTTTGAATATCAAGTTAGAACCATCTACACTTATGATCTCTACATCATCCACACCAAATATGCACTTGAAACCAAGATCACACAATTGAGCTACCGATAATAGGTTGAAGTTCAAGCTCTCTACTAGTAGCACATTGGAAATGCTCAAGTCATTGGATATTGCAATCTTACCAAGACCTTTAACCTTGCCTTTGCCATTGTCACCAAATGTGATACTATCAATCCCATTGTTCTTATTTTCATTGATTGAATTAAACATTCTTGGATCACCGGTCATGTGTTGTGTGCACCCACTATCAAGCACCCAATGCCTTCCTCTAACTTTATAATTGACCTACAAAAGAAGATCAATTCCTTTTAGGTACCCAAACTTGCTTGGGTCCTTGAAGGTTAGTTACCAAGGTCTTTGGTACCCAAATAGCCTTCTTCTTTGGGCCCACAATTGGTGTACCAATGAACTTAGCCTTCACACCATTGACACCCTTAACAAGCATGTAACAAGAATCAAATCTAATTGAGGATACATTAGGTTGCTTGTTCTTGTTAGTCTTGCAATATTGCTCTATATGCCCAACTTGCTTGCATCTATTGCAAAACTGACCATTGTCCTTTACAAAGCTAGCTTTGGGAGTGACAAAGGCTGCCTTGCCTTTCTTGGCGATATAGCCTAATCCCTTTTTATTGAGAGAAAATCTTTGGCTATCCAAGCACTTTAGCAAGCGGGCATCTCCACCATAGGCATTGCCTAAGGCATGAGTGAGCTCATTCACCTCAATCTTGAGGGTCTCATTTTCCACCATTAGTGAGGCATCACAAGTGAGACCATCACTCAAAAGTGAAGTTAAAGTAGAACTGCTACAAGAAGGGTTAGTGGCGGCAACAACAATGGGCTTATAAAAAGATTCATCAATAATATCACATGTTAGTCCCACATCACAAGACACAATCACTTGCTCCTTCTTGGCTTCCTCCATCTTGACTTGCTCGATGAGAGAGGAGTGAGCCTTTTTGAGCTTAGAGTGAGCTTTGCCAAGCTTCTCATGAGCTTCTAATTGCCTCTCATGAGTGGCATTGAGCTCATCAAGAGATTGCTCAAGAAATTTGACTTTCTTGTGCAATTCATCGCACTCCTTTCTCTTCATCTCAAAGCAAGAGTGCACCTGCTCACACATGTCCATGAGCTCCTCCTTGGTGTACTCCTCATCATCACTAGAGCCATCACTATCCCAAGTGACCACATAGCCTCAACCCTTCTTCTTCTTTTGGAAGGTCATCTTCTTCTCCTTCTTCTCCTTCTTGTCATTCTTGTGCTTCTTCTTCTTATCCTCATCATTGTCACTATTGTAGGGATAATCCACTACAACGTGATTGGGGCTCTTGCAATTGTAGCATCTTCTCACATATTCTTTGCTTTTAGTGTGATCTCTTCTCTTTCTTGCACCATAGCCTTCTTCTTCATGAATTTGCCCATCTTACGCACAAATAGAGCCATGGCCTCATCATCAATGTCACTAAGATCCTCATCATCACTTGATTCTTTCTTGGACTTGCCCTTGTTCTTGGATAATGAGCTAGCCTTGAATGTTACACTCTTCTTCTTCTTATCTTCGTCTTCCTTCTTGTCATCCTTGTCAACCCCTTCCCTTTCCACATGGTATGTCTCTTGTGTCATAACATCACCTAGTACTTGGTTAGGGGTAATCTCCTTCAATCCTCCTCTTATGATAAGCAATCTCAACATCTCAAATCTTGGAGGTAGGCACATCAAGAACCGATAAGAGACATCATCATCATTGATATTCTCTCCCAATGCCTTCAAATCATTGACAATCACTTGCAATCGATGGAACATCTCTGGAATGCTCTCATCTTCCTTCATCTTGAAGCTTGTCAACTTGTCCTTGAGAATATACAACTTGGCACTCTTCACCGCCAGTGTGCAATCATATATTTCCTCCAATCTCTTCCACACCTCATTAGCTCTCTCACAATCCTTGATTTGCTCAAACACCTTGGAATCAATGGCATTGTATATGGTGTTGAGAGCCATTGTATTGCATTGCTTGTTGGTCTTGTCTTGGTTGGTAAGATTCTCGGGATCAATGATAGCATAGTCATTCTCGGTCACATCCCATACTTGATCATTGATTGAACCAAGATACATCTTTATCTTTCACTTCCAATAATCATAACATGTGCCATCAAAGAACGGTGGTTTGCCCCCCCCCACATTGTTGAACACAACTTGAGCCATAATTTGACACCGAGGTTGTTAAGCCTTTAATCAAACGGTGACCATGGCTCCAATACCACTTGAAAGGTCCTAATATGGCTAGAGGGGGGTGAATAGCCTATTTAAAAATCTACAAACCAACTAGAGCAATTTGATTAGTATAACAAATATCAAAAAACAAACTTACTTTAGCTCTACAATTGCTAGCCACCTATTCAACTATTCTAGTTACTATGATCACTAGACACCCAATTTACTAAGTCACTACTCACTAAGAGCTCTCACACTTGCTACACTAAAGAGCTTACTACAACTAGTTTGCGGATATATAAATGAGTAAGGTAAGTATACCGCCGCGTAGAGGAGTGAACCAATCACAAGATGAATACTAACTCAATCACCGGGAGAATACCAAAGGGCAAGAGACAACCAATTTTCTCCTGAGGTTCACGTGCTTGCCAACACGCTACGTCCCTGTTGTGTCAACCAACACTTGGTGGTTCGGTGGCGAAGAGGCGTTGACGAACCTCGTCCACATAATTGGACACTGCAAGAACCTACCCACAAGTGAGGTAACTCAATGACATGAGCAATCCACTAGGGTTACCTTTCGGCGCTCCACCGGGGAAGGCACAAGTCCCCTCACAATCACCAGGAGATGGCCACGAACAATCACCAACTCGTGCCAATCCTCCTCCGCGGCACCAAGCTATCTAGGTGGTGGCAACCACCAAGAGCAACAAGTGAATCTAGCAGTGAAACACAAACACCAAGTGCCTCTAGATGCAATCACTCAAGCAATGCACTTGGATTCTCTCTCAATCTCACAAAGATGATGAATCAATGATGGAGATGAATGGGAGGGCTTTGGCTAAGCTCATAAGGTTGCTATGTCAATGCAAATGGGCAAGAGAGAGAGCTTGAGCCGGCCATGGGGCATAAATAGAGAGCCCTCATGAATAGAGTCGTTGGCTCTCTGTTCACTAAAAAATCGGGGCGACCGTACCGCCAGTCATATTGATCGGACGCAGGACCCCAGCGTCTGGTCCTCAGATTTTCACCACATGTCCCTAGCTTCAAATGTTGATCGCCTAATCTCAATGGTCATTAGTACACTTAAGTTGTGACCGGACACGCTGCTCGAAGTGACCGGACGCACCATCACTGGCGTCCGGTCGTTTCTAGTAAGGTTCCATTCCTGATCGGACACGTCCGGTGGCTCGTTACCAGACCTAGGCCAGCGTCCGATCAACATAGCCTTTCTCTGTTGCTTTCATCAGTGTACGTCACTAGGTGACCGGACCGCCTGCGCGTCCGGTCCCTCCCTGTCTTCAATGTCCGGTCAAGAAACCGAGGGCGGCATTCACAGCGCGCCACTGATCGGACGCTAGGTCAGAGTCCAGTCACTGCGTGACCAGCGTCCGGTCACTGTTTCTCAGTGACTATCACCTCCTTCATTTCACTAACTTCTCCACCCTTGCTCAAATGTGCCAACCACCAAGTGTATAACCTTGTGCACATGTGTTAGCATATTTTCACAAATATCTTCAATGGTGTTAGCACTCCACTAGATCCTAAATGCATATGCAATGAGTTAGAGCATCTAGTGGCACTTTAATAACCGCATTTCGATACGAGTTTCACCCCTCTTAATAGTACGGCTATCGATCCTAAATGTGATCACACTCTCTAAGTGTCTCGATCACTAAACCGAAAAACTCCTATCAATTTCACCTTTGCCTTGAGCTTTTTGTTTTTCTTTCTCCTTTTCCAAGTCCAAGCATTTTATCATCACCATGGCATCACCATCATTATGTTATGATCTTCATTTGCTTCACCACTTGGAGTGTGCCACCTATCTCATAATCACTTTGATAAACTTGGTTAGCACTTAGGGTTTCATCAATTCACCAAAACCAAACTAGAGCTTTCAGCTAGATACCAACTAAGAAAATTCATTCATTAAAAGACCCTAGGTACAACCTAAGGTCCTTTGCCACCGCCTATGGCGGCCATGATGGTGGCCATGGCGGTGGCAAAATCATTGACCAGCTCCGCCCGCTCCACCTGCCTAGCATGGTCCGGGAACCTAGGCGCCACCCAACAGAAGTCCTAGCCAGTGTGGAGCTGTAGGGCGGCGAGGCAACACCGGCTCCCTGCTGGACTCTGACCACCACCATGCGTTTGTGGTCCTCCATCAGGAGAACCTGCCAGAGGTGAGCCTCCTCCGTCTTGTGGTAGGAGGCCACCAGCTGCTCCTCCAATGCTAACAACAAGAAGACAGGAAGATCAGGAATGGCAAGAAATGAACAAGACAACAAAATGAAGAAGCACCCTAACCCACGATGCGGGCCTGGGCATCGGCGACCGCTGCCTGCGTGGCTGCAGTCTCCCACTCCGAGGCCTCAAGGGCCACCCTAACAACATCAAGACAGCGCTCCAGCTGGCTCACCTTGTGGGTGGCATCGAAGTAGCACTGGCAGGCCTCGTCCGCCCCGTTGGTGAGCTCACAGAACTCGCGTCGATCGTTCGAAGAAGATGACAACGAGGACAACGTACTCGACCCCCCTATGGGTGGGGTCACAGCATGAGCGGCGCCAATGGCCCCTCCAAATGTAGTGTGGGAGGTAGCCCTGCAAACACACAGTCAATACAGGTTGAACCTTCAAACTTAAACATCATCTAAATGCACTTTCCCCTGATCGCATAGATAGACACGAAGATGCGATGATGGCCCACCGGCCTCCGATGACTCCTCCCGTGGTCGCTTGCCGTGATCCATCCCGGCCAGTGAGGAGAGGACTCTGAATGCGTGAGGGCAAGAATAGGGAAGTGGTGGAGCAGGCGACTCAAAGCAAATGCCTCTTCGGCCGTACCACTCTAAGCATATTTATAGCCACTGAGGACACTTAAGGTGCACGCGCATTCACTCACATTTACTAACTGCTTGGAAAAGCCCACAAAGCAGGTGAAGCGATCAGAGGGAAGGCGGAGCAACGGTTGCCCATGTAGCGACATGAACCAAGTAAGCTTCTTGATTCCCCACTTTTTCCATATCATTTCAATTTACGTGCCCGCATTCCATGGCACATGACTGCTCACGAGTGGGCGCCATTATGCCACAACATGACTGTGGAGGCCAACCTCACCCCAAGATCGTGTGAAGAGTGACCCATCGTAACCATGACCCCACATCGCGCTTAGGAAACCCACTCTTGGGCCAGTCCTTAGATGGACTCGAGGCCGCAAAGGGATAGGGGCTGGTGAGTTGGGCCCCTGTGGCTCTAATCGGTGGTGCAGAGCCATGTGACCATCTCACTCTGTGTCTGAGTCGTCCGCTTCGAAGTCTCCCGGGTTGACCCCTCTGGGGGGAGGCATCTTACCCTCTGACCGCTGCGGAGGCGGTCGAAGACCAACAGGTTTGATGGACAATGATTTATAGGACGTCTCTCAATAAGGCACGGCCGAACTCCACATCGATTGGGGAGGATATCGGGTCCTGCTCAGATTATGCATTGACCCCGATGAGGCGCGCCGCTCCGACCACATGGTTACGGTGGACATGCCTCTCCCCGTGTGGGCTGAAACCAAACTTGCTTGTAACAGGGCATCATGACCTCTCGGGGTCGGTAGGGATGCCAAGAAAAAATAGGAGTCAAGTCCTCGTGACCCCATAAAAGAGTTGAGGCATGTCCACGACCAAAACTCCTCCCGGCATCTCTAGGTCTAACGACCTAAGGCTAGCCTTAAAGGATCACAAAATGGGCAGAGGTCCATGACCTCTCTAGGAGAGATCAACGAAGTAGACAACCTAGGTAATGCAATGATGTCTTCCATACAAAGCAATGCGGGGCCCAATGCGTGATCACAACTCGGTCACGTGGAAGATATAAGAAGGTCCAAGACCTACGAGCCAAAGCACGATCGCAAAAAATCTCATGAACGCGCAAAAAGAGGTCGAGAAAACATCTTCTCGCATCAAGCCAGAGCCACACCCCGACCCCGTGGCTCAAGGGCTCATGACAGGCACAAAGGAAACCCAAACATACCAAAAAGAACATTTTTTCACTTAAATCCCCAAAGGTACAAGAGCGATCGAAACGCTTGAGAAAGTATTGAACCATGACACTACCACCTAGGCAGCGCCATCAGGGTCCCTAGAGGCACCTGCTACAAGTGCTGAAGGGAAGAGAAGAGCAATCATCCCATGTCCCTTCTCAGAGCACCACAACCTCTAGGGTAGAAAGGCGCGGGAACAAAGGACGGGGCGAGATCAAGCTTGCAGACCACCACCATCATGCTTCAGAAAGAATGATGGGGACACCAAGGGACGGCAATGCCTCCTCCAAACCACAGGCAGCTCTGGGAGCAGTTGGTTGAAGCCCTTGGTGCCCGTGTTTCAGTGACCCAAAACCTATGGGTTTAGGGAAGCACTAGAACCACGAGGGCTTGCGGTTGGCCTGAACATCGCCTCAATCCTCCCCTGCTCGCAAGACACCTTCTAGCACCAGTTGTTGAAGGGGCACCACTAGCTTTTGGGTACTACCAGCGACCCCTAGTGGGACGCATAACGGGAACCGCACGATTCCCCTCGAGCTTTCCCTCTCATTTCCTCACTCTCTCAGCACCGCACTACCCAGAGAAGCCAAGAATAGTTTGTAGTCATGGTCATGAGTGCTTCAAGCGGTAGAAAGGCCCTATTTATAGGACCAAAGGCATATTGAGCAGCCTCAGACCCCCACGCAGCGTGGCGAGCCATGGGAGGTCATAGCCAATGTCAGATGCCTACCTAGGTCATAAACCTTGATACGCAACACACTGACATAGCTGCGCTCAACAGTCGCGTACTGCATTGTCAGGACGTCTTAACGTAGCGGAACATAATGGCCACCTACCACATTGAATGCATCAACCCGCAAGGGGTCGAACGGCAAAGCTCGAACAAGCCACGACTACGAACCAGCACTCAAATACGCACGCATCTCAGCGCTTTCATGATCACTTCGTGATCACAAAAATGCTTGGGGGCTACTATCGAGGTTACGATCCCTGGGTATCTCAAGCCAACGATTAGTTAGCCGGCCAAGCGGCCCATGACACATCAGTTAGCAAAGGCCCAAATGACCAAGGCCTAGCTAAGCCAAGCAGAACAGGCTTGACGCCCAGGTTAGGGTCAACTGTGACCCCTCCTTCTGCCTTAGCCGCACGATGCGCAAGAGACTCACGACCTCTCCACCGTCCCCACCCCTAGGAGGAATGGGGAGAGGTCAATCCAAGCCAAACGTGCCCGCTCTGACAAGAGCAGGCATGCCGCACTGACCCCACAAGGACCAAGGGGACAGCGATCACCTCGGTCCGGTCAGACGCCACCCCTGCACCATGTAGCTCAGGCAAGACAACACCGCCCAAAGCATTGATGGCCGATATAGTGCCCACTGGCCAGATACAGCCCGACAAGGCACGTGTACGATCATACCCACTATGGGATGGGATTCATGATGAAGGCCTTGACTTAGAGGCCACCCAGAGCGGCGGGAGCCATGACCCCGATGCTCAGGATCGTGGCCATCAACTCCATAAGCCAACCGGGTGATCGACGACTTGGGGGCGGCTACCAACTCTTGTACGATGCCCCTAGGAAACCCGGAGTCGATGACAAATACCACGGTGGAGACCATGTCACACAGGATGGATGGTGAGCCACCACCGTGCCTATAGTCCCACCACGGCCAGCACAGTAGCACCACATCACACCATGTCACGATGTGGCCACAGGACAGTGATGACAACCACGCCAAGACTGCAACACAAGACGGCGCAGCCTGCAAGCCAAGTTAGCTAGGACCTCCCTCAGGCTCACGACCCTTCGGTCGGGAGAACCTTCTTCTTTGTATATGCCCTGGCCCCAAACTTATATAAGGGCAGCCAAGGCACCCATCTTGGGGATCCAAGCTCATTTCACTCATTCTTACACCATAGAAGGGCTCCTGAAGCTTTCCTTCGGGCAGCCAGTCTCCTAGCTCTAGTTCTCCTACCTCTTCCACCATTCTTGCACCCCCCATTATAAGAACTTTAGAGTATTCAAGCGAGGAACACGTACTCGATCATCTCTGAGACTGGACGTAGGGCTCTGGCCTAAACCAGTATAAATCATCATGTGTTTTGGATGCCACCATCGTATTCCTAGAGCAGCATGGCAATCGTATAAATTTACTAGTCCGGTTTACAAAACACCGACAACACTTGTGCTTTACTTTAGTGCATTTACAATTCCTAGTGTTGAGCTTGTAGTTCTTGTTGCTAAGGTGTTTGTGTAGCTTAGATTACCTTTCGAGTGACATATCTTTAGTTGCTCTTTCCTTGATCACTAGATTGTATGGTTGTTCACCCTAGGCTTGTTAACCAATAGCGAGAGGTAGTGCTTATTATATTAGGGCCTTCTTTATTACTAATTAATTTTTCCAAGTGTTATTGTTTTTAGGAATTTTTAATTTGGCTATTCACCCTAGTTTATCTATCTAGAGATCCTTACAGAGAGAGAGAGAGAGAGTTCATGTGAAGAAGAAGAGGTGTCCATAGCCAAGCCGCATCCCTATTCAATGGCCAGAAAAATTGTATGGCAGGACCCGAAAAACCGGTGATTGAACCTAAAAGAAGAATGTATTTATGGTGAATAAAGGAAGTAAGAATTTATTTTCTGCTTGATTTCATTGAGGCTATTGTAGCAAAAACCCTCGTCCTCGCCAATATAAACAACCACTTCGTCTATGGAAGCAATCACAACAAGAAACTACCCAAGCCTTGGATCCAAAATGGATCACTTCAACCCTGCTCTACCACCAACACAGGCTTTGGTTCCATTCCAAGAGGGAAACAAGCATGCCTTCATTGCAGAGGAGGTTTACGATGAGCATGTGGAGGAGCATGACGCTAGTATTGGCCATGATGGTAGCTCTAATCAAGGGAAGCACATCGCGAGGGGTCACTGGCGTCCTTCTGAGGATGAAAAACTAAAAGATTTGGTTGCACAGTACGGCCCCAAGAATTGGCGCCGCATTGCTGAGAAGCTTGAAGGCAGATCAGGTATGATTTCTCAAACACTACAAAGATATTTAGCTTCTCCCAAAAGTTTGAGTATTGTTAGAGAGTAATCACGATCTTTACTCCAATTAATGAAACAGGAAACATCCACAACTTAACCGAGATGCATTCTCCAAGGAGGAAGAGGAGCGACTGCTAGTGGTGCGCCATGCATATGGAACCAAGTGGTTCCTTATCTCTTGCCTCTTCCTTGGCCGCACTGACAACATTGTCAAAAACCACTGGCATGTCATGATGGCACATAAGTCCCGTGCAATCCAAGACATTAAGATCTCATCCTCATCCTACCCCTCATCATCGACACAAAGGATCGCCACACTTCATGCCAGCCATCAACATCTACCACAACTATGGCAACAATATGCACTCACAGCTCGATGTCCCAATAGAGGCAATGACTGCAACCCACATTTACCATGCCAACGAATTCAACAATTCCATGTCCACCAACACAAGACACCTCTCTATAGGAGGTACTATCCCTTGCATCTACTAGAGTAGGCTTTGTTGCTTCTTGCTCTCCCTCATGGTTTCACATGGTGTGCCTCCAACAAATTACTAACATGTGATTTTTGTTCTGTTTGCCTACATAGGTGGCTCCGACATGGCCCCTCATGCCAGGACACCCACTGCAGCCAACTTCAAAGCAACCATGCGCTCCACCTTTTCTACCCCATCGCTAGCCACCGACAAGGGTGGTGACAAGTTCACCCCACCATTCTTTGATTTCCTCGGTGTTGGCGATGCATGATTAGAGTCCTGGAAGGCGGCGACAACCCTAAGATATCAAACCACCAGTCATCAAGACAAACCCAAAGTTTATACTAAAGTAGTGATAAGAAAGTTTTCTTAAAATAAAAACAAATAATGAAATGGGCAATAGCCTCTTGTAACTTTCATCTGAATTTCATTTTAAGATAGTCTAATCATGCATGGTTCTCAAATTTGAGATATTGTGTATGTATTAATATGGACTTGGAATCTTACATCCATGCAGTGCTACTTGTAATTTGTGTTCATGAAACACATGAACTTTGCTAAATTTTACTTAAAATGGTTATCTCGTTGTTGTTGGCCAAATTTTGAACACTAGATAGTCTAAAAAGGTAAAAAACCGGACTATCCAGTTTCCAAAACCAAAGTACTCGATTTTGGATAATGCCTAAATGATGTAGAGTCCACCATTGTGTAGCTCTCATTGAGACAATGGAAAGAAACATGTAGATCACCGGATTTGTAGTGCAGATGTGAAAGTTATAGTAAACAGAAAAATTAGATGGTTTGGTTTTGTTGAAGTAATTAGTTTGAGGTTGGTTTAAAGATTGTTCTAATACATTTGAACTTGATATCACACAAGACATATGAATATGAAAAACCGTAGACAATTGATACACAACTAGTAAAACCAAATCAATTTATGTTTGTACTCTTTAGCCTCAAACTCAAATTTCTCTTTGAACCTATGTTTGTATTCATCTCTTGATCCAATGACTGTAGGCATGCTATAGGCTTTGTGGATAGCCTTGGGTAACCTAATGATGCACACACCCTGAAGGGGTCCAACCCAAGCAAGGGGTTCGACAATTTTTTGTTAGTTTGCCTGTGAACTGCTTCAAATGATACCCAATTTCAAGGATAAGCACCGTTACATTTCCACAGGGATGCAAAAATAGGATAGAGATGCAAAGATAGGATTGAAATAAAGGATTCATATTGCAATAACTTTTAATGTGTGGATTTTCAACATAAGAGAACTTTTGCCTTGTCCATTACAGTGTCACCCTATTTATATAGAGGAAATCTTTGTCCAATCTAACAACTACATTTGAAATATTTAGGGACAACAACATCTTTATATTAACTATACATTATTCTAAAGTCGCAATGTATGCTCGTCAAGGCCCGATTACACCTTGAGTCTTCGCTTCTAAGCTCCCTTCTTGGCTTTTTTATTTAAGCCTTCATCCCATACTCTGGATTTGGGCCTTATCTTTTAGGCTTTGTTGAAGATTTGGGCCATACTCTGGATTTTGCTTGGAGACCTAAAGGTTGTCTTTTGCACCTACAGAAACACAACACAAGAGAAACTATGAGAACCTTTGGGTGTGTTTGGCACCATGAATCATTCCCAGTTCTTACGAGAATCAGTAGAATCCGAGCCAAACAGCACACCGGTGAAACGTTTCTGCTCAAAGGAGTTCAAAAGGATTCACAGATTGTTGCTACGTACGTGAATCTGTGAAAACATGGTTTCGCAGTTATTCTGGTTCTTCCTTCTCATGTCACATTTCTCAGTTAATCCCTTTTAAGTAGATTGTACTTAAGTTGTTCTTCGCCCACAAAAGTTGAAATTTTTTTCAAGCATATTTTCGTTCATACGGTTTTTTAACGGAAAATATATTTTTTTAAAAAAAATTACCATCCAGCGTACAACCAAACATCTAGTGATTCTGATTCGTCATCCAGAACATTTCCTGAGAGAATAAAGATCCAAAACATTTTTACGAAAATCTGGATCCCTACCAAAAGGGCCCTTTGTTGCGATGAGCAGGGGGGAGGTAAAGCCAAATCCCAAATACACCCAAGACATCCTTTGATTTTAGGCACACTTTATCCATCTCTGCATACGACATTTAATATGTCCACATAGCAGTGCACATCCTAGAAGTTCCACCCATACTTGATAAAGAAGTTTACTCCATTGGAAAGAAGCCAAATTTATCATCATTAACTCAAGTCATGTATCTTAGAAATTCCATGAAAATGGCTAATTTTGATTGGATTAGAAGTATTGTTTCACAGGGGAGTAAATGTAGTCACAAATTATGTACCGTAGTACTCCCATTTAATATAAGGGCCTCTTTGGTTTCCATAAGTCAGGTGACTTATTAAGTCAGGTAACTGAAAACCAATGACTTATAAGTCATGCCTGTTTGGTTGTAGATGACTTATAAGCTCATTAAAGGTGTGGACCCCACGCGAAAAAGGGTGACTTATAAGTTTTAAGCAGGGGTGAACCAACTTAAAACTTATAAGCAGGGGTGACTTATAAGTTGGCGGTGTTTGGCAAAATAAGTCACTTTTTTCACTTTTTAACTTATAAGTAGGTGACTTATTTGGAACCAAACAGGCCCTAATTCTATTTGAGCTACATCCATTAAATGTTGTTAGAGCTAAGATGGGTGGCATATCTTTACTACATTCATTCGGGTGCATTTAAGTAGAGGCATACATAAAAGAATGATGAGGCCAAAGATGCATTGATGTCATGACAAACTTGTATAGTTATGTGTAAAACATGCATTTGGGATGGGAGGGAGGAGCCATAGAGAGTTTGTAACTTTCCATAACCACTTATAGTGCTGTGTGCAAAGGAACACATGATGGTGTTTGGAGCAGGATGGGAGAATCCAGTCAAGAACACCACCTAAGTGAGCTATCCTTTGCAATGCCCATATGCTCCATAAAAATTTCCATGTGGCCCAGAAAGTACATTTGTCAAAAAAATTAGAGTGATTCATCAATTTAGTATTGTTGGAGGCTGTTTCAGGATCATCTATTTTGCATGGTACAAGGCTTTGGCCATTCGTCAGCCGTGTCTTTTCCATCTCCAATGCAATTCATCTCCCTCAGCCACTATTTCTTCCACTCTCGTGTCGTCATTGCATTTCCCCTCCTTTCCACATCTTGTCAATTGCCTAATAATTAACACGCAACTCGTATGCTTAACCTCATTTGCGTGTTGTATATGATTTTTTCCCCTTGTGGTACGTCGTTTTCTGTTCACTTAAATATCCCTTTCACTCCAATCACAGCAGGCACACCATTTTTCTGCAATGAAAACGATACTCGATTCACAGTCGCCACCATGTAGGTACACATTCAATCTCATAGTTAGCCATGATGTTGAATCCACAATCGTTGCCATATAGTTCAATCTCACATTTTGTCTCGTGCTAAAAAGAAGAGGCAAAAACATTGTACTTGGTATTCTAGCTACTTCATACGACTTAAACTTCTTGGTGCCAGAACTACATCACTTTCATCAGTTTCATGTTGTCGCACTTGGCTTGCTGCCCTTGATCAGAGACAGGAATTAGGCACAAATTAACAAACGTTTTTGTTTGTTAGTCATTGTAGCATATTTTAGTTTGTTTTTTCTTCAATCGTGGTCGTGGAGTCGGTCAGTCAAACAAGTGGTGGTCACTGCATAAGCAGAGAGACAGTGAACAAGTGGTGCTTCAGTTAGCCTTTTTCTTCTTTTGATTTGAAGCTGCGTCAACAGCTTAACGTTAAGTTCCAACATCTTAGACTTATAAAGCATGCAGACCAGATTGGTATTCTTGTAACAGCTACACCGAGACGAGCTGTCAATGTCCTTGTATAGTATGGATATCTCAAATGTTGCGGATTTTCAGGTTAATACCTGAATGTATTTGTCTGCAATGCAGTCAACCTTAACCAATAGTTTTTCATACAGAGGCCTTGACGCAAGCCAAGACTGCTCCAGTTTGAAATTATAACATCAGCTGTGCATTACTCTAGCAAACTGTGCTGGTATATGTAGAGGGCTAGCTAGGTACAGTGGACAGTGAACCGTGAGCTCATGGAATGCCAAATAGCACAAACAAACTAGCAAACGGCACAGGAACAGTCAAAGCGAGTTGCACGAGATCAGGTCACTAGTCTATGTATTTAGCCTAACTAACGGAAGAATATGCAGACACAGGCCACGCATGAAACTAAACTGCTGAGACAAAATCTATCCGCACCAGCATAACGTGGTCCAGGAACGCTGAAACTAGCTAGAGCTGCTCTGGTCTTACATGCATGCATTTGTTTATTCATCCCCTAATTCCCACAGCAGATTTGTTTAATATCGATTCACTTGCATAGCTGGCGCCTAAACACCAACTTGTTTAATACCGAAACCCTTCGAGTAGTGGCTAATTTTGTTTAGCGAACTTGATTAGTAGCTACTCCCTCTATCCTGTAATATAGTGTATTCTAAGAATTTTAAGACAAATGAAGAGAGAACATAAAAGATGCATGTACCCTCATTTTATTTCCTAATCAGACGCTATCATCAACGTGATTAATGGTAATGGGTTGATAAATGGAAATTATTTAATGTAAAATTAGTTTTTGTTTTCTAGAATGCATTATATTTGAGGATAATTTTTGAATGCTACAATGCACTGTATTACAGGACGGAGAGAGTATATATACCCTTACTGAACACCAATGGTTGCATTTCTGAGGACCCCCCAAGTTTCTATAACAAGAGCATCTCCACCGGATTTCTCGTCTCATCCTCTATCTTTAAAAATCACTATAATTTTTTCCATATTTCTCAAAAACAAATTCCTCTACCCTAAAAAAAGAGACACCGGGACATCTTCTATCTATGGGTCCCATGGTAAACTATTGCACAACAGTCCGTGCTGTTGCGCGCTAGTCCCCCGAGGTCACGCCTCGCAACCCCGTCTCCTAGGTGCCCATGGGCCTCGTGCCACCCTCCCATAGTCGTCCAAGGGCTGTTGTGCACCGGTCCCCCAAGGTCGCGCCTCGCATCCCCGCCTGCCAGGAGCCCATGGGACTCGTGTCGCCACCCGATAGTCGTCCAAGGGTTGCACGATGGGCCACCATCTGCGACCCTCGCCCACTGCCCACCGATAGTCACACGCTCGCGGCCGGGCTCTTAATGTAACATACTGGATTTTCGTATAATATAAAAATACAAACTTTTTAAAAAATTTATGTGAAAATGTGCTGCTGAAAGGTCTAGTTTGGTTTTGGTAATTGAGTGGCTGGGCACTCCGCCTCCCATTCCCTTCGCCCAGCCTAGCTCCTCCTCCTTAGTCAGCCTGTGTCTCCCTTTCCATTTCCTCTATGGACCCTGACGAGGCCATCACTCCTTCAGATAGGGCGTGTTTGGTTGGATACCCAAATGCTACCCAGGCTCCAGGAAGCCAGTTTTGGCCTGTTTGTTTGCCTGTTTAGGCCCGTTAGCCAGCCCAAGATAGGCCACCGACCACCTACTAGCTAGGCTCCGTGGAAACGAGCGGAGTGGCCGTTTGCGTGAGGCCAGGCTCTAAGGGCCGCTCGGCTCACATCCCGCTCACATCACCATCGCGACCCGCCTCCGTGTCAATTCCTCGGCGTCCGTGCGACGAACACGTGGCCCGCCTCTGCCACCTCACGTTCGCCTTCCCGCCGGCTTCCCTGGCCACCTTGCCTCCGCCCGCGGCCACCGGAAGAAGCAGCAGTAGTAGCAGCCGCAGAGATGGCCGCCCTCACCTTCGCCTTCCCCACCCGCTTCCCCGTGCACCTCGCCTCCACCCACGGCCACTAGGAGAAGAAGTAGCACCCGCCGCAGAGATAGTCAGCGGCAGCGTACCTGTGCTTTCGGCCACTGAAGTTGGGCAGCTTGAGATTGTTGCAGGTGGTGTAGAGGTAGCGACTGACCTCATAGCCAGCACCGCCTAGGCCAATGTCCTGGAAGAAGGTCTTGGCTAGGAACCTACAGCTGTCTACTGATGACCTCCCCACTGCCCACCAATCATCACACGCTTGCGGCCGAGCCTCACGCTGCGCTGGCCGGGCTCTCAATGTAACATACCGGATTTTCGTGTAATATAAAAATACAAACTTTTTAAAAGTTTGTGTGAAAGTGTGCTGCTGAAAGGCCTAGTTTGGTTTTGGTAATTGAGTGGCCGAGCACTCCGCCTCCCACTCCCTTCGCCCAACCTAGCTCCTCCTCAGTCAGCATGTGTCTCCCTTTCCCTTTCCTCCATGGACTCCGATGAGGGCATCACTCCTTCATATAAAATCCATGGAGACAAAGAGGACCAGCTTGATCATCCAAGTCATGGTGGAGACCCAATCCAACTCAAGTTGGAGTCTATCTATCTCAGGTCCGAGGAGCAATCCTAGGTAAAATCAACGCCTAAGATGCATATAGACTTTGTTTTTAACAATCCATATACGCATGGAAAGATAATTTCTTAAGCTAACCATTGGCTTTGGTTTGACATCAAAATTCATCTGGAGTCAACGGGAATCATCGAAATAAGTCAACATCCAGAATCTGCCAAGGTGCCGCGACACCACTTTTTGGTCCGCTGGGCCGTGTATCGTATTACAGCCCATTAGGGGGGCATGACTAGGGGTTTGCACGCACAAGACACTATAATTAGCTATCGTTGCACTCGTTAGGGTTTGGGGTTTGTTGTGTTCTTGTTTTCCTCGTAAAACAGACATCATTCATAGCACTTGTATCACCAAGATCGACTGTTGTGAATCAGGCCCCTGTTCTTGTTCTTGTTCTCCTATGTCGACTAGTCCTTTCGAATCAAGACTTGAACTCCTATCAGATTGGTAAACTTTATCTATATTTGCAATTTTAGATTGTGTTCTTCATGTTCTTGCTTGTGTTCTCGATTCGTTTATAGGAAAAGCCTTCTAGGTGAGATCAATCACGTTGTGTGTGGTTGGTAACCAACGGTACTATGGTGTAACGATTGTAGGGATCCAAATCAAACTTGGCTTGAAGCCTAGATCGTGAACATCGAGTTCTCCACCAATCGAATTTACCAAACCTATCAGAAGATCGGGTCGCGTCTACATCAGACCCCACTCAATACACTCGCTGGCCTGCATAGCCATCCCATGGCCCAGCGCTGCAGTGCCCCATGTGGTCTAGCCTATGGCCTAAGATGCTTTTCGACCCCGTGCTCCACTTGCTAACCCGTTAAGACTTGGTACAGTCCTTCTTATCCCGCTTAGGCCAAATTACCTTCTCTCTCTGCCCACCCCTCCCCTCCTCCATCTTTACCTAGGCCATCATCTGCCCATGGCCTTCATCAACCGCCTCCTCACCAGGGGCGGAGCTTAGTTGAGGCTAAGGTGGGCCATGGCCCCCCTTGCCCAACTTAATCTACATTGGTTGAGTAGTAATTTTGGTTCTTGGATGTTTAGACATCCATTACATGGATTGCCCCCCTAATTGTTTAGTCAAGCTCCGCCACTGCTCCTCACTACCCATCCCCTGCACTTACATGCCAGATTCGGTCAAGGTTCCACACACAGGCACCTCCTACATCCAACCTCTCTCCTTTTTCCCTCTTTCACTGCTAAGTGGTCCACCTAGTCCAGTTCACTCATAATTCCCACATGTTTTGGTGTGTTTTTTTAACCTAGACTATCAGTGTTCGATTTGCCTAGGTCAGTGGAGTGGGTTAGGTTGGGCTGGCTTCACCGAGTTATATCAAATTTCATGATTTTTCAAGGATATTTGTTTGGAAGGCTGCAAACAGCAAAAAACCGATAGTTGCTTTTGGTTGAAGCTGTTCAAATCCTCCCTCTTTCACTCTCGATCGCTTCCACATATTTCTAGCCTAGTTTATAGAATCTATAGGTCCGTCGTTATGACTACGGATCTTAACTACCGCTGCTTTAGAGGTTTGTTGGTTGTCTTGAAACATAGATCGTTCTTTCATGTTTAAGAGCAGGTCCAACACCTTTCACAAAATTTGGTGGTTTGGCAACAAGTTGATGGTCACGTAGGTACATAGCATTGAGGCTACAGTGCTAGCCAACGTGGGCAGCATATAGTTCTTTATTTCTAGAACCACTACTCTCTCACATATGTCGCTTTCATCTGCTCCTCTTTCTATCCTATGCCTCTAGATATGACTATGACACCCTATGAATCCCTATCTCTCTTGTTCTTTCCTCCCTCTAACATCTAGGCTTACATAGATTGATAGTGCTAACATGCACCACGGAGCGTTGAGCAAGTAATTTGATGTGATTTTGATTTCATGATCCTCCGAAGCTGACCCCAGCGTTGTCCTTGGGCGACTCGAGGGGTCATCCGCCGCCACCGCCGAGAGGCCCCCGGGGCTACCCCTCCGGCCACCGTCGCCGCCCCGTCCGGTGTGTGGTGGCGATGGCCTGCGGTACTGCTGCTAAAAAAGGATGCAGCTGTGCCTTCCTCCCCCTCGCCCTCCCTGATCTCCTCCTTAGCCGGCAAAGCTCTATGGCCGGCGATGCTCCTAGGACGGCGGCGTCATTCCTATGCACTGGATCTAACTTGTTGCAACGTTTGTTGGCTCTACGGTGGCGGTGCCCCATGGCTGGTGGTCGGATCTGGCTAGGGTTAGGACATGGTGGGCTGGTGGCCGCACCTCCAAGCTAGTGGTGGCCGGATCCGATGGCCGGGTGGCCAGGTGGCCACATATTGCGCATGCTCGTGGCTGGTGACGGGCAGGGGCTGCGGTGGTGGCGACCTGCCGAGCCAGCCCATCGGCGCGCCCTAGATCCGCCCTTCCCCCTGCGCATGGCGGCCGGCTCCCTAGCAGCTAGATCTCATCATGATGCCTGCGGCCTCTGTGGGGTCCTCGGTGGGCCGGCCCATGGCATGGCTGGCTAGCCGCCGGGGCCATGACCGGCTCCCCCTACCCACGGTGGCGGTGGTCGGCACCCCTGCAGCCGGTGGATGAGACCACTCCCCATCACCATATTTCGTCGTGGTTCATGGCGCAACAGGGCATCGGGGGCGTCGGTGGGCAGGCCCGTGTTGCGGATGGTAGCAGTCGTTGGCGCAGTGGCCGGCTGACCATGGCTATGGTCGGTGCTCACGGCTCCTCCAGATTGCTGCAGTGGCTTGCTGGGCGATGCAAGGAGTTTTGGGTGAAAACTCAACTCGGCTTTGGCTGGGGCGATGACAGTGACGTCTCGGGCCACATATCTTCTTGGAGGCGTCGTTGATGAACCCTGTGCTTCCTGCCAATGACGTCTGATTCTAGGCGTAAGCCCTGCCGTCCATGTTGCAGGGCTAGTGGCGATGGCATCCACGGTTGTACCCTTGGGCATCACCCCCTTCCTGAAGGCATCGTTGTAGAATCTCTTACGGCTCATTGCTTGTCCCCGTGTGGTCGCTGACTTCCATGGCTCCTTCCATGGGCTCCTGGTGGAGTTCCTCGCTGTGCCTGTATGTGCCTTTGTTCTACTCGCAATGGTTTGTCCTGCGGCAATTGACCTTGCCAACGTCGTTGGTCATAGCGGATGCTTTGCCGCTATTGCTTTCTCCATGACGGATTCTTGGCCGTCATTGGTTTCTCTGGCGGATGCTTTGCTACCGTTGTCGTTGGCCTCCCTCGGGTAGATGCATTGCTGCCGAGTGTGTCATGGTCGCTCCCCATGCGGATGCTTTATCGTAGTGGGAATCTTCGCTTCTTCCACGACGGATGCTTAGTCGTCGATGGAATCCCTAGCGGATGCTTTGCCGCCACTAGTTCTTTGGTTCCCTCTGGCACATCTGCTGCCGAGAGCGTGCTGGCCCTCTTCTTGGCGGATACTTGGTCGTCGTGGTCTTCGTTGGCGGATGCTTTGCCGCCGTTGCTGCTGGATACTCGCCTCTCTTGGGTAGTTGGATGCTTTGCCACCAGGGCATTGTCTAATTTGTAGGGAACCATTGCGTTGTTGAATCCTTTTTTTGGATGTTGATGGCAGTCGCTCTTTCTTTTCTTCTTTATTATTTTTTGTTTCTTAAGTTGTATTACAGGTCACTCACCACTAGCTTAGTAGTTTATAATCTATGCTACAAGAGCTCTTTCGTGGGTGCGCCGTGTAATTCACTCCTCTTAATGAAAAACGGGCTATATTTCCCGGTCGCGAAAAAGATTTTGATTTCATGACCATAGAAAGTAATATGACCCACACGAATTGCGCAGTTAGGACATATATCCTTTTAGACTTTTGTGCAGCTTAGATTGGACTGTTCTAATTTGATTTTACAACCATGTGTTTGCTCTAATAGCAATGGTTTCAGTAGCTTTTGTCACCACTAGAACTACGGAAGTAGTTGTATTATCACCGTGACCGCGCTATATCTCTCTTTAGTATGGGTGGTTAACGCCATAACCTTGCGGCTTGAGCCAATGTATACTAGTCCAACGTGTGCTCTTGCAGAGAGTAGAATGGTGTCATGCGTAAGCATTAGAAGCTGACAAAAAGAATTTTATTATCTTTGCATGTGTTCTTTTTATTTTCTAACAGAATATGCATACAGATAGTTTGTAATATCTATTGGTGCCTATCCTTTGTATGTCTTCAATATACATGTACTTTGCTTAAGCTTAAGCTTTGCTGCTTTTATTATTGATGAAGCCCGTGTCTTATGACACCACGAAGTTATATCTTGATGTTCAGCTTTTTTATACTATTATTAGTTTTTGTACACTTTTATCCCAAGTTAAATTGAAACCTGTTGTCCCAAGCTTTTTTTATACTTACTATTAGTTTTTGTAAAGTTCCAGCAAATGTACCCTGCAGAATTGCTAGAGTGTGCCTTCCGTTCCGTCAGGATTATCGCCTTCGTCGAGAGAGAAAAAAAAGAAGAAACAACGAATCCGTTGCTTTTTGCTGAGGGCCGTTAACGGTCTCGCCGAGACTGGGGTCTGCGGTATTCTTCCGGACCGAACGGCCGAACAGGAGTCACGCGCCAAACGATGAAAATGCACGAACCGAATTTTCCGGGGGGGCGGTCGTCGTGTCGGCGAGATGCCGTGCGGCCTGGCACGTGCTGCTGCCCCCGAGCATGATGAGCGCCATCATCACGAGCGCCATGGCGAAGAAGAGAGACGAGGCAGCGGATCCGGAAGCCATGGCTACTAGCTAGCAGAAGTGCGTGCTTAGGAACCTAGCTAGTTAGAAACTGAAGGTGCTGGTTGCGATGGAGATGCGAAGACATGGGTCCTTGCCGGGCGCTCCATCACCCTCTCCACTGCTGCGCGTTGGTGCCATGGTCGCGAGCTCGAAGCCGAGCTTGTCACCATTGTTCTCGGCTACCCCACCGCCGCTACCAGCACTACCAACGCCCCTAGGCCCACCCCATCTTCTTCTCTTCCGGACGCGTGCTCGCATGAGCTTTAGCCGCTGGAGACAACCGGCCGTCGCCGTCTTCGCGACGCCCTCGCCGCCACACGCCGTCTCTGTTCCACCGCGCCATACGCGACGCGCACACGGGGCCCCGCTCCCAGAGCTCGGACCACCGCGGGCCGGCCGCTGCAGGTCCCGGGGCCGTGTAGGCCCGGCGAATCCCTCCGGCCTGCCCCGCTCGCCGCTGCCAGACGCTCGAGACGGAGCCGCAGAGCAAGCGTACGTCGTCGATGGTTGGTGATGCGACGCGACGCGGCGCGGCTGTGCACGCGAGTTGGGAGTGGCGCGAGCGCGAGGGGTGGCCGGTGGCTGCTGCTCAGCAAGGAAGATGAGGAGGGGAGGAGAAGAAGATGACACGTGGGGCCTGCCTCGATGAGCGGAGGGAGAGAGAAGCAGCAGGGGTATTTTGGAACATACGAGAATACATTGATCTTTAGTCATCTGCACGTGGGCCTAACACTGTCGAATACGTAGAAAATGGCACGATTCAAGGTGAAGAAGAATTGTAATGACAGTTTTATAAATAGACGAATAATAATAACGTTTCTTCAAACTTGCAAAATTATAATGACAGCAATAAGAAAAAACCCAAAACTTTTAACTTCACCCCCCCGATGGCCCGGCCGACAGTTATAGCCTCTTTTTTTTTTTTGCTTTGCTTTGCTTTACCTCTCTTGTGCTTTTGCTCCTTTGCCAATGCTTCTAGCTATGGCTCGCTCTTCTTGCCTGTACCTCTCGGTGGAATTCATGAATAGCAGAGTAAAGATACATGTTGTTCGCTAGTTGTTGAAATCACGATTCTGTCGTACAATTACAACTTCATGATCTTAGTTCATTGCTTGATTCAACGATTTTGTTAAGCAACATGTTATATTGATTATGATACCATGATTTACGATCTTACGATGATACGAGTTCCAATCTAACAGAAATCGAGATATCCTTGTCAGCTAAACAAACAAACTATCCGCTGTAAATCCTTGCTAGGCAAGGCTATTGAGTACTAAGGAAAAGTACCAAGCAGCCCCTGATGTTATCCTTATCACTTCCAGGAGGAGCATGTCGATCGTGACCAAAACAAGTAGGGAAGTGGTGGGAGGAAGACGATATCGCCTTCGCTCCGATCCGTGGGAACCAATCACTAGATTGGAATTGGGCCTCCACGAAATCATTGCCGGACCCTATCCTAGCTAGTGTGCATATACAGAAGGAATAATAATATGGAAGGATGGATCGATGCTTGGGCATTCTCACGGGGCATACCTACTTTTCCGGCCGTTATTATCATCACTCACGCAAAAAGACCTCCATAAAGGAAAAATCGTCATCATGCATATGTAAACGAAGATTATTAACTAGTAGCATTAGCGGCATGGGAATGGGAACAAGTACTACAAGTAATCTTTATTATTGGATCAACACGATGCGAAGGCAGACAGTAGTAATTAGTAGCTAGCACAAAGTATACGGCGGGCTAGGGGGGCAACGGGCACGGTTTGGGCAGACATTTTTGACCGGCCCAACCCACAAAAGGCTGAGGTGCCGACAAGCGATCCGCCTGATTTAATTTCTGCCGTATCCGATCCCTGGCAGTGTCAGGCGATCGCATGCATGGAATCATTGGACTTCACTTGACTTGATGTCATTAGTTGACTCACCGTCACTGATCAGCAGCCACTGTCGTTACTTAGCAACGACAGAAACGACAAAAATCTTCAAGTTGCTGAATGATGAGCTCTCTCGTAGTGTAGGATAGGATATATAGGAGCAGTGAAGATTTCTGCGGTAAAAGAAGCTAACTCTTTGTGAAATCTTTTACACTGACCGATGAGGGGGTGTTGGGCTGATCTACTGTTGGCTTGTTTCAGCTTATTCTCTCTCACAGAACACTATTGAATCATCCGAAATCATCCGAAATCCACTGTGCAGTGCATCAACCGAACACCTAGTTTTGCAAGGTTTTGATTTGCTTCTGCGCTACACACATGCCAGCAGTAAAATCATGTACTTGTTGATGATGCTTTCATAGCATGTGTATATATGATGATGGCCCTTTAGGCCTTCTTAGGATTTTTTTTTCTTCGTTCCTGCGTATTTCCTGTGACAAATAAACTGATTTTTGTGAAAATCCTATATAATTCCTGGGTTTCAAAGGAGGCCTTAGTGTGTTATTCCTTCGTGCGGTAATTGTTTGATTGAAGGTGAGTATAACCGTGTACTGTAACCATCCTAGTGCCTATTTGGATCACCGGACTAAAAGTTTAGTATGTCGTCGTTGGATTATAAACTAAACATGGACTAATTAAAAAAATCTAATGAGTTCTACTCATCAATTAACCTCTGAGTATTAATTTTTGTTAGACTATGGTTAGTTCATGCTTAGGCCTTCTATTTGGCATCCAAAACATAGACTAAAGTTTAGTTTAGTCAGTCACAAAAAAAAAGTTTAGTTTAGTCCATCCAAACAACCCCCCTAGATAGTGATCACACACCCGTAACAGTTTTTGACAATCAATAGTAGTTGTCCCGTGCAGTTTGGCTCCATTTGGCCGGGCTCCTTCAGTATCCGACTTCTTGCTACACTATCAGAGGAGCTGGAGCCGGAGGAGCCACAAATCATGGCTTCTATTGGCTCCACATTCATTTTTGCAAAGAGAGAGAGAGAGAAACAGCTCTTGTGAAAGTGTTACTAGTCGTGTCAAACATGCCCTTAATTAATGACGTGTGTTCTTTCCCTGAGGGATGAGCTTCTTAGTCTTTGTATCTGGGTATCTACTTGGACAATCTAATTGAGTGGTTATGTCAGTGGATACAGAGATACATGACCAAACAGTCTTTACTTAGCTACTTGCATTGACGAGAGCTGTCCAGGAATACCAGAGTGGGCATCAAACGATGAGGAGAGGAGAGGATTTAGGAAGCACTCTATATAAAAAAACTTTAGAACAGAGCTCAATTAAACTATCTTAAATTTAACTAAATCTATATAAATAACATTAATATTTATTATAGTAAAAAATAGTATTATTAGACTTACTCCCTCCACAAAAAATAATGTAATTCTAGCTTTTAACCTACATAACTTGTTCAAGCTTAAAGTTAGAATTATATTTTTCACTACACCACAACACTGCTTCACTGTCAAACATTTGACGCTAAAAATTATATTTGGCGATGGATGATCTGACGCTAAAGATAACTCAGAGACCATCTGACGCTAAATCCTCATTAAGCGATTTAGTGTCTGTCGCTATAGATATTCATATTTAGCGTTAAACCATCTGTCGCTAAAGCCAAGTGTACCGTCAATTTGTCTGTTGCTAGAGAAAATGGGCCCACGCTGAGCTCGCGTGCCCCACCTCTATCTAGCTCGCTCATGACAAACCCTAGGTCCTTTCCCAAATCCTAAACGCCGCCGCCGCCTCTTCTTTCATCTCCCGCAAGCAGCCTCTAGCTTTTTCCTCTTTTGTCGCGCTCCACTCTCTCTCCAGTCTCTCCCTCCTGATTCCAATCCGCCCCATCCCACCCCATGCGACTATGGTGGAGCTCCATTCTTCCTGGGGCTCGGCGGATCTAGTCCTCGAAGCAGCGGATCCGGCCGGCGGGCGTCCCTAAGGCGGCAGCTCCTTCGTTGTCGATTTAGAGATGGCGAAGAAGGCACTGGAGTGGTGGAGTCATGGAGAGTGCCCAGCCCCGGCCTCAATCCACCTCGATGCGGCCATGGGCGCTCGACGGCGGCGCTCCAATCCAAGGCGGTGTCGGTCGGTGCGGTGCCGCGACAGCTCCCACTTCTGATCCTGCACGCTCGCAGCTCCCCCTCCTGGTCCCGCGCGCTACCTGCTCTCGGCAGACGGCAGCAGGCTAGCAGCAGCCGTGGCTGCGCCCAGCGTCCAGCAGTTTTAGATTATAAAAGATATTTTTAGTTTGATTCACATGCTGCTTTATCTTTGTACTTGATAATAAAAAAATAATTAATAAATCATTATTAGACAGTAAAGAGCGAAGCAATTTCGCATTTAGCCCATCAGTGATTCGGCCCATCTCAACCCATCTTGGAGCATACTCGCATTTCGCCGTCTGATCGACTTTCAACGGCCGAGATACACGAAATGATGAATCAAACACAACGCTCTCTT